>CM057459.1:1417957500-1418557500 GCA_016271365.2 Neoceratodus forsteri
GGCAGCCCACATCTTCAAGGACTGGCACCCTGGACCCTCTGTCTCCTTCTGCCATCAAATTATATGTTTCCGCTATCCTTTCGGAAAAGTACAACCTTGGCATTTATCTGTTGCCATTTTCATGGGACTCTGCTGAAAATGAGACGTTTCATCTCATGGCTGCTTTGCTGGTGAGCAGAACTTTCAATAAGTAAGTAAAAAAGAAAATTCACAGTGGAAAAAGTACTTCCCTAGCACCTAACTCTCTACTTGTGGCCATCAATTACTTCTATGTCCTGGTCTAATAAATTATGGGCAAGCCTAGCAACTGGTTCTAGTTAGAGGTCACAAGATGTTGAAACTACCAGACATATGCCTCCTCCCATTTTAGCACAGTGCTCATATACAGAACAGTGTGCACCTTTCAGGAGCAGGGCAATTACCTGGGCTAAAAACGAAATGGGCTCATCGGGAAGTAAAATACTGGGACACATTAGTGGACACAGGATGGATAGTAAATGTTTTAGTTCCAATTCCACCTTTAACCAACCAGTTTTTGAGGGCTAGAAATAGCCCATAACTTGAGAAACCTGGTAGTCCAGTGGACTGCAGCTTGTGCTAGCTAGTCCATGATAATAACTTGGCAACTCAATATAAATGGGACCACTGTAAAAGCACTAACTGCGCAGCAGACAACTTAGTGCAGAGTTCCACCTGCCCCTGCGGACAGCTTAGAAACATAAAACACAGAATTTGTTAGCGAAAAAGGACCACTTGGCCCAGTCAGTCTTCCCAGATGCTCCCTGCATAGTCCGTCTCCGCAGACCCAAACTGGTCTGCTTCAATCCTCCCTCTTCCCTGCACATTTCCTAACATTCCACTATGTCCAGCCCACGCCTGTTTGAAGCTCTCCCTGCTGTTTCTACCTCTACCACTTCCGCTGGCAGTATGCTCCAATGTCCACCACTCTTTCAGTGAAGCAGTAGTTATTCACATCCTCTTAAACTCCCCCCACCCCATTTCATCTCATGCCCTCTGGTCCTGGTGTGTTCTCATTTAAAAGAGAGACTCCCCTCCTTCACCCTGTTCACCCCATGAGGTACCTGTAGGTCTCCATCATGTCCCCTCTTGCTCATCTCTCTTCCAGGGTGTATATGTTAAGATCCCCTAGTCTCTCTCTTCATAGGGCTTTTAGTCCAACCCCCTACACCATTTTAGTTGCCCTCCTCTGGACTGCCTCCAACCTATGTATTTTCTGAGGTGTAGCCTCCAGAACTGGACACAGTACTCCAGGGTAGGGTCTCACAAGTGAGCAATATAGTGGAAACACCACCTTCTTCCTCCTCCTGCTGGAGATACCCTAGCTATGCACCCCAGCATCCCAATGGCCCTGCCCACTGCTCTGTTGCACTGTCCTGCCACTTTGAAGTCATCAGTTATGATAACCCAGAGGTCCAACTCCTGCTTAGTGACTCTCAGTACCTCCACCCAGCTTGAGTAGATAGGTATGCATGTGTTGAGCTGCCTGCTGCGTGTTTCTCACTGGCCTGTGACAGACATCCTGGTCACTAGAAGGCAACCACTGGACAGCAAAATGATCCTGCCAAAAAGATGGTGACCAACTCGTGGAACACAGTCTCCAACTTCTGCCAGTCAGCAGCCTGCACCCCAGTCACTGCAATATCAGCCCAGCGGTGAAGAGTGTATTTTAATTCAGCCACATAGAGGGCCAGCTCCGTGCCAACATGGTCATGCAATATGGGACAGTCGGGCACGCTGGTGATCCAGGCTTGTACCCTAAGCCAGGACAGTAGGAGTTAAGACCAACAGGGAGGACAACTAAAAGTCCCTAGCAGGCTGTCATCCTGTAAACAGTCCATGGTAAAGGTGATACCCTTGGGGTATTGCGGACCATGTGGTGCCGAGCGTGCTATCGGGGGGGGGGGGGGACACCAGGAAATGAGATGCCTGTTTGGGCACACTGGTGGACTGCCACCACCCCACCCAGCCACTTGACTGTCCAATGCACAACGCAGGCCAGCTACCAACTACTACCACCACCACTGCCCTTCACATGCACGCTCCCACAGGTAGCAGATGGAGAGCCCCCTGGATGGAAAAAGCCCAGACAAGTGAAGTGCAGAACACATGGGGAGTCTGGCAGTGAATGCTGGTGGCTACAGGATACAATCTGTGCGCAATGGGGGTATAAAACATATGGCCTGAAAGAGTGGAGAACCAAAGGAACAGACAGAAAAAACAGATGAAGGGAAATTTTTTTTTTTTTAGACAGTAGGCAGTCTTGTTGCTTCACTGGCACATTCCGAATAAAAGGCTCAGAAACAGGTAATGGGATTCCAGTTAAAAAAAAAAAAAAAAAACTATGGAAGCACTCTGCTGCCTGCTCAACGATCAGACACGCCTTGGTAAATCCTCCACTGACACCGATATTTCTGATGACAGACTCAGAGTTTGGGCTAGTCCAGAACCTTGGGGGATTCAAATGGCAAGTGTCCACACAAAAAATGCCAATGATCACATTACAAACTTATTTTTAGTTTTGTTTATTTTATTAACCCGGTAAGATAATTTGTATATTTTTCCTTGTAGCTTAATGTAAAACTAGAGCCAGCCAACATACCACACACACACACACACACACACACACACACACACACACACACACACACACACTCCCAGCTGAAAGTTCTCCTTTCCTCCCTCTCTTGCCATGCTGGTGCACAGTACAGTGCCCAGTAACTGAATGCGGCCGTTGGGACTGCAAGTGTCAAGCCAAAGTAAACTGGGCTTGCAGATTACTGATCTAGTACTTGGATAACCAAATTAAGTATTCCTGCTGTAACAGCAGCAAATGCACTGCTGTTATTTTATTCATTTATTGACTTTCTTTTTCCAAGACGCGTGCAACAGCACAAGTCAGTCCAGGATAACTTTTATACCAGACCAAAAATACGCACACAGTGTACAATGTCTGATGTTCTAGCATACAAGATAAAGGGGGCTATCTAGGAATGTAAAGGACATGAGAGACCCCCAAAAGTGTGCATGTTATTACACTGAAGTACCTTCACAACCTCCATTTTGGTCTGTAAGGTACCACACTAGACAAGCATCCAGTTTTCTAGGGCCACAGTTTTCCTCATTTTCAGAAATTGCCAATTCTGTTTGACTAACCATTAAAATCCATTTCTGTTGCCCCCCCCCCAAAATCGCATACAATTAGCATGTGTTACAAAAGTGGGGGGCTACACAATTTTCTTCCATAGAAACACAGAAAATGACAGTACAAGAAGGCTGAGGGTCAATCCAGTCTGCATATAAAACCCTAACAAACCCAGGACCTACTGTCCATTCAAGGTTCTAACCAGACTATTCTAGGACTCCATCACCCTTTCTGTACAATAAAACGTTCTCACTTCCGTTAGTTTTCACTCATGCCGTGTTCTTGAACCACTACTTCTGCTAAATAGTTCCTTGCAGTTTACCTTGTTCATGCCTTTCAGTAACCTGAAGGTCTCTAGCATATCCCCGTGTCTCGTCTGCCTCCAGGGAGTGCATGTTCAGTGCCTTGAGACAATCCTCATAAGATCTGCTGTGCTGGCCCGGAATCATTTGATCACCCTACTTTACAATTTTGCATGAAGAATTAAAGTGTTGGTTGTGCTATAAATTGATATGCAATGCGGACTATAGAACAACAATTGAAAAATGCCCAATTCTATTTCCCCCTATAATGGCCAATTCCATTTACCCCCACTTTTTGCAGAAAACTGTGAGCCCTAGTATTCTCCAAGGATCTGTTGAGCTACAATTTACAAGCACTCTTTTCTACGTTATTAGTAGTAGTAGTAGTAGTAGTAGTAGAAGTAGTAATAAAATATTTTTATTCATAGAAATTCATATGAATAAGAGGTTGACTCGATTGAGTAAAAACTCATTTTAAGTTTCCCCAGAATGAATGAGGGATATAACCTGCCAAGGCAAAGTCTTACTTACAGAAAAGAACCCGAGGGGGTTGGGGTGAGGGGAAAAGCAGGCAAGGCAGCAGTGCAAGGATTCACCAAACAATGTACAAAATAACTTCCTCATAAAAAACAGCAACAACACATTCCACTGGTCTGTCTGGGGCATGGCATTTTTTTTCTTCTTCATGTACCACTCAAAATAGAGGTAGCCTGGTCCAGTAGCTAGTGCACAAGTTAGGAAATAGTGGGACACAGGTTCAAATCCCGCCACAGCCACTTGCTGCATCACAACCACGAGCAAGCCAAACAGCAGCCTCATAATGTTTAATGGTACAGAAAATGTGTGCTAATTGGCAGCTGTTGATAATGTTTCTATTAAAGAAGTGAAATACATATTTCCAAGCATATTATTCATAGTTAACTGTACTCCAGTAAACATAGATGTGAAACACTTTTTTTTTCTCTTCTTTATTTAAATGGAGAAAATTCTGCACAGTCCTCTTCATGGAGCCAGTAATTTGGATTTTTTCTTTACTGTGTCACAGATCGTGTACAGAATGCCAAGTATGAGCTGCTGACCTATCAGAACAGTAATCAGAGTTCTGTACACAAACGGTGACATAGTTAGCACTTGTTCCACAAGGAAAATGTAACAGAATGCTGCCCATAAAAACAAAACAATGCAAAATACAGGTTCACACATCACTGTTTCTTCTGGTGCAGTTAAACAGGTTTCAGTTAGGGTTATGAATGTCATTTCTGAAAACAGGAAAATTATAAACAGCTGCCAATTAGAAATAATTTCCTGTCATCTGCAAAGAAAATATTCACATTATTTCTGCAGTGCTTACGCTACCCGAAAAGTCCCCAGATGTTTTTTTTTTTTTTTTGAGAATACTGGAGCACAAAAATAACGACAGTGCTTCAGCACTAACCTTGTGTATTGGAAGCTTACTTAAAGGAGAATTACCAGCAGTCATGAAGCCCCCAGCTGCTGTACAGACCCGTGGTTCACCTCACAGATCCCCCTTGCAAGAACAATATTAAAACAAGCGTCTTGTACCTTAGTACTCGTAATAAGTGCCCAAATCTCCGTAGCAGCCAGCATCTTGAAGTATGGTGGTCCTCATCCCCGATCATGCTAATACCGCGATATAATGATGTGCCTTTGCCCCTTCCTGAATGATGTGTGTGTGTATAAGAGATTTAATATTCTCCATATCTCCCATGCCCAGCACTATGTTTACAGACTTTTAAATCTCTGTACATAAGGGCACCATTCAGGAAGGGGCAAAGATGCATCATTATATTGCGGTGTTGGCAGTGCGATCTCGAGGGGGTGAAGACTGCCATACTTCAAGATGCTGGCTGCTACAGAGGTTCAGCACTTTTTACGCATATTAAGATACAAAAACACCTGATTTAATATTGTGCCTGCAGGAAGATCTGCGAATTGAAGTCCCGATCTGTACAGCAGTCGAGGTTTCATCTCTGCCCGTAGACCTCCTTTAAAGAGCAGGTGTTTACTTCTAATACACAGACAACTATTTGCTGTATTTTGACGTGTTGGTAATTACTTTCTATTCTTATAAAACAAAATATTTATAGTGTATGGTGGAACACGATTGTGGATGGAGATCCTTACACCGTAAAAAAAGTCATTCTGTTGCAGTAGTGATGTCCATATCAACACTGAACGAATTTTCATTCTGTGGTAGTATGGACATCACAATATAAGCAACCCCATCAGCGCTTTTCATTAGTGGTGGGTGAAGAGTCGCGCACGTGAGCTGGCTGGCAGGCGGTTGTTGGTGAAGTGCAGGTGGTGGAGCGGCGAGACAGGGTGGCGAAAACAATGACAAGTAAGCAATTCTGGGCTTCTGTACACCATACACTATACAGAATAGTGTACGGCAGCCCAGGTACACAAACAACGCACTTCTGACACCTCCTTGTTACTATGAGGTCAAAGGGACCTCGTGCTTCAGTCGCAAGGTTTTTGTTGTCATGGTAACCACTCGGTACAAGAATGGCGTTGTTGTTTATGGGCTACCATACACTATCTTATATGCTAGTGCACTGAAACTAGTGGATTTTTATCTTTACTTCTCACACTGCTGATAAAAAAAAAAGTCAATAGAACTGTGATGTCACAAACTGCTATGAGAAACTGCATATTTTGTTACCTTTAAAAAAAAAAAAAAAAAAGATACTTCTTTCAGCAACAAACTTTGCCTTCTATATGTCTGCACCACTGTGGTCCATCTGTATAATTTTACAATTTTAGAACAGTAATCAGCTTCTCTTTTTCTTGTCATTCAGGCTTGTGCTGTGAGTGTCGGGAGTGCTAGCCACAAAACTGCCACAGTAATTAAACACGCTATTAATTATAAAAAAAAAAACAAAAAAAAACTAAACTACAAGACATGGGACACACCTGGTGTGGATTGCTTTTACAAGCCCCTCAAGCTTCACACTTGGGGGGGGGGTTATGTAGTATCCCACACCTCAGGTGTGTGTAAACTTCTGGTTATACAACCCATCCATGTATTTTTTTTTTTTTTTATTTAGTTGTTTAACCAGGTATAGCACACTAAGCTGGAAGCATTTTTTACAGGAGCGACCTGGGAGCACAAGGAGGTTAAGTGACTTGCTCAGGGCCACACAGTATGCAAGTGGAAGCTGTGGGATTCAAACCCAGGCCTGGTCTGCTGGATGTCACCAGATTTGCAGCTCAGAGCCTTAGACCACTGTGCTATACTGCCTCCTAATGTATTATTCCACATATAATAGTTACTGGTCTTCACTTTTAATACACACATTTATTTATTTAAGCGTTTAACCAGGAAGGCATGCTGAGCATGCTACTGCTCGTTTCCAGATGCGTCCCGGGGGGGGGGGGGTACAAATACATAGTTGAAACAGACATAATACAAATATGGTTACACAGAGGGAATACCCACTAGCACAGTAGGTCCTGGTTTAAAATACTGAAGGATTGAGATAACAGCCGATACAGGCATAGCTTAGATGCATTACCATATAATACAGCCGGAAAAGTAGAACATACAGTGTTGTTTTACAGCTTGGATGCACAGCCCTGCTATTCTGTGATCCGTAAACTGTCTAGACACGTGAGCAAGTAGAGGAGAAATGAGTCTGGAGCATGGAGTTGAGGAGTGGGGAGGAAGTTATTCTTATAAGACGGCAAGAAAAAAAATAAATCTAGAAATGTCATTGGCTGAGAGACTTCACTCAACAGTGCATTAAAAAAAAAAAAGGACCAATGCAGGTACAGTTCAGATTGCTTAACTGTAACAGAGCCAAATGCTGTGCCTACAATGGTGTAGACTGCATGAATTAATGTAACCAAATTCCATTCAGAAAACGAAAAAAAAAAAAAAAACACAAGGCAAAGACTTGCAAGTACACGCCAGGACCCTGGACCACACCTCTTAACTCCCTGCATCACAAATTAGGGAGACAGCCAAAGAAAAAAAAAAGACACAATAAAAAGCAGTGGTATCAACTGGGCTGTTACAGCGTGTGTGGCTTGGTGCAAAAAGCATTTTGTGAAGGAGAACGAGGCAGTAATATTAATAATGATGATGATGATGTCTGAGAGGAGTTTGTTATTAACTCCCCACTCTTCAGCAGTGAAGATGGCACATTTCAAGAACTGTGGAAACTATGGGAGGCAAAAATCAGGGGCATCCCTGAAAATCATTGGCAGTTTGACAGGTATGCTGTGCACCCCTACAAATAAAAAGCCCCTATTAAGCTGCAGTACAGTACTGATGGGACTAAGTAAAAAAAAAAAAAAAACTCTGCTGCAGGAAGGGAGGCCCTGAGCAACTGCTGCAGGCAATCACAAAAACTGTGTTTAACCCTTCAGGTACTGCTCTTAATTCAATTCTACCATCCCTTCCAAAACAGCCCAACCTTCATTCTGCAGCGTCCATAATTAACGGAAACAGATGAGGTACACCCCAAACCATGACTCTTGCCTAAGTTCTTATTGGTCAAGTAAAGTGTATTATCCAGTTATCCTAATCATGTGCACCGGGGATCTGCACTGTCCCTCACTGACACACAACTCGGCATGACCATCATTTATCCAAATACCATATCCATTTTTTCATACATTGAAGCACAGCAATCCAGCGAACAGCCCTCCAGTTCAACCTCCCTCAGATCCACAAAAGACATGTGCAGCGCCAGCATAAAGTACTAGTTGTGGGTCGGTAGAATGAAATCACACCAAGATTAATGGAATGTCTGTAATGAATGCTACGCAAGCTCGGGCACATTTTTTTTTTTTTTTCAAATACCTCCATTAATCCAGACTACAAGGCTAAACCAGTTTAGTTTAACAGGAAAAATATAAGACTGGGAGGCAAAATAACTCGACTACACGGACCTGGGGTGGCAATACTATATACAGAGATAGCGAGACCCCCCGAAACATGCTTGAGTTCTGGACAACTCCCGATTTTTTTCCTTAGCAACAGTTCCAAATTAGAAACATAGAATTGGACGGCAGATAAGGACCGCTCGGCCCGAAATTCAAATTTCAGTTTATTTACTGGAAAGCACGTTGAACACGTGTCTCATTTACAGCTGCGTTCAGTACATAACAGATTCAGTACAGCAAGCAATGACAACAGCAGGCACTGCATTAATAAACAGGGTAACGACGTCCCACGCCAAAAATAGGCAGGGGTGTCCTGAGCAATTCTGGACAGGTGCGGTCGGAGACTGCGGTCCCCTATATACAGAACACCCGAAACACAACATAATTCAAAAAAAAATGGGACACGATCTGTCCCTGCCCCCCATATACACAGACAGTGTAACTAGACAGTGATCCCTCGTGGATTCGGCATTTTGCGTGTCCCTAACTCCAAGCCCATTTCCCTGTAGTTCATTAATTACTATGGATGTTGGCTTGCAGTATTTTCCGGTATAACCAATGCAAGTCTGGCGCTGATTTCTCTGCAGATGGTTCCGTTTCCTGCAAAATACAGCAAACTCTGTGGATCTGGGATCCCTGAAATCTGACAGTTCTTGTGTCTTCCTACTGCAATAACTGCAGGCACTGCTGCTTACCTGAGGAGCCGGCCTCCTCCTCCCCCTCCCCGGGCTCGGTACCAGGGGGCTTCTCGCCCTGTCCGCGCTGCACCACAAAAACGGCCAACAAGAGCCAGAAAGCAGACCTGGAGCTCAAGTCCATCCTCGGAGGACCCCGCGTTCCGAAGCAGTTTCCCCGTCGCTGGCACAACAACGTGCTCGACTCTTTAAGTGAGGGATTCACGTTAAAGGAAAGCCGCAGTCCGTCCCGGGCTCGAGTAAGTCAAGCGACATACCTTCCTGTAAAACATGCTGCGCTGTCTCTTTAAAAACACACAGCTAGTCCGCGAAGAAATTATGCCCACATGAATGCTCTCCTCCCCTATAGGCTAGCCGCTTCTGTCAATCAACGCCATTTTGATAGCGCCAGAGACGGAAGTGACGTTCCCTTTGGACTTCATGGCACTGCCCACTTCGGAGGCGCGCGTCAACAGAAATAATGTGTCATCGTGGTGGCCATATTGGGAAGGGATGAAAGTGTTCCTATAGTTAGAGGGCCACAAGGAGGAGTGGGTGATAGCTAGGGTTACCACCTTTTAATAAGCCTAAAGTGGGACGTTTATTACTGAAACATGATTTTTAGCTGGACACAGGGCTGCAGCTATGAATTTTGGGGCCCCGGACAAGTCGCTTGAAATGGGCCCCTGTTTCCCAAACCAGCTAATGCGAGGGGTAATGCCTGCTCCTCAGATGGGCCCCTCCTGAGCTCCGGCGGACAACATCCCCACTTTTCCCCCCATTAGTGCGGCCCTGGCTGTACAATATCTAATATCGAGCAATACAACAGACTTGTTCTCTCTAAATCAGAATTTTAAGACTAAGTGCTGTAGTTTTTTTAGCTGTTTCTTATCATTTTAAGGTATTTTAATTAAGGTAGTGTATTGTTTTGCAGCATTTAGAGGAAAGTCAGACAATTTTTTTTCTATGATTATGTCAGGACATGTAGTGTTTTTCATGTCTTTTTGCAGGACACAGCTGCCCAAATCAGGACTGTCCTGCGAAAATAGGGGCAGGTGGTAACCCTAGTGATACCCCAACCGAAAATGACCTGGACAATGGATTGGTTCGCAGTTGGCGGGGAACGTACCTTTTGAGTTGGGGATGGCGATATTTATTTGAAAATTGGTAATCAGGAAAGGCACACTGAGCCTAGGGTTACCACCTGTCCTGATTATCACAGGACAGTCCTGATTTGGGCAACTGTGTCCTGCAAAAAAGCATGAAAAATACTAAATGTCCTGACTTTATAGTAAAAAAATTATTTTCTAACTTTCCATTAAATGTTGTAGAACACTATAATACCGTAACTAAAATACCTTAAAATGATAAGAAACAATAGAAGTCTAAGAAAGGGGATGGGACAGGACAAGGGGGAGGGTCAATGAAGGGGAAGGGTGGAAGGGAGGGGCAGCTGCAGAATAAGGGGTGCTAGCTGCACATTCGAGCAGACTTGATAGACCTCTAGGCCTTTATCTGCTGGCAAATTTCGTATGTTCGTAGAAGTGACTAAGAAACTACAATACTTTGCCTTAATTCTGATTACATAAAGAAAACAAGTCTGTTGCACTGGTCGAGGTTAGGTACTGTCCTGTGAAAAATCATGTTTCAGTAAGAAATGTCCCACTTTGGGCTTCTTAAAAGGTGGTAACCCTAAAGTCTGAGCCGAAGCTTGTTTCTAGGTGCGATCCGGGCAGGGAGGGAATGAGAATGCAGTATAAACATACACAGTTAATGATTGGTGCAAAGTGAAGTACAAATAGAGTGCAATTAAACAACTTACAAATGTACATAAAAAGTAAACGGAACTAAAAGGTACAGTTGCCAATATGAGGGGAAGGGTATAGAGGTACCAGATTTTGGGGTGCCAAAAAGAGGACACTTAGTCCCTCTCCGCGATGAGCCCTTGTGCCAGACCCTGAGTAAATAGGTTTAAAGTCTCCACTGCCTTCACAGCTCATTTACAAGGATGCCCTGGGTAGGAGAGAGCAAAAAAAAAATAATAATAATACAGCAGGATAGAGAAGGTACAAGAAGAATATTTGGCAGCTGGAGAGGACATGTCCTCGTAAAAGAGGACATCTGGTAACCCTAGTGTCGGCATACCTCTCAGCTGTTATGAATTTCGCATAGCGCTATGATTTTCACAGTCAAATTTACCCTTGCTCTGCATAGGTGTACAGATGTTCCTCATACTATTAGAGCTTTTTCTGGACACATAAACTATTAAATCATTGAACTAAGTTGATAGAAACATTCCTTATCACTACATGGGGCTACCTGTAGACATATTATTGTTTAAAATAAGAAAGTGCTACACATTCTGGCCCTTCGCTATGATTTTTGAAGGTCCTTACTGCAATTTTTAATGCTGAGTGGTTGAGAGATATGGGTGTTAGGCATTCACAGATTGGAGGTGTGGCACTGACATCTGGGAGGGAGGAGTGCTGTCTGGCACTTACAGCTGTGAGGGGGTTCTAAGAATTTGGCCGGGACTTCTGGTGAGTGCACTGACTGAATGGCAGCCAGATCTAGACGTCCTAACCCGCCGAAGGAGAAATCTGCCACAATCATCGGATTATCTGAACCATCCACCCTCTAAAGCTTGTAAAAACAAAGGAAAGATGTCTTCCAGATACAAATCTAAAGAAAAACGGGGCGCCCAGCAAACGAAACAAAATAAAACGCTGCTCGATTATGCTCAGCCCAGTTCGGCCTGCTTGGCAGTGGCCTCGCCGCAACATCCATCTGTTCTGGAGGAGACAGGAGAACAAGATTGCACTATTACCTCCAAATAACTTTGTGCAACCTTACAGCGGATGAGTGCTACATTAAAAAGACTGGAGGCAAAAGCTATGGAAGATCGGGAGAAGCTTGATCTTACCGCCCAAAAAGTGGATCAGCTGGAAAAGGGGCTTAATGACTACTCCACTACCACAGACGTCCTTAACACTGCCTTACTGGACCTCCATTGCAGAGAGTAACAATTGGAGGCCAAATTAGAAGAGCTGGAAAATCGCAACAGATGCAATAATGTCCGCATCCACGGGCTGCCTGAAGGTACCGAGACGGGCCCAGTACCAATTTTCTTAGATTCCTTCTTCCTGGAGGTTCTGGGCTGGCCAACAGACAAACCACTTAATATCATCCGGGCCCACCGCTCTCTGGTGCCCAAACCCAGAGACCCCAAAGCCCACCCTCGCTCGTTAGTTGGTGCCTTTTTGGACTTTCGCACTAAAGAGGAGGTTCTGAAACTGGCATGGTCCAAGAGAGAAATTCTGTTTGGCGATACCCGGCTCTTTTTTGAGCAGGATTACACCCTCAACTGCTCAATCAACACAGAAAGGTGCTGGCGGTAGTAGGCCTTCTTCAGCAAAAGGAGTGAAGGCATATGTGGAATAGCCAGCAAAACTTAAGGTGGTTGCAGAAAATGGGGTGAGAAGGTTCCCGGACCTAGTGGCAGCTCAAAAATTCCTACTATCCCTGAAGGTGGAGATCCCTCGCTATCCAGCCCAACAACAGAAAGAACGCTTGACTGAGAGGGCTTGGCAACAGGTGGGAACCAAAAGAAAGGAGCTTCATGACCGCCCGGGTACTTCCCGACTGTGGGACTCAGTTGACACGCACCAGGATGTAAATGCTGTCTCACCCTCATCATCCGCTGAACTGCACTGTGCAGGAGAATCATTTCCAGAACGAAACAATGATTTGGAAGCATTGTCGACCTGAAGGAATGGAATTCTCCGCTTGTTGGTGTTCCACGGGGGTTAACAGTGAGTGAGTCTCTGAGGGCTATCATTAACGCTCGCTGTGGGTTCACTCTGTATACCCTGCGCAACAGGCAGGGTGGACGGGACAGACAGAAAGTTTAAATTGTTAAAATAGTGGAAATAAGACTTGTTCCTGGTAAAAATGTACTAAGTTTCCTTTAAGAAGTAGCAGCTGGAGCCTAGGACTTGAATGCTTATATGGGCGGGGGGGGAGGTTGATCCTGAGGGGTCGGACAGCGTTCCTGACTCAGGTTCCTGTGCCCTGGCATGCCAGGGCAGTGAAGTGGTGATGAAGTGTTAGCGGATGCCCACAATCTGATATAAAACCCTAAGTTCAGAAGGACTTTAGGTCCTGTTTTATTTCACAACCCCAGTGGCTAGATTGTGGCCTACCCGGGCTAGCACTAGTGGAGGGCTCTGTTCCAAATCTATAGCTGAGGAGAGCTTCTGTTATACCGAAATTCCAAAGGTCAGGTTGGTCAGTCCTTTCAACTGGGCCACTGATGAGGAACTCCTTTTACATCAAAGCCGCTGGCATAGAAGCATATCTCCCTTTAATCATGATTAACCGTGGGCCAGAATAGCGGATTCGCTTGTGAGACGGATCAACCACTTTACTTTAGCTGACCTATCGGAATGCAACAATCCAAAAATGAAATGGCTGCCTGGACACGTTTGCGGGTGAAGTAGGATGTGCTGTCCTTGATCTCTGGGGGGGGGCCCTTTTCTCATCCCCTATATTGCCCTGGTGAAGGAGCCTGGCTTCCACTGCACCGTCCCCCCTTAACCTCTATAGGTTACCTGGAGACTATGTGGGCCTACTCTTAATAATAAGGGGAACAGAGTACCCCTCCAGACAAACAGTAGTGTGAAAGCAGGAACTATTATTTTAAGGCTAGTTATTAATTAAGGCAGGGTTGGGCTTTTTTCAAGGTCTGGCAGGGCACTGTTCTTTCCCTTTCTTTTTTCCCCTTTTCCCTCTTATCCATAAAGTGCCTAGTGCCCTCGGTTGCGGTGCTAACAATCTGCCCTTCTGGTTGTCAGGCTGTTATATGCTCTGAGCTGCACTGAAGGCCCACTGTGTTGGGGTCATCCAACCACACCTCTAAAAGCAGGAGTTCTGAAGAGGGTGGCAATAGGGTGTTTGCACCTTGAAGTTAAACAAGTTGGGTTGGGTTATACAGTTTACTGATTTTCAGTTTTGTTATAAAAGTTATTTGTTGATGCTCTTATATTTCTTGTTGTATATAATACACAGAACTGTTAAGCAAAGAGACTTAAGTGGGTGTTTCCTCTCCTCCTTGCCTTCTAGTGGATGGTATCAGACCCCTATTATTGAAAATGGCTGATTTTCAGATAACATCCTTAAATGTGAGGGGAATCAAAAATCCAATAAAGTGAGCCAAAATACTGCAAGAGCTACAAAGGCGTGGGGCCACCGTCGCTTTTCTGCAGGAAACCCACCTGTCTGCCATAGAGCATCTCAAATTAAAAAGGGCATGGGTTGGTAGTGTGTATGCTTCGCTTTTTGAAGCCAGCCCACACCGCAGGGGAGTAGCAATTCTAGTTAAAAGAGATGCTCCCTTGGTAGTCTCGAAGGTTAGAACAGACCCAGAAGGTAGATTTGTTCAGATCTGGGGTAGCTACAGAGGACAGGAGTGTACCCTGGTGAATATATATGCACCAAATGAAGAGACCCCCAGGCTTGATTTTCTCGAGAAAATCATTAAAGACGTAGTTGAGGATGCACACAGTATGGTAATAATGGGGGGGATTTCAATGAGGTCATATATCCAGGATTGGACAGATCAGGGCGGAATCGGGGGAGCCACCAGAACAGGGAAGCTGATTTTAAGATTGAACCAAGAATTGGGCCTGTCGGAATGCTGGAGGTTTTTGCTTCCTCGAGAGCGGGACTACACATATTACTCCCCTCGGCATGGGACGTATTCTAGAATGGATTACTTTTTGATATCTACTAACTGGATACAGAGGGTGGACAGGTGTGTCATAGACCCGATTATTATCTCGGACCATGCTCCGGTCTTCATTAATATATCCACTACCCAGACCCCGCCACAATCCAGCTGGAGACTCAACGTGAGTTTCCTTACTAAGGAAGACTTTAAAGAAATGTTTAGGGATAAAATTCAGCAATTTGAGGGAGATAATCCCATAGGAGTCACAGGAGCTGGGGTATGATGGGATACTCTTAAGTGTTGCTTTAGGGGAGAAATAATAAAATACTCTTCTAATCTTAGAAGAGAGCATATTCATCAGAGGGTACAATTAGAACAAAAGATAGTTCAGCTTGAGGCATCTCACCAGGTGAGCCAGGACCCCCAGGACAAGCAGGACCTAGATAAAGCACGACATGACCTTAACCAGCTACTTGACCTTCAAATTGAAGGCCAGTTATGGTACACTAGGCAAAAATACTTTGAGCAGGGAAATCGGGCAGGCAAATTACTGGCTTGGCAACTCCATCAGGAGATGGCAAGTAGGGCGGTGATCCGACTTCAGAGTGATGGAATGACACCGGCTACTACCTCCCCGGCAGATATCCTACATAGATTTTAAATGTATTATGCCACCCTCTACAAGTCAGAGACTTTTCTGGGGCATCAGGCAGCAGTGCAGTCCTTTTTGGAGGACCTGCCGCTTCCCATCCTGGCAGACCCCACTAGAGCGGCACTTAATGCCCCAATTACCCCCCAAGAAATACTAACCAAAATTAAACAGTTGAAAAATGGTAAAGCTCCAGGGTTAGATGGCTTCCCGGCCAAATTTTATAAAGGTTTCACACCCCTTATATTGGACCATCTGGTTGCTACCTATAATGAGATTTTTGATAGATCAGAAGCCAGTACCACCATCCTAGAATTTAGCTCAGATATCAGTGATCCCTAAACAAGGTAAAAATCCTGAACTTTGTAGTTCTCACCATCTGATCTCCCTGTTACCTGTGGACCTAAAAATGTTTACAGGTATCTTGGCAGACGGATTACAGCTTAGTATCTCTACCCTCATTCATCCAGACCAGATAGGGTTCATTTCAGGGAGATTTCTTCAGGATAACATCCGTCACCTGTTGAATATTATTACAGCCCAGAGAGGCTCAGTTTCTTTGTAGTTGGCAATCAGTATGGATGCTGAGAAAGCCTTTGATAGGGTGGACTGGCACTTTATGTCATCCACCCTGTCGAGGTTTGGATTGGGGGAACATTTTGTTTCAGCTATTGCTGCCTTGTACCACAGACCGGAGGCTAGGGTTAGGGTGAATGGTTTACTTTCAAACCACCTGCCTCTTCAGAGGGGCACTAGGCAGGGATGCACCCTGTCCCCCCTGATTTTCGCCCTATCCTTAGAGCCCCTGGCAGTCTGGATACGTAACAACCCACACATCAAAGGAATTTGGGCAGGGGGAGCCGAACAAAAAGTAGCACTTTATGCGGACGATTCCTTATTTTTTCTAAAAGATCCTCAGACTTCCCTGCCGCACCTATTAGATACCTTGAAGAAATTCGGCATCCTGGCAGGGTATAAAATCAATCTAAATCAGAAGCGGTGGTGTTGAGTGGCACCCTCCCCAGACAACTTAGAGAAACATTCCCATTTGCGTGGGCCAAGAAAAACACTTTTAAATACTTGGGGATCCTGGTCTCGGTAGATACTTCTAAATTGTTCCAAAACAACCTTCTCAAACTATACCACACCCTACAATCAGATTTTGCATGTTTGAAGCTTCTACCCCTTACCCTGTATGGAAGAATCCAGACCATAAAGATGAATGTGTTGCCTAGACTATTATTCTTATTTCAAACACTCTCTATTCCTTTTCCACCTTACTTTTTGGACCCAAATATCTAAAGATATCTCCAAATTTATATGGGCTGGCCAACACCCAAGATAGCCTTTAACACCTTGATGAGACCTAGGGAGAGGGGTGGTTTAGGCCTCCCTCACATGTACTTTTATTACTTAGCTGCCCAAGGAGTGCAACTTATTACCTGGGCGAAACAGCGCACAGACTCAGGCTGGTACCCTATTGAGACTGAGCAGTCCCTAATTATAAAATATGGACACTACCTACTAATTTTATTTGCCCTCAGATCTGATTCTCTGTCTCTAACCCTTGGGTAAAGCACTCCCTATGCATCCTTCTTAGACTGAGGAAGATAACACACACCCCAAATACTTTGGGCCCTCTTTCCCTGATTAGACATATGGGTAGTTTTGCTCCCCCCCAGGTCAGAACGAGGGTATATTTATTGGGAGCTTAAAGGACTCACCACCTTCAAACAATTGACAGACAGGGGTGGTTGCCTTGCCTATATCACACTTAAGGAACACTTCTCACTTCATAGAGAAGACTTTTATAGATACCTCCAAACTCGGCATTTCATCAACACGGGAGAATTTCCAGAAGATCACTAGAGAGTTAACTCATCTGGAGACTTTTTGGTGGGACTGCATCAAAATTAGAGACAAATTACTCTACCTCTCAGTTCTGTATGGGGTTCTCATCGCCCAACCAGAGACGCTGATATTAGAGGACATAAGAGAAAAATGGGCAATGGAGGCGGCAGACACTATTTCCAGAAAGGATTGGAACCGTCACCTTCGGAGAGGTTGGCAGGTGACATCTGCCACTAGTTACATACATAGATACATAGACAGTGTCGGCAGATAAGGGCCTATGGCCCACCCAGTCTGCCCATTTGAGCTTGTAAGTTCAGTTTGTTTTCCTAGAAGTCTGTTTCCCCTTACCCCTGACCTCTAGAATTCCTTTATGTCTATCCCATGCATTCTTAAATCCCGTGATTGTTTCAGCCCCCACCACTTCCTCTGGCAGGGTGTTCCACTTGTCCACCACCCGTTCTGTGAAGAAATTCTTTCTCATGTTTCCTCTGAATCGCTCCTCCAACTTCATCCCATGCCCTCTAGTCCTGGAACATCTTTTTCGCTTAAAATGGTGTTTTCCTGCACTCTGTTTCTCCCTGTAAGATACTTGTATGTCTCTATCATATCCCCTCTCTCCCTCCTCTCCTCCAGGGAGTACATGTTCAGTTCCTTCAACCTGTCTTCATAGGACTTGTGATGCAATCCATGCACCATCTTTGTTGCCCTCCTCTGAACCTTCTCTACCCTGTCTATGTCCTTACGTAGGTATGGTCTCCAGAACTGTACACTGTACTCCAGGTGGGGCCTCACTAGTGTCTTGTATAGCGGAATTATGACCTCCCTTTTCCTGCTGGTGATGCCCTGCCTATACATCCCAGCATCCTATTTGCTTTACCTGATACCTTGTCACACTGTTTCCCTACCTTGAGGTCATCAGAGATGACAACCCCAAGATCCCTTTCCTGCTTGGTGCATGCTATATCCTCACCCCCCAACTGATATATTGTGCCAGGGTTTTTGTGCCCCATATGCATTATCTTGCACTTCTTTGCATTGAATTTCAACTGCCAAACCCTTGACCATTCTTCAAGTTTCTGCAGGTCCCTTCTCATTCTGTCTACACCCTCTGGTGTGTCTACTCTGTTACAGAGCTTTGTGTCATCAGCGAACAGTGAAATTCTGCCTTCTAGATCCTGCGCAATGTCACTGATGAAGATGTTGAATAGGACCGGTCCCAGCACTGATCCCTGTGGTACCCCACTGGTCACTCTTCCCTCTGTGGAGTGACAGCCATTTACCACCACCCTCTGTGTCCTGCCACCCAGCCAGTTACCTACCCACCACACTACTGTCCTGCCCACACCCATATTCCCCAGTTTGTGTAATAGTCTTCTATGTGGCACAGTGTCAAAGGCCTTGCTGAAGTCCAGATAGGCCATGTCCACTGCCCTCCCTGATCCACCTCCTAGTCACCCAGTCAAAATTCAATGAGATTGGTCTGACATGACCTCCCCTGGTGAAACCATGCTGCCTTGGGTCCTGTAGTCCATTGACAACCAGATGTTCCACCAATCTCTCCTTCAGAAGTGCTTCCATGATCTTTCCCACTACCGAGGTGAGGCTGACTGGTCTGTAGTTCCCTGCTTCCTCTTTGTTCCCGCTTTTGTATAAGGGACTACATCTGCTGTCCTCCAGTCTTTGGGTACCTCCCCTGTTTCCAGTGATTGGCTAAACAGGATAGCCAGAGGTTCAGCCCCACCTCTCTTAGTTCTTTAAGGACCCTGGGGTGCACCCCATCTGGCCCCATTGCTTTGTCAACTCTTATTACTTCCAGTTCCTTCAGGACCCTTTCTCGTGTAAAGGGACTTGTGTCCATTTCTGCACCATTCTCACCCCTTGTACTCCCTTCACACCCATTACCCCCCTCTTCCTCAGTAAAGACTGAGCAGAAATACCTGTTCAATATGTCAGCTTTACTGTTGTCATCCTCCACGCGACTCCCATCCTCCCCCTTCAGTCTCACTATCCCTCCCTTTGTCTTTCTTTTTTCACTTATGTACCTGTAAAAGGTTTTGTCCCCTTTAACCACTGATTTTGCAATGAAATGACTGCAATGACAGTTGGCAGGAATTCAATTGGAAAGTCATGATCCGCTTTTTCAGGACTCTAATGATCACTCAGTATTTCAAACCGCAGGCCTCATCTGCCTGCTGGCGTGTGTGTGGGGAAACCAAAGGTACACATTATCATATATATTGGGGATTTTGGGAGGCTACAGCAGTTTTGGTTGCAGATCCATGAAATTATGGAACAACTGGGGGGTTCCTCTCTCCCCTTCACCTTTCAGGACTTAGTTGTGGGACTCCCCACCTTGTCCTCCAGAAAAAGGAAACAAGTAGAATTGTGTCAAGTATTGAGGGTCGCAGCCTTGAAATGTATCACTACTAAGTGGTTAACACCAGACCCTCCATCCTTGGTTCAATGGATCTCTAGGGTAGAGGAGATAGAACGACTGGAAAACATTACCTACACAATCCATTTGAGGAAAGAAAGATTTTTGGAGATTTGGCAACCCTGGCATATTTGGAGGGAGGCATGAAGGGGGGCCGGGGCTGGGGGGGAATGAGAGGGGACAACAGTTTGTATAAAGATCCACTGTGGCTCACCCTGGGGTCTGGGAAGGAGGAGGGAAAGTAAAAGAAGGGTGTAGGTGGGGTAGACTACCCACTGAAATGACTGGATGAATATTTGCGGGATAAAGTTACTGTGCATGTGTATGTTTTGTTTAATGTTTGGTTTACTGTTAAAAATTCAGACTCAAATGCCATTTCCAGCTTTAACCAAGCCTTTCAGACAGATTGATATCCTTTTCTTGGAAACAGAGGACCTAACTAAAGACTGGGACCATATTATAGGCCATACTGCAATGAACTGTATCCATCATTGGGAAGCCTCAGGCCTCATGCAGTGCGTTTCCTTGTACGATACCTTTACTTGTCTCAAATTCATTTTAGGTTAAGGAAGGCATTGTTGGTGTTGAGTTATATTAGATAATATGATATATTGTAATAATGAACAATGTAAGACCTATATTAGATTGATACTCCCTTTTGTTATTAAGGTTGAACAGTTGTACCAGATACTTATGATAGCAATAAACTTGATAATGTTAAAAAAAAAAAAAAAGAATTTGGCCGGGATGGGGTTGGCTGGGTGATATTGACACCTTGGGATGGGTGGTCATACCTCTCAGCCGTCCCACCTTATATGGGACATCCCTTGTTTTTCTCTCAAAATTGCTGTGTTACACATGGAAAAGGTGCTGCTCACTCACACAGCGAAGGTGCTGTAAATTCACAATAGTCTAAGATGCTAAATCAATATTAAACTTTGCACAAATATAGGCACTTCTTTCCCCACAGTAATGGGGACTGTGATGGCTAGGTTGGGGGTTGGGCTGTGATACTGTGGGACAGTGTATTGTTGACAGCTGGTGGGAGGTTGGGGTGAGGTACGGGGAAAGAGTGTTGATGGGCGTGGGGTGGTGGGACTGTTATATTGTTACCTGGGTTGGGACCTAGCTGTCATACTTGGTGGTTGGGCTTGTCTTTAGTGGGCTTTGGAGTGTAGGGCCTGTGTTTCTGAGGGTAAGGAAGGAAGGTTTACAGCTGAGGGGTTGGGGCATATTGCACTGAGGTTCACAAGGTTGCTGCTATGTTGGGGGTAGGGATCAAAATCGGAGGTATTTTACTAGGTATTCTGAGGAACAACAGTGGGAGAGATATCAAGTGGGTTGTACAGGGACTGTGAGGTATGCGATCGAGGTTACAGTTATGTTACATAGTAGTAATTTAAAGTGATTTTCTGATACTCAGGAACACATGATATGGTACTTTATGCTGGTGATAGTCTGTTTCTGCCATTTTTAGAATTTTATGTGCACCTTGTGTTTAGCTGGAAGGGATTGTGGAATGGCCCTGACAAAGTGGCCAGCTGATCCTTTCCATTTTACTATTCATCTACACGCCCCCGCACTCAAGCACATTATATCGTGGAGCAAAGGAAAGCACTGTGGCAAGCACCATTGAAGTCAATGGAAGTCAAATTTGATTGCTATTTAATACATTATGATGGCCAGTTGGAGATTAATGAAGGTTACCGCTTGACTAACAAGGCCTTTTTTAACAAGGGTTTTTTGAAGCATGCCACTTTTAAGTTTGTGAACAGCATGAGCAGGAAACATGGCGTGTGCTATGTGGTGCCATCTCAAGTTATGGTGTGGCTCTGCACGTCTCAATTGTATTAAAGAGCATGCAAGCAAGGGCTTCAGAGCCACACCATAACCTGAGATGGCACCACACAGCACCCGCTATGTTCCCTGCTCGCTGTGTTTACAAACTTAAAAGTAAGTGGCATGCTTTCAAAAACTTTACTTGTGAAAAACCTTAATCGGGGTAAGGCTTTGGGGGTACTGAGCTGAGGAAAGCACTCAGCCCTCGAGATCCAGAGACCAGAGGGGCTCCGAGCCGCCAGCGGGCCGGCGGCGACCGTCTAGCCGACCGAGGGAACCAGGAGGCCGGGAGAAGCAGGCAGAAGCCGGCACAGCCCTTGAGATCCAGAGACCGGAGGGGCTCCGAGCTGCCAGCGGGCCGGCGGCGACTGTCTAGCCGACTGAGGGAACCAGGAAGCCGGGGGAAGCAGGCAGAAGCCGGCACAGCCCTCGAGATCCAGAGACCGGAGGGGCTCCGAGCCGCCAGCGGGCCGGCGGCGACCGTCTAGCCGACCGAGGGAACCAGGAGGCCGGGAGAAGCAGGCAGAAGGTACGGGCAAAGCCGCAAACCAATCAGAAAGCGACCGCTGACTCTGCCTTGCTTCCGATTGGTGCGCCTTTCCCATAGACTTTAGCTGGACTTTGCAACACTATTCTGGCCGGGATTTCTGTTATCTTATTTTATTCTTAAATTCACCTAAAAAGAGCTGTTTTACTCTTTAATGTGCCCGATTTGAGGGTTGTATTGATATCTTGTTAGATTGTGATTACAGCCTTTTTGTGTTCTGTGTGGGCTAGACGCTTAGGCGCCTACCCCCCATACCCTCCCAGTCTTTTGTTGTGCAGATTCAGATCTTTAGCACCTTTTTGCAGATTGCCTGCAATAAAGTACCTTGCTCACTGCCTTCTCCTCTGTCCCCTACCTTGCAGCCGGCACAGTCCTCGAGATCCAGGGCCGGAGGGCTCGAGCCACCAGCGGCGGCGGCGACCATCTAGACCGACCGAGGAACCAGGAGGCCGGGAGAAGCAGGCAGACAGGCCGGCAAGCGCAAACCAATCGGAAAGCGACCGCTGACTCTGCCTTGCTTCCATTGGTGCGCCTTTCCCATAGACTTTAGCTGGACTTTGCAACACTATTCTGGCCGGATTTCTGTTATCTTATTTTATTCTTAAATTCACCTAAAAGAGCTGTTTTACTCTTTAATAGCCGATTTGAGGTTTGTATTGATATCTTGTTAGATTGTGATTACAGCCTTTTGTGTTCTGTGTGGGCTAGGCGCTAGGCGCTAACCCCCCATACCCTCCCAGTCTTTTGTTGTGCAGATTCAGATCTTTAGCACCTTTGCAGATTGCCTGCAATAGTACCTTGCTCACTGCCTTCTCCTCTGTCCCCTACCTTGCAGCGGCACAGCCCTCGAGATCCAGGGACCGGAGGGCTCCGGCGAGCCGCCAGCGGGCGGCGACCGTCTAGCCGACCGAGGGAACCAGGAGGCCAGGAGAAGCAGGCAGAAGAGTACAGCCAAAGTCCAAAATTTTGCCCACCCCCTCCCTCTCGGTTGATTCTTTTATGCACCTTCTCCCGCCATTTCTCTAATCCACGCCCATAGCTAATTCCCTTCCCTACTTAACTCCTATCTTACCTCCACAATGCTACTTTGCTTCCTTGCTCCTGAGCCTCTCATCTTCCTCAATCCCATATGACACTTATGATATACCCTTGTCATGGTGATTAAGGTAGTGAATATGGCCTTGCCACCCCTGCCATCCCAGTGGACACCCACCAATTCCTTATTTATATCCGGCCATTTTACACTGCAACCCCCGGGGTATCCCACAAAAAGGCTCTCTATCCCTACAACATTTCTCAATTACCTTACATCCATTTTGGCATTATATTAACCCACTATGCTTGTCCATCAGACTATTATTTTGTGATAAATTCCATACCTATATAACAGGACCCTCACCCATTACACAGTGGTTCCCCAAGAAGAGGAGGAAATGCTCTGACCACTCCCTATCCCTTTCATTTGGTGCCCTCCTCAAACTAATCTTCTTCCTTCTGATCTGTATTGGTACTATTGAAATCAATCCTGGCCCCACTGAAAGTTTTTTATCCCCCTCTGATCTAACCTCCATAAATGGCCTAAGTTTCCTTCACTTCAATGCCTGCAGTCTCCTAAAAAAGTTCTCCTTAATACAGGCATGGGTTGCACATACCCTACCTGACTTCCTGATTATTTCTGAAACTTGGCTCAGACCTACAACAAAAGACAGTGATATAAACCTTCCCAATTATCAGCTCTTCAGATCAGATCGCCCTTCCAGGGGTGGTGGGGTGGCCATCTACATTAAGGATACCATCTCTGCATCCTGCCTCATCAATACATCCGAACCAAAGGAATTTGAATGCTTGTCAATTAAAATATCCCTTCCCGAACTTGTCTTCATTTAAATTGATTGGCTGCTATAGGCCCCCCTCTGCAGGCCTCAAACTCCTATCCCACCTAGGATCAATACTCAGTCTAGGCCCTGAAGATACCATCATCCTTGGTGATTTGAATTTGAACTGGTTATCTAATGCATCTGCACCCCTAGTAACCTTCTGTGACACCTATGGATTCACTCAATTAATCAAAGATCCAACCAGGATTAACCTAAAAAATTCTATCAACAGCTCACTCCTGGATATGTTGGTAAACAAGCCTCACTTATATTCACATGCAGGAGTGCTACCCAGTGTTGTAAGTGATCATTATCCTATAGCTGGCATTAGATCTACATTCAAGCCATCCAACCCTGCAAAATTTCTCCTCAAAAGGTCAAAAAAGAATTTCAACATCTCAGGATATCTCCATGATTTGTGCAATACAACATATTGGCAAGATTTTTTACCTTACAACCTCAGTTGAAACAGCTCTCCAGATCGTAAAGGATATTATCACTAATGCCCTCAATATTCATGCACCAATCACCAGTATCAGATCTAAAGTAAAATCTTGTCGTTGGTTCACTGCTGACCTTAAATCAGCTTTGTTAGCCAGAGACAAACTCTGGAAAAAGGCAAGAAAAACAAAGGATACTAGAGACTGGCTTCAATTCAGAAAAGCAAGAAATTCATGCACAAAACAAATAAGAATTGCCAAAGCTGCCTATTACAGAGCTGAATTGGATGCATCCCACACTAATCCATCCAGACTTTGGGGTACTATAAAGGGAATTCTAGGCCAAAACTCTACCCCTGCCTTACCCTCAAACTGCTACTAAATGACATAGAAATCACTGACAAGCAAGAAATTTTAAATACCTTCAACGACCACTTCACCACAGCTGGTCTAGCATTTGACTCCTCACCTGCAAATCTCTTGAGATCATCATTAAACCTTCAATCCACTGTGGGACAAAAGCTGCTTCAACATTTTCCTTCAAACCAACATCCTTGAAAGAAGTAGAAGACCTCCTATCTAATTTAGATACTTCAAAGAGTGCAGGTGCAGACTCCTGGATCCCTACTTTCTTAAAATAGCATTACACGCCTTATCTGCCCCCTCACTCACCTCTTCAATCTTTCCTAGCTACTGGTTCCATACCCTCCATTTGGAAAACAGCTCAAGTAGTTCCACTACTTAAATCAGGTGATCCATGGACCTTAACAATTATAGGCCCATTTCCATCCTACGGTACTATCCAAGATGCTTGAAAAATTAGTAAATTCACAGTTAAGGGCCTATCTGGACACCAACAACCTAAATCCAGCACAATCTGGATTTAGATCAATCATAGCACCATCTCTGCCCTAGCCAAAGTCACTAACGATTGGCAGACTGCCTTGGATAAGAAGAATAGTACCTGTGCTGTGTTCCTGGATTTGAGTAAAGCATTTGATACAGTGGATCATGAATCATTAATCTCCTCTCTTAGCTCTCTAGGCCTTGATTCCTCTCACTCAATTGGTTTTAGGTGCTATCTCTCTGGAAGGTCACAATTGGTAAAATGAAAATTACCTATCCACCTCTAAACCACTGCTAAGAGGTGTACACATGAGCTCTATTCTAGGCCCCATCCTCTTTGCCATTTATATTAATAATATCGATGTCAACCTCTCTCAATCTAACATTCATCTGTTTGCTGATGATACTGTATTATATGTCAGCAATCCCTCATTATCAAAAGCCTGTGAACTGTTACAGTCAAATTCTCCATCCTACAACACAACCTATTGGAAAAAAATTACTTCTAAATGCCAAGAAAACAAAAGCTATGATCTTTGCTACAAAAGAATTGCTATGCCATTACCCCATCATTCATCACCCCACAATTATCCACCTTATATGGAGAAGCTGGAATTTGTGGATAAATTCAAATATCTTGGAGTCTGGATTGACAATAAGCTTGATTACTCTGTCCATATTGAAGAGCTACTAAAAAGTTGAGACAAAGGCTGGCCTATTTTTCAGAATAAAACACTACCTTACCAGAGACTCCAAACAAAGACTAATCCAGGCATCATTCCTATCCCTCATTGACTATGCTGACTTTCTCTACGGCCATTGCTCACTGTCCCTCTTAAATAAGCTGGACACCCTGTATCATAGATCCATCAGATTTATCACAGACCTACCCTCCAGCACCCATCATTGCTCTCTTTACATGGCAGTCAATTGGACATCAGTGTCAGTGGCTCAGTAGGTAGCACACTCGCCTCTGAGGCCGGGCGATCAGAGGGCTGTGGGTTCAGTTCCCACATCTGGCACTTGGGTTAATATCCCAGTACTGACACTGTAGTGCAGCATGAGAGGGGTGCTGCACTTCTGAGGTGCCATCTTTCGGATGAGACGTTAAACCGAGGTCCCATCTGCCTGGATTGGTGGTAGTTCAGGTGGATGTTAAAGATCCCATGGCACTTATCGAAAAGAGTAGGGGAATTTCCCCGGTGTCCTGGCCAAATTTCCCTCATTCACTAAAAAAAAATACCACCAACAGCTTAATCTGGTTCAAGGTCAGTTGGCATTCATCTGTATCCCCCTTCCCCGGGTCGTGCCTGAAAATAGGCAGGATTTGTCTAGTGCACTTACCCGGTCAACAAAAGCTAAATAAATAAAATAAAAATCCCTACAACACAGAAGAAAAAGGAATGCTGCAATCTGGATCTTTAAAGCTTTATCAGGCAAACTCCCCTCCTATATTACAGACTGTTTCACCCGAATCACATCTAGGCCATACACCTTAAGGATCAGTAAGCTCATCATGCTAAAGGTTCCCAATACCTGCACCCAGTTTGGGAGGGCTGCTATCAGCTATTCTCTAGCAGTCACTTGGAACTCACTCCAAAAATCTATGAATCTAAATACCCTCTTACCCTTATCATCCTTCAAAAGATTATTCACCGCCCTATTTCCAGAGTTGTGCAACTGCTTCCATAAGGCCTAGTCTCCCATCCAACCTACACCCCCCCTTCTGTAATCCATTATGTTTAGTTTCCCTCTATTATCCAGTCAGCTACCACATTCATATAAAAGCTAACAAAAGCCCTATTATTTGTTCATTATCACTGCTATATCTATTTTCCCTTCATTTTACAGGTTAAGTTATTTTTACTGTGCCTTGTATATATGTAAATTTTGTATATTCTCTTATTTATTTCATTGTACTAATGTTATGCTATTTTCATGTCCTTGTAAAAACACTTGTACTCTTATTTGTATGACCACTCAGGTCCATCTTGCAAATGAGCTACGCTCAATGATGTTCGCCTGACTAAATAAAGATTTTGACTGATTGATTGATTGATTGATTGATTGATTGATTGAAAAGGACAGTTTTATGATAAAGACAGTTTTCCTTTAAGCAGCCTGCCAAAGACCCCAGCTATAAGATCATTGATAAAAATACTGAAGAGCAGTAACCTCCTGAGGAACGCCATTTAGTACCCCTCTGCACTAGTAGTGCCTGTTCACCGCAACCCTGGACGTCATGCTGCCTCATGTATACCTACCCCAATGGTGTACTTTGCCCAAAAACTTGTCATGCACCAAAGCGTTGGATGCCTTGCTGAAGTCCAGAGTATGTCTACAGTTTGTCCCTGTCCACCTTCCTAGTCAGCCCCTCAAAGAAGGTGATCAGGTTGGTTGATGTGATCAGCCCCTCAATCAAGTGCTTCATTCTTTTATAATGGTTTGCAGAATCTTGCCTGGCACTGATATCAAGCTGACTGGCCTGTAGTTGAAAGCATCTGACCTTGCCCCCTTCTTGAAGATGGGGCTCACACTGGACAATTTCAACACCTCTCCTGATAGCCTCCTGAAAGCTTAATGCAAGTGGCCCTGCCATTTGTTTTCTCTTACTTCCAGTATGATGTTGAGGTGTAGTCTGTCTGCCTCTTGGAATTTAACTTCTTGACCTTCATCAGGTAGTCAGCTATGAGAGCAGGTGCGATGTCATCAGGCTGCATCATGGCTGCTCCTGATACCATGGGCCCTGCCAAGGATCACCCTCCATCCCCTTGGGGATCCAAGGTGAACACTGGAGCAAAGTATTCATTCAGCATCTCAGCTGTCCCCCTTGGCTCTTTCAATGATTCCTCTTCCTGTTCACCTGTTTCCAGAGGTCCATCCCTTCTTTCACTTTCCACCTTCCATTACTCGAAGAAGTCTCTGGTTCCAACTGTAGTTCCTACAGCTGCCCTAGTTTCCAGTACCTCCTTGGCTTCCTTAAACCTTGTAGTTCTCAGTGCTGCTCTCTACTTCTCTCTGGCCTAGAGACAGCACATCCTTTTCCTATGATCATATACTTTTTGAACCAGATCCATTGATTATGTCCATGTTGAGAAGTGGGGGGAGCAACTTTGACCCTTTCCTTTTTACTGCTTACAGGAATGCAGACCAGTCTGACCACTGCTGAGAACAAGGCCAAGAATAGCCTCACACCTCATCTGCTGTTCAGCATGTTGCTCTAGTAAGAAGTCTTTTTTTTTTTAATTTACTGGATTTTATTCTCCTACTGCCCTCGACCTGCCTGTCAGCTTGTCTTCTCAAGCCCTGTCACCTGCCGTTTCTGGGACTTACTGTCTGACCTCTCTGTACCCCACATTTTACCCCCCATCGTGGAGGAGCTTCTCAGGTTCCCCAAGCCTGGGAGGAGTTTAGTTTGGATGTGAGGTCAGCCGCCCAGTGAGAGGTGCAGGGTGTGAGGGGATGAGCAGCTTCACTCTTCTTGGTCGAGGGCATTTTCCAGGTTTTCTGGTCCCCTCCCCACTCGGGCTTCTTGTGGGAAGGACTGCATGGACGTTAGCAAGCAAGCTTGCAGACATCCCAGTCAGGAGAAGCTCGCCCCTCCCATCGTGACTGTGCTTGCACTGCCACCCATGGTCACCCAGGTGGCAGTAGTGCAACAGAACTCACGGCACTCCTTTCCTGGAGGAGGGGGGCATCCTTTGGGACGCTCAATCCTCCCCTCCCCTGGCCAGCCCCTAATGCTGGGTTTCACTTCTGAAGCTGGATTCCTGGCATCACCAGTGGTAGCACGACCACTGTGTCGACATGCCAGCCTTCTCTAGTAAGCAGTCCTTGATAGCAGACAGGAACTCTTCCTTACCCGTGCGGTTAGCCCTCCTGAGACACCAAACTATGCCTGGGAGATTGAAGTCCCTAAGGATCACCACTACATCTCATTTGGCTGCTCTTGTAATCTGCCCTATCAGCTTGGCATTATGCTCCACTGAGCTGTTAAGGATCCTGTAGCACACCCCAAGTTTGACTCTTCCCTCTTTTTTCACCTAGCTTGACCCAGATGGATACTGTGTTACTGGGAGTAGGGAGATGAAGGAGTGTGGTGTGTGTGTGTGTGTGTGCATGAGATACAGAGAAAGGTGCTGTCAGTTTGCACATGATTTCATGTCATACATAAAACACTGGTGGCTGGCTCATATGACTCTTGCAAGAACAAGGTTCAATTCCCTACAGCATTTTTTTTTCTGTTATATGTTTTTCCTCCTGGGAGCCCTGGCAGGTGGCTGTGGTCCTCCTTATGGAGGAACTCACTGTCCGGTCCCACACACACCACTGCTCTGCCAACCCCTGGAAATTTCCCTGTGGATTGCCCCCCAGGGAGGAGGGCACCAGCTCCCCCCTCACCGAGACCCACTCCAGACACCAGGGTCTGCCCTCGGGGACGCTGGGCTATCACAGAACCTGCCAGGCTCCATTTTCTCTTTTTCTTCCCCCCTTACCAATGTGAGAATGTCAGTATGTGCCTCCCTACTTGTACTGCCTTCCAGCCACCACCAGAGGGCAGTCAGTAAGCAGGATGACAAGTCTCCCTTCCCCCAAGCAAGAAGAGCAGTCTTGGCCCCATCACGTTGGGGGGTAACCCATGGGGATCACTGGGCTAGTTGGGTGGGGGAAGGTGGGTCTGGAGACTGAGTCCCTCCAAGGGAGGGACCGGAGCTGCCTGCCAGGCTCCTCAGAAGATAAACAGAATAATAAAAAAAAAATGCTGTGTATGTTGCATAGAAACATATATTGTGTCAGCAGAAAAAGACCTAATGGTCCATCCAGTCTGCCCATTTCCCCTGCCTAACTCCACTCTTAGCCTAAGGCTGGGCTGGATTTTTGAGATCCAGTAACCGTAGTGGCTGCCTTCTCCTCTCATGCCTGTGTCCTACCATTCCTCTATGTCTGTCCCACCAAGGTTTAAATCCTGACACAGTCTTGGATTCAGCACCTTCCTAAGCCATCTATTCCATTTGTCCCCCACCTGCTTCGTGAAGAACTTCCTTACGTCCTCTCACCAGTCCCCACCTGTGCTCTCTAGGTACTGTGCCCTCATTCCTTGTGAACAAGTCCTTACTATCTGAGTCCTCACAAGAACATATATGTCTCAGTCATGCTTCCTTTTCTCTTCCTGCCTCCAATGTATACATGTTAAGATCGGCCAACCTTTTCTTATACCCCCCACCCTTGCTACTCCAGGATAATCTTCATGGCCCTTCTTTGTATGGTCCCTGTCTTTTCCGAGGTGTGGACTCTAGAATTGCATGCAGTACTACTGGTGCAGCCATACCAGGTACCTGTACAGGGGTCATATCACCATATCACCTCCTACCTCCTACTATCAAATCCTCTTTCTGTACATTGCTGCATCCTGCGCTTTGATGCACCGAGCAGTGAGATTGAAGCTGTCACTAATGATGACCCCCCCACCATTCAGTTGTCTGTGCCACCCTTACCCCTCCATCCAGTAGTCTGTTTTAGGGTTCCTTCAACCAAATTGCATAATTCTAAACTTTTTGCATAGATCTTTAGTTGTCATAATCTAAGACACTTTTCCAATTTTTTAAAGTATCTTTTCATTTTCTAACTTCCTCCTCACTGTCCACTCCGACTCAGATCTTAGTGTCATCAGTAAAGAGGTATACCTTTATTTTGGATTCCCTCTCCTATGTCACAGAAAAAGATTATGAAGAGCACCGGTCCCAGAGCCAATCCTAGTTGTACCCAGTTAGTGACTTCCCATGACTTTGAAAGCACACCACTGATGACGTCCCTTTGCATCCTGCCTCCCAGCCAGTTCCCTGTTTACCTGATCAGTTTGTTCCCTGCAGCCAGGCAACCCAACTTTTTTATTAGCCTTCTGTGTAGAACAGAATTAATGGCCTTGCTAAAGTCAAGGTACAACACATCCACTTCTTGGCCATTGTCCACCACCTTTGTTCCCAGTCAAAAAAGTCAGTCGGGTCTCCCTGCTACAAACCCATGCTGCCTCCTGTCTTGCAACCCATTTGCTTCCAAGCATTGCACAGTTCCTTAAAAATGGTTTCCAACTTTTGGTAACGTTAGACTGAGCATGGCTGTCTGCGCTCGGAGCTCCTCACCCTAGCTTGTCTAAACTCCATTCAAGCCATTCATTTTGCAGAACTACCTGGGTATACTTGGTGGAGAGGACTAGAAACATATTAAGGATGGAAGAAACCATGCATTCCAGGTCGGATTTAGTTGATGTTGAGGGAAATAGGGGCCGTAGTTCTGGTACTGACTGCTCGCAGGCCTCATCGATCGCCACGTGCTTGCAAGCCCAAGCAGCATGATACAAGACACCAAACATATTAAAAACTAATAAAAAACTGGTCATTCTAATCTGTGAATTTTGAGAGTTCAGAAAAGAGGTCTGACTTACCACTGCAGCTATCTGGATGGATCTGGACAAACTTGAGAAGCGGCAGGATGAAACCGATGAACAACTCACCAAAACAGATGACTGACTGGATGTTAGAGAGTCTGCTATCTTACAGCTCCACTGCACCATCAGCATTATGCAGGACAAAATCGAGCATACTATACTTCCTGCGCTACTGAGCTATTGAAATCCCTCCCTCACTACCCATCCCCCTCCCTCTGTGCGGTGTGCCCCTCCACCATCCTCCACCTTCCCTTCTCTTTCGCTACTGTAACCCCAAATGATGCCTTAAGTGCCCGCCTCACCATCAACCTCTCTAAAGATGCCTCTGCTGATGGTCTTGACCCAAAACACCTCTCCCTTTCCACTACAGCCATTGCCTACCTGCTCTCAATAATTCTAAATCTCTCATTCTCTACTGCCTCTGTCCCCTCTTCATGGAAACATGCTGTGGTCCTCCCTCTACACAAAGGGGGTGACCTCTTATCCCCTAGCAACTGTTGCCCCATTTCACTCCTCCCTATCCTTGCCAAGCTTCAAGAACACATTGTCCTCTCCCAACTCACCTCTTTTCTGACACCTCCTTTTTCACCCCTTTCCACTCTGGTTTCAAGAAAAAACACTCAGCCGCCACCTCTCTCCTACGACTTACAGCCTCCATCCTAACCGGGATGGACAATGGGCGAATTACCTCTGCCATTTTTGTCGACCTGGTCAAGGCTTTTAACACCGTCTCTTACTCCCTCCTCCTCAACTCTCTCCCAACAGCTGGCCTATCTCCCTCTGTCACAAACTGGTTCAAGGCCTAGCTTATTGGTAGAACCCAGTCAGTTAAGATCTTGGAAACTGCTTCCCCTCCCCTTCCCTCCCCTTCCCTCCCGATTAGCACTGGAGTCCCCCAGGGCTCAGTATTAGGGCCCCTCCTATTCTCCATCTTCTTAAACGATCTTCTCTCTATTTGCTCCCCTTCCTCCTCTATACATATGAATGCTGATGATACAGTCCTGTATGCATCTGGCTCCTGTCCTGTTGAGATTACAACCAGCTTACAGCAAGACTTTGACAAGGTTCAGCTGTGGTCTGCTAACCATAAACTTCTCCTCAATGTCAAAAAGACAGTCTCCATGACCTTTGGCATAAGGCTGAGACTCTCTAGGCTTCCTTCCCTACCCATGTTTTACACCCTTGAGAGGACCTTACTTGAGAACACATTCTTTTTCAGGTACTTACAGTAGGTGTTTGGTTGGACCAACACCTAAACTTCTCTGGACATATTGACGCCATCCAGAATAAACTGCGCCCCAAGCTTGTCGCCCTATTCAGGAACCGTAGTTGCATCTTCCTATGGCTACGCGTAAACTTGTTCAGAAGATGATACTGCCCATTTTCGACTACTGTGATGTGGTCTGTGGTGCTGCCACTAAGTCCTTCCTGGCCAGACTGGACACCCTCTTCAATTCCTTCTTCCACTTTGCCTTGGATGCCCCCCTTGCACTCATCACTGCAATCTTTATCATGCCCTATCCTTCCCCTCTCTTACAAATAGGCAACTCTCCCACTGTGCTAAATTCCCCTCCAAGCACTGGTTGGGTGAGCTCCCTTCCTACCACACCTCCTCCTTTATAACATCCCCCCACCATCCCATTCCCTTAGATCAACCAACTCCCATACCCTGATTGTCCCTTGCAGATCCACCCAAATTGGCCAATCTAGCTACTCTCACCGCCTCCCAAAAATTTGGAATCCCCCCCTCAAAAAACTTCCGGCACTCATCCTTCGCCTATTCCATCAGCTCTGCACTCAATAATTACTTTGCACCTAGCTGCTCCTGCCATGTCCCTTCCTAATTCCCTCCTCTAAGACCTGGACAAACCCTACCAGCCTACCTTCACCTTCACCTTCATTTTTCCCTGTTCACCCCCAAATCCCTAGCCCTTCTCCCATTTATCCTAATTGCCCCTCCTTACTGGCCTCCCTTGATCTCTCACAGAACCCTGGATACTCTCCATGGGTCCCTCTCCTTACCCCCCAAGGGGCTTGTATCTCTCATCTGCTCCCTTCCTCCACCATCTTCTAGGGGTCTCTCTTGGACACCACCTTAACCCCTTCTCTCTGGTCCCCACAGTCCCCTTGCAGGGTTCCTTGCATCCTGAAGAGGTCTCCAGGGGCATGACTCTTCTCCCTTCCCCACCTCACTCTTCCGTCCCCTTCCCCCCTTTTCATTCATGTAAGCATTTGTTTACTTATTAACCTGGCACTTATTTTTGTTCACTCTTTCTATATGTTATGTTCAACACTGTTGTAACACTGTTTGTAACATCTGCATTACAACTGTATGTTAATGTTGATCTTGTAACTTGAGTGTTGAATGTCTCAGTCCAGTAGTACCCCTTCCCCCCAGGTTGCACCGGGAGACGAGCAAGGGTGCCGGAAGATAATAAAAGCTGAGGGGGCTGAGAATCAAAAGGGCACTTATGAGGGTACAAAGGGCACTTTTTCTATACTATTTTTTGCCATACATAGAAACATAGAAACATAGACTTTGATGGCAGATAAGGACCGCTAGGCCCATCTAGTCTCCCCATTTCCCTACCTACAGGATAGGCCGCAGATCCTAGTTAACCAACAGCCTATATCTTCCTGCCCCACAAGAATTGCCTTATGTCTGTCCCATGCATTCTTGAATTCTCCCACAGTTTTAGACCCACAACTTCCTCAGGAAGGCTGTTCCATGCATCCACTACCCTCTCTGTGAAATAATACTTCCTCACATTGCCCCTGAACCGCCCTCCTTCTATCTTTAAATTGTGTCCCCTTGTTCTTGCGAGACTCTTTTTCTGAAAGATGCTACCCTCTTGGACTTTGTCGATTCCCTTGAGGTACTTGAAAGTTTCTATCATGTCCCCCCTCTCCCTTCTTTCCTCACGGGTATACATATTAAGCTCCTTTAGTCTCTCCTCATACGGCTTCTCTTGCAGACCCTGTACCATTTTAGTTGCCCTCCTCTGGACTGTCTCTATCCTGTCTATGTCCTTGCGGAGATGGGGTCTCAGAACTGGACACAGTATTCCAGATGGGGTCTCACCAACTGTCTGTACAGAGGGATAACAACTTCCTGTTTCTGCTGCTGATGCCTCTCCTATACATCCCAGTATACCCCAGCCCTCCCTACTGCCTTCTCACATTGCTTGCTAACCTTAAGGTTATCTGATATGATTACCCCAGGTCCCTTTCCTGTTTTGTTGTTGTTACTACCTCCCACCCATTGTATTCTTCCCTGGGTTCTTGTTTCCCAGGTGCATTATTGCACTTTTTGCATTGAATCCTAGCTGCCATCGTCAGACCATTCCTCCAACCTTGCCAAGTCCCTTTTCATCCTTTCCACGCCTCCTTGTGTATCAACCCTGTTGCAGATCTTTGTGTCATCTGCAAAAGGCATACTTTCCTTCAGTCCTCTGCAATGCCACTGATGAAGACATTAAAGGACTGGACCCAATACTGAACCCTGCGGTGCCACACTAGTAACCGCCCTTTCTTCGAGTGGACTCCATTTACAATTACCTTCTGTGTCCTGTTGTCCAGCCAATGTTTTACCAGGCTACCACCCTGGGACCCACTCCCAGGCTGGTTAATTTGACTAATAATATTTTGTGGGACTGTGTCAAATGCCTTGCTAAAGTCTAGGTAGGCCATGTCCACAGCCCTCCCTGGTCTACTACTTTGGTCACCCAGTCAAAGAAATCTATTAGATTCGTCTGACATGACCTTCCTGCTGTGAACCCATGCTGCCTTGGATCCTGTGCTCCACTGACCTCTAGGTGCTCAACTATTCTTTCCTTCAGAAGTGACTCCATCACTTTCCCTACCACAGAGGTCAGACTGACAGGCCTGTAGTTTCCTGCCTCTGTCTTGGTCCCACTTTTGTGAAGGGGAATCACATCCACCTTCCTCCAGTCCTCGGGTACCACACCATCCTCCCATGATTTATTAAAAAGAGTAGCCAGTGGTTTCACTAGTTCCTTCCTTAATTCTTTTAGAATTCTGGGGTGAATTCCATCAGGACCCATTGCTTTGTCCACCTTCAGTTTTAGGAGTTCTTGCAGAACCCTTTCTTCTGAGAAAGGACTGGGATCGACCCCCCTATCAAGAGTGCTTCTGTTAATTGGATTAGGCACTTCCCCTCCTCTTTTTGTGAATACTGAGCAGAAATATTCGTTCAGTATCACTGCTTTTCACTGTCCCCTCTGCCCACCACCGTTCATTCTATTCAGCCTCACTATCCCTCCCTTTGTCTTTCTCGCTCGCTGATGTACCTATAAAAGGTTTATCTCCTTCTTAACTGAGTTGGCTATCTTTTCCTCAGTTTGGGCCTTTGCTATTCTGACTTCCTCCCTGCTTCTTTCTGCCTTAACTGGTACAGCTCTCTGTCCTGCTCCTTCTGTGTTTCCTTATACTTCTGGAATGCTATCTTTTCTTCCTGACTTTCACAGCCACCTCTCTTGAGAACCATAGTGGCTTTTCTTTCATTTTGATTTGTTTATTTGCTTCACACAAAGGCTTGTTGCCTCTGTGATGGCAGTTTGATAATTCCCCATTGTTGCTCCACACCCTCCTTCTAGCCTGTTTTCTAGTGCTTTTCTGAGGCACTCTCCCATCTTGCCAAGTCAGCCCTCCTAAAGTCCAGTACCCTCACTTTTGTATGGCTTGACTCTGTAGCTGAGTTTAACGTGAACCACACTGTTTGATGGTCACTTGTCCCCAGATGGCAACCCACTTCTAGATCTGAGATCCTCTCACTGCCCCGTTTGAGAGTACGAGGTCTAAGATTGCTCCCTCACGAGTGGGTTCCGAAACTAGCTGTCTAATGCCTGCCACCTGTAGGGCGTCAAGAATGGCCCTGCTCTTGGATGTGGCTGCAGCAAATGTGCTCCAGTTAACATCAGGCATGTTCAGGTCTCCCATCAACAGTATCTCCCCTTTCTCTGCCATTCTAAGAATGCCTTCCATCATATCCTTGTCCATTCCTTCCCCCTGACATGGGGGTCTGTACACAACCCCTGTGCGGATTGTGGTGCCTTTCCAGTCTCCAAGGTGACCCACAGTGCCTCCTCGCCTCCTGTTTACTCTTTTGTTCAGTTGCTTTTATCCCTTCCTTTACAAGAGAGCTACTCCTCCCCTCTTCTCCCCTGCCTGTCTCTCCTGTAGGTTATGTACTCTGGTATGTTAACATCCCAGTCATGGTTCTCTGTGTACCATGTTTCTGTGACTGCTACGATATCCAGGCATCCCTCTTCCATTAAGGCCACCAGCTCAGGGAGCTTGTTGCCCAGACTATGGGCATTGGTACTCATTACCCTCCATTTCCTGATGGCCTTACCCCCTTTTGCCCAATCCCTGTCCTTCTTGCCTTTGTCACTTTCTCCATTTACCCCTGCCCTTCTCCCTATCGACACCTCCATGTTGGTGTTTGCCACACTTACTACCGTGATTGTTTGGGGGGGGCTAGGATTTTCCTGCTCCTTTCAGTGCCTCCCCTTGGCTAGTTTAAAAGCTTGCCAATGAAGCATTTAAACCTATCACCTAGGATCCTGGTTCCCTCCCGGACAGATGCAGCCCATCATGCCAGTATAGGCTTGCATCACTCCAGGTGGACCCCAGTCCCCAATGAAGCCAAATCCTGAGCTCCACACCAGATTTTCAACCACTGATTGAATCCCATAGTGCAGGAACCCTCCCTATGCCATAGATGGGTAGCACCTCCGAGAAGGTTACCGTCGTGCTACTTGACTAAGGCCCTCCCAATTCCACAAACTCTTCCTGCACTTCTCTAATCCCTTTCTTAGCCAGGTCATTTGTCTCTAATGGACAATGACATCCAGCTCCTCCCTGTGCAGCTGCTCCGGCAATCCTGAGGATTCGCCTCCCTGTCCCTCCAAGCCATGGGCCAGGCAGGCACCTACCTCCCTCTCCCCTTCCTTGCCCAGTTCTACCTTCCTAACAATGGAGTCCCCCACCAGGAGTTGTTTCCTTCCCCTGCAGGGTCCCCTGCCACCCTCCTGTGGGTCTCCTTTGTGGAGGTTCCCAGCATCCTCCTTGGTCTCCACTGTAGGTGCCTCCACAGAGGAACCACACTTTGCCAGAATGGCATAGGAATTGTGGAGAGGTACAACTGGAGGGATGTGCCTCTGTTCCACCACCCTCACCCTCCCTGAGCCCACTGTGGTCCAACCGCTCCTCTTTCTTGGCAACCTCTGAGGCAATGGCAGTGGCACTGGTGGTCCCTGGATGGAAGAGGAGGTCCCACAAATCCTGGCCAACTCAGCCTGGAGATGAGCAACCTCCTCCCTCAGCCCAGAGAGGTGCCTGCAGATGGGACAACACCGCATCCTCCAGAACATCTCCCGGAAGACTGCTGCTCCACAGCCACTGCACTGCACCACTCCAATCATGTCTTATTTCTGGCCCCTTAACTGTTTGCAATCCTTACTCTTTCCTCTGGTTTTTTTTTTCTCTCTCCTTACTTTCTGCCTGTGTGCCCTTTAAGCTCCTGATTGTCCTGTTCTGAGACAAGAATATCCTATATTTCTCAGTAGACCACTTACTTGTTCAGAGGCAGTATAGTCCCAGTAGAGAAGTTCAGTCACACAGCAGTCCTTTCTCCTGGTGTCGTCTGCCAAGCTATTAGCAGAATCTTTCTAAGGCAGTCTTTAAATGTAGCTTCCTTCTAGCTAAGCCACTCCCCCTACTTACCAGATCTTTCTACAAGTAATTTAAATCTCACAACAGTTAAGTCCTTTCAGTCACCTGAGATTTACACCTAGATGACTTTTCAGTTACCCATTCAGTTCAGTTAACCCAAACACACACTTTTTTTTTTTTGTTTTGTATGTTAGTTTTTTTACCCTAAATTAAAGGTCCAAATACAAAAGTTCTCCTACTTTAGTCCCAGCAGAGAAGTTCAGTCACACAGCAGTCCTTTCTTCTGGTGTCTTCTGCCAAGCTACAGAAATAAAAAGTGGAGTGGCTACCACCCCTTTCACCCCTCCGGTTCCGGCGCCTATGGAGATGAGCGACTTGTTGCTCACTGTGCCTTCTTGGTGAAACATTTCAATAAATAAATAAAAAGAGCAGGAATCAGCCAAATAACTTGCACACTTTTTGGAATCCTTGAGGAGGCAAAAGGACAGGCTCTAAGTCCCTTTCTACAAGACTTCCTGCATGCAGCACTTGACTTGCCACCTAACAGAACCCTGGAGATTGGAAGGGCTTATTGGGCTGTCATTTCCTGGCCCACTGCTCCAAGCTCTGGACCAAAATCAATAATTATCCAGTTTCTGTGATATCCAAATAAATGAGAGCTACTAATGAAGGCCTGACAGAAAAAGGCGGTATTTCGCCATAACTCCAGAATGAGCACCCAGCAATAATAAAGTCCAGCAGATGGGATTATATCCCAGTTATATGAAAACCCTCAGAGCTCAGAAAATAAGGTTTCATACTCTGTACCCCTCTAAAGTGATTATTTTCTTTTCAGATGGGCAAAAGACTTACAGTAGTGCTGAAGCCACAGCTAAATAATTGGAGTCCTGTGGCATGGCGGTGCAGGCAACAATACAGAAGCAGCCTCCCAAGACCCTGGTGGGAAAGCTCGCATGGCATGCATGACACCAGAAGCAAGGCCATGACAGCACAAAACACCAAGCCCAGGAAATCATGCAGTCAATCATCGTTCTCCTATGGACTTCCCAGTCCACATCCTCTTGCTCTGTGGTGCCACTGCCTTGAACTCTGAACAGCTTCTTATCAGTGCTGATTGACTACAGTCCCCAACCCCCCTTTCTGGTAAGTGCCATATCTCTGCCCCTTTCCCCACTTCAGTTTTCAAGGTGTTTGACTGATAGACAGGCAGACAGACAATTGACTGTCTCTTGCAACTTTATTTTTTTTTCTTTATACAGTTTTTCATTTTCTCTTTTTCTCCCTCCCTGGGTCTGGCACTATACATCATGCAGCGTGAGGCATCTTCGCGCATGCCAGGGTCCGGTGACCTCTTCCACCCCACCCCAGACTTATGTCGTCGCTTCTGCTGCCTGCGCACCCATCAGACCTCCACCCGTTGGATGCGGGACTACGGAGGAGCAGGCATCCACCCCTGGAGGAGAAATCCCACTCCAGCCCTCCCCCCCGACCGGCACCCCGGCGACCCGAGGTCATTCCCAAACCCAGGTCGCCAGCGCAGTACAAGGTGTGGCATCCAGCACCTCAACCCTCAGCGCCACTGGCTTGGCTTCTTGCAACTTTATTTAACTGTGTGTCTGTGGATTTCTAGTGGTGTCATCGAGGAAGAGGAGAGAGTGACTCTCTTGCAACTTTATTTAACTATGTCTCTGCAACATTCTGATGGTGCTGTGGATAAAGAGAAATGACTTTATTCATTTGTGCCTTTGCAGACTTCTGCTGGTGCCAAGGAGGAGGAGAAAGAGACTATGACTGCATGATGGAAGTTGAGTAGTTTTACTTTGCACTTGAACTGGCACGCCATATTATTCTGTGGCTGCACTTTTACCTTCTGTAACTATATTTATACCTACTTATTTTGTACCAACTTACCAAATGTTTGCTAAGTTGACTGTAATTGTGTACTGTACTTCTGTTCCTCCTGTGCCCCTCCCCCGAGTTGCAGCTGGAAACAAGCCTTGGCTCAGTATGTCTCTCCCGGTCAAACAATTTTCACATTAATAAATAAATAAAATACAAAGAGAGTGACTGTTTGAAACTGCCTGAAACACAAAAAGAGAATGAGACAAATCAGGAAAAGACATTATTAGTCTTGTGTGCGTGACATGCTGCCTGAGTGCTGTCGGGGTGGGGCAGCTTAACTGGGGAGTGTTCTGTCGGTGCATAAATGAGCATGCGTGCAAGACATGGCGGTAAATCAGTTGGTTTCCTGGACTGCAATTTTATTAAAGGAATAATGCCTGACAGGGTGGGTGTTATGTAAGCAATAATACCTGACAGGGTGGGCATTATTGGGATATAATAGATCACCCAGGGGTGTAATAAGGCCTGACGCCACAGGCGGAGGGCCTTATAGCACCTGGAAGGTCTGTTATATCCCATAACACCCACCCTGAAGGGTATTATTACACTTAGAAAATGTCTTATTTGTTAGATTGTTAATAATGTGCAATTAAATTAATGGGAAACTGAATAAATGTAATATATACAATAAAACTATATATGTTTTTGTAAAGTAGTCCATGGGTGGTGGTGTTTAGGAAAGTCTCTTTATGTGATATGGATTTTTGTCCCACTGATTCATGGGAGCTGTAGTCCTGTCTTTGGAGGTTGTGAAAGGGCTAGTAAAACAATGGTATTTAAAAAATAGATTGTGAACACTTTGTGGAGCTTAGGAGAAGATAAAGCGATGACTGCAAAGGTACAGTGGGGCTGGTGGGTTGGGTTTTGTGAGAGAGAATGATGACTGACGGTGGCGGCGAGCAGACGGTGGGGATTGCGAAAAGTGCAGCAAGCAAATAGAGGGAGCGGGAGTTTTGTGCAATTCGTACCACAGATGGAGTCAGGCTGCTGGGCTGGGATGTCTATGCGAGCGGGTGGGTATCGTGGGTCGGGAGAGATCTGAGTTGTTTTGTAGCGTGAGCTTTTCGGGTGGGGGCAGGAATGAAGAAAATGTGTTGTGCCATTTTTTTCATTGTGAAATATTTCAGTTTTTTTGTGGTGTGACTGTTTCGGAGGGTTAAGAGGGATGGGGTCTGTAGCTTGCGGTGTCGCTCAGCGAGAAAAAATGGCAGTAGGTTTGAAAATGTAACTGGTATTATGTTGGGGAGTTGTGGTACTTATTTTTTGCCAGGCGTTGTCAAGAAATAGCCCAGGTGCCCGGCTGTTTTAACCAGTCAGGAGACGAGTTTTAGTTTGCCCATTTTCTAAGCTGGGATAACATCCCACCTCGGGTGGTTGGCCCGAGGCCACCGGCCGAGGGCATCCAATACCCGAGAAGGGATGCTATCCCAGCATAACACCCACCCTGGAAGGCATTATTCCTATTATGCAATGGCTTATTGTTTTATAATGAAAAAAATAATTTTAAAGAATGTTTTTGTTAGTGTATGAAAATATTTTTGTTTTTTAAGAAAAAAAAAGAAGTCGAAGTAGTGCAAGTGCAATGCAATCAACTGGGATGTTATGCCAGGATAACATCCCTGCTGTGATGGCCAACTGACCAATCAAAGTCAGGATTCTTTCTTGCCATTGTATAATGTCAATTAACAATCTTAGTGCATGGAATACTGAGGAGGCAAAAAAACAAGGTTAGCCAGCAAACCTGTATGATACTATTTAATGTACTACGGTATTAGTAATATACCAGAAGTACACTTACAGTAGTGAAGTGATGTACTGGGCATTTGGGTGACACTGACCTAGCAGAACAGTAAGACACATTAGCAGGTTAGATATCTATGGTCTGCACCTGGGGTAGACAGCAACATACCTCTGGGTGGTATGATATTGAGAACTCGGTGACAGATGGACAACCATTGCTCACCCTGGCCCTGACACCAGTGACCCCACACTACATAAAAATATATATTCATACAGGCTGGCCCCACCAGCGCAGTGGTAGCACTACTATGGCCCAGGTTCAAGAACGAGCCCAGGAAGTCGGAGGGACGGCCAGGGGGAGAAGGCTGAACATCTCAAGGACTGCTAGTCTTCTCCAAGGAGGGGGGAAGTGGCTCGGTATTTGACTGGCCCCAGGCAGAGGCCTGGGCTACAGCAAGCACCGAGTTGGAACAGGGAATATGCTCTCCAGGCTCCGAGAAAACAGAGCACCAGAGCAGACCTCTAATGGCTCGCACCTGCCTGGCTGACCAAGATCCCAACGAAACCAGAATTGTTTGGAGTGTAGCAGCCCCACCTCATCCCCACCTGGGGAAAGAACTGCAGCTCCATGGGGGATCTGGAAGGTCAAAGATAAGGTGGCAGAAGCAGGGGCAGACTCCACTGGTGCTCCCGGTGATGCGAGGCTTGGAGAGACGGGAGGATAAAATACAATTTCTTTCTTTTTTTTTTTAATCTCTCTTTCTCTCCTTCCTGACCGCCCCCCCCCCAGCTCTGTCACCCTGGCGTCTACTGGACTTACCTTTGCTTCCACGAGGTGCCGGCAGGCTGAGCCACTCACGCTTCCACATGTGGCACACCGGGCGTCTGCCCCACATCCGCCCCCTACATAGTGAGTCCAATGCACCAGCCCCCAGCCACCGCTAGGGGCCAGTCAAGCAGTGGACTCCATCCCTACCCCTTCCCAGAAGAGAAGAGCAGTCCTCTGGATGCTCAATCCTCTGCCTCCCCAGCTGATCCCTGGCAGCCCACTCGCACCTTGAACACGGGTTGCCGGTGTGGCAGGAGGTAAGGCACGGATGCTTCAGCCCTCCACGCCACAGGGCCAGCTATAAAATACAATTTAAAAAAAATATATAAATATTTATATACGTTGGGGGCGCTGCGGAACAGCTGATAAGGAAGCAGCATTTTTCTCAAGCTCCTGGGAGAACAAGTTGGATTTTCCCCATTTTACGTATTAAAATACGTAACTTGGCGATCAGTGCTTCAGAGACTTTCAATATGGGTAAAACTAGAGGAGCTTCTACCCTTTCGGCAGACTTTTTTGCACCAAAGAAGGCTAAGGTGAGGAGCGGCCTCCACAGGGCTGTGGGGCCTCGGGCTCAAGTGATCTGCCATTGGAAGACGTGTCTCTTAGCTCCATTCATGTCACTGTTAGCTTGTAAAAACGGTGCAGGATCTGGATAAAAAAATCTGACGCCATCACATCGAGAATGTCTGCATTTGAAACTCAGATGGACCATTGTGAGAAAACGGTCCAGCACTCAGAGGCATCGGTTCTCAAGTCATTTGATTCTACGGCTTAACTCACTAAGGAGAACTCTCTGTTGAGACAGTGCTTGGAGACAGTTGAGAACCATGCCAGAGAAAGGAACATTTATCTGGTGGGGCTGACTGTGGAAACCGAGGATGATGCTTGCCTGGCCTTTGTTCGTATATTATTGGGGTTTACGGGTGTTGACCCGCCATTGTCTGTGTAAAAGGCATATTGTGTTACCCCTCACCATGTGGCTGCAGATCCCACAGCTCCTGAGACACTGATGAGTATCTCTGCCGGAGTTGGGGACCGGGACCAAGTGCTAGCAATCGCTAGGAGACGAAGAACCCTGCAATATGGAGATAATATACTACTATTTCCCGGATCTTTCATACAGTACCCGACAATTAAGAAAGGCCTTTGATGGGATAAGGGGCTGTCTGCGTCAGCTTAAAATGCAGCACCAGCTATTGCTTCCTGCTAAACTTCAGATGGCGTGGAACGGACATCAGTATTTAATGATCCTAAGAAGGCTGAAAAACCTGTTAACCGCATTGACCAGGAGATGACCGAAGGGGAGGAAGCAGGACAATCATCCAATGAGGACTGAGGAGCAGATACAAGTACTGTTTGTAATATTATGGGTATTGGGAGGTAGACCCTTTTGAACCATTAGTATTTGTTGTATATTATTAGTAGCAGTATTATAGCTGGATGGTGGTCTGCCTTCCCACGCTGTGTTTGGATACCGACTCTCCTCATTCTGATTTAATTAAATATGTTCATATTCTGGAAGATTCTTTATTTCTCTGAAGACTGGATGTTCACCAGAATGGACAGTATTGCTCTGTATTTAGTCTTTTGAGTTTCTTTTGGGGAAAGGTTTTTGTCATAGAATCTTTCTGGGAGTTGGGGAATTTCCTTCATTGCTTAATAGTATGCTTGCTTTGGGGGACCTTTTTTTTTTTTAGACCTTGGTGTTGTTGCTTTGGTAAAAGGGTAACTGTCTGCATTCCATTTTGGATTTGGGTCCCCTTTGTCCTTCCTGGGCTGCATGCATTGGGGGTATATTTGAGTGTTTAATATAATGGTATTCCTCCCCATGTCGTACCTAAAGAAGGAGTGTCCTACATAGATTCTTGTTAAGAGAATGTGTAGTGTTGCAAATTGTTGCTATCCCTCCACGCAATTTATGTATTATAAGTGCATTTATTTGCAAAATGCATGAATGAAAAAAGTATATATATATATTCATACACGTGGGTCACACATACCCACCCTACGTATGTTAAGTCAGGTTAGGAAGCAGGTGGAATCTGATGCATCTGTAGGTCTTACCTCTGATTAGGTACACCTCAGGTCCCCACCCCAGTAAGATGGTGGATATAGAAACATACATAGATACATAGACAGTGTCGGCAGATAAAGGCCTATGGCCCACCCAGTCTGCCCATTTGAGCTTGTAAGTTCAGTTTGTTTTCCTAGAAGTCTGTTGCCCCTTACCCCTGACCTCCAGAATTCCTTTATGTCTATCCCATGCATTCTTAAATCCCGTGATTGTTTCAGCCCCCACCACTTCCTCTGGCAGGGTGTTCCACTTGTCCACCACCCGTTCTGTGAAGAAATTCTTTCTCATGTTTCCTCTGAATCGTCCTCCCTCCAACTTCATCCCATGCCCTCTAGTCCTGGAACATCTTTTTCGCTTAAAAATAGATGTTCCAGGACTAGAGGACATAGACAATCACAGCAGAAAAAGACCAGAGGTCCATCCAGTCTGCCCAAGTTCCCTATAATTCCTGGAACCTGCTGTTCCAGGTAGCAACACTCTCCTTTCTCTCTCTCTGTTTTCCCTCCTTGGTCCTGTTGCCCCCGGTAACCACTCTTCCCTTCATTATGTCTCGGCCCTGCTTAAATCCCCTAACTGTTTTCGCACCCACCACATCAGCTGACATACTGTTCCAAGTTTCCACCACCCTTTCCATGAAGTAGTACAGTACTTCCTCACATCTCTCCTGAACCTACCTCCTGTTAATTTCCATTCATGTCCATGTGACCGTGAATTGGCATTCAGGCTAAATAGTTCCCCGCAGTTCACTTTGTTAATTCCTTTAAGGAACTTGAAGACCTGTGCAATATCTCCCCGAGAATGTAGAGGCCTAAGGAGATTTTCTTAGTTGCATGCCAGTGGATGCTGTATGCCATTTCTGGCACTTAAAGAGAAATTTACTCTGGATAAAAGAGATTTTCACCATTTCCTACAGGGTCACCACTTTATTGAAAATGCAGGCCATAAAACACAGTTAACCAGACCCATGACCTCATGGGAGACTTTCCTGTATGGGATAATAATGTTGAAAGGGAGACAGAGGTACATATTAGGGGTTTACAGAATATTCTGGGCCTCTGAGGAGGACATTCTCAATATAAGAAAAAAAAATGGGAAGCGGAAGTCGCCTGTGCTATACTTGATGAGGACTGGGTGCTCAGGCTGACAAAGAGTTGGCAGGTAAAGTCCTCCCCATAGTGCAAGGAATTCTCATGGAGGGTTCTGGTTAAATTCTTTAGAACCCCCATGATTACAAAACATTTTCATAGCACTGATACTGCAGACTGCTGGAAACAGTGTTGGAGGGTGGGATCACATTGTCATATCTTTTGGGGTTGTCGTAAGCTGACCCCATTCAGCATATTTTAGGTAAACAAATTCCTGACACTTTCACGGACTGGGTCCTAAGGTTCTCCACAGTGGCATGTATGTTGGCAGACCAGAGAAACTGTCTCTGATCTTGCTGGTCGCAGCCCACAAATGTATTACAGCTCACTGGTTGCAGGTTGATCCACACACTTCAGAAGAATGGCACAACAGAGTGTGTCGGCACCAAGATATGGAACTCTTGACAGCAAAACTAAATCTGAGAGAAGATAAGCACCATACCAGATTGTTACCCTGGCAGCAGTGGGACACTAGGGTTCAGACCTAAAATACTCCCCAGATAAGGGAAAATCATGGGTTCCTAGTTCCTTTTCCACTGTATTCTTTACTGTTTCCTGCCCGGGGCTCAACTCCCCCTCCCCTTGAGCCACCTTCTGTTATGACTACCCTTTGCGGGCTTGCTGGTTCTATACCATGAATGAACTCAGTAACGAGATGGACACATAGGTGCGCAGTTATGGTTTTTATTTTTTCTTCATGTTTTTAATGTTCATGTTTTACATTTACTTTATCCACCACATGATCACCGAAGCATTTTTTATTCATTTTTTTATTTGCTGTGGTTTTTGTGCTGGGCCCCTACATAAGCTCAGCCCCCACTCCAGCCTGGCACTCACCACCCCAAGACTTACCTTGCAAGGTGCTCCTCCCTGGCTTGCCCTCCTGGGAGGGGCTGCTAAGTAGGCACGTCTCTGATGGAGTTAGAGCTCAGTGTCCAAAAAGGCATCCCTGCTGGTGTTACTCCCTGGCTTGCCCCATGTGGGCCATTCTTGGCAATGTTTAAGCTTGGTTCCCAACCGAGTGCCACAGTCGGCAGTGCGGGGCTCACAAGGCAGGGCATCATATAGCGAGCCAGTGTTTTTTCCTTAACTTCTCCCCCGGGAGGCGTGATGTGCAGTGATGTACAGTTTATGAGCACCGACATCTGGCATGCCTCCCAGCAAATGCAGGCTGCTGCTGCTGCTCCCCCCAGCACTGCCAGAGATCAGACAAGCGCCATAGGCTCCCCCCAGAGGAGGAGAGCAGTCTGCAGTATGCTCAGTCCTCCTCCCCCAGGCTAGGCCGTCGACTCGCCAGATCCATTCCCGAAACCAGGGTGTCGGTGTCGCAAGTGGAAACACTGCCACCGCACTTTTGGACTGGCGCTGTGATCACCTAGTTATGATTCAGAGTGACATACACAGAATTGGGTATTAGCCGTCACATTTACAGATTTAAGGACAATGACTGACAATATTCTCTCAGATTGCTTGAAACCTGGACTTTTACACAGCACAACATGTGACTTGCTTATCAACTTGTACTTTTGTACCTGTGTACCTCGGGTCAGTTTTACTGTGTGTTTCAGTTCTTTTCAACTGTATTCTGTACTTCTGCTGTTGAATTTTTTTTCCTTTTTATGCCTAATAAATTGGAGTTTACAAAAAAAAAAGTCTCTGAACTCTGATGACACAGGTAGCACAGAAACATAGAATTTGACGGCAGATAAGGATCGCTTGTCCCACCTAGTCTGCTTATTTTCCTACCTAATGGATAAGCTGCAGATCTAGTTAACCAACAGCCTACTTCCTCCTACCCCCCACTAGAAGTGCCTTATGTCTATCCCATGCATTGTTGAATTCTCCCACTGTTTTTGACTCCACGACCTCCTCAGGAAGGCTGTTCCATGCATCCACAACCCTCTCTGTGAAAAAATACTTCCTCACATTATCTCTGAGCCATCCCCCCTCTGTTTTCAAATTGTGCTCTCTTGTTCTTGCACATTTCTTTTTCTGAAAGATGCTACCCTCTTGGACTTTGTTGATTCCCTTGAGGTACTTGAAAGTGTCTATCATGTCCCCCCTTTCCCTCCTTTCCTTGAGGGTATATATATTAAGCTCCTTTAGTCTCTCTTTGTATGACTTCTGGTGCAGACCCTGCACCATTTTAGTTACTCCTCTGGACAGCCTCCATTCTATGTCTTTGGGGAGATGGGGTCTCCAGAACTGCACACAGTACTCCAGATGGGGTCTCGCCAACTGTCTGTACAGAGGGATAACAACTTCCTGTTTTCTACTGGTGATGCCTCTCCCTATGCATCCCAGTATCCCTGCAGCCCTCCTTACTGCCTTCTCACATTGCTTGCCCTCCTTTAGGTCATCTGATATGACTACCCCCAGGTCCCTTTCCATTTTTTTTTTTTTGTTTAAAACTTTTATTAGGATTTTGCACATATACAAACAGTTACATACATTAAAACAATCATACAGACACTATACACTAACATAAAACAAAGACTCTACTAACTATTTACATATGTCCACATATCCCTAGTAAATCATATACTCTAGACCATTCCAATCACTCCATATCTTTTATCCATTTCATAAGCTTTCATTTAAGTTTCAAAATCCATTTATGCCACATTTCCCCATTTTTCACTTTAGATTATACCCCCTTAACCCCTACTTTCGTATCTTAGGCCCCCGTCTGTAAGATCACTGCTTCTTCCATAGTGAATGTTGTTAGGACGGGGTTCCATAGAGACATAAAAGTCTCTATTCTACCTTTAATTTGGTAAGACCTTTTTTTCAATACCAGGGCCTCAATAATCGAAGCACGCCACTGCTCAGTAGAGGGGTCCTTTGCCGACACCCAAGTGTTCAAGATGACCTGTCTGGCCTGTGAGAGTAGAACCCTGACCCACTTCCTATATGGGGCTCATTCCTCTTCCCCTCTCGTCTCAATATCAAACAGTAGGTCGATTGGGTGGAAAGGGATGTCCACCCCAATATTCCCCCTCATATTCTGTGCTACCTTTTTCCAAAATATTTGCAGTCTGGGACAAGTCCAAAAGCAGCGCAGTTATGTGCCCTTCTGTTCATTGCATCTGTTACAGGTATCCAACACTTCCGGCTGGTATCTATGTAGTACCACCGGAGGGCAGTAGAGTCTATGTATAAATTTATAGGCTGATTCCTTATATTTGTTTGACAACAAAAGGCCCATATGTGTTTCTAATATAATTCCCAAGTTGTGACCAGAAATTGGGAGTCCTAGGTCCCTTTCCCATAGCCCCTTGGTGTTATTTGTCCTGTCCCATAAACTATCTCGGACTACATGGGCCACAGCCCCACCATTCCTTTAGGGTCCCTCCTGACTCTACAAATCAGGGCCTCTACCTGTTCCAGTGAGGATGACTGTGGCCCCTGTTTCCTTAGCTGCTTACAATAATCCCTGGCCTGAAAGAATCTAAATAAATGATTATTAGGTACCCCTCTACTCTCCTTAAGCTCCTGAAAAGAGCATATGTCCTTCCCTTTGAGGAGGTCCCCCATGCAATGCACCCCTCTAGTGTTCCATTCCTCAAATCCTTGGTCTTCCAGCCTGGGACAAAAGAAGGGGTTCCCATCTAATGGTAGAAGTATTGTTTCAGCCTCTGTACTTCCCAAAGCTTTCTTGATCTGCCCCCAGCTCTCCAAAACCATGAGCACCAGCGGGTTTATCCGATCCTGTGCCACATATGCTTTTCCCCTCCTCTAGCTAAGTATGCCGATAGTCTGCTCCGACCCGCCATTTCTTCCAGGTCTATCCAACTGGCGGTTTCAGGTTTGGCAACCCAATCCTTAATAATTCTCACTTGCGCGGCCAAATAATAGTTCTTCATATCAGGAAAATTTACCCCCCCCCCCTTGTATTTAGCTTTAATCTGCCCAGACTGATCCTGGCCTTTTTCCCTTGCCATAAACATTCAGAGAAGGCTCTTTCCAGCTTCTTAGTGTCTTTCTTGTTCAAACCCATTGGGAACATCTGCAGCAGGTAGAGGATCCTTGGCAAAATATTCTTCTTTATAAGGTAATGCTCTCCACCTCCTCATTTCTGCTCTCATGCCCCCAATCAGCAAGGTATAATTCAATCCGCAGAGTTCCAGTATAATCTTTCCAATATTTACCCCCAGATATTTAAAGAATTATTTAATTTCTCTCAACCCCCAAGACTCCTTCCCTCTTACCCTCCCCTTCCACAGATACATTATCTCTGACTTATCTAGGTTAATCTTGTATCCTGAAAAGGAAGCAAACTCCTCTATAAGTTCTAATAGCAGGGGCATGGAGTTCTCCGGGTCACTTAGGTACAAGATCATGTCATCCGCATAGAGCGACAATTTATGTTGTTTGTCTCCCGACCCCCCTACTCCTTTAATGTTCGGGTTTTGCCTTATGGCTATGGCCAAAGGTTCAATTGCCAAATTAAAAAGTAGTGGGGAAAGCGGACATCCCTGCCTTGTCCCCCTAGATAGGGTGAACCGCTCCGATAACACTCCACTGGTCAGCACTGCCGCCTGCGGAGAGCCACACAGAGCCCTCACCATTGCAACAAATCTTTCACCCAGTCCAAATCTGTTCATCACCTCAAAGAGGTATCCCCAGTCAATTCTTTCGAAAGCCTTCTCGGCGTCCAGGGACAAAACTGCTATCATCCCCGGCCGTCGAGAAGAACAATGCACCACATTTAGGACCTTCCTCACATTATGATAGGAGTGCCTGCCCTGTACAAAGCCCGTCTGGTCTGGATGCACCATCTATGGTAGCAACCAGTCCAAGCAGGCGGCTAATACCTTAGCATAAATCTTAGCATCTACATTTCATAGATACATAGACAGTGTCGGCAGATAAGGGCCTATGGCCCACCCAGTCTGCCCATTTGAGCTTGTAAGTTCAGTTTATGTTTTCCAAGAAGTCTGTTGCCCCCTACCCCTGACCTTCAGAATTCCTTTATGTCTATCCCATGCATTCTTAAATCCCGTGATTGTTTCAGCCCCCACCACTTCCTCTGGCAGGGTATTCCACTTGTCCACCACCTGTTCTGTGAAGAAATTCTTCCTCACGTTTCCTCTGAATCGTCCTCCCTCCAACTTCATCCCATGCCCTCTAGTCCTGGAACATCTTTTTCGCTTAAAAAATAGTGTATTCCTGCACCCTGTTCCTCCCTGTAAGATACTTGTATGTCTCTATCATATCCCCTCTCTCCCTCCTTTCCTCCAGGGAGTACATTCTACATTCAACAAGGATATAGGCCGGTATGCGGCACAGTCCTGTGGGTCCCTTCCAGGTTTCGGTATGATACAAATCGTCGCCATCTTCATGGTAGGTGGGAGTGGGTTCCCCTCTCTGGGCTCCCGAAACAGCTCCCATAGCAAATCCACCACCTCCTGACCCATTCCTTTATAAAACTCGGCTGGGAGGCCATCTGGTCCAGACGCCTTGCCCGACTTCATAACACTGTATGGCCCTTCTGATCTCTTCCTTAGAAATTTCTTTATCCAACTCCTCCCTCTGCTTCTCAGTAATTCTCTGAATTTTGGCCCTGTCTAGAAATTCTCTTGCTCTAGCCAGTGTACCTTCACACTCGGTCTTATATAGGGCCTGGTAGAACTTCCTAAACCTTTCCTCTGTGGTCTGGGTCTCTCTGATTAGGGTTCCTCCTTCTCCACGTACCTCCTGGATTCTCGCAATCCCCCTTCTACCTCTAATAAGGTTCACCAGCATGGGTCCTGGTTTATTACCCCATTCATAAAACTTTTGTTTTACGAACCATGTCTGATTTCTTGCCTGCTCAGCCAGCATATTATTAAGTGTCCCTCTTGCCGTTGCCAGCATCTGCATGACCTCCTCACCCCCCCCAACTACCCTGCGCTCCAATTCTTTAACCTGTCGGTGTAACTCCTCATAACGCTTGATCTGCTCCTTCTTATATCCTGCTACATATCCTATAATAGCCCCTCTTAAATAGGCCTTTCCTGCGTCCCAGAACACCTGCCTGGATGGAGCCGTCTCTCTTTTGAGCTCCACATACCTCCCCAGTTGTTCTCTTAGAAAGGTCCGAAACTCTTCTTTTCCCATCAGGTATAGAGGAAACCTCCACAAGGCAGGCTTTGACCTATGGGCCTCAAATTCTAGTGTCATGATCACCATGGCATGATCTGAAATGTGTATGGGTCCATGTCTCACGTCTACCATCTTGTGGTACCAGCCCCCCTCAATGTAGATGTGGTCCAATCTAGACCATGTCTTGTGGGGTTGGGAAAAAAAGGCTTATTCTTTAAGAGTAGGGTTAGCTGTTCTCCATGTGTCTAATAAATCTAGCTCCACTATGCCTTCCCTCCATTGTTTCATGCAGCTTCCCCCCCTACCTCTACCTCCCGAGTGATCCATGATTGGGTCCGGCGTGCAGTTAAAATCCCCCCCCCAATATCAGCCCCTGAAACTGCTCCCTTTTAAGCAAATCTAGAATATTCCTGTAGAACGAGGGCTCACACACAGCGAGGGCATATATACTCCCAAATGTTACCTGTGCCTCATGCAGCATTCCCTCTACAGACACATATCTCCCCTCCTTTTCATCTTGTACCACTCTTAAAACCTTAAATGGGAGGTGCTTGTGTATCAGTATTACCACCCCCCTCTTATGTGAAGAGAAGGAAGCAGCATGGCAAGACCCAACCCTATTCCTCACCAGCTTCTGGTGCTCTAAGAGAGTCAAAAGTGTCTCTTGTAACAGAGCGACCTAAGCCCGTACCCTCTCGAGGGCTGTGAGAATACTGGTACATTTAATCGGGGAGGAGACGCCTCGCACATCCCACGAGACTACATTCATCCTCTCCTTTTGATCCATCCTACTAATAACAGCCGGAGCTCCCCATCCCTCGAACCCGAGTTCACCTCTGCAGCCCGTTTAATATGTAGCATTTCTTTCCATATTTTATCTTTTACTGTGGACTTGACATACAATTCTACATCATAAAACATGACATATAACATTTGAACTTTACCCCCCCAACCTATATACAGTATAAGCTCCACTTCCTCCTTTCATAACATACAACATTTCTGTAATTAGTATGTTCTCACTGCTGTGATATTTTAAAGGGCTTGATTCAAAAAACATTTTGATCTACTTCCCAGGTTATTGCATTCTTTTACCCACCTATCCCTCAATCCAATATCCCTTTAAGCGTATAGTTAGACTTATTTGCTTATTATACCCTGTTCTCCTCACTCAAGTCAGAATGGTACCATGCCTAGTCCCCTGCCTTTTCCTCTGGCCTTTCCATTTTTATTGTTGTTAGTATCTCACCCTCTATTGTGTACTCTTCCCCTGGGTTTTTGTTTCCCAGGTGCATTACTTTGTGCTTCTTTGCATAGAATCTAAGCTGCTAACATTTGACCATTCCTCCAACCTTGCCAAGTCGCTTCTCATCCTTTCCACCCCACCTTGTGTATCAACCCTGTTGCAGATCTTTGTGTTGTCTGCAAAGAAACATACTTTTCCTTCCAGTTTCTCCGCAATGTCACTTATAAAGACATTAAAGAGGACTGGTCCCAGTACTGAACCATGCAGTACCCTGCTAGTAATCCCCCTTTCTTCAGAGTGGACTCTGTTTACTATTACCCTCTGCATCCTGTTGTCCAGCCTATTTTTTACCCAATCTACCACATTGGCACCCACTCCAAAGCTGGCTAACTTGTTCATTAATCTTTTGTGTGGGACTGTGTCAAATGCCTTGCTAAAGTCTAGGTAGGCCATGTCCACAGCCCCTCCCTGGTCTACTACTTTGGTCACCCAGCCAAAGAAATCTATTAGATTCGGCTGACACAACCTTCCCGCTGTGAATCCATGCTGCCTTGGGTCCTGTGCCTCGCTGGCCTCTAGGTACTCAACAGTTCTTTCCTTCAGAAGTGATTCCATCATTTTCCCTACCACTGAGGTCAAACTAACAGGTCTGTAGTTTCCTGCCTCTGCCTTCCTCCAACTTTTGTGAAGTGGAATCACATCCACCCTCTCCAGTCAATCAATCAATCAACCCTTTATTTATATAAGGCGCCATTCCTATGCTCAGGGTGCCTTTACAATACACATTAAAAAGAACTCACAGTATTACAATTTAAAAACAGATAAAACACATTCGTGCCCACTCAATAAAATCCTGAAAATGCCTGGTTATACAGATGAGTCTTCAGTAACTTTTTTTTCCTCAGGTACCACCCCATCCTCCCATGATTTGTTAAAGAGGGTAGTCAGTGGCGTCACTAGTTCTCCCCTTAGTTCTTTTAGAATTCTGGGGTGAATCCCATCAGACCCCATTTCCTTGTCCACCTTCAGTTTTAAGAGTTCTTTCAGAACCCTTTCTTCTGTGAATGGACTGGTATCGACCCCTCTATGCAGAGTGTTTCTATTGTTTGGTTTAGGTACCTCCTCCTCCTCTTCTTTTGTGAATACTGAGCAGAAGTATTCGTTCAGTATCCCTGCTTTTTCACTGTCACCCTCTGCCCACATTCTCTCCCCTTTATTAAACCTCAGTATCCCTCCCTTGGTCTTTCTTCGCTTCCTAATGAACCTATAAAAGGGGACATGATAGAAACTTTCAATTGCCTCAAGGGAATCAGCAAAGTCCAAGAGGGTAGCATATTTCAGAAAAAGAGATGTGCAAGAATGAGGGGACACAATTTGAAGATAGAGGGGGATGGCTCAGGGGCAACGTGAGGAGGTATTTTTTTCACAGAGAGGGTGGTGGATGCATGGGATGGCCTTCCTGAGGAGGATGTGAGGTCAAAAACAGTGGGGGAATTCAAGATTGCATGGGACAGACATAAGGCAATTCTAGTGGGGGGGTAGGAAGAAGTAGGCTGTTGGTCAACTAGGATCTGTAGCTTATCCAATAGGTAGGGAAATGGGCGGACTGGGTGGGCCAATCAGTCCTTATCTGCTGGCAAAGTCTTATGTTTCTATGTTTTCTATGTTTCTTAACAGAGTTGGCTATCTTTTCCTCAGTTTGGGTCTTTGTAGTTCTTTTTATTTTTTGTATTATTTATTTATTGATTTCGTAACCAAAACTTACAAATACAATGACGTTGGAGGATAACAACTTAACATAGTACAGACGATGTCCTCTTACTAAGGTCTAATACAAAACACCTCCACTAGTGTTACATCATAGGGGGATTCCCCATTAAGAATAATTACATTAATGTACCTATCGCATGCAGCCTGGAAGAACAATAGGGAATCTAAACAGAAAGGACAGAAAAAAATTCCCTTTTACCAATATGACTTCTGAAAGTCTAAATGATTCCCCTAAGGCAACTAGGATCTATGTAATAAAAACAAAACATTCCCCAAAACTCCCAGGAAAAGATCAGGCAATTAGTTACCCTTTACATTGACCGCACTCTAAGGATTACAGCCAGTAAATTAGAATTAGTTTAACTTAACTCCTCCTGAAGATGATCAATGAGCCTCGATATGTGCACTTAATCAAAAACACTGCAAGATCTATGGAGAAAACAACGGATAACCCTTCCTCTTTTAACTGTCCCTATTAACAAGGAAACTATGGCCTCATGCATATAGCACTCTAATGTACATGTTATTAAACAGTAGTTCGACATCGCAATATCATAGTACAGTCCCAGAACAGTTATCAAGACTAATCAGGAAAAAAAGAAACAGTCTATTTTATACCAACCTCGATTTCTGCAGCATATTCAGAAAGGATCGTCTATACTCGCAGCCACAGAATTCAAATGCAGTCCCTGATACAGAGGTCCCCAGACCTCAAGGTCTAAAGTTTGCTTGCTGAAATCAGTCCCGAGACTCAATCATCTTCCGATGAGTTCCCCTCGTCCTCTCCCAACGCCATCTCTTGCTCTATATGACGTACCTGTTTCTCCGCTTCTTTTGGGTCATTGAACAAATATTGCTGGGCATTCCACATCAGCCGTAGTTTAACCGGCAGCAACAGTTGGTGCTGTATTTTTTGTTGTTGCAACCTGGCCCGCAGGCCATCAAAGACCTTCCTGCACTGGCGAGTACTGAATGATAGGTCCGGGAACAACATAAGGACATCTTTTTCGTACTTTATGGTTCTGCGGCGCCTGGCAATCGCCAGAGCCCTATCCCTGTCCCCGACCCCAGTAAAGACAATCAGAAAGGTCCTTGGAGTAGATGGATCTGTTGCTGCCATCTGGGGGGTAATTTTGTAGGCTTTCTTAATCGATAACGGTGGGTCAGCATCATCTAGCCCCAATACAGCTGGTAACCACATATTGGCAAAAGCAAGACTGTCTGCTCCTTCAATATTCTCAGATAGCCCAAGCACTCGCAGGTTTCTTTCTCGCGCCTGATTTTCTACAGTTTCTAATCTTTGGCGCAGATGGGAGTTTTCCTTTATTAATTTAGCAGTGGCATCTGTTGATTTTAATGTGGAGGCTTCTGAACGCTGTACCATAACCTCACATTGTTCCATTCTGGTCTCCAGAGCTGACACCCTCGGCATGAGAGTATCAAATTTTTATCTAGATCTTGTACTGTTTTAACAAGTTGGTGATGGGTTGAAAGTATAATAGACACCGAGGCTTCCTCCAGCTGTGCCGCACTAACCTCCACTGTGCCATCATGATGCTCAGGCCTCTCCTCCCTTGTCTGCTTCTTGGGAGCGAAAAAGTTACCTGCAGGTGCATAGCTCCTTTATTTTTACCCATTTCGGCAGTTACTTCAAGTCCGAGCAATATCCGACGATGTAACTAAGTTTTCTGTAGTAGATTTAGTTAAATTTTAATATTTTTACAGGGTTTTTCCTGAGAGCTCTAGTGAAGTGCTGCTTCCAGCTGGCTGCTCAACAGCGCCCCCTAGGTCTTTGCAGTTCTGACTGCCTTCCCTGCCTCCTTCTGTTTTAACTGATATAGTTCTCTGTCCTGTTCCTACTGTGTTTCCTCATATTTCTTGAATGCTATCCTTTTCTCCTTAACCTTCCCTGCCACCTCTTTTGAGAACCATAGAGGCCTTTTTCTTCTTTTTATTTGGTTAATTTGCTTTACACAAAGGCTTGTTGCCCTTGTGATGGCAGTTTTGATTTATTTATTTGTTAAATCTCTTCTCATCCACACCCTTCTGTCCAGGCTCTGCACCATTGGGAGCACCAGTGGAGTCTGCCCCTGCTTCTGCCACCTTACCTGAGTCCTCCGGTTCACCCCATAGAGCTGCAGTTACGAGGTGGGGCTGCTACACCCCAAAGAATTCTGGTTTCATCGGGAACCAGATGACCAGGCAGGTGCGAGCAATTAGGGGTCTGCTCCGGTGCTCCGTCTTCCCGGAGCCTGGAGAGCATTTTCCCTTTTTCTTGGGAGAGTGGCATGTACCCAGACATCATGGCTTCACCACTGACGTCACCACTCCCCATCCCCTAGGAGTGAGCTCTGTGCTTGCCGTGCCTTTGACTTCCACCAGAGGCCAGTCAAGTGCCAAGCACGGACCCCCCTCCTCCCTGGAGAGGAGAGCTGTCCTCCAGATGCTCAGTCCTCTCCCTCCCCTGCTGACTCCCGATGGCCTGGGCTCATTCCTGAACCCGGGTCACCGGCATGGCGCGAGGTGTGGTGTCCAGCACCTCAACCCTCACTGCCACTGGGCCGGCTCAGTTTTGATTTTTCCCCATTGTTCTTCAACCCCTCCTTCTTTTCTGTTTGTTAGTGCTTTTCTGACACACGCTCCCATTTTGCCAAAGTCAGCCCTCCTAAAGTCCAACACCCTTGTTTTTGTATGGCTTGACTCTACAGCTGTGTTAATTGTGAACCACACTGTTTGGTGGTTGCTTGTTCCCAGATGGCTACCCACTTCTAAATCTGAGATCCTGTCTCTATCCCCATTTGAGAGTACCAGGTCTAAGATTGCTCCCTCCTGAGTGGGTTCCAACACTAGCTGTCTGAGGCATGCCCCCTGTAAGGCATTGAGAATCACCCTGCTCTTGGATGTGACTGCAGTAAAGCTGCTTCAGTTAATATCTGGCATATTCAGGTCCCCCATCAACAATATCTCTCCTTTTTCTGTCATTCTAAGGATTCCTTCTATCATTTCCAGGGTTCCAGGACAGTAGCTGCTGCTGCTGTTGTTTTCACACGGTTCTTGTGGATTTTACTTGGTAGGTTAGTTCTTTTCTTTCTTACTTCTAAGGGCTAGCAGGGTATTGTTTTTGGGGATGCTGGATGTTTGTAAACTGATTTGGTGGCTGTAAGTGGGGCTCTTTTTGTGGATGTTTCACTGTGTAACAGGCTGCGCTGGTAGAGGCCTATTTCTTCTGATTTCAAACCTATTTGGGATTTGCTTGGAGATGGTTATTTGAATTGGAGACCTATATCTGTTAATTTCAAGCCTATTTTGATGTGGTGTTAGTGAAGCTGATTACATTGGAGACCTGTTTCCTTTGGCAGCAAACATATTTTGGGGGCTTTGACTTGAACTTTGATTCCTTGTGCTGACTCCATTAGCTGTAAAGGTTAGTTCATAGTGGGGGAAGGGTGTTAATGGTCTGGCCAGGTCTCCTCAGCCAATTGACTGGAGGCAGGGCTGAATCAGGTTGAGAGTGCTAGCTGCTTTGTCTTCTCTCAGAAAGAACTGGAAGGGGACAGGATCAGTTGTGTTCCGGGACAGTAGCTGCTGCTGCTGTTGTTTTCTACAGGGTTCTTGTGATTTTACTTGGTAGGTTAGTTCTTTTCTTTCTTACTTCTAAAGGGCCAGCAGGATATTGTTTTGGGGATGCTGGATGTTTGTAAACTGATTTGGTGGCTGTAAGTGGGGCTCTTTGTGGATGTTTCATCTGTGTAACAGGCTGCGCTGGTAGAGGCCTATTTCTTCTGATTTCAAACCCATTTGGTGGGATTTGCTTGGGCCTGGTTCTTTAGCTGCAGGGCTTGGAGGGGAGACACAGGGCTGATACACTCTCTCTTGTCAGGTGTCTGCCCAAGACCACCTCCCCCCCCCTCCCTCCCCAGAAGTCTGCAAATTTATAGGGAACACCTGCCCTGCAATTGAGGGAAAAGGCTGCTGGTGCAGCTCATGTAGTTCTAGCCACTGGGGTTGGATTTAAAGGCTGGAAGAGAGGAGCTTGGGAGTTGTTCATTTCCCTTATAAGTTTAATGTGTTGTACTGCACCTAATAACAGAGTTACTGGTGTACAGTGGGACTGTCTCTAAGATTAGTGGGTGACCTGATTAGGCAGTAGGGGTATCTTGGACTAGGGGGAACCTGGTGGCTCACCCAAGGAAACCTATTTGGAAGGGGATGGAACCACACATCATTAGGGCCGGCATCTTTGGGAGGGTGGTGGGGTGCACAGGGTGTGGAGCAGCCATGATACTGGACTGGGCTTGGAAGTTTGGTGGCTGCCCAGTATGCTACCAGCTAGCACAGCTTAGGGAGGAGGTTATGGGATGAGGAGAAAGCTGGGGAAGGGGGGGTGGTATGGTTGGGGAAGGGGCTGAAATCTCCACAGGGTTGCACCAAGCACTGGGGTATAGGGAAAGGAGGCAGGAGAATACTAGGGGTCACATAGGGCCCCTGGCAGAGGGGTCCAAAAGGACACTACCAAGGAAGCAGGTAGGTAACTGGGGACCCTCACAAAGGGGGATGGAGGGACAACATTTCAGGGAAGTAGGCAGATGGCCAGGGCTGGACAGAAGGAAGCAAGGCGGGGAGGTGGATCAGACCTTATACTCAGTAACCGCTTCAATTCTCTTCTTCTGCTCAAGGATGAGGGGGGTGATGTAGCCACGACAGAGGTGGTTAGAGACGGAAAGGGTGTGGGAGTGGGAGGCAGGAGGCAGGGGCCAGATAGCAGGAAGAACAGGGGGGACCTGGAATGCAGGAGAATGGGGGAGCAGTGAATCAGAGCAGGGAGGGGCAGGGGGGAAGAGGGAGGAAAGCGAGAAGGACCAGTTGGGAGGAAAGGTAGAGAAGGACCAGAGGTAAAAGGAGGATCTAGTAAAGGGAGCTGAGGGTTTAGGCCAGGGGAGTACACGAGCAAGGAGGAACTAAATGGAGACAGGAAGGAAGGGAGGATGAGTCAGCTAGTTTAGCAGATGGGGAGAAGGACCAGTTGAGCAGTGAGGGGAATTAGCAAGGTACAGAAGGATACTCAGGAGGAGGAGAGGCATAGGATTGGAGGGAGGGGTGGCGATGGTCAAATAAGGAGGGGTGGCATGTGGCACCCAGATAGGGAGGAACAAGGAGCCAGCTGGGTGGAGGGCGGTAGAAAGGATGAGGGACATGGAAGGAGGAATGGAGGAAAAGGAGTGGTCAGAGTGCTCCTGCTGGGGATTCACGATGATCAGGGGTATCAAATGGGATAGGAGGAGAACCTGGCCAGTTAGAACAAGATGCTTCCCTGGACTAACGGTGCACAGGGCTAAGCACGAGGTATATCAGCTGGCAAAGGACTGTGGGGTTCCCAGACATACTGGTCCACCTGGGTACAAATGACATTGAGGGAAATAGCGAGCAGAGATACAGGCAAGATTCAGGGAGCTCGCCAGGGTCTGTCATGACATAGGATGCACAGTTTCCTTCTCAGAAATCCTGCCAGTGCCAAGGGCTAGTGGGGGACAAAAAGGAAAATTAGGGAGATAAACCAGTGGCTCAGGGGGTGGTGTGAGGCCAGAGGTGATGGGTTGATGGGGGATTGGGGAGACCTGGGAGGATAAGGAGCTGTATGCTAGAGATAGACTACATCTCAATTTGGAGGGAGAGATCATAAGTTGAAAATAGAGAGTTCATTGGTGAAATGTAGGGTTTAAACTTGTGAGCAGGGGTGGGATGGGAAAAAGGCTGTCAAGGGGTGCCGATAAGGGCCGGACTTGTCTCCACCCTGGGGACCAGGAGGATTGAGGGAAAAGGCCAACTGGCAAAGTGCAGACCAGGAGGAAACAGAATCCCCATGGGAACACGAGCAGGGGAAATGGAACTATAGGGAAAGGGTGGAAGGTAGTCCTGCTAAATGCCAGGAGCTTGAGCAATAAAATGCCTGAGCTCCAGGCGATGTTAACTGAGGGAGCAGTGGATGTGGCAGCGGTCACTGAGACGGGCCACTGCAAGACATGACTGGGACCTGAACCTGGAGGGTTACACTGTGTTCAGGAAGGACAGGGGGGAGGGAAGGAGAGGAGGGGTAGCTATGATAGTCAAAAACTGCATTGGCATAGGGGGAGTAGAGGAGGCGGAGGGAACCGTGGAGGCGATTTGGGTCACCTTGATAACAAGGGGGGGCAAGAGAGTAAAAATAGGAGTGGTGTATAGACCCCCTGCCCTGGTGGAGGAGCTGGAGGACAGTCTGGTGGCAGATGTTAGGAGACACTGCAGACTGGGCAGAGGAAAGGTGGTGGTGTTAGGGGACTTAAACATGCCAGGAACAGACTGAGACATGACATCCTCTGTGACCAGGGAACAGAGTTGTTGGAGTCTTCAAGACGCTTCCTAACTCAGCAGGTGAGGAACCGACCAGGGAGGCACCGGTACTGGATGTGGTCCTGGCAGACGGTGACCAGATTGGGGGCCTGGAGGTAGGGACCCATTGGCGGGGAGTGACCATGCCACGGTCTGGTTCTGCCTGGAACTAGGAGGGGTAGAAGGCTGCACAAGGCAGAGTAACCCACTTCAGGGGGCAGATTTTAAGGAAATGGGAAGGATCCTTAAGGAGCATTTGGATGGGATTGGGCTCAGACATGGACGCTGGATAGTAGGTGGGAAATCATCAGGAGAGGGGTGCAGGATGCTACCAGCACCTGTGCAAGAGTAAGACGAAATGCGTAGGGCCTAAAACCTGTTGGTGGACCAGGGAGGTCCAGGAGGTGGTGCGGGAAAGAAAGCAGCCTATAAGAAATTCAAGTGCTCAAGGAGTGAAGGGATCGAGGGGAGCACGAGCTGATGGCTAGAAGGGCCACTAGAGTGGTGAGGGTGATGAGGCAAGGAAGGAGCAGAACCTGGCCAGGGAAATGGTAGAGGGAAAAAGGGGTTCTTTAGATACATTGGGGAAAGACGAAGGGTGAAGGGGCAGATTAGCAGGATTAAATCAGGGAGAGATGGGCACAAGACCCAGGGGAGCAGGCTGAGGTACTAAATGAGTACTTCCACCTCAGTTTTCTCAGGGAAAATGGGATGCTGCATCATACATGGGAGGAGACAGAGATAAGAGGAGGGGGACCCTTACCGATCGGCAGGTCTGGGAGGGGGCATCACTGGCAGGTGGGGAGGGCTAAGCAGGAGAAGAGGTACCAGAAGTGGAAATCACAGCAGAGAGAGTGAGGGAAGCCTCAGCTTCCTTAAGACGGAGAAAGCACGGGCCGGATAAATTACATCCTAGAGTGCTGAAGGAACTTGCAGATGTCCTGGCGAAACCCTGGCAGAGCTTTTCACCATCTCTCTGAGGACAGGGTGGGTGCCCCCAAGACTGGAAGGTGGGCATGGTGCCTATCCACAAGGGGGATCAAGGGGAGCTGGCAGGGAACTACAGGCCTGTCAGCCTGACATCGGTAGTGGGCAAGGTGATGGAGGGCATTGTCAAGGAGAGGCTAGGGGGACCTGGATAGGTCAGGGTGCCTGGACGATAGACAGCATGGATTCATCCCAGGAAATCGTGTCAGACAAACCTGGTGGGTTCTATGACTGGGTGACAAGTGCCTTGGACCTGGGTAGACCAGTGGATGTCCTCTTTCTAGACTTCAGCAAGGCATTTGACTCTGTTCCTCACGTGGGCCTGTTGGATAAGCTAGAGAAATGGGGGTGGAAACCAGATGATCAGATGGATAGGCAATTGGCTCCAGGACCGGACCCAGAGGGTCGAGTTGGTGGGATAGTCTCATCCCCAAGGAGGGTCATTAGTGGGTCCCACAGGATCAGTCCTGGGCCCCTTCTGTTCAACACCCACGATCTGACATAAGGACAGAATCAGGAGTGAGATGAGTCTCTTTGCAGATGACTCGAAACTGGGGCAGTGGTGGATGGGGAGGAGGGAGGGTGGCCCTGCAGGGGACCTGGAGGCTCTGGAAGATGGTCTAGAAAGTGGAAGCTGAGGTTCAATGCAGGAAATGCAAGGTACTCACCTGAGCTAGAAACCCAGGCCAAGTGTACACCCTGGGGGAAAATACTACAAGTCTCAATGGCTGAGAGGACCTGGGGGTGGTGGATGTCAAGATGAACAACTCTGAGACTTGTAGGAGGGCAGCAGCCAAGGCCAACAGGATGCTGGGATGCATCACTAGGGGATCACCTCCAGAAGGAGGGAAGTGATACTCCTCTATAACTGCTTGGTGAGGCCGCACCTGAGTACTGCATGCAGTTTTGGAGGCCACACTTAAAGAGGGACATTAACCTCCTGGAGAGGGTCCAGAGGAGGGCAACCAAATGATTTGGGGCTTGGGGACAGGACCTATGAGGAGAGGCTCGAAGAGCTAAATATGTACACATTGGAAGAGAGAAGGACCGGGGGACATGATAGAGGTCTTCAGGTACATGAAGAGGGTAAATAGGGAGGAACAGTCAGGGTGCTTGAAGGAAGGAGGAAGGGGCCACTAGAGGGCATGGGTGGAAGCTGGAGGGGAAGATTCAGGGAGAAAGGAGGAGGTGCTACTTCACTGAGAGGGTGGTGGAGCCATGGAATGCACTACCTAGGGGCTGGTGGAGGCAGAGACAGTGGAGGGTTCAAGAGGGGTGGGACAGGTACAGGGAAGGGTTCAGGAAGCAAAATCCAATGCAGCAAGAATATCCGGAACTGGGAAGGGAGAAGCCAGAGAAGGCGAGGGGGACAGCAAGGTCAGCACCCAGGGTGGGGGCTGACCAAACAAGCAGACACGAAAGACCGTTAGGCCTATTCTGCTGGCATTTTAGTATGTATGTTAGTATTTCCTTGTCCATTTCCTCCCCCTGAGACGGGGGTCTGTAAACAACCCCTGTGCGGATTGTGGTGGCATTTCCTGTCTCCAGCGTGACCCACAGTGCCTCCTCCCCTCCCTGTTTATCCTTTAACTCTGTTGCTTTGATTCCTTCCCTTATGTAGAGAGCTCCTCCTCCTCTTTTACCCTACCTATCCCTCCTGTAGATTTTGTACCCTGGTATGTTGACATCCCAGTCATGGTTCTCTGTGTACCACGTTTCTGTGACTGCCACGATATCCAGGCATCCCTCTTTCATCAAGGCCTCTAGTTCAGGGAGCTTGTTACCCAGACTATGGACATTGGTACTCATCGCCCTCCATTTTTTGATGGTCTTACCTCATTTAGGCCCATCCCTGTCCTTACTGCCTTTTTTTGGATTTCTCCTTGTCCTGTTCCTGTCGACATCTCTACCTTTGTGTCTGCTTCACTAACTATTCTGTTTTGGGGCTGGGATTTCCTGCTTCTTCACAGTGCCTCCTCCTTGTAGATTAAATACTCACAATGAAGCATTTAAACCTATCATCTAGGATCCTGGTTCCCCTCCCAGAGAGATGCAGACCATCACGCCAGTATAGGCATGTATCCCTCCAGGTGGACCTCTAGTCCCCAAAGAAGCCAAATCCCTGAGCGGTGCACCAGGTTTTCTTTTTTCTTTTTTTTTTCTATTTTTCTCCCCTCCTTCCTATCCAGCTCTGCATCATCTGGAAGTGCCAATGGAGTCCACCCCTGCTACCCGCCTACCTGTACCAGCTTGTTCCTCCATCCTGCAGTTTACCCCAGGCAGGAAGATGATGTGAGAACACCCGAACCTAAAACTTCATTGGGCTCAAGGCTGTGGACAAGCGGGGAGGCACATCGAGGTCAGAGTCAGCACTCCATCTCCCTAGAGCTGGAGGAAGTATTTTTCCACTGTTCTGGATGACACTTGCCCAGACGTCAAGGCGCCTAGTGCCGACATCGTGACATCCTCCCCTCTGTTTGTCTGCTTGGCATGCTTGCCATGCCCCAGACCTCCGCTTGGGGTCAGTCAAGCGCCGAGTCAGTGCCCCCCTTCCTCCCAGAGAAGATGAGCTGTCTCTAGGATGCTCAAGCCTTCTCCCCCTGGCTGGCCCTCCAGCTCCCTGGGCTCACTCCTGAACCCGGGTCACTGGTGTCGTGAGCGGGAATCCAACCGCTGTGCCGTTGGGCCAGCGTTTTTCTTTTTTGTTTCAACTTTATATTTATACTCCTCCCTCATGCCGGACCCCCCTCCATCAGGAGACACTCATGTTTCAGCCCCGCTTCACCTCCTTACCTGACCCCACGGTGGACCCCCATGGAGCCATGGCTATACCCCAGGTGGAGTGCAGTGCATTGCTCCCTACACCCAAGACTTCCTGGTTTCATATGTGTCCCCAGTGGTTCAGGCAGGAGGGGCCATTAGGGTCTGCAGTGGTGCTCCTTCTTCTCGGCATTCCGGCATTGTTTTTCCCTTGTTCTGGGAGAGTGGCGTGCACCTGATGTCGAGGCGACACTGCTGACATCCACCATGCCCCAAACTTCTCTGTCTGCTCTGTGCTTGCTGAGCCTCCAAATTCCACCAGAGGCCAGTCAAGCACCAAGCCTGGTCCCCCTCCTTCCCAGAGAAGGCGAGCAGTCCTGCAGACGCTCGAGCCTTCTTCCCCTGGCCGGCCCTCTGCCTCCCTAGGCTTGTTCCCGAACCGAGGTAGATGGCGTCATGAGTGGTAGCACTACTGCTGTGCCAGTGGGCTGGCCGCACCAGTTTTTCAACCAGTTATTGAATCCCATGGTGTAGAGTACCCTAGCCTCACCCATGCAGTAGACAGGCAGCACTTCCGAAAAAGTTACCGTGCATGCTACTTGTCTAAGGCCCTGTCCCAAATCCACAAACTCCTGCTGCACTGCTCTGATCCCATTCCCAGCCAGGTCATTTGTCCCTAGGTGGACACTGACATCCAGCTCCCTCCCCTGTGCAGCTGCTCCCATGATCCTGAGGATCTGCTTCCTGTCCCTCCAAGCCATGGCACCAGGCAGGCACCTTACCTCCCTCCCTATCCCCTTCCTCTCCCAGTTATACCCCTAATAATTGAGTCCCCACCAGGAGTTGTTTCCTTCCCTTGTGGGGTCCTAGGCCACCCTCCTGTGGTCGCCTTTGTGGAGGTTCACAGCATCCTTCTTGGTCTCCACTGCAGGTGCCTCCATAGAGGAACCACGCTTCATCAGAACGGTGAATGAATTGTGGAGAGGCACAGCTGGAGGGATGCGCCTCTGTTCCACCACCCTCACCTTCCCTGAGCCCATCGTGGTCCAACCGCTCCTCTTTCTTGGCAACCTCTGAGGCAGTGGTGGTGGTCAGGGTGGTCCCTGGTTGGGGAGGAGGTTTTCCGAATCCCCGCCACGTCAGCATGGAGACAGGCAACCTCCTCCCTTAGACCAGAGAGGTACCTGCAAATAGGGCAGCAACGCAGCCTCCAGAATGTCTCTTGGAAGACTGCCACTCCACAGCCAGTGCATTGCACCACTCCCCACATGTCTGTCTCCCTTTCTGTTTAAAGTTTTATATTTTTTTTTTTTTTGGTTTCTGCAAATGTGTGAGGGTGTTTCCCCCATTCCAGTGTCCTGTGCTGTTAAGGATATGAACAGGTGTATGGCCTTTGCACTTTTGGGGAAGTGATGTCAGAACCCCTGATATAAAGGGAATGATGCACTTGCGGAGGGTGGGTTGAGGGGCAGGGTTGGTGGGAGTAAGCCCATGCCCTCCAGAAACAATCAACTACAACTCTGACCCACCACCCAGTGAGTGCCTTCCTTCCATTCAGACACCTATTTCACAGAGTTTAAGTAACACGTCTAGTCACAAATGACTGCAGGTATTCTCCCAGCTAGAGGTCCTCCCTGGCAAAAAAAAGTTACACTAAGTAAAGTCAACCCCAAAAACAGAGAACCAAAATACTGACTTCTACTAACTTACACACTCCCCAAAATTAAGAATTCAGTTCAGTGTACTCTGTTAAATCACCTCCTTGCTTGGAAATTAAGCTGCACTTCCTCCTCAGAAATGGACATCTTCTCTGGATGCCAACAAGAGAAACTGGCATCCACCAGCTCCCCATCTGTGCCCTCAGGACACTCTTTCTGCCTTTCAGCTTCCTTCAGCACTGTCTGAGACCTAGTCACCACTGCTGTTTGCCAGAAACTCCATCAGCTTCTTTTACTTTCTCAGACTTTTTGGTATGGGACACCTGCTTTGCCTGTGTTTGTCTCAGCACTGTACACTGAGATCCCCCTTTTGCCACTTTATGTAAAAGGGTAGTTGGTTAGTGTATGGAAGACAGATGTCAGGAAAAACATGCCACCAGTGTGATTTGATCGTCCAAGTCACTGTGGTTCTTTAAAAAGTGTTTGTGTCGGCACAGCAGTTGTATTTCCACTTGCGATGCCGGCGACCTGGGTTTGGGAACAGACCCGAGTCGTCAGAAGGCCGGCTGGGGGGAGAAGGATCAAGCATGCCATGGACTGCTGTCCTTCTCTGGAGGGAGGGCGCGGAGTACAACCAGTGTGAGAAGGACCCCTGGCGGAGTCTGGGGGTACTACAGCAACCGGCACCTACAAGATTCTGAGGGGCGGGATGGACGCTGGTGTCAATGCACGCTGCCACCCCTCGCTTACAGGGGAAGGAAAAACCTAGCTGCCAGCTGCCCTAGATGAAGCCAGCCCTCGGCCTTTTTGACCAATCCCGTTGTCCGCGGTGCCGGATGGGGAGACCGGTGTCGTGGCCCCACCCTGGGGGGTAAGCCAGGGGGTATCAAGGAGGAGGTGCATCCAATATGGAGGTGGAAGTGAGGGTCTGTGACCTGGCTGAGGTACCGGGCAGCTGGCGGCAGCAAAAAGTATAGTTAAAAAAAAAAGTAAGTGTTTGAGGTACCTGTTGCTAGCCTTGCTTGTAGAGCAGAAAGCAGCTAACTAAAAGAAGCTACATTTTCTTATTAATTTAAAACTTATATCTCAGCAGGAGTCAGTGTCTGTTGAGATTAAGTAGACAGATACTTTATCAGAAGTAGAAGGGGTCTTATTTAGGGTGTTAAAAAAAAGAAAGAAAAGAAAGAAAGTTAGTGTGTGTTCTGTGCTGTGAAGGGTACTGTATCAGCTGACTTTGCTAAACCAGTAGGAGAAAAGAGAGCTTAATTGGGTTTGTGGCTTAGACACTATGAAAGCAGGTGACTCAAATTACAACTTCCTGTTGCTAGCCTTTTTTTCTTACTAATTGCCCTCCATCCCACCCTAAGCCAGTTCTACTTTTATAGCCACTGGATTTGACTGTCAACAGGAACTTCCTGTTTGGCAGTAGGAAGGGAAGGATCACACAGAAACATTGGTTTTGTCAACCCTAAAGGAAAAAAGTAGCTCACTCTCCCCCCCTAGCTGCTGGTGGTCTGACATTGAGCAAGGAAGAAGGAGGCTACTGAAGAAGATAGGAAGTTGCTGTCCCAGAGCAGGAAGGGTGAGAGTTGTAAGGAGAGGAGAGAGTAAGCATACAGAGAAACAGTAGAGAGGACACAAAATAAGACATGATAGGAGTGGTGCAGTGCAATGGCTGTGGGGTGGCAGTGTTCCGGGAGACATTCTGGAGGCTGTGATGCTGCCCTATTTGCAGGCACCTCTCTGGTCTGAGACAGGAGGTTGCCCGTCTCCAGGCTGACCTGGCTAGGATTCGTGAAACCTCCTCCCCCACCCAGGGACCACCAGGGCCAATGCCACTACCTCAGAGGTTGCCAAGAAAGAGGAGAGGCTGGACCAGGGTGGGCTCAGGGAGGGAGAGGGTGGTGGAACAGAGTTGCATCCCTCCAGCTGTACCTCTCCACAATTCATTTGCTCTTCTGGTGGATAGTGGTTCCTCTACGGAGGCACCTGTAGTGGAGACCAAGGAGGAGGCTGGGAACCTTCACAAAGGAGACCCACAGGAGGGTGGCATGGGACCCCACAGGGGAAGGAAACAGCTCCTGGTGGGGGACTCAGTCATTAGGGGGGTAGAAATGGGGGAGGAAGGGGAGAGGGAGGTAAGGTGCCTTCCTAGCGCCACGGCTTGGAGGGACAGGAAGCGAATCCTCAGGATCATGGGAGGAGCTGCACGAGGGAGGGAGCTGGATGTCATTGTCCACCTAGGGACAAATGACCTGGCTAGGAATGGGATCAGAGCAGTGCAAGAGGAGTTTGTAGAGTTGGGGAGGGGCCTTAGACAAGTAGCGCATACGATAACCTTCTCGGAGGTGCTGCCTGTCTATGGCAAGGGTGATGCTAGGGCACTCTCCTCACCAGGGAATTCAATGAGTGGTTGAAAAACTGGTGTGGAGCTCAGGGTTTTGGCTTCACTGGGGACTGGGGAGCCACCTGGAGGGATGCAGACCTATACTGGTGCGATGGTCTGCATCTGTCCAGGGGGGAACCAGGATCCTAGGTGAGAGGTTTAAATGCTTCATTGGCAAGCATTTAAACTAGCCAAGAGGGGAGGCACTGAAAAGGAGCAGGGAAATCCCAGCCTCCCCCCACAAAACATGGTAATTAGTGAGGTAAACACCAAGGTAGAGAAGTTATTAGGGAGCAGAACAGAGGTAAATGTAAAAAAAGGCAAAGGGAGTAAGGATAGGAATGGGGCTAAAAGGGGTAAGGCTATCAAAAAGTGGAGGGTGATGAGTACCAATGCCCGTAGTCTGTGTAACAAGCTCCCTGAACTAGTGGCCTTGATGGAAGAGGGTAGCCTGGATATTGTGGCAGTCACAGAAACATGGTACACAGAGAACCATGACTGGGATGTCAACATACCAGGATACACAATCTACAGGAGGGACAGGGAAGGTAAAAGAGGAGGAGGAGGAGTAGCGCTCTCTATGTAAAGGAAGGGATCAAAGCAACAGAACTAAAGAGTAAACAGGGAGCAGATGAGGTACTCTGGGTCACCCTGGAGACAGGAAATGGCACCACAATCTGCATGTGGGTTGTATACAGACCCCCATCTCAGGGGGAGGGAATGGACAAGGAAATTATAGAAAACTTCCTTAGAATGACAGAAAAAGGGGAGATATTGTTGATGGGGGACCTGAATATGCCAGATGTTAGCTGGAGCACCTTTGCTGCAGGCACATCCAAGAGCAGGGTCATTCTTGATGCCCTACAGGGGGCATGCCTCAGACAGCTAGTATTGGAACCCACTCAGGAGGGAGCAATCTTAGACCTAATACTCTCAAATGGGGACAGAGAAAGAATCTCAGATTTAGAAGTGGGTAGCCATCTGGAAACAAGCGACCACCAAACAGTGTGGTTCACGATAAACACAACCATACAATCAAGCCATACAAAAGCAAGAGTATTGGACTTTAGGAGGGCTGACTTTGGGAAAATGAGAGAGTGCCTCAGAAAAGCACTAGCAAACAGGCAAGAAGGAGGAGTGGAGGAACAATGGGGAGTGATCAAAACAGCCATCACAGAGGCAACAAGCCTTTGTGCAAAGCAAATATATAAAACACAACAAAGGAAAAAAATGCTATGGTTCTCAAAAGAGGTGGCAGGGAAGGTTAAGGAGAAAAGGATAGCATTCAGGAAATATAAGGAAACACAGAAGGTGCAGGACAGAGAACTTTATCAGTTAAAGCAGAAAGAGGCTGGGAAGGCAGTCAGAATAGCAAAGGCCCAAACCGAGGAAAGGATAGCCAATTCTGTCAAGAAGGGGGATAAGACCTTTTATAGGTACATTAGGGAGCAAAGAAAGACCAAAGGAGGGATACTGAGGCTTAATAAAGGGGAGGGAACGTGGGTAGAGGGTGATAGTGAAAAAGCAGGGATACTGAACGAATATTTCTGCTCAGTATTCACAAAGGAAGAGGAGCGGGAGGTACCTAAACCAAACAAGAGAAACACTCTGAAGACGGGGGTCGATACCAGTCCATTTACAGAAGAAAGGGTTCTGAAAGAACTAATAAAATTGAAGGTGGACAAAGCAATGGGGCCTGATGGGATTCACCAAAGAATTCTAAAAAGAACTAAGGTAGAACTAGTGACACCGCTGACTACCTCTTTAACAAATCATGGGAGGATGGGGTGGTACCCGAGGACTGGAGGAGGGCAGATGTGATTCCTCTTCACAAAAGTGGGAGCAGGACAGAGGCAGGAAACTACAGACCAGTTAGTTTGACCTCAGTGGTAGGGAAAATGATGGAATCACTTCTGAAGGAAAGAATTGTTGAGTACCTAGAGGCCAGTGGGGCACAGGACCCAAGGCAGCATGGATTCACGATGGGAAGGTCGTGTCAGACGAATCTAATAGATTTCTTTGACTGGGTGACCAAAGTAGTAGACCAGGAAGGGGCTGTGGACATGGCCTACCTAGATTTTAGCAAGGCATTTGATACAGTCCCACACAAAAGATTAATACACAAGTTAGCCAGCCTTGGAGTGGGTCCCAAGGTGGTAGCCTGGATAAAAAATTGGCTAGACAACAGGACACAAAGGGTAGTAGTAAATGGAGTACACAGTGAAGAAAGGAGGGTTACTAGCAGGGTACCACAGGGTTCAGTACTGGGACCGGTCCTTTTTAATGTCTTTATAAGTGACATTGCAGAGGAACTGGAAGGAAAAGTATGTCTCTTTGCAGATGACACAAAGATCTGCAACAGGGCTGATACACAAGATGGAGTGGAAAGGATGAGAAGGGATTTGACAAGGTTGGAGGAATGGTCAAATGTATGGCAGCTCAGATTCAATGCAAAGAAGTGCAAGGTAATGCACATGGGAAACAAAAACCCAGGGGAAGCGTACACAATGGGGGGTGAGATACTGACAACAGTAAAAATGGAAAGGGACCTGGGGGTAATTATATCAAATGACCTAAAGGTGGGCAAGCAATGTGAGAAGGCAGTAAGGAAGGCTGGGGAATACTGGGATACATAGAAGAGGCATCAATAGTAGAAAACAGGAAGTTGTTATCCCTCTGTACAGACAGTTGGTGAGACCCCATCTGAGTACTGTGTGCAGTTCTGGAGACCCCATCTCCGCAAAGACATAGACAGGGTGGAGGCTGTCCAGAGGAGGGCAACCAAATGGTGCAGGGTCTGCACCAGAAGACATATGAAGAAAGACTAAAGGAGCTTAATATGTATACCCTTGAGGAAAGAAGGGAGAGAGGGGACATGATAGACACTTTCAAGTACCTCAAGGGAATCAACAAAGTCCAAGAGGGTAGCATCTTTCAGAAAAAGAGATGTGCAAGAACAAGGAGGCACAATTTGAAGATAGAGGGGGGATGGCTCAGAGGTAATGTGAGGAAGTATTTTTTCACAGAGAGGGTTGTGGATGCATGGAACAGCCTCCCTGAGGAGGTCGTGGAGTCAAGAACAGTGGAGGAATTCAAGAATGCATGGGACAGACATAAGGCAGTCCTAGTGGGGGGTAGGAGGAAGTAAGCTGTTGGTTAACTAGGATCTGCAGCTTATCTGTTAGGTAGGAAAATGGGCAGACTAGGTGGGCCAAGCGGTCCTTATCTGCCATCAAATTCTATGTTTCTATGTTTCTGTGAAGATAAATATTAGAGTGGATTCCATACACAGACTCGGGGCATAGCAGCAGGAACCCCTGTCTCTTTATCTGGCAATATCAAACAGTTCTTGGCTTGCAATCTGTTTCAATATTTCTAACTCCTTTCCAGGACTGAGGTCTTCCCCTTACCCAGACTAAAGGGATACTGACTCTGAGCTTCCCATGTTGGGCTTTTACATCATAGAAATGGAAACAGAATTTGTCAGCAGAAAAGGCCTGCTTAGCCCATCAAGTCTGCCAGAATGGTCCCTGCCTAGTCTGTCTCTGCAGACCCTAACTGGTCTCCGGTGACCCTCCCTCCTCCCTGCCTATTTACTAATATTCCCCTGTGTCTATTCCATGCATGCTTAAAGCTCCTTACTGTTTTTGCCTCCACCACTTCTGCTGGCAGTCTATTCCAGGCATTTACAACTCTTTCAGTGATGTAGTACTTCCTCAAATCCCTCTTAAACTTCTCCACCTCCAGCTTTTTCGTATGTCCTCTAGTCCCGGAGGTCTAATCCCTCCGTTTGGGGTCAAATGATCCCTTCCTTTTCTTTAACATTCCAAATAACTTGTTTGGATACAATTATTTACTTCCCCAAGTAGACATACAATTTCTCTAGGACGTTTTCTCTCTTGCTATAACATAAAACCTATATGAAGTCCACTAACAAATGACAACTCAAACCAAGTCAACAAGGCGAATCCTGTCTCTAACTCAACCTCTGAGTTCACCTTTTTTTTTCTATAATGCAGTTTCTTTCTTTCACAGTGCCGGCATGGCTCTTCAGCCCCTGTCTGCCTCCTGCACTGGCCACTATTTCCTTGAAGGACTCAGCAGACCATTGCAGTAAAGTAGCTAACTCAGCCAATGCTCTTCTTAGACAGATAAACCACACTTTTACTTCTAAAACAGAACAGTGTATAATTACCTTGTATAGATCCCACATTCGGCCTTATGCGGACTATGGGTCCTCTTTTTGGAGCCCCTATCTGACTTCTGACATAAAAAGGATTGAGCAGATACAACACAGGGCAACAAAAATTGTTCCATACTTAGCGCATCCCGATTACGAAAATAGACTTAAAAGAACAGGCCTTTATTCGTTTGAAACCAGAAGGGTTAGAGGGGATCTCCTTCAGATATTTGAAATCCTTCAATCCCCCACCCAAATGGATTAATGTGGCATTTCATATACACAAGGAAAATTGTACCAAGACTCCACAATAAACAGTTAAAAGTTGGTAAAGCTAGGACAAACAAGAGACTGAATTTTTTCTCCATCAGAGCCCCGAAGCTGTGGAACAAATTACCACAAGAATTAGTGGACTGTTCAAACCTAACTACCTTTAAAATTTGCCTAGATAACTGGTTCTCTAGTTAAATTACTATGGGGTACAATGTCCCACTATGTGGGTGACAATCACGATGGGCTTCGGCCTCCTTTTGTCCTTAATACCAAGTAACCAAAACTTGCCTGCTTGTGTTCCCCCACAGCTCACCCCCCCCATGGTGGAGCAGAGAGCTTAAGGTCCGTCTTCTCCTCCCAAGGGTCCAGATCTGGTTTGGCAGTGTCATGTGGTGATGGCACGGGTAGGGGCAGGTGAACAGGGCTTTCTAATTGCACAGCTCCTACTTTTCCTATTTTTCTTGTTTCCCCACCCCAAGATTGGCACACATACAATGGCACAGGTGTAAAACTTGAAGACACCGCAGGCACTGACCACCTGTGCCCGGCCTTTAGAGATGCTGCCACATGCTGTGCCATTCGGCCTCTGCTGGGGGGCTGGCAAGCAGCAGCAAGCACTGTCCCCCCTCTTTGAAGGAGGAGAGCCTTCTGTGGACACTCAGTCCTCCTTCCCCCATCTGGCTCCCGAGTGACCCGCATCCATTCATGAACCTGGGTCACTGGCGTGGCAGGAGCCAAGGCACCCACTGCCACAGCCCTCCATGCCACTGAGCTGAATTGAAAGGGTTTAAGAGATACCACTATAGGGCCGACTGGCTTCAATGAAGCAGAAGTCCCAGTTTTCAGGTATGTTTCAGGACTACGCATGTGTGTGCGGTTGTGTATATATAGATATGTATATTCATTGCAAAACACTTAATTAATGCATTCATTAGGGTTAAACTAAAGCAGGGAAATGTGGTATTAAGGTTTCCAACCCTAACACCCCACTGCCACCCTGCAGGCAACAACAGGAAAAAACCCCAAGGCACACCCCATGCCTAACTTGCGAAGTTGCAGGAGAGGTCAAACCATAATGGTTTTTCCTGTTGCTGCCTGTAGGGTGGGGGTTGGGTGTTAGGATTGGAAACCCTAGCACCACATTTCCCTACTTTTGTCAGTTCAACCCTAACTAGTGCATTAACAAAGTTACTTGCAATGAATTCCCTTACTTTTTGAGATAGTATAATCATATGCTCATTTGCATGTGGGAGCACAGGGCTCATACATGTATGTTGTTGTGAAAGTGCCATTTGTGTCAAAACAGCAACTTCTTTTCTTTGTTGTATGGTTTGTTAAACTTTCAAGGTTATCCTATGAGAAATTGCATTTATTACTTTTATGCAGTTTTTATATTGTCCCTAAATGATTTAGGGGGTGAGATTCTTATAGTAGCCATTAAGACCTTTGTTTTGATATATAGATTGTCCCTCCAGTCCCAAAATTTTTTTTTTTTTTTTTTTTTTTATTTATGCTTTTTACCCCCCGAGCCCTCCTGCCACCGTATCCTCAGCCCGGTCACAGGCTACCAGCCTCTGTTCCCCAATACCCCGTGGCTTTCCCCCCACGGTGGGCGGGCTTCATTCTGGTGGCAGGCAGGCTCATCTTTTTCCGTTTCCGGGAGGCGGGTCGGCAATGATGACGCTATCCGCCCCGCCCGGTGAGCTTGTCAAGCCGTTGGAAATTGTGTAGGAACCCCTGGTTCTACCAGGGTCCTTTCATGCACCGTGACGCCACCTCGTGCTCTCCCTGGAGAAGGAGAGCTGTCTACGGACGCCGATCCTACTCCACCCCGCCGCCCTCCGACGATCCGAGTCCGTTCCCGAACCCGGGTCGCCGGCGTCGCAAGCGGAAATCCAACCGCTGCGCCGATGGGCCGGCTCAGTCCAAATATTGAGGGAGTTATGGCATGTTAAACATTCAATGTTATCCAATGAGAATTAGATTTTTTTTAACTATTTCTGCTTTTTAATATGGCCCCTAGATATTTTTGGGGAAGAGTATGTGTTATTGTTACAGTAGCCATTAACGCCTTTGTTTTGATATATTGATTATCCCTTAAGTCCAAATATTGAGGCAGTTATGGCTTCTTAAACGTCCAGTGTTATCCTATGGGAATTTGCATTTTTTTATGTTTGTGTTTTTTTTATGTGGCCCCTAGATATTTGTGGGAGGAGTATGTGTTATTCTTGCAGTACTCATTCAGACCTTTGGTTTGATATACAGATTGTCCCTGAAGTCCAATTATTGAGGGAGTTAAGCTTGTTGAAGATCTCATGTATCTGTCATATGTATGTTTATTTTATTATATTGTATATGCTTGAAACTGTATGTATACTTTAAAATCAATAAAAATATATTGATAAAAAAATGTGTAAAAAAACCTAAGTCCAAAATCCTTTTTCATATAAATGTATGTGTGATTCACATGGGAAAACTCAGGGGCCTTAATTGGCTGAACTCTCATAGCTCAGTTGGTTAAGAGCTAAAGCACGGATTGCTGAGGTCCTGGTTTCAAATCCCAGTGAGAGTCACACTTTTCATTTCATTTCTACAGTTGGATTTTTTCATATGAAGAAATTCCCATGCGAAAAAGGATGCCTTCATTTGAGAAAATAATTGGTGGAGAAACTAAGTCCAAATTCTTTTAACATATGATGGAATCCTTTTTCGTAAGAATTAAAATCTCACAAAAAAGGATGCCTTCATACAAAAAAAGAATTGAGACTTAGTTTTTTTCCAATTCTTTTTTCATATGAAGGGATACTTTTCATGAGCTTTTTTCATTTGTTCAAAAAAGGATGCCCTCATATGAGAAAAGAATTTGGACTTATTTTTTTCCCACATTCTTTTTTCATATGAAGGTATTCTTTTTTTGTATGGCTGAATTCTTTTTTTCAAATAGCCATACGAAAAAAACAGAAGTGAGTCACGAAATTTTTTTTTTGAAATGCTGAAAAAAACACATTTGGAGGCAATGTTCCCTCTAACGTCTGGCACTTGGTGGGCGGAAGTTCTCTGTGTGCAAGTGGCACATTTCGAAAAGCAAAAATTGATCTGCAGAGTGCAGACGTGCAGTCAAACAATTTATAGTTTGTTACTAGTAAACAGTATAACAAGCACACTTCTTTTCAATTTACAATGTTTCAAAGTCCATTTATGCGCCACACCTTCATCGGTTAAGATTTTAAGAACCTGTCACTATACCTTCATCGTTTAAGATTAAAAGAACCTATCAGTTTAAGTCACACAGCCAAACAAGGAGCAGATCTCCCACTTCATCACTGGTGGTCCCTTGTTACCTTCAGTTTTAAATTTAACAACTTGCTCTTCTGAACTCCTCCCTTAGTTTTTTTGTGTTTTTTTGTTGTTGCAGTGCCAGATCTTCACCCAAACAAATGTAATCTTCTCTCCTAATGCTGACAAATCATTTTTTAATAATTTTAGCCAATTAGCCAGACAAGGATCCTTTTAGAAAGCACAGCAATGTCTCCCTCTACTCCAGCTGTTGAAAACCTCTGTGCTGTGTTTTTTTAGATGCATTTGCAACCAAGCAGAGAATGGAATTTATGCCAATAATGTACCAATAAGATTCCCCAAAATAAGATGCAAATACCAAAAGGCTTCAAACATAATATTGTATTTGTACCTTTATCTCCTTGAGACAAGATCCAGCAGAAAGTTTTCTCAGTGAGTTTCTCAAAAAAAAAAGGCAAACCAAGCCATGTCCTCCTGCAATGGTGGCAGAAGGAGTGCAGCCAATGTGTGTCCTCTCCTCTGTAGCTAGGTACATGGTCCCCAAATTAGGAAGTCCCCATTTTTATAGCCATCTAAGTGGTGCCAGGTTCTGTGACACATTTTTGTTGCCCATGGGAGGATTTCAAATACAGTTTGAATGTTCTGATTGGCTGGAACTTCCACCAGTCTGTGCAAGTGATGCCATGACTGTGGAAATGCAGCCAAAGACAAACCATCCCCAGTCCCCTCCCTTGTGTCTTAAACACTCATGAAGGCCTTTTAAAATGGCAGGAATAAAGATCAGGATTTATTTGCATAAAAATGCAAATTAATTGGTAGCCTTGATTTTACATCACTCTCTTAGTCACCCCTAGGGCTGGGTCGTCCTCCTGCAGTGCCTCAAAACCAGCTTTTGGCTCAGTGCACCTTTCCACTCTGAGAACACACTCGTAAAACTATATCCTACTGCTTTGTTTGCCTGTTCGCTAGTAAAGAATAGATTTTTGCTTTTCAGACTAATGTGTCCTCACCAAGTGCTGGCTGTTTTTTTTTTTTGTTTGTGTTAGCATCACTCCACGAGAGTCCCGTCTGACTCCTGTACCCGATGCCCCTGCAGCGCTATTGTAAACCTGTGCCTGTTGAAACTCCATTGTGAGCCATGCATGTTTCAGTGTAGGTAACAGCAACCTGGAATGAAAGTTTGACTGAATGAGGTGAGCAGGGTATCATTTCTGTCTGCCAGTCTCGAAGAGTCCCTCCCATCTCCCATGCTCCCCCCCAACAGGTAGCAGCTCTAACAGTGGGACAGAGAAAAACGGTATCAGGTTGGCTTACCCATCCCCACTTGATTGATCCCTTGTGAGAAGCAGCAATCAGATAGTCCCACTCCCAACAACAGTCTCCTCCTCCTGATAGCCCTTTGCTGTTTTAGGGGCTAACAACTTAGCCAAATTTGAGGCTGATCTTGGCAAGCAGGGAATCAGTTCTGTCTACCAGTCAAAAATGTCCCTCCCACCTTCTGTGCCTGATCTCACCAGCCCATAGCAGCAGCACTGCAGTAAGTTACAATGGGACTGGGAAAAATGGTACTGGGTTGGTTTACCCATCCACAACCAATCGACTGCTTAAGAGAAGCGGCGATCAAATAGTATCACTCCCCAAAAAAAGTCTCCTCCTCTAAATAGTCTTTTGCAATTTTAGGGGCTAATATACTGCAAAAAAGGATTTTAGCTTGCCAAATGAAAGAGTTATTGGCTGAGTCGGGGTCTGAAACTGACATGCTAGGCAGCTATTGCCGGCTCAGCAGCAAATGTCAGATTATTACTGGAAAAGTAACCTTAATCTATTTTTTTACTGCCAGCACCATAATGATCAATCAGGATGCATAGTAAACTACTTAGATTATAAAAAGGACAACCCCTCCCAAGCCTAGCACCTACATCATACAAATATACAGTAGCACATCGGTTGTTGTCTGGGGCAGTCTGTTGAAGCGTATCGGCAGGCAATTTGACAGTCTGCATCCATTATACATCGAACCTGGAGAGCACACACTACGACTTTTGTATTTTTTATTAAATCAATTCTCAGTTGTACTTGTTCTCAGCTAGAACCACCATTTGACTCTGTTTGTGGGGGTAGAAGGGCACTTACAGCTGGTGTAGAAAGCAACAGACTTAGACAGTCTGTTGTTCCGTGGCTGGGGGGGTATAGTCTCTCTCACCGAATCCTTTGATTTTTGTTGTTCTCAGAAGTGGGTGGAGGTTATGGGGGAGGGGGTTTCTACATTGCAGACAGCAATCTCACAGTTACATACTAATTGCCTATTAGAGCAGCCGCTGTCATTGCAAATGCATTCTGCAGCCCTGCTTCAGTATGCATGGCTCTATTGTCACAGAGCCAATCATCTGTTTGAGCACTTCCATTGCAGCAGTGCGTGGCTTGTTTGTGGAAGTTGTGCGACCGCCCAAGTGTGGACCTAAGAGGGTACATAGTTTGGAGGTAATTTTAAGGGGTCTTAGTGAGCAGAATACTTGTGTCAATGTCTCCAGATTAGGTAATTTATGTGGGTTTTAAAACTTACTTTTAGTTGGCGCTAGAGAGCCATCTCCTAAACAGGACAAACTTTTTGAAAACTCTTCACCTCGTGGTGCCAAATATTGAATAAAACTTCTCCAAAATTGTTATAACCTACAAATAAAGACCAGAATTCGATACAGCTCATCTAGAGGAGTCGATATATACCAAATTTATGAGATGGGAAGGCAAAAGATGGAACCTCCAGGTCAGACAAAGAGCAGCGACCAAACACTAGTAAGGCCCTCGGAGCAGTGACCACTAGTAGCACCGGAGCCCAGGGAACTTCGGAACTGCCATGGACTACTATGTTAGAGTCAGTGTGAGCGATGGACACCAAAATATAATAAACTTTGCAAAAATTTGACCTACAAGATGCTGCTATCAGAAATTTGTCTGGGACAGTAGCAGAATTGGAGAAACAGTCTGTCTCTACCCTGACAACCGTGGCCATGCTCACCAAAGAAAATGGCCAGCTCTGTAGCTGCCTAGAAACTATACAGAACGAGATTCATTCAAGCAATATTAGAATAGTTGGTCTGCCCAAAGGAGTAGAGGGAACTACATTGCTACAGTACTTGAAGACCTGTCTCCGGGAAACCTTTGTGCTACCAGAGGGATTTAACTGGTCTTTGATGACCAAAGCTAACTGAATGAACCCTCGGGTTCACGCCTCTGCCATGAATCAGTCACGTATGGTGTTGCTAAGATCCACTGGCTCAGAAATTAGAGACACGGTGATACGAGTGGCAAGGGTGACTTACCCATTGACGGTGAACGGTGCTGATGTTAAACTGTACCCAGACTTGTCTTTTCAGACCAGAGCTTGTCGGAAGGACTTTGATGGTGTGCGACAGACACTGAGGGCCCTGGGAATTATTCATTAATTTTTACTGCCCTCGCATGTGAGGGTGGTATACAGGGGTAAGTCCTGGCAGTTTAACAACCCCCAAGATGCTGCACATGGAGATGCCCATGAACCGACGCATTCCTCTTCAGAATCTGAGGATTCATAATGAGTCTTTCATGGCTCTAATTAACCTAAGGAGAGACTGAATGCAATGTTCAGCCTGCTAGATTTAGTGCTGTTCCAGATAGGAACACCAAACTATGTTGTTAATAATTGTTTTGGGTGCAGGAGGGGCGATTGGGGGCTCTAGTACTGCTGTCTTTTACACTCGTACAGAAAAAGGTTTGGATACTCATGCGTTGTAGTGGGAGCAGGGAACCCACCATTTTTTGTAAGCAGAGAGTGCCTTTGTAGCTCTCTAGGATTAAAAGGGGGCTGCCATTCAGAAGACCTCTATTAGTTTATTCTGTTTCCAAGTTACATATCTGGTATATTTGTGTTAAAACCACGTAGTAACAGCTGTAGGAAATTGAATGTAAGAGAACAATTAATATGTGAGACAGTATACAAGGGGTGTTTGAGTAATACATAAAAGTTCAGTTTGCGTTGTTGTTGTTGTTTATTCGCTTAACGGGTAAGCACACTGGAAAACTAGTTCCTTTAACAGGTGCGACTGACATAAAAAACAAATTAAAAATATACAGTACATAATATATTAGACTAAAAATGTCTTCGTTACAGAGAAGATAAATACTCATATAAAACAGTTACAATTAAATTGTAATTCAAAAACATCCATAATTCATTTGCAAATACTTTAGCAGGGTGCAACTGTCTTATATCACAAGGAATTTCATTCCAGATGGATGTCCACAATTAGATCTCATAAATTATATTTTAAAAACCAAACCATCTGTCCTATGTCTGGAAAGATAACCCTCATCATAAGGCCTCAGCAAATTGCAAAGCTTTTGTGGGACTCCAGAACTAATAACTCTATGTATAAATTTAGCTATGCAAAAGTGGAAGTTCAACGGAACAGGAAGCCAACCTATCTCTTTCAAGACTTCACAGTGATGGGACAATTTAGGATAATTTAGAGTGAATTTAGCAATCAATTGTAATATAATAGATATTTTAGAAATTATTGTAGCAGAAGCAGTATCGGTTATAATAGCAGCACAATTTACAGTAGGAGCCAAACAATGGTGAGAAATAGATAGCCTAGATTTCCTAATAAGAAGCGAACACATTCTATATAAGGGGCCATTCTATAATGAATTCTGGAAGTTACCCTAATAAAATGAGGTTCATAACTCAAGCTAGAATCTAATAGGACCCCGAGGTACTGAAATGTATCCACTTTATATCCAATTAATAATGGATTCTTTCTCTCTAAACAAGTTAAATAGCAATCCGTTGATTGAGTTTTAATTGTTTTAAGTTCTACCTTAAGGATACACATTTTGCTATTGGAGAGGCTGGCATTTTACTAAAGGCATTGGAGTATTTATTTTTTCGGACTTCCTCCATCTCCTTCTGTAAAAGAATACAGGGAAAAGTGAACTGTATTCCATATTTATACCTGTCTGCCATTCTGGCCAGTTGGATATTTCTGTACCCTGTATGAGCACTGTATTTGTACTTTGTATGACTATACAGAAAAGAATAAATATAGGCCGGGATATTCAAAGCAATTGTGTATGGCGCAACTGCGGACTTGCGCCAAGGAGCGATATTCAGTGGGAGTCATTGCGCAGTGCAAACCCCTTTGTGCCAATGTGCAACTATAATGAATGCAGGCGCAAGCGCAGGGAGCGTGCCCATGAATATCCGGTGCAGTGCAGTATTCAACCGTGGAACCGAGGCGCAAGTGTGGAGCAAAACTGGGATGCGTTGAGCAGACTTGAGCCTATAAATACAGGGTGCAAGCACACAGACAGCACTTGCACCATGCGAGAGGGAGAGAGAGAGAGAGACAGAGAGCCAGAACAAAGAAGGAAGGACAGACAGACAGAAAGACAGACCGAGAGAGACAGAGCGAGTGAGAGACAGACAGACAGACAGAGGCAGCCACAGAGGGAGAGGGACAGAGGTGGCAGTGGAGAGGGAGACGAGCAGAGACAGTGAGAGGGACAGGCAGGCACAGTGCCAGGCAGTGCACCAGGGTGGCACACAGCCTGCAGCAGTTGACCACCCAGGGATATACAGGACATCAGGGGCCATGGATAGTGTGCCCTTCTTGATGGAGGCCATAGTGAGGGGTGTGAGGGGGCAGGAGGAACAGCGATGTGGCCAAGGAAAGGCCAATCAGCTGTATGCCCGGAACAGATGGTACCGTGCCCACACCACCTTTGAGAACTACTCCAACACAGAGATTGTGGGATGGTACCACCTGAACAGGGCCATTCTGAGGCAGCTCTGCGAGTTGTGCAGTGAGGAGATGCAGGCATCCACAAGACAGAACCACGCAATGTCTGTGGAGACCAAAGTGACAGCTGTCACATGCCCGCTCACTGCGGGCACCTTCCAGAGACCAACGGGACACCACAGGCATAACCCAGTTGGCCATGTCACACCTCCTCACACAGTTCCACAATGCTCTGCTGCCATGTGCGTCAGAATACATCCATTTCCCCAGCACATAGGCGGAGCGTATAGCAACCATGCAGGACTTCCACAGGGTAGCACATATGTCTAGCATGCTTGGGGCCATTGACTGCACCCACGTGGGCATCTGCACACCACCTGGCCCCGAGGGTGTGGCCTACCTCAATAGGAAGGGGTTCCCGAGTGTCAACTGCCAGGTGGTGTGTGACACCACGGGGCACATCACCAATGTCCACACACCCTGGGAGGGCACATGATGCATTCACTGGCACAGTTCTGCACTGTTCCACAGGTTTGAGTTTGGAGACATCCCCATGGGCCATCTAGTGGGTGAGTATGGGATGGGCAAGAGGTGATGGGCAGAGTAGGCCATGGGATGGTGAAGGCAGGGTGGCCATGCTGGAGAGGGCACCAGGGATAGGCAAGGGGCACAGCAAAAGATGTCAAGGAGCTAGCCATGTCATTATCCACACAGGAGACAGTGCCTATCCACTGAGGCCCTGGCTGCTCAATCCTTATCGGCGTCCGTAGTTCCCAGCAGAGGAATGCTACAACGAGGCACACGCCAGCATGTGCAACATCATTGAGCATGTATTCGGCATGCTGAAGGCACGCTTCTGTTGCCTAGACAGGTCTGGCGGTGCCCTACAGTACAGTCCCTCAAAAGCCTGTGGCCTATTCCTGGCCTGCTGCATACTGCACAACATGGCCATTGACCGTGGGATAGCTGTCGAGGCTGATGAGGGTGACAGTAGTGGGGGACAGATGCAGTGGGCCAGAGGGTGAGGACAGCTCCCCCTTGGGCGGAGGGATCCCTGGCTGCAACGGATGGTGCACCAGCATTGTGACACTATCACACAGGGGCACTATGGCGCACGCAGGTAGGTTGCATGAGAACAATGCAAGAGCCACACACACAGCTGGAATGCTGGAATGTACTGCATATATAGCATAAGGACTTCTATTGTGTATACCTCTTGTATTATATATTTTTTTCTTTGTTGTTCTACATATTATATCTCCTGTCTATGTAATTGCTAACTGTATATGTATGTGCCTCAGGACCTCCTTGTGAATGAGCTTGCTCGACGGAATCTTTCCTGCAATAAACTTGAATAGGTACAGTGCACAGGCAGGGGCATGCATGGCAGTGGGCATTCTCACACAGAGGAATGGTGCAGGGGTAGGAGAGTCAGTGGCACACAACTGCACACAGCAACACACCCACACACCCAGGTGCTGGCATGTGGCGGGGATCAAATGCGTTGCACCGGTGCACAGGCACAACCATTGCTGAACTGCCCTCATCACGTCCACACCACACAGTCCAGCGGCTGGGCAGGCACGCACACAGGCAGTGTGCAGCGTGACACACAGGCACCACACCAGTGGTAGGCACACATACGCCGCCCATGCGTGCACAGGCAGTGGCTGCAGACTGCGCTCAGGGCGGCAGGCACATCAGGGCTGCCACGCGGAACCATGGCCACCATGGCCAGGGGGCGGCCTCTTTGGGGTCGATCGGCAGCCACAGGCTGCTCATCGGCCACAGGGGGTGTTTGCATCAGCCCCCCCAAGGGTTGAACTGCAAAACCGTGACTGGGTCCATGCAGGGGTGGGTAGGTGCCCAAACAGGCCCACCCCTGGCGTGCCTGGGATGCCAATATCAGAGCCCGGTGTTGACAGTGAGGGTGTCACCCGACACTGGGATTATGGGGTGGACAGTGCACTCCGTGGGGTTCATGGTGGCTGGCCATGCCCTGTGGCAGCCAGCAGTGCCAGGCCATCCATGATCACATTGGCAGTGTGATCCTGGGATGCAGTCATGGCTTCCTGCATGTGCTATATCACTGCCAGGAGCTGCACAGTGCCCCTCGCATGCTGCTCAGCTGCCTGGCACAGCTCCATGCGCACTGCATGCTCCTCAGCAGCAAGCAGCACTTGTTGCTCCATGGAGGCCTGCAGCAAATGGGTGTGGTCTGCCAATGGATCGGTGTCCTGGGGTTCCTGGGTGGGACGCCGACCCTCCTGTGGTGAGCGGCTATGCTGCACAGCCCCCCTCTCAGGTGGCTGCACAATGGGGTTCTCATGGGTTATGTCCCTATCTGGCGCCCCAGTGGCGGACCCTGCATTCGGCTGCTCTGTGGCGCCTGATGTCGTTGCCCATCTGGCTGCTGAACGCTGCCCAGCGCCTGCGCAGCAACACCACCACCACCACACAGCACAGCTGTGGCAGTGCACACAGCAGCACCCACAGTGGCAGCAGGCAACTGTTCCCCTGCTATAAGGTTGCTGGGCGTGCTGCTTGTGTTGGTGACTGGTATGGGCATCTCCCCCACAACGCCACCCATGCTGTCCAGGATTAGGGTGAGGTCGTTATCGGTGTTGGACCCTGCCCTAATCTGTGTCTCCATGCAGAGAACACCGAGACTGGTATTTTGTAGAAACACATCCAGGGCCTTGTCTGACCCCATGCCCAGGACATCCGGCTGGACAGTGGTGGTGTGCTGCAGCCTATCAGGCCCCCAGATGCCCATGCAGGTGGATAGCTGGTCCCCCAGGGCTGGTGTGTCAGTGATGCAATGCCCACAAGTGCCCCCCCGAAACACTTCTGCCTTCGTGAAGTTGGGCCTGCGCTTGAGAGCAGGCCCATGCTCCTCACCCTCCTCACGTTCTGACATGTCACTTCCTGTGGACATGGTCAGCACAGTGTGTCAGTGACAGCAGCACCCTATGCTGTCCCCCCTGCTGTGCTGGCTGGGCTCTGTGTGCTCCAGCAACATGGGCGACTTACCTCAAAAGGATGCAATACTGGTCCGTAGCCTGTGCTAATCCATACTGCTTTTATAGCGCATCTCATGCAAATGAGTTTTGGCGCAATGGTAATGACATGCTAATTCCCCCAGTGTGCCACGCTTTGGCTGTTGAGCTCATTTGCATGTGGTGGCTGAATATCACGAATTTGCTCCGTGCACAATTAGATTGCTCTGGAGCAAGTCATGGCACAATGCGCACGCATGCATGGTGTGCAGGTCCACAGTGCACATGCGCCGGATGGTGTACTGTCTCCTATTGCTCACTGTGCACCTACTGTGCAGTAGAAACCATGGCACACTATGTGCCATGCCTGCTATTGCGCACGTGTGCACTGTGTGGTGGTCAACGTCTGACCCCTGCTGTGACCTCTATCCCTGGGTGACCGCTGCACCCGTGACCCCGCCTAGTCATGCCCATGCTGCGCATCTCTGAGACTGAGTGATGGGCGGACACAGCGCATATCCCCTTGGCCTGTGCATCTGGCACATGTAGTGGCCACGTGTGCCTACTGCCGCCATTTTGCTCCGTGGCTCACACCTGAGACATAGCGTAGCAGCAATTGGGATGGGTGACAAACTGGATGCAGGTTGAGCTTGTGATCCTTGTGGCCTGTGTCCAGCCCCACGTACCACAACTGTTCAAGCAGGCGCCACTGCAGCAGCCCCGGGTCTCTGTGTGGCAGGACATTGCTGCCTCTCTGCGGCAGCACACAGGGGTGGCTAGGTCAGGGGAGCAGTGTCACCACCACTACGGGGACCTGGCTCAGAGGGACCCAGAGTGCCTCAGGAGGCTGGAGGTGTGCGTCAGGCGTGGGGCTGTGCCACATCCAGGTGAGTAGGCCCATCATGCATGTGTTCCCTGGTGCAGTACTGTGGTGTCGGCTAAGCTGCCTGGCATGTCCTGCAGGGCGGTATACTACCATCATGCACATTGCGGGGTGGCATCGCCCTCTGCCACTTGCGTTGTGCTGCCACTGTGTGGGACGTGTCAGGCAGGGACTCATCCTGAGCACAGGGGTGGGGGTGGTGGGCAGCTGCTGTGGTTGGTTACTGATGTGTACCTGTTTCTGTTCCATTCCCAGGACCTGAAGACTGAAAATGGGTGGCACTTGTGGGATGCCAGGCTGCAGTGGCCCAGGGTGGAGGAGTGGCTCCGGCTCCAGTGGGGCCACTAAGGGCAGATAGGCACTCACGTTGTTCTGCGCACCATCATTGAGGGGTGGCAGGGGCATGGATGCGGTCATGGCCGCCTGTGCTGAGTGCCATGGCAGCTGTGTGTGTCGCACCATGCGTGGTACCTGCCACTGTGGCGCATCCATTGGACACGTGTGCCAGCTGCTGGTGGGGTGGGTGTGCACCCGGCCACCACTGATGTTGTTGTGGTGCTGCCGGAGCACTGTGCCATGTGACTGCCGAGGTGCAGTCGGAAGGCCACTGTGCAGCGGGGACCATCGCTGTGCGCTAATGTGATGTGCCGCGTTGCTGGCAGGCATTGGCCCACACCCCTGTGGGTGGGCTGTATGGGCCCTCTAGGGGTGTGTGTGTTCCCACTGCCCAGTGTGCGCTGTGGTTGGGCATGGTTCCTTGGAACATTGCACTGATCACCTGTCCTGTCCCTTGTCCTAGGTGTCCGGCAGCGGCACAGGAGGCCCCTCTACTGCTGGCTCCTGAGGCAGCTCATCCTGATCATGTCAACTCTGATAGAGGCAGTGATGCAGGTCCGCAGAATGATCTTGGTGGACAGCAGGCAGTGACATCAGCAGGGGGTGGCAGGCCATAGCCACTGCTAGTTGGGCCCTGAGTTCCCCTGTTTCCCCAGCCATACCTCCCCCTCCAGTCCCTTATCTCACTGTACACTCCCTGTTCCCTACCCCCTTCCCTCACTTTACTTCCCTTCCCCACACCCTTCTCTTGTATATAGCTGTGTTGCACATTACATTACTTTTGACTTACCTGCCTGTGTCTGTGTCTGCTTTGCAGGTGACGTGAGGAGCCATGCTGCAGTGGCCCAGTGCCTATCCGTGTGGTGTGCATGTGTTGGGGTGCATGTTGTGCTTCTGTGGATCACTACTGTGTGCTGCAATGTGTTCCATGGTGGTGGTGTCCCTCCCCTCGGTCGATGGCTGTGCCTTGGGGTGCTCTTAGGGTGGCTGTCAGGGTTGTGTGGTGGGTGTGTCTGCTTGACTGCGTGGTTCTGGCTGTGGCTTGCCCTGGTCTGGATGTGCAGTGGGGGCATGGCCTGCTACCTGCGGTGGGACCCCCTTGGTGGCCCTTTGTCCCCCATTGGCACCCCCTGTTGCCTACTGTCTGTGCCACTGTTGTGTTCTGGGGTGGGGGTCTGGGTGCCTGTGTGCACCCTGCTGTGCCCGGCTGGTGGTGGCCTCCTGTGGCCTGCCACTGTGCTTCCCTGGCTTTGTCCCTGGGTCTCCTCTCTGTGCTGTGCCCCCTCTGTTGCTCTGCTCCCACGGTTGTCCTGGGGCTTCTCTGTCTGCCCATTGCGCACCTGTGGTTGCACCATGGCGCACCTGTGGTTGCGCCATGGCACATCCACTGTTGTACCATGGTGCATCCATGGTTGCACCATGGCACATTCACGGTTGTACCATGGTGCATCCGTGGTTGCGCCATGGCGAAGCTGCGCCATATTCAGCTGGGTTGTGCTGTCGCAGTGCGGCCTGTGCAACCTCTGAGTATGGCTCCTGTTGCACCACGGCACATCGGATTTGCACTGTGCCAGACTTGCACCAGCCTTTGGCACATTTCTGAATATCTGGGCCATAAAGTTTAAAACTTGCTTTTGGAAAAAATAGAAACAAGATGGTGGCCATATGACAAAATACTTTTTCCTCACAAAAAATAATGAGCCCCATACGTAAAAGGGATCTTGTTTTCTTGTGGACCAAATTTTTTTGTTGTTCTAAGCAGCTATCCAAAAGACCAAATTGAGCATGCTCAGAATCAAAATTTTAAAATTGAATAACTTTGGGACGGATTAATATTTTTTCTTCAAACCAGCAAACTGCACATCTGTGTGCCAAACCCCCCATCCTGAAAATTTCAGACCAGGGTTCCAAACCATTTGGGCACTAGGTAATGACAAAAAAGCAGTGATTTAAAAAAAAAAAAAATGTTTATTATCCGCATCTCAGAATCTGCGCATCCGACCAGAATGAAACTTGGCACTTTAAGAGATCTACCCTCTGAAACTGCACATGCAAAATGTTGTGCAAATCTGTTGAATGGTTACGAAGATATTAAAGTGCAAACTTCAAGGTTTAACATAGACATCCCTGCTCAACTCAAACTATAGTGGTGCTTCCGTGCTACTATTATATAAATATTCAATATGCTGGCAGATAAGGACCACTTGGCCCACCTAGTCTGCCCATTTTTCCCTGCCTACGGTATCACTGCAGATCCTATTTGATCACCAGTCCATTATCAACCCCCCTTCCTTTCCCCAAAGATTCCCATGTGTCTATCCTAAGAGGGACAGGGAGAAAAAGAGAGGGGGAGTTGCATTCTATGTAAAAGAGGGTATCAGGGCATCAGAATTGCAGGGCAAATGGTGGGAGGCCGAAGGACTATGGGTCTCCTTGGTGACAGGGAAGGTGGCGTGTATGGGGGTGGTTTACAGGCCCCCAGCTCAGCAGGAATCTGTGGATAGAAACATGGCTGATGAATTCGTGAGAATGGCGGCTAAGGGGGAGGTGGTGCCGATGGGGGACCTGAACCTACCAGATGTGGACTGGGACACCCTATCGGTATCATCAGCCAGCAGCAGGAAAATATTGGACTCCCTGCAAATGGCCCTCCTGAGGCAACTGGTCAGGGAGCCGACCAGGACAGGAGCTATTCTTGATCTGGTCCTGACAAATGGGGATAAGGAAGGAGAGGTATCGGTGGGTGAACACCTTGGTAGGCGTAACCACAACACAGTTTGGTTCAGAATAAGGAACACTGCGGAGGTTCACCGGTCTAAGTTGAGAGTGCTGGATTTTAGGAGAGCAGATTTCAGGAAAATGTGGGAAGTAGTGGAGAGGGCTCTGGAGGGGGTGGATGAGTTAACAGATGTGGAGGAATTGTGGGAGAGAGTAAAGGAAGCTATTGTGGAGGCCACGAACCTATGCACCAAGAGATCAAGCACAAATAAAAAGGAGGAGGAAACCCCTGTGGTTCAGTAGGGTTGTAGCAGAAAAGGGTCAGGGCAAAGAGTAAGGCCTTTAAGAATTTCAAAGTAACCACAGGCTGACGAGGACTTGGAAAGCTACCAGGTGAGAGAGAAGCAAGGGAAGAAGTAAGGAGGGTGAAGGCACGGACAGAGGTGAGCATAGCTAGCGAGGTCAAAAGGGATGAAACTTTTTTTAGGTATGTCAGTGAAAGGAGGAAGACTAGGCAGGAAATACTCCAGTTAAAAACAAATGAAGGTGAGTTGATACAAGGGGACAGAGAGAAGGCAAAACTACTAAACAACTATTTTTGCTCAGTGTTCACTAGGGAGGAAGAAGGGGTAGGCAGCAGAGCAGGAGAAGTCAAAGCGGGGGGGGGGAGTGGATACGAGTCCATTTCGGGGTAGAGGAGATTCTGGGAGAACTAGGCTGCATGAAGGTGGACAAGGTGATGGGGCCAGATGGGGTGCACCCAAGGGTGTTGAAGGAACTTAAAGATATACTGGCAGCACCCTTGACTGCACTCTTCAACAGGTCCCTGGAGTGGTACTGGAGGACTGGAGGCAGGCTAATGTGGTCCCTCTGCATAAGGGGAGGAGGAGGAGGTGGTGGAAATTGCAGGCCTGTGAGCTCGACATCGGTGGTGGGAAAGCTCATGGAGAAACTAATGAAAGTCAGGATCACCAGTTACCTAGAGGTGAGCGGCCTGATGAATCCAAAGCAACATGACTTTACCAGGGGTAGATCCTGTCAAACAAACTTGACAGAGTTTTTTGACGCAGTCACCAAGGAACTGGATCAGAGGAGGGCAGTAAATGTCGCTTATCTGGATTTCAAGAAGGCATTTGACTACGTGTCACACAGGACACTACTGTATAAACTGTCATGCCTGAGGCTGGGATAGGAGGTGGTTTAGTGAATTGGAAACTGGCTGGGGGACAGGAGGCAGAGGGTTGTTATCAGGGGTATAACCAGAAATTTTCATTTTGTACACAGTCTCCAACAGTTACACACCCCCCCATTAAAAAATGTACACATCCTTTCCAAATGGTACCCCCTTACCAACAAGTGAGATTGTTGTCAGATGATTCCTCTACTCTCTAAAGAGGTTATACATGTATCGGACACTCCTCAGTGGCCTACACTAACCCAAATACTACAAATTATAATGATAATATTAACAGAGTGGTTTATGGTTTGTGACAGGCACTCAACAAAACTGTACACAAATGTGCACAGTGAGTATGCCTGTCTACACCCTTGGTCATTATAAATGATGTGGCATCTGGAGAGGGCATGGTCACAATTGTGGTCCCTCAGGGGTTGGTGTTAGGGCCCCTACTGTTCAATCTATTCATAAGGGACATTGTGGAGGGCCTTAAATGTGGGTGTGTGAATCTGTTTGCAGATGATACTAAAGTCTGCAATAAGGTGGACATTCCGGACGGGGTAGAAAGAATGCAGAGAAATTTGGGGAGGCTCGAGGCAATGTCAAAGTGATGGCAGGTTTCATTCAACATGGACAAGTGTAAGATCATGCATCTTGGATACAGGAACCAGAGGGCAGAGTACTATATGGGGGGGCAGAGACCTGGAGGTAACAGAACAGGAAAGGGACCTAGGCATCACTATATCAAGGGACCTGAAGGTGGAGAGGCACTACGAGGGAACAGTGGCTAGGGGCAGCAGAATGCTGGGCTGCATCAGAAGGGGGGATTACCAGTAGAAAAAGGGAGGTCATAGTACCCTTGTACACCCACCTAGGTAGACCACATTTGGAGTATGGAGTCCAGTTCTGGAGGCCATACCTCAAAAAGGATGTGGGGAGGCTGGAGCGAGTTCAGAGGAGGGCAATGAAGATGGTAAAGGGGCTCAGCCTCCTGTCCTATGAGGAAAGGTTGGGAGAATTGAACAATAAGTGGAATAGGCTCCTGGAGGAGATGGTTGGAGAAGCAACCGTGGAAGGCTTCCAAAGGCACAGGACAGACACAGGGGAGTATTGGTGGGGGGGGGGGCATGTCCTAGCAGATAGCTAGACAAATGGGCAGACTAAGTGGGCCTGTCGGTCCCATTCTGCCATTACACTTCTATGTTTCTATGCATTCTTGAATCCCACCACTGTTTTTGCACCCCCCCCACTATCTCCACTGGAAAGCTGTTCTAGGAATCCACTACTCTTCCTGTGAAGAAATACTTTCTCACCTGTCTCCTGAATGTATCCTCTTCCAGATTCATATCATGTCCACTTATTCTTGAGCACCTTTTTTTTCGGAAAAATACTTCCCTCCTGTACCTTATTTACCCCCTTTAGATATTTAAAGATCTCTGTCATATCCCCCCTCCCTCCTCTCTTCCAGTGTGTACAAAATCAGGCCCTTAAGTCACTCCTCATAGGGCTTCAGATCTAGACCTTGCATCATTTTAGTCATCCTCTTCTGGCCCTCCTCCACCCTGACTCTCTCCAGAACTGTACACAGTACCCAGGTGGGGTATGACCAGAAATCTATACATAGGCAACACCACCTTCCTCTTTCTGCTGTTGATACCCCTCCCTATGCATGCACCCCAGCATTCCAGTAGCCTTCCAAATTGCCTTGTCGCACTGCCTGGCTACCTTTAGGTAATCCAGTATGATTACTTCCAAGTCTCTTTCCAGTCTGATGGTCGTCAGTACCACCCCAACCATTTTGTACTCTGTCCCTGAGTTTTTGTGCCCCACGTGCATTATTTTGCATTTTTTCACAATGAAACCCAGTTTCTGTACCCTTAACCACTCCTCAAGTTTTCTCAGGTCACTACTTATCCTTTCCACCACCCCCTCTAGAGTGTCCGTCCTATTGCAGATTTTGATGTCATCCACAAAGAGGCAAACCTTCCCTTCTAGCTCCTCTGCAGTGTCATGTATAAAGACGTTAAAGAGGACCATTCCCAGCAATTATCCCTGAGGCACCCCACTGGTCACCCTTCCTTCCTGGGAGTGACCTCTGTTTGTTACTGCCCTCTACTACCTATCCTCTTACCAATTGTTTACCCAGTTAACCACCTTTGGAGCCACCCTAAGCTACCCAATTTTCTTATAAGTCTCCTGTGTGAAACGGTGTTGAGAGCCTTACTTAACTCTAGGTAGGCCATGTTCATTACTCCACCCTTATGTAGTTCCTTGGTCACCCAGTCAAAGAAATCCATCAGATTCGTTTGACATGGCCACCCCCCCCCCCGTGAATCCATGCTGCCTCAGGTCATGTGACCATTAGATTCAAGATATTCCACAATCCTTTCCTTAAGTGGTGACTCTGTTACCTTTCCAACCACCGGCATCAGGCTGACTGGCCTATAATTGCCAGCTTCTTCCCTGCTACCACTTTTGTGTAGTGGGACTGCATCAGCCCTTCTCCAGGCCTGTGGAACCACTCCCATCTACAGTGAGCTGTTAAATGACTGTCAGAGATGCATCCAGTACCTCCCTGAGCTCCCTCAATATCGTTGGATGCACTGTCAGGTCCCATTGCTTTGTCTGCTTTCAGGTTAGTGAGTCCCTTCAGGACTCTCTCCTCCAAAAAAGGACTAGTGTCCACTTCCCCCCCTCCCTACAAAGCTCCTGTTGCTTTTTTTTTTGTGGCCCCTCCCCTTCTCCTCCCTAGGTGAATACTAAACAAAAGTATTTGTTCAGCATGTCTGCCTTTTCCTGGTCCCCCTCTGCACAGTTCCCCTTCCCTTTTTAACCTTACAATCCCACCCCTGGTCTTCTTTTCTCTGACATACCTAAAAAATATCCCCTTTCATTAACACCTGGGCTGTCCTCTCTTCGGTTTGAACCTTTGCACTCTTTACTGCTCTCCCGGCTTCCTTTCATTTCCTCTGGTACACTTCCCCATCCTCCTCCCTTTGCATCTCCTTATACAGTTCCTTCTGAATGCTACCTTTTACCTTTTTTGCCACCTCTTTCGAGAGCCATGTCCGTCTCCTTTTCCTCTTACTTTTGCTCACTTGCTTGATATAAAGGTCTGTTGCCTCACTGTGGCCCTTTTTATCCTCACCCACAGTTCCTCCACCCCACCATAGTCTAGCCATTCCTACTCCCTGGTATCCTCTGAGGTAACGGTGGCAGTGTTGGTGGTCCCTGGGTGGGGAGAAGATATATATACACACACACACACATATATACACACAATGGGCATTCAGGGCATGACAGTTATATGCAAAAAGTATTAAACATTTAAGTGCCACTAACATTAAACATTAAAGACTTGTAGCTTTTCAACTTTTCTTGTATATGAGAACTGAGTTGGTGGACTGCTTTTAATCTCAGTCCTTGGAACTTTTTTGTAACTTTTGTTATGATCTTTGGCTGTGCTGCCGTAGGAAAGTTTTAAAAAAAATGTCATTTTTAAAGAATAATAATGAGAATTACAATTCTCTACCGACTGCATTTGCTGTTGTGGATTGGCTGTCTTAACTGCAGTGGAAACACAGCGTTCCTGTAACTTTGTTTAGCAGGAATTAGAGCTCAAAAGTTTTTATTGCACTTTCCCCAACAAAAGGGTATTTTATATTAGCAATTATTGGATTTATTGAGAGACAAAAAGCATTTAACTGGAAGAGTTGTGACCAGACTAGTATCCCTACAGCCACAAAATCTAAACTAGGACTCATTGAGTGTGTTTATCATCTGAGTGACTTTGAAGGACACTGTTTATCTCCATTTACAAGTTTGCAGCGGATGGCTGAGTATAACAACTTTACTTGGAACTGACCAAGACAACTATTATATAAGAATTACTGGATAACAAGTCTGTCACTACCTTAGATTTTATGAACATTAAGAACCTCCTAGTTCTTCTTATGTGTTTTTATACACACCGTTGATTGTGTGGCTTCATATTTATTTTGGAATAATAATCGGAGGGAGTACTGAATTGATATTTAATCAATTAATTATATAAGACTATAATTAAAAGAGTAAACTTATTCTGCTTTATGATGCAAACATGTCTAGCACTAGGAGTGGCCTTTTATGCTTCCCCACTTAGGGACCCTAAAAAACATAAGGCTGCAGAAAGAAAGAGTAAAATAAGGCAAACAATTGAATGAAAAAGGAAATGGTTTGCAAATTTCAGATAAAATGAAGAAAAACCGAAGTAAAATAACAGAATTTTTAATCACAGGCAGGAGAAGATGGAAGGTTTGATACCTTTTATTGGACCAACAAGTGTCTTGTACAAAGATGGAATTATACACAAGCTTTCATGGCCTCACAGGTCCCTTCTTCAGGTGAATAGCAAAACTGAGCAACAATTTATTTATTTATTATTTATTTAGCTTTTGTTGACCAGGCAAGTACACTAGACAAGACAATTGCCTATTTTCAGGTATGACCCGGGAGAGTACAGAAATTACAGATTTAAGTACATAGGACAACATGATACAGATTAAAACAGCTTACAGGTCAGGTAAGGCATAATTTTGTACAGTACATACACAACAGAATAACACATGTAGAAACTAAGAGCAGTACAAAAGGTATAAGTTGAGATGCAGTAGATACAACACTATTTACAACTTAAAGGCCCAGGAAGTGGCGTCTCAGTTAGAATAACACTCTTTTATGGTACATTATATACACCCAAGAAACAACCCATACTTGTCGAGAACACAACCAAGAGAAAGGAGTGCTGTGAAGGATCAGGATAGATCATGGGGGTTTGGGACAACCACAGGCCAAAGAGAGTTTGGGGTGGTTCCATAGGGAGGATCGGAGGCACACCTGTGAGTGGGAGGAGCGAACCTGGGCAGGGAATGAGTTCCACAGTCTGGGAGCACATGCAGCAAAATCTCTATCCTCCATTAGAGTCTGGGTAGCAGGTATCTTGAGGATGGTGAGACCCAGAGACCTGAGGAAATAGGATGAGGAGGTTGCCGGGACAAGGAATTTTACCAGCCGTGGAGGGGTGCCAGTGCCAAGGACCTTGCCTGTGAAACACCCCAGGACAAAATCTATGTGATTTGAGGGGGAGAGCCAGTTCAGCTTGCTATAAAGGTCACAATAATGGGTGAGACGAGGGGCAGCCAGAGCAAAGTGGCAGACATTATTGTAGGCAGTAGATCACTTAGAAAGGTGAGCTTTAGAGGAGAGGGTAAACAAAAGGAGCCCATAACAAAGTGAAGGGAGGAACACACCTCTGGCAAGAGCAAGATGGGCAGCAGAAGTAAGGTTGCTCTTAGCTCTGTAGGCCAGACCCAGTTTGCAGTTGACAGTCTTACATACATTCTGAATATGGCAGCCAAGGTCAAGCTGCAGGTCAAGTGTCATCCCAAGGTATTTAAAGTTGTCAGTAAAAGGGATCGGAACACCGTCAGTACCAGTAACGCATAACGGAGCAGGAGAGGCCTTAAACTTGGCCTAGGACCCAAAGAGCATGGCCTGGGTTTTTTTAAGATTAAGAACCAACTTTATGGAATGAGATCCAGGACTGAATGTTCCCTAAGTCCTCACTCAGGTGGCAATTAATGACCCCTATGTCCGGGGAATGAGTGAGGATGACCAGGTCATCTGCATAGAGGATTGGTTCACAGTGGACAGAGGCGGCAGGGAGATTGTTTACAAAAATGGAGAGGAGCAGGGGCCCCAGAACAGAGCCTTGGAGGACACCCATGGTTACAGAAGTAGAGCCCGAGAGCTCCTTGCCATATTTGACAAGCTGCTTTCTGCTGTGTAGATGGTTGGAGAACCAAAGGAGCACACCAGGTGATAGACCATAGGACCTAAGCTGAGTGCAGAGCATGGCATGATCAACAAGATCAAAGGCCTTGGAGAGATCTATAAAGATAGCCCCAGAGAGTTTGCCCTGGTCCATAGCCACCCTGATCCAGGATGAGATAGTGACAAGGGCAGAGAATGTGCTGTGCCCTTTCCAAAAGCCATGCTGCACAGGTGACAATAGGTCATGTGACTGCAAATACTCCGAGAATTGCCCTACCACAACTTTCTCAAGAAGTTTGCTGACCGCTGACAAAATGGCTATCGGACGTTAGTTTTAAATCAGTTTGGGGTTCCCCTGTTTAAGGATAGGGACCACCCGGCGACCTTCCATGTGTCCGGGATAACCCCACATGACAGGGACAGATTGAAAATATGGGCCACGGGGGAATACTATAAGCACCAAGACAGAGGAGCTTTGGTTCCAACCCATCATGGCCAGCACTTGAGAAAGGGGGGGAGGCCCGAGAGCAATCTCTGCACCTCTTGCACCATCACAGGCTTAAAATGAAAGGGCAGGCAGGATGGTGGAGGGGCAGGGACCTGTTCACTGTTATCACCTCCACCGGGGGGGGAATGACAAGGTGAAAGCAGACAGGTCAGAGAAATATAGGTTAAATGCATTTGTGATGGTTGACGAGTTGTTGCAGCTAGCACCATCAATAAGCATATCAGAGGTCTCACCACTAGGGGAACCACTAACTATGCTTTTAATGTTCCTCCAGAACCTCCTGAGGTCCCTAGCTGAGCTCAGCAGTACAGTTTTACAAAACTCACTTTTAGCAGCTGTTATTGCTTTCTTGCACTCATTTCTGATTCTCCTATACTGCTGAAATACTGCCTGATCCAACACGGCCTTGAAATTTGTCCAGCACTTATCTCTAGACTTCATAAGGGCTAACAGGCTCCCATGTAACCACTTTGTAGCAGACCCCCTGATCCTCCATCTGATGAGGGGGGCATTCTTATCCTGCGGAGCCCTGAAAGTGCTGAGGAAGTGAGTGGCAGCAGAGGAGGAGTCCTGGGCATTCCATACTGCAGACCAGTCAGTGTGCTGGAGATCATCTTGGAAGGAGCCAAGATCAAACCCAGAGTAGTCTCTGACCTGAATGATCTTATGCCGAATTTTCAGGGAGGGGATCTTCCATACACAGTACACGGGGGAGTAGTCAGAGATTGAGTCGGGAAGGATGCCCGATGAACGGATCCTCTCCGGTCTGTTTGTCAGGACCCAGTCCAGAAGAGAACTTACTCCACCAATGGGAGAGCACCTGGTAGGATCCTTGATGAGCTGTGACAAGGAGAGACCAGCAAGCAGCGGCTCAAATGCTTTAGTGTTACTACCAAGCCAGTTAAGGTTAAGATCACTCAGAATCATTAATTCATTATGCCAGGTCATGGCACCAACTGTGTCGAGGAGGACGGACAACCCCTCTAGGCTCCCCATGGGAGGATTGTAGGTAAATATAATATGTATCTTTTTGGTCATTCCAAGCAACAGTACCGTGTGTAGTAACTCACAGGGGGACTGCAATGGCTGTTGACAGGGTAAAACCGACAGGTTGAGGTGGCATCTGTAATAGACCAAGATGCCACCCCCCCTCTTTTTTCCTGGACAATCAAGCCTGACGAGGTCATAGTCAGGAAGGGCACACATGGAATTTGGAGTGGAGGGTTTAATCCAAGTTTCAGTTATGCCAAGGATGTCAGGTCTATGGTAGGTGACCCAAGCAAGAAGTTCTGCCAAATTGGGCAGGAGGCTACAAATATTGAGATGAGCTATTTTCAGCCCTTTGACAGCCAACCAGCCCACAGCTGAGGGGGAGGCTTGAAAAGGCAGACCAGGTTTAAGCTCAGTGTCACCCGCGAGTGCTGGGACCACCAATAGGAACCAAAGGAGATGCCTTAAGGGAGGGGAGCCATCCCTGACAGGCAGCTTGCAGCCATAACGTCTGACCACAAGGGCAGGGCACAGGAAGCACCTAAGGTCAAGACTGCAGAGAACCGGGGGGGGGGTGCGTCTGTCTCCAGCTATAAGGTAGGAGAATGTGAAGTCTGACTCCTTAGGCTGGGTGCAAGTTCCCCAGGGTTCTCCCACTGGAGCATTGACACCAGTAAACCAGGGGATGCTAAGGACAGTGAGGAGACCAAAGGTGAAGGAGCACATGAGTGGAAGGGGTGACATTTTTGTAAATAAATACTCAGGGTCCCCCGTGTCAATACCAGGGATAGTTGGCAGGGAGGGATGGTAAAAACTATACTAACTACCAGGCCCCAAGTTAGCAGCCAATGGAGCCTCCCACAAAAGGAGAAAACTGGATGTCCAGCAGCTGCAGTCCACTTTTACTGTGATTAGGGAGCCCACTCAACCAAGAAAACACTGTTATGTCCCAATTAGAGAGCACCCGTGATATAAAAAGGTAATAGCCACTACAGAGGAGTGTCCAGCCCCACTAAGGGGATCCCACCCGTGGACAAGGGCCAGTAAAGATGGGATTTACGGGGCTATAAAGGGCAGCTCAATAGAGAGAGGTAATAGGGCTAAAATGGGCAGATCAAAGAGGAAGGAAAATGATTTACAGAGCTATAAAGGGCAGCTTGAGAGAGAGGTAATAGGGCTAAAAAGGGCAGATCAAAGAGGAAGGAAAATAGGCCAGATAGGCAGGTGATAAGGATAAAGCCAGTAAAGAATAGGGTTTACAAGGGGTCAGCAGTGCCAGTAGACTGAGACAATACAACTGAAACAGGGCAGTGGACTGGAGGCTGCGGGGTATAGGTCAGAAGTGGGCTGGGAACAGTGAGAAAAAATGGGGAAAGCGATATTACTAGATAAGTTCTGAGGGATTTAAGGAGAAAAAGATGAAGGGAGAGTCAGTATAAAGAGCGATGACATAGACACTGGGAGCGGCAGGATAAAGAGCGGTGACAGAGGCAAAGCAGAAACGGCTGTAAAATTGGCCATAGTATTCACGTGGTGGTAGGGAGGGGTAGAGAAGCTAGAGAGAGCAAGTAGTATTGGAGGAAGACGTAGGAGGCAGGGACAGAGAGAGTATTTAATGGGAGGCCTGGGAGGGGGTGGTGAGGGCGGGAGAAAAATCCCACTTCAAAAGTTGAGTCCCAGAAATCAGTAAATATTGGGTCTCAGCAGTCAGAGGCAGTTTGGAAGCCAGATTCACTTTCACGCCAGTTGGGAGCCTGCAGACAACCGCTCAGCCAATCGGGATTCCCGAGGCGAAAAAGGCACACCAATCAGAAAGCTGCCGAAGTGGCTAAGCTCAAGGGTGAAAAAAGCGGCTGTACCTGCTAACGGAGTCTGGGGATCAAAATCAGGAGGGTGGCTGTGTGATGGCATTGATCCTCAGCTATGGCGGCGGCCAGGGAAACGTCCGGAGGCGCCACCGCAACCATGAGCGCTCGCTCAGTGCAGCGCTTAAAGCTTCTGGAAAGAAGAAGACAAAGACAGTGTATTTAGAGGGGATACTGAGACAGGGGGCAGGACAGCTGGCGGCAGACCAACAATGGGGGGTGGGGGTGCTAAAAGAAGACAAAGGCAGAAAATTAGCAATTCGGAGTGAAGGTAGGGAGCAGTAAGTGGTGAGATTAGCACTGTAAGAGTTTTAGGCACAGGTAGCTGGATGGGGAAGGAGACAGGGTGGGTTTAGCAGCAGACTGCAGCGTGGGTTTGGGAACGGAGAGAGGAGGAATGATACAGGAGCAAAGGAGCAGGCACAGTGCAGGTGCTTAAGGCAGGCAATGAACTAGAGGTCTCGAGAGAGAGATGGAGAGTGAGAGACAGAGAGAGAGAGAGAGGGAGTGTGAGAAAGAGAAATTAAGTTAGGCAGTTTTAGGTAGGCTTAGATTAATGCAGGGGTGCAAAGTGTATACTTTTTAACATACAAACACAGTCTCAACGGGATTTCAGAGCTTTAAAAAGCCATAAGGGACAATTCTATAAATAATGCCAGTGATGCGAGAACAATTTAAACATTTACACAAAAGAGCAGCAATCACCAACAGTAAAAAATTCCACTGCAAAAGCTGAGTCCCAGAAATCAGTAAATATTGGGTCTCAGCAGGCAGTTTGGAAGCCGGATTCACTTTCACGCCAGTCGGGAGCCTGCAGACAACTGCTCAGCCAATCAGGATTCCCGAAGCAAAAAAGGCACACCAATCAGAAAGCCGCTGAAGTGGCCAGGCTCAACGGTGAGAAAAGCGGCTGTACCTGCTATCAGAGTCCGGGAGCAGAACCAGGAGGGTTGCTGTGTGATAGCGTTGATCCTCTGCGATGGTGGCGGCCAGGATGCAGCGCTTAAAGCTTCTGGAAAGAAGAAGACAAAGATAATGTATTTAGAGGGGATACTGAGATGGGGACAGGACAGCTGGCGGCAGACCAACAACACAGGGTTGGGGTGCTAAAAGAAGACAAAGGCAGAAAATTAGCAATTCAGAGTGAAGGTATGGAGCAGTAAGTGGTGAGATTAGCACAGTAAGAGTTTTAGGCACAGGTAGCTGGATGGAGTAGGAGACAGGGCGGGTTTAGCAGCAGACTGCAGCGTGGGTTTGGGAACGGAGAGAGGAGGAATGATACAGGAGCAAAGGAGCAGGCACAGTGCAGGTGCTTAAGGCAGGCAATGAACTAGAGGTCTCGAGAGAGAGATGGAGAGTGAGAGACAGAGAGAGAGAGGGAGTGTGAGAGAGAGAAATTAAGTTAGGCAGTTTTAGGTAGGCTTAGATAAATGCAGGGGTGTACAGTAGAAATACACTTTTTAACATAAATACAAGCAGTATTTATATCCACTGTGGAACAATTAAAGATCAGGAAGTGAAGTAGGAAGGTGATAAAGAGGACTAGAGATGAAAATCTAAGATGCAAAAAATAAAAACATGAGAAGAAATAGGGAGGGGGCAAAGTAGGAAAAGGTCAGTAGGAGAGCAAAGGAAGCTAAAGGGAAGATAAAAGCATGCAGACGGGATCTGCTTCTCTGTGTGGATGATGCAGTACTATTTTGGAAACACCCTCAACCTAGCACCCTACAGCAAACCCTACAGGGTTTCTTTGGGTAACTAGAATCATGGTTCGATGAGCACCGCCTGATCATCAACTATAAAAAAACAAAATCCATGATATTTGCGCACCATCAAAGCCCACACAGCCAATTGGCGCTCCTAATTAAAAACACAGAAGGTACCCCCCCCCGAACACGTCACTAACTTCAAATACCTGGGTATCACGTTAGATACCTCCCCCTCCTACCATAGACACATTCAACTTCTTTCCACCGCGGTTAACACTAGAGTGGGAATCCTCTATAGAGTTAAACACTGTTTACCCTCACAGGCCTGGCATCTGGCAGTCTCTGCCTCAATCCTCTCCCTAATTGATTACGGGATAGCGATATATGGATCAGCAGAACCCACCGCACTACACAGTATTAACACTGCCCTGAATAAAGCCTGCTGACTAGTCACCGGCAGCGACCGTCTAACTCATACCTGTGACCTTTACGCCCTGACTGGTTGGCTAAACTTCCAGCAAAGACTTCAGTACTACACCTGCATCCTGGCAAAAAAAATACAACTTCAGATAGCCCCCCTTGGCCTTCTCCCCATAATCAGCCCAGCCCCCCTCAGGCGCAATACTCGACTCACTGCAAATTTCTCATTCCAGGTCCCCCACAGTAGGACATCACTGGTCAGATCGCCTGCACTGCGGCTCCTCTCTTTGGCTTAATGCTCTACCTCCTGGCTCACTCAGACACTCAGCATCTCTTCTATTCAAAGCAGACCTCAAAGCCCACCTATTTGAGTCTGCAACCTGTGACTGTGGCTAGCTCTGCCCACCTAAGTATGCTCCCTAACCCCATTAACAACCGACACAGGGTCTCCATAGACCCCATGAATACGCTTCCCCCCATCTCTAACAAATGATACCCTGAATGCTGCCTACTACTGTCTCTGCTGAACTAAGATAAAGCCTGGACTGCACTGTCAGTACTGTTTGTGTGTAATACTTGAGTGTGTATGTTTTCTTGTATACTGCTTTATTATGTATGTATCCTTGTATTTCGTTCTCCCTCCACCCCCTGTAACCCACGTGGAGCCTTTGCAAATGAGTTTGTGACTCATAGGTTTGTAATTCCAATTATATGCAATCAATAAATAAATAAATAAATATGACATCAGAGGCTGTCAGAAAGGGTAGAATGGATAGGATATGCCTAAAGATGCAAAGCAATCCAGAAATTAGGAGAAACAAAAGAACAAAGGACTAGATAAACAGATAAATAAATAAATAAAAAATAGAGGTGTGAAAACAAGAGGGAGTAGGTGGGAGTGGGACTGAGCTCAAGAGTTAATAGGAGAGGCCAAGAAGATGTGAGGTATAAGTGAAAAAACAGAATGCCAATCTTTTCATTGCCTGCTTAGAGGAGGATTTTTTAAAACACCACTCTTATAATCCATCGGTCTACCTCCGTTTTATTGATAACATATTCCTGATTTTTACAGAAGGTGAAGATTCTCTCAAAAAAACAACTTTCATCATTCCATAAATCTCACTATTGAATACTCTACCACTAGCATACATTTTCTTGACACCACAGTCAGTATCACTAAAAATGGACATATACAAACTGCTCTTTACAGAAAACCCACTGACAGACACCGCTACCTGCATAATTCCAGCTTCCATCCTAATCATACAAAAAAAATCTGTAATTTACAGTCAGGCGGTTCGATACCATTGAATCTGCTCTGATGAGAGAACAAGAGACAGACAGCTCTCCACACTTCGGAATTCCCTAATTCAGCAGGGCCATTCTCCAAGGCAAATTGACAGAGAATTTGAACGGGCCATACAAATACCTCGAGACAATCTGCTGGAATACAGGCAAAGACATCAAACTGACAGCACAACCCTAGTGGTCACTTACAGCCCCATGCTAAAACCCCTTCAGGAAATTATCAAAGAACTACAACCCATGCTGAGAGAAGATGAAACACTGAAAGACATCTTCCCTGAACCACCTGACATTGCCTATAAGCAGTCCCCCCAGCCTCTCGAACATAATGATTCATAATAAACTCCCAGCAGATCAAAATAACCAGAAAACAAGAGGGACAACACCATGCAACATGGCAAGATGTAAGACCTGCACCCACATATGCGCACAGGCCACCATTAAGACAAACCAGAACAACATAATACAAATTAATGGATCCTACACATGTCAATCCAGCAATGTGGTTTACCTAATTCAATGCAAGAGGTGCACTAATGGTTGATATATTGAGGAAACTAGCCAACCACTGAAAACCAGGAGGCATCACCACCGTCACACTATAGTACACCAGATTATCAGCACTCCAGTAGGAAACCATTTTTCACAAACAGATCACACTCTCCTGGATTTATCTGTCTTGATATTTAGAGGCAACTTCAGAAACACACAGGACAGAAGGACATGGGAATTGAAATATATAAAACAATTTAAATCTAACATTTCTGAACTGAATCGGGACATCGGTTTCATGACCCACTATGGTAAACTGTAATTCTTTTTTATTGTGTGCTAAATCATGTCTCTATTATCACACTTTAGTTCTATATCTCTCTATTATATTTTTTCTCCAAGTTCTGCCTGTTTTGTTTTTTCACCTGTACCTCACATCCTCTCCGCCTCTTCTATTAACTCCTAAACTCAGTCCCACCTACTACCTTGTGTTTTCACACCTTTGTTTATCTAGTCCTTTGTTCTTTTGTTTCTCCTAATTTCTTGATTTCCTTGCATCTTTAGGCATCTCCTGTCCATTCTACCCTTCCAGCCAGCCTCAGATCTCAGATCCTATCTGCATGCTTTTGTCTTCCCTTTAGCTTCCTTTGATCTCCTATTGACCTGTTCCTACTATGCCCCCTCCCCATTTCTTCTCATATTTTTATTTTTTGCATGTTAGACTTTCATCTCTAGTCCCCTTTATCACCTTGCTACTTTACTTCCTGATTTTTAATTGCTCCACAGTGGATGTAAATACTGCTTGTTGCTCAGTTTCGCTATTCACCTGAAGAAGGGACCTGTGTGGCCCCGAAAGCTTGTGTATAATTCCATCTTTGTACAAGACACTTGTTGGTCCAATAAAAGATATCAAACCTTCCATCTTCTCTTGCTTTGCAGGGACCAATACGGCTGAAATCTCTTTTTACTAATCAAAGGCAACAACTTAGAGCTCGTTCTACGCCAGTGTTACATGGGTTAAAGAGCTCCAGACTTGAGAGTCCTAGTGAAATTCAAAGGTCTAAATCATTATGATCCCCTAAACTTACCTGTTTGGAAGCATTTCCTTTGCATCATATAATATACATAATTCTTGGGAAGTAAGTATTCCTGATTCTTTTGGGAATAATCAGGACACTAATGTGGGCACAAAGTCAAATATCTCAGATTTGCTGTCTGAGAGTCAATGTAGTATTGATTCAGAACAACAAGTTCATATTATAAGCAGAGACTTGGAGAAAACCCCAGACATGAAGGGATCAACTCCAGCAATATTGGTATCACCTGTAACATTCTCAGAAGAGCAATTGATACAAACTCACGAAGGAGAAAATGTACAGAAATATGATTTACCTTCAGTTATACAAGATTTAAATCTTATCATTTTTTTTGTTTCTTTATATATTTAGCTATGTTTTCTGTGTATTTTGGACTATCTCTACACTTGTTTATTGTACCTATATTTGTACCCAAGTTTATTCTTATATTTGTTGTATTTTTGGTCTATGCCTTCCAGGTCCACCTTGCAAATGAGTTTCACCTTGTAAAATAAAGATTGATATCACGGAAGGACTAAAGAGGTTAGCTTCTAGTTTTATGGGTACAGGAAAAGGGGAAGGGACTTGTCCTAACAGCAGTCAAGATACACAATATGGAACTTCTCCAAAATTTTCCTCATCCTCACCACTAGCAGATGTATTTATTAATGAATGTCAGGAAAATCATATTATCTATAACCAAAAGTTTTTCACAGATATTGGGGTATTTTACGTCATAATCATCACTATCAAAACAAATTCTAGAAATAATCAAAAATCCATATTATGCCAACATAGTCATTTTAGAGAATTTCTGGGTTATAAAGGAAGAATTAGTGAGCCTAAGAACGGATGTATTCTGTAATAAAGTACTTATAGACCAGTTGGAAAAACAAGAAATAGATACACCTGAAGGTCAAGATGACTGTGTACAAGATAAGACAAGAAAAAAGGAGAGAAAAAGATAAAAAATGACATCTTGATGCAAAATAAAGCAGTACAAGTATACCTCCCACCACTATTTATTAAAGGTGGAGAGGTGATTCCAGAAGTAGCAAACCAGATCAAATGCAATAAAGGTAAAAAATACATAAAAGCCAAATATAGTCAGAAAAAAAACAGGACGATAAAAGTAAAAAGGAAAGAAAAACAAAACATATACACAACAAAATGGCACAAAGCTACAGTAGGAGTAGAACCCGAGCAAAGTAATAGATTTAGAAAAAAACTCAAATATGACTAACACTGCTCAGGAAAATGAAAAAATAAAATCAGAAAAGTAGACTTGAAAAAACAATAGGAGGCTCAATTAGAAAAACAAAAAGGGGAATGATAGATACTGAAGCGCCAAGTGTTGCTCCTCACTCTTTTACAAACCAGCAAGTTACCTGGGCATCAGTAGTCAAAAATGGTAAACCTAAAGATAGCAGGCCAAACAATAAATAGCCCAGAAAACTCTACAGAGATTAGGAATGGAGAGAGGGAAGAGCAGGGGTCTTCTGAACACCCTCAGAGCAGGTGGAGTATCTAATAGAAATATATGGTGTACACAAATCATAAAATGAAACATCAAAAATTCTGATGGACTGGATGGTGCAGCTTTTACATATAACAGAAGATTTAAGTAACATATATGTTACCAGACCACCAAATCCTGACTATTCTGAGTGTGTTTTAATTCATAGTAAATCTAAACAGTTGGCCAGCAGGATATAGAATTTGGAGCCAGAATTAAAAATGAAAAAAATCTGTATTTTACCTTCCCAGAAAGTCCCAGTCTTCATGAATGACTATATTTACTTTACAAAATGATTTAATTAAGGGTATTCAGTTAATCATAAACTACGTTCAACCCGTAATACAAAAGACAAAATAACCAACAAACAAGGTCATCTATTATTAAATGTTATGAAAAATCAGGACTTCTGGCTATTAAATGGGAAAACACCAGATGGTAAGGAAGGCAATTTTACCTTCATAGGCCCAAAAGGTTTCTCAGTTACTGAGTTAGTGTGGGCTAATTTAGAAGCAATTAATATCACTGATAATTTGAAGATATTAGAAAGACCTGAATCAGCACACCTATCAGTTTTTTTTTTTTTTTTTGAGTGTTATTTCTTTCTACCCCTACATGCTCCACGGCAGCCACTCCTTCGGGCTTTTTATCAAGGATGTCCTCCGACCCATCCATCCTTCGAGATTCTGCCTCAGATCGCAGCCGACCCCCAGGGTGATCCGGCGTAACCCTTCGCCGGATGGGTCCCGCTCCTCCGAGGCACCAGCCAAGGGGACAGACCAGCGCACCACTTTAGCCCTGGGGATGCTGCTGAGACAGAGAGCTCAGTAGGACCTTGATGGCCTCAGAGTGCCAGGCAGCCGTCATCCGGCTACTGTGAAGTGGTATTTCCACTTTTTCTAGTTACTCCCTCCTTACGTGCATCTGCAGTGCTCCTGGTCTCCACCAGAGGCCGCTGCAGCACGACGTCAGCCCATTACCCACCCCAGAAGAGGAGAGCAGTCCTACAGATGCTCAATCCTCTCCTGCCCCTGCCAACCCCTGACTTCCCAAGTCCGTTCCCGAACTCGGGTCGCCGGTGTGGGATGAGGTAAGGCACCAGTGCCTCAGCCCTCTGCGCCACTGGGCTGGTCCACCTACCAGTTTTAATTAGTTTATATATGGATGTAGAAATAAGTACTGATAGAAGAAATAGTAGACCTCAAAATCTTGAGATAATTAACCACCGTAGAATCAAATGGAAGCAACAGACAGAAAACTTATTTGCTGAATTTTTCAACTCGGAATACTAGCAACTCTTGGGTCAGATATTCTAACGGGATATTCTATGAATGGTGGTCTCCAATACTTATATTCAATTTAACAGCTATGTTCAGGGAGAACTATCCCCAGATACATGGAAAGGAAGCCTAATTTTTCCCATTTTTGAAAAAGGAAACACATGATCCATCAATGTACAGACCAATTAGTTTATTAGATTTGTCTCAGAAACATTTTACTAGCATTATCTTAAATAGTCTGCAGGACTGAATAAATGAGAAAGGGATACGAAGTGAATGGAAGAATGGGTTTAGGGAAAAAAGATCCACAATTCAACACGGTTTTGCATTAGCACATGTAATTTGGAAGTATGTAGAGATAAAAAGTCAAAATTGTTTGTTGATCTGAAAACAGCTTTTGACTCTATTAGCCGGGGCCTATTATGGGAAAAATTGAAAACATATGGAATAGATCCTGTTTTGTTGGAAATTTTGATAAGACTACACAAGGATACTTGGCTAGAAGTATTGTATAATCAATCAGATCAGTTATCATCCAAAATTAAAACTAATAGGGGCGTCAGACAGGGCTGTATTTTAGCACCTACCTTATTTAATTTATATATCAACTCTGTAATAGAAGATCGGGATCATCCTGACTTTCACTCTCCATCTATAATGAATAAAAAGATTCCCTGCTTAGCATATACAGACGATCTGGTTCTCTTTTCCACATCCTGTATCGGACTTCAACACAAGTTAAATCATTTCGCAAAACAATGTAAGGAAAACAGACTGGTTATAAATACAGGAAATACTAACCCTGTCATTTTCAGTAATAAAAAGAAAACATTACCGAGTCTATACATTAATGGCACAAGATTAAAAACATTAAGGTGCTATGATTATTTCGGTATAACAAGGTACTCTGATACTTTATCCTGGACTAGACATATAGAACATCTAGCATGCCTGCAATACTAACTGCCTATGGTGCCCTCTATCTCTTATTGTTACCGCAGCCAGCTGCCTACTCAAGCTGCTCGTTTTATGAATATTATCTCAAAGTATGTTATAACTGAGTATCTTTATTTTTTCCTTTAGTTGTTTTGGTTGTTTATTGTGTATTCTTTTACTACCTCTGTATGTATGTTGACCCTCATCCTTTGACGTGGAACCTTTGTAAACGAGCAGTTTCTGCTCAAAGGTATTTGTAATCCGAGAATTTAATAAATAAATAAATAAATAAATAAAACATCTAAAATCAAAATTAAGAACATCTTGTAACACATTTAAGAGATTTGGTGGAAAGACGTGAAATGGTACTATAATTGGTCTATTAAAAACATAACTACAAGTATAACATATGGGTCCGGGACAATATTAAACCATTGGAGACTATGATTAATAACATGTACAGATACATTTTAAGGCTTCAGAAATCAGTTCCCGCTAAAGTTTTACCCAAAGAATTGGGACAATTCTCTTTGGAAACCCTTGTACTTGAAAAAATGCTAACTTTCCTTTTAAAGCTTTTCCTACTGCAAGAACGTTTACCTAGATTTTGTTTAGAAGTAATAATCAGTTTGTTCTTCCAATAATCAGTGAAATTAAGAATTATATTTTCCCCCTGGGATTGGGTCATCTTTTGTATGAGATCTATTTAAGGCCATATCAGGAAGTAATGATGCAGTTGAAAATAAGAATAAGAGACACTACTTTGTCCAAAGATCAAGCATGAATTACGCAACTCAGACATTATAAATGATTTCAATTTGCTCGCACAATATTTAAAAATCCTAGACAAGCCAGAAGAGAGGAAATTAATGACCAGGTTTCATTTAGAATTATACACAGCCAACTATATATATTACGGTCAAAGGAGCAAGAGTTATAACAGGATACTGTAGCTGCGGACTAAATATTGTAGATGATTTAAAGCATATCATCCTTCATTGTCCAAAGTTTGAAAACATTAGGAAGAGTTGGTTGGGACCAATAATGACTTCACTAGAACTGTCTCCCCATGAGCTCATGCAATCTTTATTTAATTCCACTGATAAAACAGTTTTAAACTGTTTAAATTCCACCAATAAATAAAACTTTAAAATAAATTTTGAGATGCAAAAGAAATTTAACAAAATGAGAAACAGTGGGACTTAAAGAAATATATATAGCTCTGGATGAGGTTTAGTGGTTTTATCAAGTTAGTTAAAAGGTGCAATAAGAATACAAGGAATTGTGACAGTGTTATGAAGGTTGAGTGTGACTGTAAATTTTAAAGGCATGGACCCATATTTTTAAAGAAGATGTGTGGCCCAAAACGGGGATGCACGGCACATCCCAGAAAATGCGTGGAAGTGTGATATGTGAAAGGGAGAGATGTGTCACACATTTCCGAATGCATAGTCCTGTGGAATTAATGTATGCGGTGCAAAAACAGGGGGCCGGGTACATGAATATGCTGCACATTCGTATATTCAGCCAAAATGTGTGTCGCATCTGCTTCGCATCCCAGAAGTGTGTTGCACAAAATTAGGCAGACAAAAAGATGGCCTAAATAGGCCAGCCACCCACCCACAGGCAGGCCGTGGAACTGCAGACAGGCTATCCTGAGGCAGCCATTGGAGGTGCACCAGGATGTGCTCCAGGCACCCATACACAGCAGTCATACCAGGATGGAAATACCCAAAGCCACAGGTACTGGCACACCATGGGCACCACCCAGACAGCCATCCCCTACGCCACACCAAGGGTGTAGACACCCAGCTGCCACATGCCAGTGCTGTTGGGTGCCCCCCAGCACACCAGCAGAGCAGATAGCCACACGGCAACACATGTACCAGGGTCCATGGCCTTCACCCATGTGGCCTGTAGGGTGCCACCTAGTGGTGGTATGCACCCTAGGTGATGTCTGGGGCAATGGTTCCTAGGTAGCCTGGTGGTATGAGTGGCAGCCTGGCATAAGCCAGGGACTGACCTGTGGCACACACCCACAGTGATACACTATAGGTGCACACAGGTGGGTCCCACCCACTCGGGTACCTGGTCATCCTCTGCCATTCCTTGCAGTCATCACTATGTTCTTCTCATATGAGGATGTGTGGGGCCTTGCAGGTGACTGTACGCTGCATACGGAGCTGGTGTATTACTGTATACTGATCAGACTGTTTCACTCTGTGCCCTTCCCTGTTGCTTGTCCAGGTGGGCCCCCTGTACCCCAGTTCGACACTGTACATGGCTATGGGTAATAGCACTGTACCCAGGTCAATGCATTTTACTGTCCCACACACAAACATTCCATCACACCTGCCTGCTAGGCTGCAGTATCTCCTGTTCACTTTTGTGGAGTGGTGGGACTGCCCTGCAAGGCTGAAACTGAGCATGCCTGGGATATGCAAATGGCCTGAATACATTCCAGTAATGAGCTGTGCATGTGGGGAATGTCCTCAGAATGTGCAGTGAGGCCATCTGCATAGCTTGGCTGAATATTGCAATCTTGCGCACCGCACATGTGGCCACCTATCGTGCATTTCCCTATGCTCCACATAGGGCTCAGGGCACCTGCCACGCTGTGCATCTCCCACTGCTTGATCACGCATGTTTGGGATATTCAGCCGGACATGCACGATCGCATCTCATGGCGCAACTTCTGAATATGCCATTATTTTGTGTCGGCGCATCTCAGTTGCGCGATGCAGGCACTTGCATTATGCAGCCTGGGACTTGTGAATATGGGGCCCTTATTGTTTGTATCATATTTATTGTTTGAGGTAGATGTCTATGCTAAATGTATTTTATTGATGTGATATAAAGATTTTCTTTGTGTCATTGCACCATTTTTATAGCGTAAAAACTCATGTCGAACCAGGGGTGTAGCCAGGAATTTTAAACTTGTACTCAAAACTGATGCACTGTTGCCCCCCCATTACGTAAACATAAACCAAAATATTTGCTGCCATGCCACACCAACAATAAGCATGCCCCCCCCTTCTGTTTGCTATGCCTATATACACAGACCCTTATGACCCTACAGGACAGGTACTTTCCTGTCACTACAAGAAGGGTCAGAGGAGGTTGCTTGTGTTGGGTCACAAAAGACCTTCTCACCCTTATGAAGGATAGGGATCATGCTTGGTCCACCTACAAGGCATCACCCTCCCCTGCCCTCTGGGATTCATACAGGCACCAGAGGAACCTATACAAACATCTGTCCAAATCCTTGAAACAGACTCATTTCAATACTCTCCAACAGGCTAACCTTGGAGACCCAAGGAAATTATGGGCATCCATTGGTTCCCTCCTAAACCCTCACTCCAGTAAGGCAACCTTGCAACTAAACTCCCTTGACAGCCTCATTACGGACCCGCTAGAAGTGGCTAGGGTTTTCAATGACAAATTCTCTGATCAATCCATGTATCTAAGTAAACTCCCAAATGGCCAGTCAAATTGCTTGGCCGCCCATTCAAACCCTCTGTCGACCTCCACCAGGCCTACCACCCCTCTCCAAATCCCCCCATTTTATTTCAAAGCTCTCTCAACTGCCGACACCGCTAAGCTCCTCAAAAGCCTTCCAAATCATGGCTTCCCTGGGGCTGATGGACTATCACCATTCTTCCTCAGGCTCATCTCACCATCCATCATCGAACCACTCGCTTGTATCTTTAACCTCGCCCTTTCCGCCTCCTACATGCCTGACCCCTGGAAGACTTCCAAGCTGATTCCCGTCTTCAAAGCCAGTGACCCTGTATCCATGGACAACTACCATCTAATCTCCATCCTCCCCCACCTTAGCAAACTTCTTGAGAAGGCTATCTACCATCAGCTTGCTGAGCACATGGGCAAATACAAAGTCTTGTGTAGCCAACAGCATGACTTCCACAAGAACCATTCCACCACTACTGCCCTCACACTACTGACCAACCACATCCTCATAAACATGAACCATGGTAATGCCACTGGCGCAGTCTTTGTAGACGTATCCAAAGCCTTCGACATGGTCAACCATACCCTCCTCTCCAAACTACGTTGCCTTGGCTGTTCCCAGGAGATTACTTCCTGGTTCAGGAGCTACCTCACTGATCGTTCCCAATCCATGAGTATTGGCCCTGCCTGCTCCCCCACCCTGCCCATCTCGACAGGTGTCCCCCAGGACTCCATTCTTGGCCCCCTTCTATTCTCTTTATTTATCAATTCCCTTCCCTTGGACAGTCTCAGATGCCACTCTCTGCTCTATGCTGATGAACTTGTACTTTTCTACAGCGATAAATCCCCCAGCCACATTTCCTCTGTTCTAACTCAAAACTATGCTGCAGCCCACAATTGGCTTGCTGATAACCTCCTCCTGGTTAATACTAAAAAAACAAAATCTATGCTGTTCGGATCCAAGCCCTTCCTGTCCAAATCCAAAACTCACCCCCCCTCTCAGCATCATCTCTCCTGATGGCCAAGCCCTTGAAAATGTCAATACTTTCAGATACCTAGGTGTTCTACTCGACCCATCCCTCTCATTCTTTGAGCACATCAACTTATTAGTTTAAAGGTTTCACCAAAATTAGGTCAAAATTACCAAAGTCACAAATAAATAAGTAAAATAAATAATTGTATGAGTTCAAGTAATCAGTTTCTTCCTGTAATCCTCCTTCCTTTGTTTTTCTGCCTGCCTGGTAAGTTGTTCTTGTTTGTGTATTTGGCTGGTGGCATCAGTGACCCATAGTGAACGACAAAGGCAAAAGGGCTCAGCATGACACAGACACAATGTAACAATGTCCTTGCTTTCCTCTTTTTGTTGCCCCTGCCTGATTTGTTTACTGTACTCTGCTGAGTGCAGTGTGTATGCCTGCCGACACTCGTGTGTCGAACAATAAAATTGATTTGATTTAATATCAAACATTCCCCAGTATCCACCATAGCGTGTGATGCTTGTACTTATACGTGAACCTTATATGTGTTCATCTGGCTTGGCCTGCAGCTTTTTATGCTGCCAAGCAGCTACGGAAGTGCATAAGGAAGGGAAATCTCAGATCTTAGGTAATGTCAAACCATCAAAGGCTGAGGTAGTTATCTCACTCGGTGCGTTATCTGCCTCAGGGCTCAGCTTTTCTTGCTGGACCAAAGAGACACCATTTCTGTCTACACAAGAAGTACTGGACTCAGTCTGTAATGCTGCTGGCTAAGGAATAGCATGGAGCACATGGTTCCATTTTAGTGCTCGCTCCCTCTCCCTGCTGGGTACACAGCTTTTGCAGCCCAATGGGGAGAAATCCTCATTTTAATTATATGCACCCGTGAGCTCAATATATTTTTGAATCCTGGTCCCTTTCTAGAGCAAGGACTGGCTAAAGGCAGTTTTTTCTCAGGTCTCAGTGGTTCCCCCTGCTGGCCGTAGACCACATTAAACATTTATGGTTGTCTAGATGCCGGCTAGGAGTGCAAGGCTCCTTGCACTCTCCCCCTTCCCAACACCTGATGCTCTGCTGTGGCATTGGTGGAGTGGGGAGAAACAATTTTTAACCTTACTCCTTTTTCTGGAGCTGAAGAGCTACCTTAGTAAATGTTCTGTTGTTTTTTTTTGTAAGCTTTCTTTTAATTTTAAGTTCCAAGGTGTGGAGCAGGACTGTGCTTTACTCCAGTTCTCTCACACACCATCAACAGTACTACTGTCAGCATTGGCGGAGAGAGAGGCGGTGCTTTCACTTTTTAATCTTGCCAGCTGCAAGGAGCTGAGCACAGCGCTTCAAAGACTGTCAGTCATGTTGGCCGCGCAGTGTGCTGCAGTAAGCATTGGCTGTCAAGGAGGGAAAGAGAAAATAAACAAAGCTTCTTCTTGGAGCTGCCGAATTTCTGGCACCAGCTGGACACAGGCACTCCTCACCGCCTAAACAGCAGGGAGGACCCCAACACCCAAATCCTTGTTTTTTCTCCCTGCCAGCCGCTCAATGCTCTGGTTGTCTCGCTCTGGAAAGGAGAAGGGGGCAACTGTATCACTGAGGCTCTCTGCTGGGGCAGTAAGATTTTCCTCTCCAGGCTGCCTGACATTGCCAGAGTTGGCAGCACTGGGAGAAGGCAGTCCACTCCGAACACTCCTTTTAGTTCTACAAATACTGGAGCAGTTACCTCAAAACACACTGGAAACCAGCAGAGCAGGTCTCGAGGCAAGCAGGCACCCCAGTTCAAATAATTAAAACAAATTTGTCCCCCAGTGTTTCTTTTGCTAGCAGAAACAAGCTATGTATTCAGGGATAAAGCCTAGGCATCACCCTTTTCCCAGGGCATCTGCATTTGTTTTGTCTTTTGAAGCAGTAATCCAGTACAAGGGTTTATGGGCAGACTAGAAGGGCCAGGCAGTCCTTACCTGCTGACAATTTCTATGTTTCTATGTCTCCCTACAGACAGACCTCTTATTTATATTTGACCTACCAGTAGCAGGTCACCTGACAACACTTAGCCATCTTACCAAACCATTTCCCAGGGGTCTGAGGGCTCAGATCTAACACCAATTGGGGGGTGAGAGTAGAAAGAAAAAAGCAACAGAAGGAAGAAGAGCTCTCCACTGGATGGTCAGTCCATTGGTGAAGCTGAGAAAAGGATAGAAAGTGCAGAAAAACGGGAGTAGAGGTAAGGCAAGTGTATTTTTATCTGTTCTTTTATTTATAAAAAGTCCTAATTCAGCAACATGAAGGGGAGCCTGCCTGCCAGTTTCTAAATGATCCCCTTTTCAGCAGGGACAGGGGCCTAGATCCTCTCATCCAGCTCCATCCTGGTTCTGCCTGCTGGTATACTCGATTGTCCTGCATACTGGCAGCAGTAGTACTGAAGGATGCTTTTATTTTATTGTGAGCCCAATTCCCTACGCTCCTGGGTACCTTATTCTTGGGGGTGGGGGGTAGATAGGTGACATTATTATATATGCGATGCATCACCTACTGACCCTGTCATACCCCCAAACAAAAAACTCCACCAATACATGAGGCAGACCAAGGTTAATATTCAAAAATTGTGTTAGCCAAAAAATTTGAATTATCATCTGATTCTATATCCTTCTAATGTTAGTGGACAGTATGGCACCAATAATCCACCCAAAAATGTGAAACTTATTTAACTGCACATTGGTAAGTCATAAACAGGAGTTTGTCGGTCAGGAAAACAGAAACAGAAAAATCGATCATCAACAACACCAGATGGCACAGACAGAGTCAGCCGTCTATAGTTGTCTGTTTAATGTGAGTATATATGCACAGTTTAATTAAAGAAGAAACAGACTGCTTTGTTGCCAGGAATACAAAGTGAAGAGTCAAGGCAGTTCCATCAATTTATCATGTTTACAAGAAGTAACAAACACAGCATCACAGCTAAGAATTCAGTTCTTGTGATCGCGTAATTGAAGTTCTTCTCCTGGATACTTTACAGGCAACTAAAAAAACTGTTGATGTTTGCGGCATTATAAAGGAATGATTAGCAGGCTGTTCTGGTTAATCAGGTGGCACAGAAGAATAGATAAAGATGAATGAGATGGTTGATGGTCTTGGTTACAGATTAGTGTGGGCTGGAGCGCAAGGACAGAAGCACAAGGACATCACACTGTGGGTGTCAACTGTGGAGTTGCCCATCGTCTGGCCACTTTTCCCAGGCACTGTGGGTCTGCCCCTACCTTGGTAAGTGACAGCAGCTCCCTTCCTGACTGTACCTATCAGCTGCTTACTGCATTACCGAATACCTTCAGCCATTGTTGTTGTATCCAGTGCTTGTGTAATTGACTTGCCACAGTGTACCTGTTATTGTTAGCTACCCTGGTGTTACATACCTTGCTTTGGGTACACTACTGCTCACCTAAGGCCTTCCCTATCTGGGGGAGGCCTACATTCATCGTAGCCTTCTGTCTGGGTGAGGCCTACATTCTCAGTAGCCTCCCTATCTCGGTGAGTCCCACAACCCCCCTAAGCTAGTGAAGTTTCCTCCCTATCTGAGGAAGCCTTCTCCCTTTCAGTCCCTTCCTCCATTCTCACATTTATTACCTGCTATGGTATTGCTCTGTTGCAGCATTATCTCCTCCACTATGCAACTCCCTACTCTAACTGTCCTCCACCTCCTTTTTTCCCTCGCCTCCCTCCCTCCCTCCTTCCCTTCACTGCCCCTTCTCTATCCTCTCCTACCACTTTCCCCCACCCTCCCTCCTCCTCTCTTCTGTCTCTACCCCATTCTCCCTGGCATACTGGGTACTGTCTCCTACCATCTCCTTGGCTCCACCTTGAAGTTCTCTGGCATCTTTGGCCCCTCTACCGCTGTCATCTTCCCCTTTCCCACCCCCTTTGTCTCCATCCAAACATCGCATAGCTTCCCTTCAAGCTCTTTATCTCCTTGTTGCTTTTGGTGGTAGGAGGCATTGGACTCAGTCCCAGCTGCATTTCTGTTTCATAGAAACATAGACTTTGACAGCAGATAAGGACCGCCTGGCCCATCCGGTTTGCCCATTTCCCTACCTATTGGATAAGCTGCAGAGTCTAGTTAACCAACAGCCTACTTCCTCCTACCTAGGATAGGCATAGGGGAACCGTAGAGGTTAAGCAGAGGGAGGGTTAAAAGCTGCAATCAAGTACAGGACTTATGGGCAGACTGGATGGGCCTAGCGGTCCTTATCTGCTAACAGTTTCTATGTTTCTATGATACCCCCGACTATAATTGCCTTATGTCTGTCCCATGCATTCTTGAATTCCGCCACTGTTTTTGACCCCACGACCTCCTCAGAAAGGCATTTCCATGCATCCACCAGCCTTTCCGTGAAAAAATACTTCCTCGCATTGCCCCGGAGTCGTCCCTCCCCATCAAATTGTGCCCCCTTGTTCTTGCACATCTCTTTTTCTGAAAGATGCTCTCCTTTTGGACTTTGTTGATTCCCTTGAGGTACTTGAAAGTTTCTATCATGTCCCACTCTCCCTCCTGTCCTCAAAGATATACATATTAAGCTCTTTTAGTCTCTCTTCATATGGCTTCTGTTGCAGACCCTGCCCCATTTTAGTTGCCCTCCTCTGGACTGCCTCCATCCTGTCTATGTTCTTGTGGAGATGGGGTCTCCAGAACTGCATGCAGTACTCCAGATGGGGTCTCACCAACTGTCTGTACAGAGGGATAAAAACTTCTGTTTTATAATGGTGATGCCTCTCCCTCTGCATCCCAGTATCCCCCAGCCCTCCTTACTGCCTTCTCACATTGCTTGCTTACCTTAGGGTCATCTGATATGACTATCTTCAGGTCCCTTTCCATTTTTGTTGTTGTTAGTACCTCCTCCTCCATTGTGTACTCTTCCCCTGTGTTTTTGTTTCCCAGGTGTATTACTTTGCACTTCTTTGCACTGAGTCTAAGCTGCCATACTTTTGACCATTCCACCAACCTTGCCAAGTCCTTTCTCATCCTTTCCACCCCACACCCATGTATCAACCCTGTTGCAGATCTTTGTGTTAAGCTCTTCTATAAAGATATTAAAGAGGACCGGTCCCCAGTACTTAACCCTGCAGTAACCCACTAGTAACCACCCTTTCTTCAGAGTGCACTCCATTTACTATTACCTTCTGCGTCCTGTTGTCCGGCCAATTTGTTACCCAGGCTACCACCCTGGGACGCACTCCCAGGCTGGCTAACTTGTTTATTTAATCTTTCGTGTGAGACTGTGTCAAATGCCTTACTAAAGTCTAGGTAGGCCATATCCACAGCCCTTCCCTGGTCTACTACTTTGGTCATCCAGTCAAAGAAATCTATTAGATTCGTCTGACATGACCATCCCGCTGTGAATCCATGCTACCTGGTATCCAGTGAAGATGGTGACTGAATATGAGTGACCGTCAAAACGGTCACTCATATTCAGTGCTTTCCCCCCCCTGGGCTACCCTGAAAAGATAGTGATACTACGAGGCTGCAAGTGTACTGCAGGGCGACAGGAAGAGGGGGATAGCGAGAGGAAGGGGAAGAACAAGGAAGGGGTTTTGGGAGACTGCTATAGCTGGTGCCGCCGAGCTAGCCGTGTGGTATGGGTGGCTAGCTCAGTTGTGATAGGTACAGGGTTCGGGACTGGGTGCAGAAAACTTTTGCCGCTGTCTGCGGCCGCGGCACTTAATTTTATCCCGATGCCCCTTCCCTGACATGCACCCCCTGGAGTTAAGAATCATTTTTCAAGGTGCTGCAGGGAGGCACAACCCCCCCACAAAAACACTTTTTTACTTGTCTGATGTCGTGGTTGCCCTGGAGTGTATATCACCGATTTGCTTTTCGGGGACATACACTCACCATAATAGCAATCGCTATTAACCATGTTGTCTTGGGTAATCTGCCCCACTGGCCTCTAGGTACTCAACATTTCTTTCTCTCAGAAGCAATTCCATCATTTTCCCTACCACTGAGGTCAAGCTAACAGGTCTGTAGTTTCTTGCCTCTGCCTTGCTCCCACTTCAGTGAAGGGGAATCACATCTGCCCTCCTCCAGTCCTCCAGCATCACACCATCCTCCCATGATTTGTTAAAAAGGGTAGTCAATGGTGTCACTAGGTCTGCCCTTAGTTCTTTTAGAATTCTGGGGTGAATCCCATCAGGCCCCATTGCTTTTTCCACTTTGAGTTTTAAGAGTTCTTTCAGGACACTTTCTGCTGTGAATGGACTGGTATTGACCCCTCTGTCCAGAGTGCTTCTATTGTTTGATTTAGGTACCTCCCCCTCTTTTTCCTTTGTGAATACTGAGCAAAAATATACATTCAGTACCTCTGCCTTTTCCCTGTCACCCTCTGCCCACCTCCCCTCCCCTTTATTAAGCCTCACTATCCCTCCTTTGGTCTTCTTTCGTTCCCTGATCTACCTATAAAAGGTTTTATCCCCCTTCTTAACTGAGTTGGCTATCTTTTCCTTGGTTTGGGCCTTCACTATTCTGACTGCATTCCCCGCTTCCTTCTGCTTTAACTGATAAAGTTCACAGTCCTGCTTCTTCTGAGAATCCTCATATTTCCTGAATACTATCTTTTTCTCCCTAACCTTCCCTGACACCTCTTTTGAGAACCATAGTGTTTTTTTACTTTGTTTTGTTTTGTTTGTTTGCTTCACACAAAGGCTTGTTGCCTCTGTGATGGCAGTTTTGATTTTTCCCCATTGTTCTTTCACCCCTCCTTCCTGCCCATTTGCTAGTGCATTCCTTAGGCACTCTCCCATTTTGCCAAAGTCAGCCCTCCTAAAGTCCAATACCTTCGCTTTTGTATGGCTTGACTCTACAACTGTGTGTATCGTGAACCACAGTGTTTTGTGGTCACTTGTTCCCAGATGGATACCCACTTCTGAATCTGTGATCCTCTATCCATCCCTGTTTGAGAGTAACAGGTCTAAGATTGCTCCCTCCCAAGTGTGTTCCAGCACTAGCTGTCCGAGGCATGCCCCCTGCAGGGCATCGCGAATGACCTCGCCTGATGTGGCTGGCAATGTGCTCCACCAACATCTGGCATTCAGGTCCCCTATCAACAATATCTCCCCTTTCTGCCATTCTAAGGATGTCTTCTATCATTTCCTTGTCCATTTCCTCCCCCTGAGATGGGAGTCTGTATACAACCCCCCCGTGCGGATTGTGGTGCCATTTCCTGTCTCCAAGGTGACCCCCAGTGCCGCCTCTCCTCCCCATTTACCCTTTAGTTCCATTGCTTTGATCCCTTCCCTTATGTAGAGAGCTATTCATCCTCCTCTTTTACCCTCCTTGTCCCTCTTGTAGATTGTGTACCCTGGTATGTTGACATCCCAGTCATGATTCTCCATGTACCATGTTTCTGTGACTGCCATGATATCCAGGTGTCCCTCTTCCATCAAGGTCACTAGTTCAGGAAGCTTGTTACCCAGACTGCGGGCATTGATACTCATCACCCTCCATTTTTTGACGGCCTTACCCTTTTTAGACCCAACCCTGCCCTTACTGCCTTTGCCTTTTTCTCCATTTACTCCTGTCCTGCTCCCTATCAACCTCTCTGCCTTGGTGTTTACCTTGCTAACTACCCTGTTGTGTGGGGGGAAGCTGGGAATTCCCTGCTTCTTATTAGTGCCTCCACCCTTGGCTAATTTAAAAGATTGCCAATGAAGCATTTAAGCCTATCACCTAGGAGTCTGGTTCCACTTCTGGGCAGATGCAGGCCATCGTGCCAGTATAGGCCTGTATCCCTCCAGGTGGAACTCCAGTCCCCAGTGAAGCCAAACCCCTGTGCTCCATACCAGCTTTCAACCATTCATTGACTCGCATGGTGTGGATTACCCTAGCCTCACCCATGCCATAGACAGGCAGCACCTCCAAGTGGGTTACTGTGCATGCTACTTGTCTAAGGCCCCTCCCCAACTCCACAAACTCTTCCACAAACTCTACCTTGCAGCACCCAAAAGGACTGAAGGAGGCCCACGTTAACACCCACAGTCTTCTCCCTGAGCTGGACCATTCATGGCCAGCTTCCATCCTGATGTCCTAGTGTCCTAGATATTGCTGATTCTTTTTTTTTTAACTTTTATCTTTATTTAAGCTCTGCAGAGTAATTAATTACATCTTCAAGAATCAAAAGTACAGACGTGATACATTGTGCAGGAATACAGCCCATTTCATTGTTATACCAGGTGGAAAAGGCTCTAACGGTCCCAGAGTCTGGAGCAAACTTAGAATATAAAGAAAAAATCCTAAAGTCTTAAATCTACAACAGACTACCTCCAGCTATATTAAGTTACTAGGATTTAAATTCACAGCTACGGATCGACCTAGCCCAAGGGGAGGAGGCATGCTCTGTCTCTGCTTCCTGTTGTGGTTACTCTATCTAGCTGTTGGCAGACCACCCACCTCGACCATCTCTGGACGTAAAGTGTGGTCTTGCTGTTTATTTTAAAGGTGAGTTCCTCTAGATCAGCCAGACCATTGATGATCAAGATCCAGTCTTGTTTCTGGGGCACAGTGGGACTAAGCCAAGTCCTAGTTATCTCCTTGTGGGCCGCTGTCGTTAAGATTGCCCAGAGGTACAATGAGTCAGGTCCTCTGATATTGCTGATTCTTGATTCTTCTCCAAAGTCCAAGATTCCTCAATTGCCATCCCCGGTTACGCCATAGCTAGGCAGGATCAATCCAAGTGGGGTGGTGGACTAGCAATACACCTCTCCTTCAGTATCCAGTTTGAGCCTGTGATGTCCGCCTCCTCCCCCTCAGCCTATGAGCTGCTCCTCCTCAAACTCTCCCTCTCTTTTTCTGTCCATATTTTTGTTGCAGGGGTCTGCTGTTATACTAGTTGGAACCCTGCTTCAATCACAGAATTCCTCTCCTCCATCTTCTCCCACTTCTCTAACTCCTCCTCGGGGAAGTTTCTTATCTTTGGTGACTTAAATACCAACTGGCTCTCCCTCTTTGCACATAACTACACCAAAATGTAAAATCCCTCCAACTATCTCGGTTGATTTTGGACCCCACATGTCTCAACTATTAATCCCTAAACTACTCCCTCCTGGAGTGGTCCTTGCCTTCCACCCCCACCATATTGTGGATGCCGGTAACCTTCCAGATGCCGTTAGTGACCACTGGATGGTCTACTGTGTGTGCAAGATTCACCATCGTAAAGCTCCCCCAAAATTCATCCAACTTCTGTCCTTCCGGTCACTGGACCTATCCTCCTCCATACAGACCTATTGGCCAGTGACTGGTCTCCTATCTCAACAGCCACTAACATAATTCTGCTGTCCCGTCCAAATCCATGGCTGTGTGGGACTGCCACACACCCTTAGGAAAATCAGGGTCAGGAGTTCTCACCCCGGATCTCCACAGTTGCTGGCGTGTCTCTGAGATGGACCAAGACTGGCAGTTCTACAAGATCACTGGCTCCCCTGATGACCTGACTAAAATGCCTGTATCAAAGCTGCCATGTTTGCTAAATTCAGATATTTTGTATCCATGCTCCAGAACAACCCTAGCCACCCCTCAAAGTCCCTTTTCTCCCCTACCCCTCTTGTCCTTAAGGTAGGCAGTTCTTCCATCTCCAGACCTACTACCATTGCCTCTTACTTCAATTCTTTCTTTTTTCAATCCTTTTTAATTTATTTACATTTATTTAAGGTTATAACCATTGAGCATAGCCTCATGTGAAGCAAATAACATGCAATTACAGACAAGTATGCATATAGATTAAATACAAAATTTAAGTTACACACATAATTCTTTGTCCACCTTGGCTGCCCAGCTACTCCCATCTGACCTATCTCCCCCTAGCCCAGTCACCCGGCATCTCTGGGGCTTACCTAGCTCCTTCTCAGTCTCTGCCTGAGGGTCTCCTCAGAGGTGTCTGGTCACTGGGGAGGAGCCTGCGGGGGGCTGGGCATCATCCTGTGGGTGTTTTTCCCCCCACGTTTTCACCCCAGGACCACCACGCATGCCATGGATGCAATGTTTGCACTCAGTCTGCACAGAGACCCCGCTGGCATCCTGCGTGCAGTTCCTCTCCCTGCATGACCCTGCTGCAATTCTGCTTGAATTCCTCCAGGTGGCAGATGAGCAGCTGTATACTGTAACCCCCCTCCCGAAGGGAAGAGTGCTATCTTCGGGACACTCAATCCTCCCTCCCCCAGAAAGCCCCTGAGCAACCCGTGTCCGTTTCTAAATACAGGTCGCTGGTGTGGCAGCAGGTGAGACACCCAGCACCTCAGCCCTTCACGCTACTGGGCTGGTGCTTCAGTTCTTCCTTCTCCTCCTGTGCTCAGTCCTCCCCCTCTTCCACCTCCAGTTATCCCCTCCCTTCTGCCTAGCTCCTCCCATGCATGCCTCATTTTCTCACGCCACTCCTTCTACTTTCCTCAGGTTCCTCCTAGCTCTTAACCTCCACAAGGGTGTGAGCCCTGATGGTCTTTTTTTCTAAATTAAATTGTACTGATTTTTGCCCCTAACCTCAGAATTTTAGGGATGCCGGAGGAAAGTGATGGAGACAGTCTCTTGTTATTTCTGTGAGAATGGTTCGGCCAACAATTGGGGATGGAAGCACAACAAAAAGCCATGCATTTTCAATGGGCCTACCGAGTTACGCCATGTGGGTGATTAGAAAATCAGGACACCCTAAGAGCTATTATTGTAGTAACAGATGGAGCTAGGTCCAGAAATTACATTTTGTCCCTTGCTAGATGTAAAGGAATTCTCCTGTAGGATGGACATCGGATCAACCTTTATCCGGAAATCAGTTACGCCACCTGCCAGAAGAGGAAGAGGTTTTATGGGGTTGGAGCGATGCTCCGGGAGGCCTCAGTTCCTCATAGAATGATCTTTCCTGTGTGACTGAGGATCGACCATCGCAGGAACGTCTATTTGTTTTCGGACCTGGCTGAAGCATTAAAATGGAGCCAGAGGAATGCAATCCCACTCCTATGCCAGGCCTAATCAGATCATCAGTCTTCGGATGAAGAGGAGCCATGAAAGCACATGAGACGCTATCGCAGGGAGTTAGGTGAAGCCATACCAGGTACTCTTGGTTTCATTTTGAAAATGCCGTTCAGGTATACAGTTTGTCTGTAGATGGGATTCTATACCTGGAAGGCTCACCTCATTATGGTTCGTCTCTGAGCAAAGAACTTTTTAGGACGTTAACAGTTACCTTGTTATATTTGGTTGATTTGGGCATCGGTTTGCAATTACTGTATATAAGACTGCAATTCCTTCAATCAGATCTATACTGATTTTGTTTCCTTTTTTTATTATTTCCTCAGCCTACCTATTTGGCTAAAGTTTGCTAGTTAGGTGCTGGTAAATTAAGCTTAGATTGATCAAAGCTTGGATTACACATTAAATTAAGCTTAGATTAATCAAAGCTTGGATTACACAAATTATTTACTTATCTTAGTAAATGCATGGTAGCCAACACCATACTATATGGTTAAGGGCTTTGGGACTTTTTGATTATATATATATATATATATATATATATATATATATGTTATTTCCATGCAGCTCATGGGTTTCTGTACAGCACTGGAAGTATTATGTACTGGGGACTTTTTCTTTTCTCTAATGGTATCCCTCCAGATGTGTCTGTAAAGCATAAGATGGTTACATTTGTTTTTATTAAGAGGAGTGGCGCCCTCTATAGGAATATAAACAAACATATGTAATATCTGTGCTTGGTAAACAACTGTATGTTTGTTTTTTACAAAATAAAACATAAAGTTAAAAAAAAATCACTGATTTTTTTTACCAACGTACATCACATATAGGCAACACTACTTCTTTATATTTGATTACTGGTAAACTGTGTGAATTTGTGTAACACAGCAAACACACATACATGACAAGATAATATGTGTGTCAGTTACCTGTAGGTTTAAACATGCATACATATGAACATACGAAACTGCCAGCAGATACAGTCCATATGGTCTATCAAGTCTGCTTGAATGTGCTGCTAGCAGTCCACTACACTGCAGCTGCCCCTCGCTACCCTTCCTGCATAACTGTGACCTTCTCCCTCAGCTTCTCCCATCCCCTCTAAAAACTGTCCACCGACTTACAGGATACCATCTCTTAAGGCAGCGCGTTCCACTTTGTCACCACTTTTTCCGTGAAATAGTGTCTTCTCATTTCTCTCTGGAATCTTCCACCCACCAATCTCAGACCATACCCCCTAGTGTTCCTCCCTCCCTGTAACTTAAAGATTCCCTCTGTACCAGTCTTGTTTATGCCTTTCATATATTTAAAGGTTTCTATCATATCCCCTCTATCCCTTCTGTCCTCCAGGGAATACATGCTAAGCTCCCTCAGCTTCTCCTCGTAGGGACTATCTTCCATCCCCAGGATCATTTTTGTTGCTCTTCATGGACCTCCTCCAGCAATTTAACATCTTTCCTTAAGCACACTGTTCCTCATTTATTGCCATGTATTGGTTTGGTTCCCTCCCTTCCTACCTGTTCTCTACCCCCTGTCATTCCCCCAACTCCTATGAACTCCTCAGCTCCCACTCCTGCTCCCTTGCACTTCCCTGAGGACCTCCTCAGCTGGCCAGGCCACCATCTCCTTCCACTTCCTTAAGCTTTGGAACTCCCTTCCCCTCCCAATCCACTCTGCCCCCTCTCCCTTCTCTCTGTCCTCCCTACTGCGAAGTTTCTCCTCCCACACCTGTAACTGCAACTGAATCTTCTCCCACTTCAGTCCTTCTGTCCTTCCACCCCCCGACCTCTCTATCCCACTCCCTAACCCACTCTTTTCTGCCCACCCCGTTCCCCCTCCTCCACCTCTCATAACCCTTTTCCCTCCTTGTATCCCCTTCCCTCTGTGGCTTCATTCTCACTCCCACCAGGCACTCCTCTCTTTTCTTACAACTTCACTCTTTTTTTTGCTCCTGTACACTGCTTTCTCTCTCCCTCCCCCTTCAAATTATTGTCTACAATCCAGCCTGGTTCTGGTGTGCATAGCTGTTTTATCTGTATTAAATATCACTGTTGCTGATTTTCTGCATGGGGTAATCCATGTACCCAATTACTGTACATTGTTGTTTGCGTATTTATTTAACTGTTGTATATAGTTAGATTTTGTTATATCCGACTCTGTTGTAAATTCTTATGAACTCCACTTTCTCTGCCCCCCCAGGATGCATCTGGAAATGAGTTGTTTTAGCTTAGTGTGCCTTTCCTGGTGAAACCTTTATTAAATAAATAAGTACGAGCACCAGAACTGCATGCAGTACTCCAGGTGCGGCCTCATCAACGACATGTATAGTGGCAGGATTACCTCCCCTCTCCTGGAGGTGATTCCACTGGCAATATACCCTAGCATCTTATTAGCTTTAGCTGATGCTTTTCTACAATGTGCTGGGTGGTTCACTTGCCCTATTATTATCACCCCAAGATCTTTCTCCTCCTCTGTAGTGGCTAGCCATCCCCCCCCAGCAGATCACAATTCCTTTGGTTCCTTGCTCCCAAGTGCATGACTTTGCACTTCTTTGCATTGAACCCCAGCTGCCATATGTCCGACCAGCACTCAAGTTTAGCCAGATCATCCTGTAGCCCCTGCCACCCTTCTGTATTGTCTACCACCACACCGATCTCCATGTCATCCACAAAAAGACTAATCTTGTGCTTAATGCCATGTGAGATGTCCATGATAAAAAAAGCCAAACAACACTGGGACCAGTACCAAGCCCTGTGGAACTCCACTAGTTACGACCCTTGGAGATGAGAGTTCTCCTACTGCTACTCTCTGCTGTCTGTCCTGCAGCCAGTTCTTGACCCATGCCACCATTTTTGGCCCTGTTCCCTGGTATATCAGTTTGCTAATTAGCCTCTTATGAGGCACCAAATTGAAGGCCTTGCTTAAGTCCAGATACAGGACAACCACCGCATGGCCCCCGTCGAGTGCTGTAGTCACCCAGTCATAAAAGTCAACCAGGTTGGTCTGACAGGATCTGCCAGAGACAAACCCATGCTGCCTTCCGTCCTGGAGAGGATTGCTTTCTAGAAAGGTTACCAACCTTTCCTTAAGGATCGTCTCCATTAGCTTCCCCACAATGGATGTATGGCTGACTGGTCTATAGTTGTTGGGTTCATCCTTGAGTCCACTTTTATGGAGAGGTACCACGTGTGTTATGCACCCATTTCCCAGAGAGGTATTGAATAAGTCTGCTATTGGCTCTACCAGGACCTCCACCAACTCCATCAGTAGCTGTGGATGTATACAATCTAGGCCAGGTGCCTTATCCACCCGCAGGGCGCTTAGGCCTTCCAGTACCCTGGCAATTGGATATGCCCATCTTTTATCCCCCCACAATGCCTACCCCCCCAATCCCTGTGGCAGTGACCCATCCTTTTCCCTAGTAAACACAGAACAGAAGTAATCATTGAGTGCTTCCACCTTGTCTGCCCCCTTCTCCGCCCACCCCCTATCTTTCCTGATCCTTACAATCTGGTCTTTGCAGTTCCTTCTCTCCCTTATGTACTTGAAGAAATCCTTTTCCCTTTCCTTTATACCTTGTGCCAGCCTAATCTCTCTCTCAAATCCTTGGCTGCCCTGACTGTTCTGGTCACTTCTCTTTCATGACATTTTATTCTTCATAACTCCTATATACCTATCCTTTTGATACCATATTATATTCCTTCCTGTTAAAAAAAAAAAACTACTACAGACACATTGTACAATATACTTAACCTGGATGCTTAATCATTATATTTCTAGGTGACCTTTCCTTTCTGTTGTGGTTTGTATGTCTAAGTGTATTCATGCAATCTGCACTCTTTAATATATCTTACAGTTGACATTTTTATTTATTTTATTTATATATATATATATATATTTTTTTACAGTTTTTGACCAGGAATGACACACTAAGCTGAGGCTTCTTTCCCGGTGCATCCTGGAAGCACAGGGGAGTTAAGTGACTTGTTCATCGTCACACAGTATGCAAGTGGTGGCTGTGGGATTCAGACCCACTTTTGCAGCTTTGCAGCTTAGTGTTCTCAACCGCTACACTATACTGCCTCCCAAGGATACATATGTCTTTTATACAGTGTAATTTACTTCTGTTGATACTAAGATACTGAGGACTGAGTTCGTATTCTAGTTTATTTATTTGGTTAAGGTATTGTGATTAATTAGGAATTTTGCTAGAAGAGCTTATACCTACTGTATAAATTCCTCTACTTTCGAGAGTACAGTTCATTATGTTTCATCATGGATTGCAATCAGGGCATGTAATTGTCCATATTTTGTTAGGCATGCATTGTTTGCAAGTTTTAGGCTGTATGCTAGCCTTCCAGCTTTAAAGTTTCCAGTGTGTCTTGCAACCACCCATTATACGTGAGTCTCCTCTTAGCCAGCCATAATTTGAGTATTTGTCTCTTTGCAGTATTTGCAATCAGGTATATATTGTAACGCCTGCTAACTGCTACTTGTTTGTCAGTTACCTTGCTCAATGTACGTATTTCAGCAGTAAACAGATCTTGAAGGCCCAACATCTGATTTAGTTTGCTTTTGATTTAATTCCAAAACATCTTTATTTCTGAGCAGTCCCAAAGTACATGCGTCAGCATTCCAACTTCCTTACCACACTTATCGCAATACTCTTCATTTTAAAGAGTTTATGAGGAGCATAGTGCAGTATAGGTTGTTGATGACTTTAATAAAGTTTGCAAAAAAATTGCTTGATTTTTAGATCTTGTACAGAGGAAGCTTGTTTAGAAAAATACCACGGCCCAGATATTCAAAGAGGTTGTGCCTGGCGCAACCCCGCATTGCGCCCCGGCGGGATCTTGAAAAGGCTGCCCGGCCCAGTGCAACTCCCGATGCGCTGAGGCACAATGTAATGGTAAGCAGCACAGATGCAGAGGGTGTGCCCATGCATATGCGGCACATCCCGATATTCAGCCCGGGATGTGCAGTGCATTAGCTGGTGCAACCCTGCATTGCACAGCATAGGGGGGCTCAGAGTTGAGCCCTTGCAGAGTAGGAGCAACTCCCAACCACCCAAAGGTGGACTGCAGTACTGCAGGGTGCAACACAGCAGCCCAGCCTTGGTTGGCCACCCGCCCGCCCAGAACACCACCCACAGGCACACACTGACCTGGACCTCCCCCCCTGCCCGGAGCCACGATCACACGGTATACATCTAAAATGAAATCCCTGGCAGTCTAGTGGCCCCCCCAGTCCCTGATTCCCCGAGATATATCAATCATGTCCATCCCTGGTAGTCTAGTGGACCCCTCCCACCCGAGTCCCCGATCGCAGTAAATTGCCTACACCTACTTCCGGGTGATCCAGTGGCACCCCACCCTCCCACCCACACAGACCCTTGCCCACCCTGCCTCCCGTCATCGGTGAGTAGCTGCATCCTGCCTGCCATCATTACTTAATTGCTGAATGACAGTAGGATAAGCCCATTGGTCCTCTGTGTGACAACAGGTTTGCAGGCATATCAGGTTGACAGTCCCAAATATGTGAATGATTCATTCACATGTTTGGGACTGTCTAGTACAATATGCCCTGTAAGTCCACTGTCCACAGGGGACCAATGGGCTTACAGCCTCATACTGTACCTGTCATTCAGCGGGTGGCCAGGCAGTATGCGGGCAGGATGCAGCCATCTGCCTTTGATGGGGAGGTGGGCACGGGGCCTGTGTGGTGGGGGTGCCACTGGATCACCAGGGAAGTAGGTGTAGGCTATTTCACCGTGATCGGGTGACTCGGTGGAGGGGGGGTCCACTACACCACCGAAATGTTGTATCTACATTTGCACGCAAATGCAGCAACATGGGGAGTTCCATTAGACCACCAGGGATGGTCATAGTAACATGTATAGGGGAATCGGGTTGGGGGGACCACTAGACCACCAGGGATGGTCATGACTAATATATCACGAGGACTCAGGGACTGTGGGGGGCCACTAGACCACCAGGGATTTCCTTTGACATGTATGCCCTGCGATAGCGGCTATGGGGCAGGGGATGCCCCAGGATCCCCACAGCACACGTCATGCTGTGCAGGGTGCCAGGCACAAGTCGCTGGGCTGCCCTGCACAAGGCATACAAATGGGGACATAATGACATGCAAATGGCCCCATTTGAGCCTTGCATATATTGTGGTCTCATTTGCATGCACCCTGCTAAATATCACAGGTCATGCACCTAACGCAACTGCACTTGTGCTGGCGCATTCCTGTGCTCCCTATCAGTGGCTTGTGCCGGTGCAGTGCCACTGCGCCATGCGCAGTTTGTGCGCTGCCCGTGCCATATTCAATAGTGGTGCGCCATGGCGCAGCACTGTTGAATATCACCTGGACCTGGCCCTGACACATCACAGTTGCACTGCGCCCAGGTTTGCGCCACTGCCTGGCGCAGTCTGAATGTCCCGGCCCATGTCTTTTTTGAACTTGTACATTTTATTCAGAATCACTGACAGGTTAATACATGTCATGACATATTATTCTTTACTCCACTGTAATCAACTCTATAAATGTGTATACACATTTTTAAATGCAGTGTCTAGGGTCCATTTAATAATACCCGTCTTTCTAATCCTCTTTTACCTTAGGCCTGCATATAACAGAGTCCAGTTGACTGGCAGTGAATCCATACAAGAAGATATCCAACTGAAGCGCCACTCAATTTAACCTCGATTACCATCCATGATCTGCCTTTTGTACATAGTTAAAAAAACGCTTTCATACGTTTATAACAATAAACCAGCATTTTTTTCCACGGGAAAGAATAAAAACATTTTAGTAACAATTAAATGATAAACTATCAGTGCATTCCTTTGTTTATTTTATGTATGTAATTTTTTTTATAATTCAATCTTTATTAAGCATCAAAAAAGACTTTACAGAACAAAAGAGAATGAAAGAAGATCCCAGATTATGTTATCCATGTTATAGGCCAAGTTAATACAAAAATTAAGAAAGGCTCTAGCCCAATAATTTATCAGTCCACTTTTAGGTCCTTATACTGATATAACAAAACAATAGAGCCCAGCAATGTGTCTCTCATATTAAATTGTGTACATCGACTTGGAAGTGCTAGTTTTAAAGCCTGCTTGAGTACGAGTTGTTACTTCTGATAGGACATCAGGCTAGGCTTACTAATATTGTCTATTCCCACTTAAAAATCCAAGCGGTCTAATCTTCTGGCAAGTAACTGTAAGAGTAACAGAATACAAAGAGGTAGGAGTTACAGTGAACAATTTGCCAATATGTATATTGATAAAGAAGGGGTACAAAAATAGAAAAAATTGTTAATAAAAGAGGGAGAGAGAGAAGTCATCTTCAACCACCGATCCATTGTCGTATTTTAAGATCACTGACAATCCTTAATGTTCTTAAAGACTCTGCTCTGTTTTATATTTTAGAAGGGCTAGCAGTCCCTGCCCAGGGCCCCAGTCCCAAACAGATTCCTTAAGGGTTTATAAATCTTGTCTCCTATGGGACAAAGTCAGTACGATGTTCCAACTGATGGGGTGCCATCAAATTTCAAGAGACTCTATATGGTTTGAAAGTCTGGCAGAAAGTCTTTCTAAATGTTATATTTCCACAGTGAGAACATACCAACACTCATGAGTAGGAATACTGGTCAAGCACCACAGCCGAGTGATTGCATTTTTGGCTGCCAGTAATAAAAGTATTATTTGCTTATGAATATCTTTATTAACCCCAGGTCCTTCTGGTGGGGTGGCGGCGAGGATATATGCAGACATGAGGAGTGTGGAGCATTCATAAATTGCTATTAGAACCACCAGAACCTCCCTCCAATACTGTGATAGTAAGGGGCAAGACCACATAACATACCCATAATCTGCACGCTCCTGACCACAACCCCTCCAACAAAATCCCATCTCAGAGCCAGCATAATTAACAACCAGCGGGATGCGAAAGAATCGAAGCCTGCTTCTCCCTTCAATATACCACTGATGAGGCCTTCTAGGCCAGAAGGACTGAAGAAGACCAAGAACCTGACGGGATCTCTGTCCGAAGTTCCAGGGACCACCTCAACCGACCTGCATCCATGGGAACATCAGAGTTCTCCCCGAGGACCTTAAAGATTAGGCTAATGAGACGTTCCGATATATTCCCTCTCAAATAATGAAGGATTATTGCGATTAAGGGAGTTTTTTTTTTTGCCAAGGCGGCTAATGTCTCCTCATATGGTTGAAGGTAGGATTTTATTTGGAGAAACCAATGGAATTCTGATGGAGAAATACCATATGAGGTTTGTAAGGATGCAAAAGAAGTCAAACCAGACGGGCCCATCAGCTGATGTACAAATTTTATCCTATGAGAATGCCATCAGTAGAAGGCCTTATCTAATCTATTTGGAAGGAAGTCAGAATCAGCTGCCAATGACCTTAAAAAGAACCGTTCCTTAGTTCTGAGGAGTCTGGTCCAGACAGATAGCCACTGATGAAATGTTACTGCTGTATATTGTGGAAAGGCCCCCAGAGGGAGACACCCAGGGGGATTTCCAAAAAGATAAGTGGTCAAATCAAATATGTCACAGGGTCAATTCGATGTGTTTCCAATGGGCCCTATATATTGAAAGGAGCCAGTACATAACTGTCCTGAGATGGGCAGCCAAAACATGCCGATGAAAATTAGAGCGGTTTTACCTGCCTTTCGTTCTGGGAAGCTGGGGGACCAAATATTTAAATCTTGGTCATTTTCCCTGCCACACAAATCTAGATAACAGCTTGTCCCATTCTCGGAAGTATGTATTATAAGACAAGAGTTTGCAAGAAAGAGAATGTGGAGCAGTATGTTCTGTTGTATAGTCTCTGCTCTTGCCAGGACCCCGAGGGACAGTTGGGACCAACGAGACAAATCTTCCGAAATTTGTTGAGTTAGGGGTTCGTAATTGAATAAGTTCACATGGACTAAGTCTTTGGTTAATTTAACTCACAAGTATCTCATGGCTACTCCATGTGTGTCATTTTTAATGTTAAAAAGGAAAGTAGATATGGTTTTAATTAATAACATAGACCCATTTAGTATGATATAATAGTAATTATTCGCTGGATACTCAACAAATCAGCTGCTCCAAAACTAAAATTTCCTCAATGACTTCCTTGTATTGAAAATAAGGGAGCCATCTGGAGTTCTACGTGTCTGCTTACAGTCTAAGCCTGGCTGTAAGTGGCTTCCATCATTTGGATGCTGTTTATATTTTGAAAGTATTGTCCTAGGGTAAGCTCATTCCCCATCAGCCAGTTTTGGGTGATCACTTTGAGAGCAGCTGTTATGAGTATATAATACAGATATTTCTGTGACTCAGTGGAAATTCCATCTGGCAGTAGACCTAGTACTAAATACTCAAAATCCTGGGGAAGATGTGAGTGGAAAATAGCATTCGTTTCCTCTCTGATCTTATGCCAAAATTTAACTGTTGCCCCACGTGTCCAGAAAATGTGCAGGTGTGTGCCCTTCTCTCCACACCCCTCCAGCATTTATCTGAGGCATGTGTAACGTAATGTTCTGAGATGGTGGGGGTGATAAAAAATTACCCATTCATTTTCCATTGGAATTTCCTCCACGAGGGAAATCCCATGGTTTTATGCACAACCTGCCAAATTGTGGACCCATCAGAGTCTGCAATTTCATATCCCAGTTCCGTTTCCGATTTATTCTGGATATTCTGGAATTAGTAGTTGTCCTCCCCCCTCAGTTAGGAGTGTGTATATCTTAGAAATAAACTGTTTACTCTTGCCCCCTTCTTTTGACCTCCCGTACAAAGGTCACCCCCAGACATGGAGGAGAAGACACCCCCCTGGACCCCAGGTCCAGATTATGTAGTGCCTACATTGGAGATGTTTAAAAAAATCTAATAGCTGTATCCATACCTCTCAACTGTACCACATTACGAGGAACGTTCCTCATTTTACTTCACAAAAACTCCCTGTTCCACATTGTGAGGACTTGTACCACATTCAGTGTTAACATTTTAAAGCAAAAATCTATAGTAAATGATGCAAAAAATATATTATTCAATTAATAATAGACTTTCTGAGCATAAATGCAAACATTTTAACAGTGTTCTGAGCTTCCTAGGTAAAGATTTGATTAAGTGTTCCACATTTTGGTCATTTGTTCCACATTTTGAGAGGCAATGTTCCACATTTGGGGGACAAAAGGTTGAGAGGTATGGTTGTATCTGAAATTCCTGCTGTATAGTTGAAAAGCTTTCAATGGTGTCATCATTTTCCAGCAGCTGCGGAAGGTAGGAAAGCTCTTTCTTGAACCATTTCAATAACACATTATCCCAACTAGAGGTAGAAAACCTGCCAACCATCTCGGTGGAATATAGCTCCAGAATGGTGTGGGGATTTCCCACCACTGTCTTACCTCCACCCATATTTTAAGTATATGTTTGGTTCAGGGGTTAATAACATTACGCAGGTCTTGGTTTGTAACCACCCATGGAAGAACTTTCAGGGGGAAGTCTGGATGGGCTTGTTCTTCCAAGATTGTCTAACCTACTTTGCTTTTAGAGGATATAATACAATAGTTAACAGGGGTAATAACTGAGCTGCTTTATAATACTTAGGAAAATTGGGTAGCCCCCTCAACTTTCCTCATTTTTGGATTCAGTAAGGGCCCACCAGTGTACCCTCTGTCTCATCCAGCTTAAATAAATTCAGCACATTTTCTCTTGAGGTCTTTCCAGTCTTCCTGGATAATTGACAATGGCAGTGTTGAGAATAAAAATAAGTAAGTAATATTCATTTTGATGGTCTCAATACTGTCCAAAAGAAAAAGAGGAAGTGTCCTCCATCTACGCAAATCTGCATAGACTTGTTTTAAAGCTATATAATTAAATTTATGTAACTTGGAAAGATTTATGGGAATTTGTATACCTAGATACCTTACTTTGTCTCTAACCCATTTAAAGGAGAGGGCAGTTTTCACAGCAGGTGGAATAGGTCCCCAGATTTTATAAATCTCTGATTCATCATAATTTATCTTAAATCCCAAGAGCTCCCCATAGGACTCTAACAGTTGTATTAGGGGAGGAAGGGATCTCTCTCTGGGTCTTCTGTATAGTGACACAGAGTGAGATTTTTATCTCTGCCCAACGGAATGATATTCCCCTTATGGCAACTGATTCTCTGACCGCTGCTGCCAAGGGTTCAATACTGAGATCGAGCAGCAGGGGTGACAAAGGGCACCCTGCCTAGTTCCACGCTCAATAGTAATAGACTCACAGAAGGCACCATTCACTCTGACCATGGCTCTCGGATGGCTGTAAATTAGTAAGATCCACTTCAAGAAATATCCCCCTAAGGCAACATGTTCCAGAACTGTTGTTAAATAGGACCAGTTGAGGCAATCAAATGCCTTCTCTGCGTCTAAGAAGATCACCACTGCTGGGTTTCAAAGAGAGGTTTTATCAGAAAGAATGTTTAGTAATTGTCGAATGTTATCATTTGTCTATGTGGAATAAATCCTGTTTGGTCAGTATGAATTAAAAATTCAGTATATTTTTGTAGCTGAAACGAAAGGATCTTCGTTGATATTTTAAAATCTTGATTTAGTAATGATATTGGCCAAAATGCCTCACGTTTATTTGGAGGTTTTCCAAGTTTTAGAATAACAGAAATTATAGCATCCATCCAGGAATCAGGAATTTTATTTTCCTTTAAACAAGAATTATACACCTTTGTCAGGAGGGGGGGACAATACTTCTTTAAACTGTTTACAAAATGCTGCGCAAAACCCATCTGGGCCAGGTGCTTTACCCATTTTCAGCCCGATAATCACTGTACTTACTTCTTGTTCAGTAATTGGTGTACCTAATTCTTCTGTGATTCCTGGTGGTAATCTAGGAAGGTGAAGCTCTTCCAAGAAGGTTTGCATTGTATTTACATCTATTTCCGGGTCTCAGGTCTCTTGGCAGAGAGAAGTATTATAATGGTGAAACTATGCCGCTATTTCAGTGGGTAATGTCCAGGCCTTACACTAAGTGGCCGTATTAACTATCCCAGCTGCATGTATAGATGCTTGTTCCTTTCTGAGTCTAACCACAGATAGTTTGGCAGCGCACCCTCCCACTTTGTGATATTTATGAGTGGAATAGTGTAGCAAGCCCTCTACATATCTATTTTCTAGCTTTTATAAATCTTACCGGGCCCACGTCAACTGTCTCAAAATATTGACCTTACGACGGCCTGGTGGCACTGAGGGTTGAGGCACTGGATGTCGCACCTCATGCCACGCCGGTGACCTGGGTTCGGGAATGAGTCTGGGTTGCCGGGGGTCAGCAAAGGCAAGAGAGGATCGAGCATCCGGAGGACTGCCCTCCTCTCTCGGAGGGAAGGGGACATAGAAACATAGAATTTGATGGCAGATAAGGACTGCTTAGCCCACCCAGTCTGCCGATTTCCCTACCCGATGGATAAGCTGCAGATTCTAGTTAATCAACAGCTTACTTCCTCCTACCCCCACCTAGAATTGCCTTATGTCTGTCCCATGCATAATTGAATAATCCCACTGTTCCTGACTCCACAGCCTCCTCAGGAAGGCTGTTCCATGCATCCACAACCCTCTCTGTCAAAAAATACTTTCTAACATTACCTCCGAGCCATCCCCCCTCTATCTTTAAATCATGCCCCCTTGTTCTTGCACATCTCTTTTTCTGAAAGGTGCTACCCGCTTGTACTTTGTTAATTCCCTTGAGATACTTCAAAGTTTCTATCATGTCCCTCCTTTCGTCAAGGGTATACATATTAAGCTGCTTTAGTCTCTCCTCGTATGTCTTCTGGTGCAGACCCTGCACCATTTTGGTTGCCCTCCTCTAAACAGCCTCCACTCTGTCTATGTCTTTGTGGAGATGGGGTCTCCAGAATTGCATGCAGTACTCCAGATGGGGTCTCACCAACTGTCTGTACAGAGGGATAACAACTTCCTGTTTTCCACTGTTGATGCCTCTCCTATGCATCCCAGCATCCCCCAGCCCTCCTTACTGCTTCCTCACATTGCTTTCCCACCTTTAGGTCATCTGATATAATTACTCCTTGGTCTCTTTCAATTTTTGTTGTTATCTCACCCCCATTGTGTACTCTTCCCCTGGGTTTTTGTTTCCCAGATGCATTACCTTGCACTTCTTTGCATTGAATCTGAGCTGCCATATATTTGACCATTCCTCCAACCTTGCCAAGTCCCTTTTCATCCTTTCCACCCCACCTTGTGTATTAACCCCATTGCAGATCTTTGTGTCATCTGCAAAGAGACATACTTTTCCTTCCAGGTGCTCTCCAATGTCACTTATAAAGACATTAAAGAGGACTGGTACCAGTACCGAACCCTGCGGTACCCCGCTAGTTACCCTTCTTTCTTCACTGTGGACTCTGTTTACTATTACCCTTTGCGTCCTGTTGTCCAGCATGTTTTTTATCCAGGCTACCACCTTGGGACCCACTCCAAGGCTGGCTAACTTGTATATTAATCTTTTGTGTGAGACTGTGTCAAATGCCTTGCTAAAATCTAGGTAGACCATATCCACAGCCCCTCCCTGGTCTACTACTTTGGTTATCCAGTCAAAGAAATATATTAGGTTCATCTGACATGACCTTCCTACTGTGAAACCATGCTGCCTTGGTCCTGTGCCCCACTGGCCTCTAGGTACTCAACAATTCTTTTCTTCAGAAGAGATTCCATAATTTTCCCTACCACTGAGGTCAAACTAACTGGTCTGTAGTTTCCTGCCTCTGCCCTGCTCCCACTTTTATGAAGTGGAACCACATCTGCCCTCCTCTGGTCCTCAGGTACCACCCATCCTCCCATGATTTGTTAAAGAGAGTAGTCAGTGGCGTTACTAGTTCTACCCTTAGTTCTTTTAGAATTCTTGGGTGAATCCCATCAGGCCCCATTGCTTTGTCCATCCTCAGTTTCAAGAGTTCCTTCAAAACCCTTTCTTCTGCAAATAGACTGGTATCGACTCCCCTATTCAGGGTGTTTCTTTTGTTTGGTTTAGGTAGCTCCCCCTCCTCTTCCATTGTGAATACTGAGCAGAAATATTTGTTCAGTATCCTTGCTGTTTCACTGTCACCCTCTGCCCACATTCCCTCCCCTCTATTAAGTCTCTGTATCCCTCCTTTGGTCTTTCTTCGTTCCCTAATGTACCTATAAAAGGTTTTATCCCCCTTCTTAACAGAGTTGGCTATCTTTTCCTCAGCTTGTGCCTTTGCTATTCTGACTGCCTTCTCTGCCTCCTTCTGCTTTAACTGATAAAGTTCTCTGTCCTGTTCCTTCTGTGTTTCCTTATATTTCCTGCATGCCACCCTTTTCTCCTTAACCTTCCCTTCTACCTCTTTTAAGAACCATAGTGATTTTTTCCTTTGTTTTGTTTTGTTTATTTGCTTCACACAAAGGCTTGTTGCCTCTGTGATGGCTGTTTTGATTACTTCCCATTGTTCCTCCACCCCTCCTTCTTGCCGTTTGCTAGTGCTTTTCTGAGGCACTCTCTTATTTTCCCAAAGTCAGCTCTCCTAAAGTCCAATACTCTTGTTTTTGTATGTCTTGACTCTATGGCTGTGTTTATTGTGAACCACACTATTTGGCGGTCTCTTGTTCCCAGATGGCTACCCACTACTAAATCTGAGATTCTTTCTCCTGCCCCATTTGAGAGTACCAGGTCTAAGATTGCTCCCTCCCGAGTGGGTTTCAACACTAGTTGTCTGAGGCACTGTAGGGCATCAGAATGACCCTGCTCTTGGATGTGCCTGCAGCTAAGGTACTCTAGTTAACATCTGGCATATTCAGGTCCCCCATCAACAATATCTCCCCTTTTTCTGCCATTTTAAGGATGCCTTCTGTCATTTCCTTGTCCATTTCCTCCCCCTGAGATGGGGGTCTGTACACAACCCCCATGTGGATTGTGCTGCCATTTCCTGTCTCCAGGGTGACCCATAGTGACTCATAAACTTCCTGCTTACTCTTTAGTTCTGTTGCTGTAATCTCTTCCCTTATATAGAGAGCTACTTCTCCTCCTCTTTTACCCACCCTGTCCCTCCTGTAGATTGTGTATCCTGGTATGTTGACATCCCAGTCATGGGTCTCTGTGTACCATGTTTCAGTGACTGCCACAATATCCAGACATCCCTCTTCCATCAAGGCCACTAGTTCAGGGAGCTTGTTACACAGACTGTGGGCACTGGTACTCATCGCCTTCCATTTTTTGATGACCTTAACCCTTTTAGCCCTATCCTGGTCCTTACTGCCTTTTTGTGCATTTAACTGTCCTGCTCCCTACTGACTTCTCTACCTTGGTGTTTACCTCTACGGGACTAGTCATCCCGCCCACTGACTACCCTCTGGCGGTGGCCGGAGGGCAGTATGAGTCAGGAGGCTTGAGAGCTGATGTCCTCATGTCGGAAGTGAGGAGTGGGAGAAAATGGAAAATGCCGCAGTCGCCACAGGACCTGTGATGGTCCAATTGTACCAGCAAATCTGCCCCTCACCACAGATCTGACATACCAAGGTGCGGGGTACACTGGCAACCCCCATCTGGCCCTGCCACAGAGGGAGAATCTGTGGGGGAACCTCAGGGAACGGATGAGCTGGGGGCCAGACTGGAGGATGAACTCCTTCAAGGGAGGGGTCATAGCCCCTGTGGAGGAAGGAGAAAATAAAATAAAAAAATAAATAAAAATATTGACCTTACCCGGTTGTTGCTTATGGATCTTTTCTAGTCTTAAAATGTTTTCTGTCAATCTTTTAGTGGTAAGCTGGGAAAGTTTCTTTTGGGAAGACACATAACTAATAATCTCACCCCTAATTACTGCTTTCAGAGTTTCCCACTGTAATAGCTTAGAATTTACTTCCCTCTCACTTGTTATAAAAAGTTCCTTAAAGGAAAACTACACCCAAAACTTGAAAAAATATATGTTGTGCAGAGTGTTTTAATTTGTATGTGAAGTTCTAGTGTTTCCTTCCCTCTGACTGGTATTAGGAGTTTTCCTAAATTAGCCTGCTAGCTTTAGGGTAGTTTTACGACCCCTGGAGATCACCATATCAAATAGTTTTATTGCATTTCTTTGTCCTACAGTGCACCTTGTTTCATGTGATGGTGATGTAGCAGAGCCCATAAATTCAGCAGAAAGCATTGCATTACAATCAGTTCACAACAACAGAGATGACTATATTTTAAAATCTGTTGAATTCAGCTTAGTGACCACCCTCATCCTAAAAGTTTTACTGTCCTGAAAAACTTTGCTGCTGGTAATTTTTGTGCAGCTTGTAAAGCTTCCAAGATATTTAGTTTGTTTGGCATGCGTGTGCTGAATGTTGGGTCTCTCTTACATCACAGTCACATGAGACAAAATGCACTGTGGGAACCAGAAATACAATTACACTGTCAGGTATTGAGATCCCCAGGGGTCATAAAACTAGCATAAAGCTAGCAGGCTAATTTGGGAAAAACTCCTAATATCAGTCAGAGGGAAGGAAACACTAGAACTTCACATACAAATTAAAAAACTCTGCACAACATATATTTTTTCAGGTTTTGGGTGTAGTTTTCCTTTAATACTCTGAGAGATTTTGTTAGTAAATTCTTTATTATTAAGGAGAGAGACATTCAGTCTCCACTGAGTTTGTCTCTCTTGAATACCAACATCCATCATAATGGAGACTGGGCCATGATCAGATAATGTTATAGCATGGATCTCTGAGGAAGTTATGTTAGAAATATTTGTGGTTTGGGTAAAGAAAAAGTCAATACATAAGTACGACCATTATGAATGAGAATAAAAGGAATAGTCCCTCTCTTGGCCATGATTTTCCTGACATATTTCTGTAAATCCCACCTCCTCTGCTAGGATCTTTAATATGGAGTGGGACCCTCTGTTGGGCCCTAATTGTCGTGATGATCTACATATCTTAGGGTTGGGGGCATAGTTAAAATCACCTCTCAATATTATCTGACCAGGGGGCAAACATGTAAACCCGTAAAAAAACCTCTCTAAGAAAATCGATGGTACCCACATTAGGGGCATAAATATTAATAAGATGAATTTGTCTTCCCTGAATGGTGCCCTTAAGTCTAACCATCCTACCCGATTCATGTGGGACTGAGGCCTTGATCACTAGGGGAGAGTTTGGTTTAAGAAGAATAACAGCTCTTGTCCCCTTTCCCTGCAGGTGTGAGGCTGCTACCACATGTCCCAACCAAGCTCGATGCAATTTCAAGTGTTCTGCCATAGTAAGGTGGGTCTCCTGCAGCAGGGCTACATCGCACTTCAGTCCTCAAAGTTCTGTTAATATTTTAGTCCATTTTATGGGGGAATTAATTCCCTTTACACTGTAGGAGACTATTTTAATCATTACCATATCAGTATGTTATAAACCCAGGAGAACAAAGCAAGGTACCCCTTGCTGCAATGCAAGAAAACCCTTTCCTAGCATAAATGTTAACAAGACAACAGGAATGCACTATAATCATAACTAATGTGTCAACTTAGTGTATCTCTCCTGGTCAAGCAATCATACTGTGTGACTCGCTGACTCTTCGTCCTTCCAAGGGTGGGTGGAAGTGATGTTGCAAGATGGCCGTAGGCTGCTCTGCTCCGCTCCCCACAACACGCTGTGTGCTTTTTGAACGCTGATTAAAAAATACGTTTTTTTTTTAGGTTTTCATGAAAGAAACCCCATATAGTTAGAGTTATAGCCTGAGTACAATAACCTTGGAAGTTCGGTAGCTGTAAAAAAATTATGATTCAGCGTTTTTTTGTCTCGACCGGTTGTTTGGCTTTTTCTTATCAGCGTTTTGAGAGCCACTGAGTACTACGGAGAATTATACATAGAAGTTTAGTTCTCAGTTTTTAGTTTTAGTCCTTATGGAGTCGTTTTCTGCTCGGGACATGTGTTAAGGTAATGCTCTGAATCTGAGATTTCATCTCGGCTGCCCAGTAACATATGATCGCGTCTGTAATGGATGATTCTCATAGGAGCTGCCATTTTGGGAGAGTTACAGTAGTCCCCGGTAGAGAACGGAAGATTTTCCACATAGACGACAAGGAGAATCAAGCACCCAAGGTGCAGAAATGCTCGTATGCAATTAAAAAGAGGTATGCCATACCATTGCCTAGGACCGGGGGGGGGGGTTGCTCTATTAAAAGTGTTGAATTTACTGTGCTTAGTGGAGCGCTGTTCTTGTCTTTTCTTTTCTCCCCAGGCCGATATTATCATGGCACCAAACTTCAGTAAAGGAAAAAGGAACTAAAGATAAACTAATGATGAGAGATGGGAGTGTGAGAGGAACAGCTGATGTAATGTGAAAGGAGTCCCGAATAGCTGTTACGGATGCTTAGCGCTGAAGCAGGAGGGAGTTGAAATTTTCTTCCTTTCAGAGACCTGAGATTTTACTTTTTATTAAAATAACTTTGAAATAACTTTGCGAAGGATGCTTCTTGAGGTGTGTTTTTTTCCTGTAGGTCCTAGCAGGTCGCTGATAAGGCAACCTGCAGTGTTGCTTTAAGAGGTATTTTTCTCAGGAGGTACTGTTTGTCTTCTAAATTGGGGCAAATTGTTCATTTTTATGAGTTTGGAAGTTAATACCCTACTGCTATTATAGAGACTGAACTCTTTGAACTGTGTCTTCAGACAGATATTCAAAATTTAAAATTTAGAATGTTCATCTACCCTCTTTTTTCATTTTTCTAGGAGACGTTAGTTTATTTAATATGGATTTTATATATTTAAGGGCTTTCAAGCTCTTTAAAATCTTTAGCATTATATGTTACATGTTATTGTAAAGTAATGGCTAAGCAAGTTTTGGATCAAGAATCTCTACTTTTATTGGTGCTGTTTGGAAATATTTGTTTGATTGTCTTTGATTCTGTGCACTGTTCACATTTGCAAGTGCCAGAAGTGTCTTGTGTACTAAGGCTCTAGGAGATTTGTCCAGTTTGTGCTTCCTCTAAAAATTTCTAGTTGCTGGATGCAGTTAAAGCAGGTAAATCATGTGTTAGCATGTTATCAGTCTTTGGAACCAACACAGAAAGTGTGTGTTAAGTATGCAGACTCAATTCTAACTAATTGTTAGGTGCTGGATGTAGTAAGGTAGAAAAACGTTATGCAAGTATATTAAAAGGTGCTTAGCCGATACAGAAAATGTATGTAAAGTATGCAAACTAAATTCTGGCCTAGTGTAGTTTGATATGAGGGTGCACTACGGAGAGATCCACCTGGCTGAGGTTACAAGCCTTCTTAAGTATTGCTTTTATGTATGGCAGAGTCGGGTAATTGGAGGCAAAAATGAATTTGGCCAGCAGTGCTTAAAGGGAGTTTGTATTCAGAAATGGACTTTAGATTATCTCATTATTGATAAAAGGGGTGTTAAGTAAATGCAATAGGAAATACATTTTATGTGTCTTTATAATTATTCATAATGAAGACTGGACGTTGACCACTAACTTGATAAGAAATTTTTCATAGTTCTTCTTGAGGGTTTAATTTTAAACATATCTAGCCCATTCTGCAGTTTAAGCCCAGATTGGATGGAGTTATCCGGATGTACCACAGAATTTGCTGACCTTAATTCATGAAGCTGGAAATTCTGAGTCAAACAATGTTATAGGAATGAATTGTACAGGCAGGGATGGGACACTTAGTTGCCCCACTCCCGTGTTGCTGGGGCTACTTGGTGTGGGATTTCCCATAAGCTGTGGGTTAAGGACCAGTGGACCCATTTGAGGTCTCTCCGGGAAGTCTGCCCAGGAGGGACCATTTAGGGGTGTTTAAGATAGTTTACCCGAACTAGGGATCCTATTGCACCTGAATGGTAACCCCTATAGCTTACTCTGAGTTTCCACTTATGGGAGCCAGGGTACTACACTAAGTGTTCTTGGACAAAGTAAACACGCAGAAAATTACTAGCTCCATGGTGTGGTGTAATAATCTGCGTCTACTTTTCGAGTCTTCTTATGTGATGTGGGCAATCTGATAGTATAGGGACTGGGATGTGTCTGATTTTTTAACTTGTCTAGCCTTAAATGTTATTTAAGAACAAATAGTGGAACTCTGGGGATAAAAATCTGGCTATTATTGTTTGCTATCTAGATTTATTAGATGTGGTCTTTAGAGGGTATATTAATTTGAGGAGACAGATGGTTTTTAATTGATTACAAGTAAAGTGTTTAATATAAGTTTGTCATATTAGGAGGTAACTATTCTCATATTGAGTTCGTCTGAAATTGAATATTATAGCTAACCACAGAATGTTTGATTGCATTTTTTTGTTGTTTTTATGATGAGTATGTGTATGAGTATATTTATATTAGTTGTATGAATATTGTAATGGCTTACTAAGTTGAACAATAAATCAACTGAACTGAACTAATAACCAATGTAAGACTTAGTGGCAAATGAGCAAACATCACTAACAGTAATATATGACTAGGAACATGTAAAACTCTACATAAAATTATAGTATTCAACTTGAACTGCTCTACAATGCTACAGCAACAGCTTGTTCCTGACACGACCCTAAAGCAACGGATTTATGTCGACCGCAATTTGCAGTCAACATAAATCCATCAGAGAAACAGTTGCTTTTTATCGGGGGGTTGCTCCCCTGCACCCTCTGGACTTAGGGATAATCAACTCTGAGTTGGAGTTGATTCGGGGGGGGGGGGTGCAGGATTGGGGGAGAGTGCCGGGGTCCCGGTGGACTTCTACAGTGAACTGTCGATGTTGTTGGCATCGATATGTTTGCTGTAAAAGTTTTGCTGTGCGTAGGGCATACCAAGTTGAACATCAGAACAGTGTCCAACATAGATTGGTTAGAATTTGAATGGAATGAAACAGGATGCAACAGATACAGTCTAAGACCTATCGTTGTAAAATAATACCATACGCTCACACTGTAAAACTTCCTAGGTATTAGACAAAGTAATCACAAGAAATCTCCCATGGGTCCTATTCTCCCACCCCCCCAAAACTAGCTTGAAGGGGGGCACTAAGGAGAGATCACCCATTCCCAGATGGTAATTTGGGAACGTAAACACTCCCTCTAATTGTAAGAGGTACGTGAGATACTATATGACGTCTCACAGCGGTGTCTCTCAACCCCCCCTACCCACAATAAGAGGGGCCTAAGAACAGCTCAGAAGCACTATAAAATGAGCCCAGATCCCTTCTATGATTAAAAGACAGAAAAGGGTACTTTTATGTTATTATCTTAATATTATGATAATCCCCAAGCAATAGCCTTAATCCTCTTCAATGTTTTAACATGCCCATCGTAACTTTTAAAACGGTTAACTCTCAGCTATATCAGATAAACATTCAACTCACCCAAGCAAAAAGGAAAGTACCAGGCACTTCCTTCATGTCTCCCCCCACCCCGGCTCCTCTGGCAGCAGGTAACTCTTTGTCCAAGCTACAAATTAAATTGCTTCAGGATAGTGGGAGTACATGGACATGCCGACATTCCTCCGCCAGACTCCAGTCAGCGCTTCTCCCCGCACCTCCAATACTGGAAATACAAAGCAGCAAATACCCCCTTGGCACATCTGTTCAAAACAAGAAAAGGTTTTAGCCCCAGTTGTTCAAAATAATGCTGCTTTGTAAGTAAATTAGTCCATAAAGAGTTCCCTTTAAAACAGAAAGGGGAAGGGACTGTTCTCATTGCAAACAGTTCATATAACTTTGTGTATTCTCCGTGAGTGCCACACAAAGTTGGCTGGGGTTTCTTCATTAAAAAAATTAGAACAGGGCAATGTTCTGAAGACTCATTAAGTTCCATATTAATAATTTGCTTGCCAAAAGATAAGTCTATCCCCAGTTACTCAAACAAAATTACTTCCAGATTATTGCTGAGCTAGGGAGAGAAATAAATGTCACCTGTGGAGTTCCCGTCCAAGTGAGATGTTAGCAGATGCTCCCAGCTCAGCCCTCGGGTCGTGAAGAAGATGCCTGGGTGGCCTCTCGGAGCTTTTTGGCATGTCTGCCTTGTTGAGTAATTTGGAGATGTCTGGGGCATGTTGCCTGGGCAAGGCTCCAGGAGGGCTCCGCTTTCTTGGTCTGTATCCAATGCTCCAGGCACTGTGTAGCAGCTTTGATTCCAGAGCCTTCATTTCAAGGTCTGGTATTGGGATCCCCCACTCCTTCAAAAGCAGAGCTGCCTCCAATAAAGATGGGAAAATCTTCAGCCTAGATTCCAGGAATATTTTAATCTTAGCCGGAAAGTTCTTTTTTTTCCCCGTAGGTATTTTTAAGTATGTTTCAGTTTTCTCCCTCATCCTGATCCCTCACATCCCCGGAGTAGTGCACGCATGTGGAGGCATGCGTACATCATGCACTACGGGACACCCCACCCTACCAGTCATTTCGTTACCACCTGCACCTGCCACCAGACCTCCATCCAGTGATGGCGGGACTACGGACAGGCAACCCTCCCTCCCAGGAGAGGAGAGCCAATGCTTGATCCTACTCACCCCCCCCACGCCAGCACCCCAATGACCTGAGGTAATTTCCAAACCCGGGTCATCAGTGTAGCGCAAGGTAAGGCATGGATGCCTCAGCCCTCGGCACCACTGGGCCAGCTAAATTTTAATTTTTTGTGGTGCCAAGCCTCTGACAGAATGTATTCCTTAGCGTGATAGTAAAGCAATTGGATGACCCATGAGTGCAGTCATGCAGTAGGGCCTGTTGGCTTGGAGCCCAATGATCTGTGGGCCCTATCCATTTCCAAGGGTAAGTCGGCTGGAAGAGACAGGGTCATCTTTAAAAGATGTAGAATAAAATCAACTCCTGGAGCAAAGCCATCCTCCGCTCCCTCCAGGACAGCATTAATGAGAAAATTATTTCACCTAGCATGATTTTCAGCATCTTCTACTCTGGCATGTAGATCTTGGTCCCAGCGGAGCAGGTACAGCAACACCCTGTCATGCATCTCTTGCTGTTCTGAGAGCTCCACCATTTTCGTAGTATCAGCAGAAACATTTTTATCAATTTTTTTAATGTCTTGCTTAAGAGCTGCAATAGATGACTCAATGCTGTTGACAGTACATAGAATCTTCTGTATAGCTTTCTCTGAGCAGGTGGGGAAGGGCTCGTCTTCAGGTCGAACTCCATTGATGATTCAGAAGCATCCTACCACATGGCGTGGAGGCCGCTAGTCCATCCCCCATAGCATCCAGTACTAGTTGCTTTAATTTGGGCATATTCGCCACATTTTTAGCTTCTTTTGCTCGAAGCTGTTTGTAGCTATGTCTCCTCTACAGAAACATTGAAATTCATGAAGAAAAAAACAACTGGCAGAGGACAGAGGTAGGTTTAGGGATCCAAACTCGGAGCTCTAGAAGCTAAGCTACCACTATGATGGTGACGTCACCAGAAGTCTTACCATGTTTTTCTTCCCCATTTCCACTGAGTAGTGTTGGTGTTTAAGGATTTGTTGCACTATTCTATTGTTTCTTCAGCTTTTCCACATATGTATTTTTTTTTGGCTTATATGCCATTGTGATACGGAGCAATCTCCACTGACATTGTTATTCATTTCATTTAGCCATGAGAAGGCATCATCTGAAAAGGCATTCCTTTTCCAGTGTTTTTTTTTTTTTAATTTACTGTGCTTTTTTTCTCCCCTATCCGACTGGCCTCTATTAGTTCGGTCGCTCTGCCCAGTCCCATCACCCACCATCCCTGGGACTTACCTCTTCCTTGCTGGTCCCCCATGGATAACCCCACATGGGGGTGCTGGCCCATTTTACCCCTGGACAAAGTTGAGCTTCAGTTGTGAGGAGAGAGGATCCCAGTTGGTAATGCAGGGCCTGCGACAGACGGCAGATGACATCCTGCATTGGTCAGGTTGTTTTCGCTTTTCCTGGTCCCACCCCCAGACGCATGCTTCCAGTGTCACCCTCGTATGATCGCTGCTGCTGCGCTGCCAGCTGTGGTCACCCAGGTGGCAGTAATGCAGCAGAGGTCATACTCCCTCTCACTCTATGAGGAGGTAAGTGCCTATAGGATGCTCAGCCATTCTCGCCCGACTGGCCTGATTGGCCCTCCAGTTACCTAGGCTCCTTCCAGAACCCAGGCCGTCGGTGTCACAAGCAGTAACACTGTTTCCAGTGTTTCTTATTTATTTATTTATTTTGATAAGTTTCACCAGGAAAGGCACACTGAGCTACAATTGCTCGTTTTCAGATACATCCTAGGGGAAGGTGGGGTACAATATTGATTTGAATACAAAAACAGAAAAAACAGATAAAATAAACATAGAACTCGGACTGTACAAAACATTAACATTAAGGCAACATAAACATTTTACAGGAAAGACAGGCAGTACTTGCCCACATAAATAAATATGTACATATATCCATGTTACATATATACATCATGTTAATATTATTCATTTTTTACATTACAATTTACGCATGCATGCATTTGTGCAATCATGGACATATGCACAGATCTTAAAACAGGAAAAGTTTATGTATAACATTAGGGGAGAAGTAAGAAAATTCATCAGAGTAGTGCAAGGAGGGGGAAGGGGGTCAGGTGCAATTGCAGGAGGGGGAGATGAAGTGCCGCAGTAGATGTGATAACGAACGAGAGCTCATAAAGCTGGGGATAGTGGAGGCAACCAGAACCTGCAGCAAGGCCCAGAGCAAGAAGGCTAGGGCAAAGAAACCTAGCTGGGTGAGCAATGAGATCATGGAAAAGGTAAGGAGGAAAAGAGCTGCCTTTAGGAGGTACAGAAAAACAGGGAGGGGGGAGGACAGGGAGGAGTACCTGAAGGAATCGAAGGAGGTGACAAGGGCAGTAAGGGCTGCCAAGGTGTCTAAGGAGCTCAGGCTGGCACAGGGCATTAAGAAGGGGGAGAAGGACTTCAGGTACATCAGAGAGACAAGGAGCTGTAAGGATCATATAGTAAGTATTAGGAAGGGGGGGTGGATGGAAGCAGGGGGTGATAAGGCAGAAGTGCTAAATGATTACTTCTGATCAATATTTCCTAAGGAGAAGGGGGGTGATACCCAAGGGGGGATTGAGGGCAGGAATGGAGGGGGAGGGGGTGACGGATGGGGAAATCACGGAGTGCAGGGTTCTGGAGGGTTTGAGGGCACTGAGGTTGGACAAGGCACCAGGCCCAGATGGCCTCCACCCCAGGGTACTGAAGGAGATGGCAGAGGTCCTGGTGGGGCCTTTGGCAGACCTATTCAATACTTCACTACACTCAGGGTGTGTACCTCAGGATTGGAGGATGGCTCATGTGGTGCCCCTCCACAAGAGCAGCCCCAAGAATGAACCAGGGAACTACAGACCAGTGAGCCTCACATCCATCGTGGGTAAGCTGATGGAGACTATTCTGAAGGAGAGGCTGGTGTCCCTCCTGGAGGCCAAAGAGCTGCAGGACAGCAGACAGCATGGCTTTGTGAGTGGCAGATCCTGCCAAACCAACCTGGTGGAGTTCTATGGCTGGGTAACTAGGCAACTGGACGGGGGCCAAGCAGTGGATGTCCTGTACCTGGACTTCAGAAAGGTATTCAACTCAGTGCTGTATGGGAGGCTGGGAAGTAAGTTAGAAGGCACAGGGGCAGGTGCAAAACTGGTGAGATGGGTAGGAACTGGCTTCAGGGAAAGCAACAGAGGGTGGTGGTGGGTGGGGAGCTGTCAACCCCAAGGGTAGTGATGAGCAGTGTTCCACAGGGCTCAGTGTTGGGACCATTGTTGTGTAGGTATTCATTGCAGACATATCACTGGGCATCAAGAGCAAGACCAGTCTGTTTGCTGATGACACCAAGATGGGAGCGGTGGTGGATGACTTTGGGGGATGGCAGGGGTTGCTGGATGATCTGGCAAAGCTGGAAACCTGGTCAGACACCTGGCAACTGGTGTTCAATGCCAAAAAGTGCAAGGTGCTGCTTTTTGGGGTGAAAAACCCAAGGAGGAGTTACCAGCTGGGGGGAGTGCAGCTAGCCGAGACAGAGGAGGAGAAGGATCTGGGTGTACTCCTTACGGGGTCATTGAACAACTCAGCACAATGTAGAAAGGCAGCTGCAAAGGCCAATAAAATGCTGGGCTGCATTGCAAGGGGTATATCCTTGTGGGGGGGAGGTGATTCTGCCACTGTATAGGTCATTAGTTAGACTGCACCTGGAGTACTGTGTGCAGTACTGGCGCCCGTATCTGAAGAGGGACATTAAGTTACTGGAGGAGGTGCAGCGCAGTGCGACAAAGATGATCCAGGGGCTGGGGGACTTATCATATGAGAGAAAGGCTGAGGGAGTTTAACATGTACTCGCTGGAGGAAAGGAGGGGCAGGGGTGATATGATTGAAACCTTCAAGTACATGAAAGGAATAAACAAGACAGGTACGAAGGGGCTGTTCAATGTAAGGGAGGGGAGGGGCATCCAGGGCCATGATATGAGACTGGAGGGAGGAAGGTTCAGGAGGGAAATGAGGAGACACATTTTTATGGAGAGGGTGGTAGCTGGGTGGAATGCATTACCGGCGGAAGTGGCATCCAGTAGAACAGTGGGCTGCTTCAAAAGGGGCTGGGACAGGGCAAGGGGGAGGGTCAAGGGAGGGGGAGGGTAGGAGGGAAGGGCAGCTGCAGAATAAGGGGTGCTAGCTGCACATTCAAGCAGACTTGAAGGACCACTAGGCCTTTATCTGCTGGCAAATTTTGTATGAGAGGATGAGGCAGAGTGGATCTCTAAGGGGAGGAAATTCCAGATGCTAGCAAAATGATAGAAGAAGGCTGCTCTCCCTATGGTGGAAGTCTGGGAAGGGAGGGCAAGGGTCCTAATGGGGGAGTTGTGGAGTGAGTAGGAAGGGGTAGGAGGAATGGAGAGAAGGGAGAGAAGGGAGTGAAGGTAAAGAGGCAGGGCGCCAAGCCAGAACTTACCAATTTGGGAGGCACTACGGGCAAGGCATCTGTCCCTGAGAGAGGAAGGAGAGAGAGAGAGAAGTGGAGGTCACAGTGGTGAGTACGTGGTGGACAGGCAAGAGTGAAGTGGCAAAAGGGAGTTGAAAGGTGTGTCTAGCCTGATAAGAGTGGATTTGGGGGTGATTCTATAGACTATGTCACCAAAGTCAAAAATAGGATCATCTTCTGGACGATCTCTCAACAGGCAGGTATGGGAAGGCAGCCAAGGTGTCTATATAAAGCACCCAGTTTGGGAAGCAGCTTTTTGTGGAGAGCATCCACATGACCAGCAAAGTCGAGGCTCCTGTCAAGCCAGAGCTTGAGGTATTTGATGGAAGCGACATCTTCTAATGTGGATCCATCAAGAGTGTGGAAAGTAGGAGTGGCAGTTAGCCCAGCCAGATTTTGCCTGGTGCCAAAGGTTATTGAGACTGTCTTTTTGGTGTTTAGAGACAGTTTATTTGCACGTAACCAGTGCTGGACATTGTTGAAATCCAGTTGGAGGCTGCTTGCCACATCTGAGGCGGAAGTACCGGAGGCATAAACAACAGTATCATCCACGTACATGTGGATATTTGCAGTTGAACAGGCAGCAAGAAGGTCATTAAGGGATATCGAGAAGAGAAGTGGTCCTAGTACTGAACCTTGAGGGACACCTGTACTTATGGGGAGGGGGCAGGGGGAGATGGAGTTACCAATCCTGGCTGCCTGAGACCTTCACATAAGATAGGAATGGAACCAATGAGTGGTGGTCACAGAGAGACCAGCTGCTCCCAGCTTAATGAGAAGAAGGGAGTGGGAAACAGTGTCAAAAGTTTTGGCCAGGTCGTCAAAGATGGCAGAGGTGATGCATCCCTGATCTATGCCAGAGAGAATGGTGTCTGTAAGCCAGAGAAGGGAGGTTGTGGTGGAAGGGGCCTTACGAAAGCCAGACTGGAAGGGGGTGAAGAAGGAGGAGGAGAAATCAAGGGATGGAGACAGTTGAGCCAGATACAAGTGCTCTTGGAGTTTAGCAAGGATAGGGAGCAGAGATACAGGGTGAAAATTGCCAGGATTAGTGGAGTCACTGCCCTTGAGAAGCGGGATGACAGTGGCTAACTTCCAGGCATCTGGAACTGTGGCAAGTGTGAAGGACAGGTTCAGCAGAGCAGAGAAAGGGAGAGCTATAGCGTGGGCAGAAAGGTGCAGGAGCTTAGGTTCCAGGCCATCCGGGCTTTAGCCTTGAGGGTTAAGGGCAAGAAGAGCTTGCAAGGTATCTATGGGGGGAACTGATTTGAAGGAAAAACATGGTAAGGAGGAATTACATGCAGAAGAGACTGATGGAGGAGCTGAGGTGTGTTGTATTTGCATTAGCCTATAGGCATTCCATGGTCGTTGGTCTTATATGCTTTGTAGTATACCAAAGGGAATGAACTTTGCTTGTTCTGTAAGGTGTGATGCTGTGCTTAATCCATTTTCCTTCCAGTGGGTATTGTGTAGTATCTGGTTATTCACCCTGAAGTTATTATTCCCTGTAATGGTTGTTCCAAAGAATATTTGAGGTTGGTTTCAGTTTCTTTCATGACGCTACTGACCAATTCACGTATCTAGTCTGACGACCACTCCTTCAGAGTATGTGGTATAGTATTAAATGTTAGTGTGCTAATGTATATATTGGCACTAAGACACAGCTCTTTTTCTATTTGTACCCATGTAGGTTGGTATATTTTCTGTTGATTCCCATCTGGCATTTTTCTCCATTTGTTTATATACCTCATTTGTGTTGCCCACTTATACATTTTGATATTCAGGAGCTTTAGACCTCCATTATCCACTGTTCTTGCAAGCCCTTTAAGGTTACATCTGACTTTTTACAGACCAAATTAAGTTAGTTATTAATCTTTGCATCTGTTTTATCCATTCATTTGGTATTGGGAGACGAAGCATACTTAAACAATACTCAGGTTAGGAAATTCATTTTAACAGAGTGGATTCTTTGTCCCATGGAATGTGGAAGTTTATTCCACCATTCAGTGTTAGTTTTAAATTTATGTGACAGTTTTTTTTTTTGTCCAGTGCCACAGTTTCTTTTCCAGGGGGCATAGGTCTGTACCCAAGTGAGAGATATTCTTAGTGCACCACTGAAGGCCCAGATCTTCTACTTGCTTCCTTTTGCAATGATGATTAATGGGTAGTACTTAAGACTTCCCCACATTTAATTTATGGCTAGAAAATTTACCAAAGACCTTTATTACATTCAATAGTTCAGATATAGATTTTTCTGTGCGGGTGACCAAAACAGCCCCGATGGTCTTGATCCCAAGCTTTTTCGTCTCTCTGCTTCTGCTATTGCCATCTCTGTTTCCCACCACCTCAACCTCTCCTTCTTGTCAGCTACCATCCATAGTCATTGGAAACAGGCAACTTTCTTCCTCCTCTGTAGAGGGGGGTGATCTCTTCTCTCCTGGTAACTACCATCCAGTCTCCCTTCCCACCCTGGCTTAGCTCCAGGAACGTTTTGTACTCTCTCATCTCTCCCCTTCCTTGACATCTCCTACTTCTGCACTCTTTTCCAGTCTGGCTTTAGGAAATCCCACTTCACATTTGCTTCCCTTCTGTGGCTCACTGACTCCATCCTTTTTTGGCATGGACCAGGGCCAGATCATCTCTGCCATCTTTGTCAGCTCAGCCAAAACCTTCACACTGTTACATGCCATTTCCCCTGGACAAGCTTAAGGTTACAGGGCTCTCTGCCTCTTCAGTCAGTTGGTTCCACTGCTACCTTGAGAGCAGGTCTCATGCTGTCCATATTGGAGATGCCTTATCCCCACCCCACTCCCAATCTTGTCAGGCATGCTCCAAGGGTTCGTCCTTGGCCCCATTCTCTTCTGTATCTTCCTAAATGACCTACCTGCTGCCTGTTCCTCTGTGTCCATCAGCATGTACACAGATGGTACTGTGCTCTATGCCTCCAGCTCCTCTGTCCCTGACCTTACCGCCTGGTTCAGACAGGACTTTGATAACATCCATCTCTGGTTCCAGGCCACCAGCTATCTCTCAAAGCCAAGAATATGACATCAATGACCTTTAGCCCCAGGCAGAGGCTTGCCAGGCTCACCCCCCTTCCCTCCTTCCTTATCTTGATGGCACCAGATTGAGAAGGTCTCCTCCTCCTTCAGGTATCTCAGTATCTGGCTGGGCAGCCACCTCAAGTTCAGGGGGAATCAGGTTAATTGGTGGCATTAAATCACAGTACTGTGCACACATACAGGGTCTGAAAAGTCACACTCTGGGTACCCAGGTTGGGGGGGGGGCTAGCCAGGTCCATTGCCTGGTGTTGTCCGGCAGGTGCAGATGGATAGGGCCCTGTAGAAGAAAATACATGCACAATACCCAATTGTAATCCGGAGCCAGATGAATGAAACAGCAATAATTAGATGACACACTTGCAATTTGATAAACAGATGGCAGGGAGCTACCCCGATTTGTACTCATAATACCCAAGCTGAGGATCGGATGGAGAATGTCCTTCTGGATTGCCAGAACAGGGCATGGAGGAAAGGTCCTTGTGACTGGACCCACTGCAGCTAATAGCAAACGGATGTAGTCTGAATTAAGCTGGGGTTTACTTCCAGCTTCAGCACACAATTCACTGTACAGGGGATTTGAAATAGCGATTCCCCACAAGCACTATGCACATTTATATGTAAAAGAAAAGTACTATACCAGGCAGGCTGCTCCTCGATCCCGATCGCAATTACTGCAAAATACCCGGGAGCACACACAGTAGCTTCAGTTCCTGACAGACCGAGCGCGATTCAGCAATTTCTCTAGTCTTCTATAGGGTGAGCCTGGTTTCCACACTTCTAGTATTTCTTTCTCCTCACAACTCAGATTCAGTCCAAACTGGCACTCACAAAGGCTGCAGACTGAAACTCAGGGCCTCACACGTGCTTCCTGCGCGAAACTATACACCGCAGAAGCAGACAGCTCCTTCTCTCTTCACTGCCACAACTGATCTGCTCTTTCCAGTCACAGAGCAGGGCATTTCCTTTAGCTCCACACTATTCTGTTGGCTGATTCAGCTGTCACTCACAATAAGACTCCCTCTGTTGGTAGAAAAAGGCACCAAGGTCAAAACTACACTTCCCAGAGTCACTGCCCATACAATCCCCTTGTGGCTGGCTCAAATTAAGAGTCCAAGTTCTGATTCATCCACAGGCTCCATTTTAGGGCTCCTTTAACCCAATTGTCCCAGCACAGCAGTTTAGGTCCAAAATGGACAGGCAACACACAGAGTCCCAGCTGCAATAAAGGCAGGTTAGACAAACTACAATTTGCTAATGCTTTAAATGATTACAGGCAAACAGTTACAGCTTTCAGATGGGCTCCCTTTGCACTCTTAGCGACTGCAAAAATGGAGCGATTTGACAGCAATTCGGGCAGGATTCGAGCATTAAATACACAGTCCCCCCATACAAACTAATTAAGTCTGCAAGCAGACAGCTCTTAAAGAGACAGTACCAGAGGCTCCAAAAGCACTCACAGATAAACGGCTTAAATGCCAAACACCATTCAGGCTGGGAGTACTTAGGCAAGCTCCTAGGAGGCTTTTTAGGAACCCCCATTTGTAGGGGGGGTTACACCCTTTCTGGCCTGAAAAGAACTTGGCGTCCGCGTCAAGTAAGTACCCCTATAAGTTTCAATACAACCATATACATTCACATCAATATCACATTGGGATTATACATGTAATTATCAGTCAACATATCACCATACCAGAAACACATTTCTGAAACTTTTCAGTACATCACTTTTTACACAGTATTGTACATGCATTGTACCATAACACAGGTTATTACCTCCTGTACATGAAACCTGAAGAGAGGGGGCCCTTCCCTATCAGCTACCTTGGGGCTGGATGGGGCAGGGGCACCATATCTATAGGGCAACACAAGTAACTTGGAGTTAGCACTGATGTTCAGTTTGGGCAATGAGCTCGGGGACACATACACTCCTTTATGGACAACATTGAGAGGCAAGTCCACAGGCCTCCCAGGGGAATCATAACTGAGGTGCACCACAGGCTTTACAGCTTGACCAGTCTTTCTAGGGGGAACTGTTACAGTCTCTGCACCCTGAGCCTCATTTTCAGCATTGTCCTCACTTGTCAGGGGAGTCTCCATTGGGGTAGAGAGGCTGGAACTTGGGGCACTTTCAGCTCCAGGAGTTACAATCTCTGAGTCCACAACACTTGGCTCACATGGGGAGTTTTCTGACACTGACAGTGAATTATCAGGGCACTCAATGCACTCTTCTTGTTCTGGCATATCACCAGTTTGTCCCAGTCCATCATTTTCCTCCTCTGAAAACTCAAACAGTTCAATCATACACAATGATTCCATATCATCTGACTTCATGCTTTGCACTTCACTTTCTGGGAGGATTGGCTCCGGGGACAAAGCTGGGGGCTTAGACAGTCCAGAAGGCCCAGCTTCATCTCCAGGATTGACTAGGGGATTGCCCCGAAACAATTGACTCAGTTCGTAAGAAGGGTAGTATTCAAAGCCACACTCAATTTCCTCTGACATGGACTGACAGTCAAGTCCAACTGGGACTTGTGGAGGGGAACACTTTAACTCAGCTTCTGTGGGTGCAGGCTTTCTTGATTTTTTTCTTAGCAGCAGCTCTAGTCACTGGTCCAGAGGGGGCATTTTCTGGTGGCTCAGACTCAATCAAGATTTGTCCAATGGGCAGTAAATGATTTCTATGCATTGTTTTCACATCTTTTGAATTATTCTCAGGCCTTACTTTGTACACAGGCAGATCATCTAGTTTGCCCACTGCAATGTGAGGGAGATGGTACCATCTGTCAGTAATCTTATGTTTGCCATGCAGTCCCAGATTTCTTAGCGATACCCAATCTCCCTCCTGGAGTTCCTGTGCTTTCACCTTTTTATCATACCTTTCTTTGTTGGCCAGATTTCTTTTGGCAGCCATGGTTTGAGCCAGTTGGTACGCATGATTTAACTGGGCCTTTAACTTTTGCACAAACTGTAAATAGTTGTCAGCTCGAGCCCCATCAGGAGATACTCCAAAACATACATCTACCGGCATTCGAGTTTCTCTTCCAAACATCAGGCGGTAGGGGGAGAACCCAGTGGCATCACTTTTGGTGCAGTTGTAGGCATGTACCAGGGTGCTAATTTGTTGGCTCCATCTAGGCTTGTCCGTTGGGTGGAGGATGCCTAGCATATCTAGCAAAGTGTGGTTGAAACGTTCAGGCTGCGGATCCCCCTTGGGGTGGTTCTGGACTTTCACACTCCCCACAGAGAAAGCATCTCTTTGATCAGATGACTCTCAAAGTCTGTCCCTTGATCAGAATGGATTCTTTGTGGAGCCCCATAGTGAACAAAAAAGTTTTCTACAAGTACTTTTGCCACAGTGGATGCCTTCTGGTCCTTGGTGGGGAAAGCTTGGGCATATCTTGTGAAATGGTCAGTGACCACCAGCACATTACTAATATTTCTTTGATCTGACTCCAGACTCAACAGATCAATACAGACCAGCTCAATGGGTGCACTGGTGGTGATGTTAATAAGGAGGGCAGCCCTCTGGGGCAAAGATTTCCTCTGTAAGCAGTGACTACAAGTTCAAGTGTGTTGCTCAACGTCAGCCCCCATCTTAGGCCAATAGAATCTGGATCTCACCAAGTCAAGTGTTCTGTCTATACCAAGGTGCCCCATGTGGTTGTGTAAGGACCTCAGTACTGAGTCTCGAAAGGCAGTGGGCAGCACTAGTTGTTGTTTGTCTATTTGTCTGCCTCTGTCTACTGTTTCTCTGTATAACAGTCTATTGATCAGTTTCAACTTAGGACCTTCCTTGTATAACAATGCAGTTCTCAAATCAGTGGAATGTAACCTTGACACATCTTTCCCTGCTTAGAGGGCATCTAAAGCTGATTTGATCATGGGATCTCGGGATTGAGCCCGCATAATACTGTCATTGTCCAGCTGAGGCAGTGCACCAATGTCTATTGCAGAAAAGTGGCAATAAGCAGCAGGCATGCAATTCTCAGAAGGTCCCAAACAGTCCACCATACAATCCACTGCGTCAGTGGACATTTGTTCCTCCCTGTCAAACTTCTGGCAGAGTACTCAAATATCAGGTTCTGACAGTCTGACCCAGTCATTCCTGGGGACAGACCTCCGGGAGAGAGCATCAGCATCTATGTGGTTCAGGCCTGCTCTGTATTCAACAGCATAGTCGTATGTAGATAATGCAGAAAGCCACCTATGGCCAGTGGCATCCAACTTAGCTGAAGTCTGCACTTAGGTCAAAGGATTATTGTCAGTTTTTACTAGTATCTTAGCCCCATACAAGTACTTGTGAAACTGGTCAACAATGGCCCACTTCAAGGCTAGGAACTCTAACTTATGTACAGGATAGTTTTTTTCCGATGGGGTCAGGCTTCTACTGGCAAAGGCCACTGGTCTCAGGCCATTCTCATGCCCTTGGTACAATACAGCCCCCAAGCCTTGCAGGCTAGCATCAGTGTGCAAGACATAGGGCTTCGCTGGATCTGCACAGGCAAGGACAGGAGCGTGGGTAAGTTGATATATAATCTCATGAAAAGCAGCTTCACACTCAGGTGTCCATCTGGCTCCAAATACTTCATTGGGACAGAAATACACTCTCTCAGGCTCAGAAGAAACCGACCTCTTGTATTTTTTGTGGGTAGGCGGGTAACCTTGAGTAAGACTAAGTAAAGGACGAATCACTCTTGAATAGTCCTTGATGAACCGGCGATAGTAGCCACAGAATCCCAGGAATCTTTGCAGTTCTTTTAGATTGTGGGGCTGTGGCCAGGTGGTCAAGGCCTCAACTTTACTTGGGTTGGTCTCTATTCCCTCAGTGGAGACTATGTGTCCTACATACTTTACAGATGTTTGGAAGAATTGACATTTATCGATGGACAGTTTTAGGCCGAAGTCTTCCAGTCGGTCCAACACCTTAAACAATCTGCTCTCATGTTCCTCCAGTGAGCTGCCAAACACAATAACATCATCCAGGTACACCAGGCACTCTAATAAGTTCATGTCCCCCACTGTACACCCCATCAGTCGTTGAAAAGTGGCTGGGGCACCTGAAATCCCTTGAGGAATCCTCAGGAATTCATAGAAGCCAAGCAGACAGATAAAGGCTGTCTTTTCGTGGTCTTCTGGGGCCATCAGGATCTGGTAGTACCCGATGCGAAGATCCAGCACTGACAGCCACTTACTACCATTCAGGCAGTCTAAGGCATCGTGAATGCGGGGCATTGTGTACTGATCAGGAATAGTCCGCTGGTTCAAGGTGCAATAATCCACGCACATCCTTACTGTCCCATTCTTTTTCCTCACTACTACAATAGGTGAAGCATATGGGCTTCTGGATTCTTGTATTACACCAGCAGCAAGCATCTCTTGCAGATGCCGTCTCACATCATCTATGTCAGCAGGTGCCAGGCATCGAGACCTCTCACGAAATGGCCTTTTATCATGCAGCCGGATGTGGTGCTCAGGTCCTTGCACACATCCTACATCCCATTCCTTTAAAGAAAACACCTGGTCTCTCTGGGCAATTTTTCTACTAATTCTCATCTTCCATTCGGCTGGCAACGGGGAGTCCCCAAAATCAAACAATTCAGGCATCACTCTGTCATTCTCCCCCGAACACTTATTACTGAGTAGCACTGCAGTATCCGCACAATGTACATTAGCCAGGGTGCAACCTCTATTTACTCGAATCTCTCTATCAGACACATTATGAACTTGAACCATTACCCTTCTGGCATAAGCATGGGCTCTGGCAGGCAAAATACTTGGCTTGACCAGCAGTACCTCTGGCAATTTCTCATCGCCTGGTGCATCCAGCATGAGGATTTTATTCTTGACATCCTTTCTGATACGGACTTCCCCCTGTAAGGTACACTGGGCATGTGGTGCCAGGATCAGAGACTCAGGATACTTCTTCCAGACAATTCCAACCGGTTCCTCTGGTTCCATTTTTTCAGCATCTCTCTGTGCCTCATAGGCCTTCTTGATTAAGGCCGGGATTCTTAAAGCTCTACCAGTCTGTGACCCGTTTCTTTTTTTTTTTTTTTTACTTATTGTTTATCTACTCCTACTGTCCTTTCCAACCACCACTCCTTCCGTCCTACAAGGAGTGACAACCTCCCAAACTCTACCGACCAGCTTGGTCTGCCCCTAGAGTGCCACACTTGCCATTGGGGCCCTTGATGGCCCGGATTACCCCCCCCGGGCGGGGCGAGAGAGAACCCACCTTTACTCCCCTTTCTCCTGCGGCGAGCTGCACATTGGTGTTTGCCCCTGGTCGGTGGGTGGTGAGACCGGCTCCGGAGGACTTCATCTAGGCGACTGGAGGGCATTTTCCTCCAAGTAGTTTCCTCCCCTTAACCCGCCCCCTGAGACACCGGTGCAGAGAGTCTGCATGCTGATGCACACTCCTTTCAAGCGCCTAATGACGTCCCCCCTCCCCAGCTCTGGTAGACAAAGCCACCGAGCCCCTCGAGAGTCAGTGCATCCACCGACCCTCTCAGGATGTCAGGCGCTCCAAAGCACCCCTGGCATCCCACCCGAGGGAGGAGAGCATCCGTTGGGATGCTCCATCCTCCCTCCCTGCCCCCCCAGCCGACCCCTCGCTGACCCGGGTCCATTCCCGAACCCGGGTCGCCGGCGTAGCGCGAGGTGTGGCGTCCAGCGCCTCAACCCTCAGTGCCACCGGGATGGTGTGACCCCTGTTTCTCATAACACAACTGCGTCAACCATCCAAACATATGCGCATTCATCCCAGTTAGTAGAGGAACCCCATCATACAGTCCAGTAGGGGGACACACTAAGGCCAGGGTCTCTACTTGCTCTGCCACTCCAGCCATGGAGGTAGGGAAAGATAGCTAAATTCAGATATACCCGGAGTAGGGGTAGGCCTCCTCAGTTAACCCCCACACATGCAGTCCTTCCAATGGTCTGACAAATGCTTCTGATACCAATCCTGGAACATAATCATCACTTGGGACCCACTGTCCAACACAGCTCTGGTGGGCACACCATTCACTTTTACGGTAGCTTCCATTGAAGGGCCCACTATTCTGGACCAGTCTGGAGAGGCGGTAGCAAGGGCCTGGGTAGATGATCTAGCCACAGAAGGATGTGAGTTAGCATTTTTGGGACCTCCACTGCGATCATTTCGTGCACCTCTTAACCACTGTTTTGTGCTCCAAAGCTTTCCTTGCAGCCGGCTCACCACTCTCTCTAAGTCTTTCCAAGACCGGCATTCCCTCTTCATGTGCCCATCCTTCCCACAATTATGGCAAAATATGTCTGCTGAAGTTTGGGGTGACCGAGGCATCACATTGGGGGCTGCGGCAGTGGTACTATCAATAGAAAACCTTGGTGCCACCTCAGCTGGTGGTGGGTTGGACATTTGGAGACATCTCTTCAGTTCCCTCACCTCCATAGCCAAGACATCAAGTTTTGAACTGTCGTCAACATGAGCTGCCTGGGTAGCCACCCCCACTCCCAAAGCAGAAGCAGTCGGGCAAGTGTCAGTGCCCGTACTCGTAGGAGTGGCCTTCATGATGAGACTGTCTGTTACTTTCCTAATCTCCCTCAGCAGCTCCTCCCAGTGTGGGGTATTTACAGCCATCCCCGTTTGGCAGGCACTTTATCCTCGACTTTCATCATGGGTTGTTGGTGATCCCTGACCATCAGCAGCCGACCCCGCCCTTGGAGCAGAGGTTGTAGCAGCTACAACTGCGCGGGGCTCTGAGGAATCCTCCTCCTCCTCAACTTCCCGGATTTCTTTTATCAAATCACAATGATCTGGCAGGTTACCCCTCCTATCTTGAAGCCCCAACTGAAAGAGCTGCAATTTTGAGTGCTTTGCATGTTGCAGTATGTGCCCCAACCTCACATGGTTTAAGTCACTGGCGGCCACCCCACCTTTCCGGTAGGCCCTCTGCAGCGTTCTTTCCAGATGAATAACATGCAGATAAACTTTCCCCTGGCCATTGTTTTGTACCTTGAAACTTCCACATCAAGCTCTCCCCTGACTCAATGCTCGCAAAGTGGCCTTCAAGTGCAGTTAGGTACTTTTGGGCAGATGCCTCAGGGTTTGTGGACCTCAAAGACTTAATGGCTTCCAGAGCGGGACCTCTCAAACTCTCTAGGATTCTTGTCCATTTCTCAGCCTCTGCACACTGCCACTCAGATACCAAAGGGGCAACATAATCTATTTAGGTCTCCCACTCATCCTCCCCCGAGGGCACTGGGACTGTGCCAGAGAAACGTCTGAGCTTTCTGTAAGAGTCCAACTGGATCGGGAGAATTATGACCTGGGAGGGAGCTACTGGAGAGCTCTTGTGGGGAACTGGGGATGTACCTGGGGAATGCAGAGGCGTGTGGTCACCTGAGAGGTCTAACACCTTTACTAGTTCCTGAGCAGTGCGCCCTTCAGAGGCTAGCAGTTTGAGTAATTTCTCTTTGAACCTATCTATACTAGGAGACCCACCCAGGGTGGCCGGACCACTATGTAAATGAATGACCCTCCATCCCGTCTGGGCACCTTCGGACATCATGACAGGGGGTACCTTCTCGGGGTCCACTTGGGAGTTACACGAGATCAGTACTATCATAGTCTGCTCAAATAAATCAGTACCTCATCCCTTTACTTCAACTTTGCCCACGCCCTTAATTTGTTCCACAGTGGATACAATGTCAGCATCGCTGGTCCCTAAGGGGACATCCAGCAACAGAATAGCCTTTTGGGGGTCTATCCCCGCAGTTTTGCTCCACCTCATCATTTTGTGCACCATCAACTTATGGGGGTCAAGTTTTAATTTGGGCGTGGTACTCCCTTCCATTTTTTCCCTTAAATTAAACATATCGAGGTATTTTTCCTCACTTGGCCACTAGAGGATGCTAATCCCAGCAGTGCCTCCAAGATGTAACTCCCAGGTGGCGTTATCCCAAGGGCTACTACCCCTGCCTGATTGACTACTGATAGGTTGAGGGGCCTAGGTTCTATGGCGGGTGCCTCCACCCAGAGGTCAGGGTTTGTAGTGGTTAGACTAGCTTGGTCGCAGCCCTCTGGGACACTAAGACACCCTTTTATTCCCTCTAGTGGCTCACACAGTACACAGGAGTTACAGTCCCAATACCCCACATATACACACTGTTTACTCATAGTACCACTTACCCTCGAGACGGATTCTGCAGCACGCTCTGAGGACCCTGTAAAATAAGGTTAAACAACATGTACAGCAAAATACAATACTGTTTCCATAAGCACCAACACCACAGACAGTATATAGTATAACAACAACAAATCTGATTTATTTAGGGGACAGTAACACGGGAGTGGGGAATCAGATTAATTGGTGGCATTAAATCACAGTACTGTGCACACATACAGGGTCTGAAAAGTCACACTCTGGGTACCCAGGTTGGGAAGGGCTAGCCAGGTCCGTTGCCCGGGGTTGGCCAGCAGGTGCAGATGGATAGGGCCCTGTAGAAGAAAATATATGCACAATACCCAATTGTAATCCGGAGCCGGATGGCTCAGTTCGTGAAGAAATGAAACAGCAATAATTAGATGACACACTTGCAAATAGATAAACAGATGGCAGGGAGCTACCCCGATTTGTACTCACAATACCCAAGCTGAGGATCGGATGGAGAACGTCCTTCTGGATTGCCAGAAGAACAGGGCATGGAGGAAAGGTCCTTGTGACTGGACCAACTGCAGCTAATAGCAAACGGATATAGTCCGAATTAAGCTGGGGATAACTTCCAGCTTCAGCACACAATTCACTGTACAGGGGATTTGAAATAGCGATTCCCCACAAGCACTATGCACATTTATATGTAAAAGGAAAGTACTATACCAGGCAGGCTGCTCCTCGAACCCGATTGCAATTACTGCAAAATACCCGGGAGCACACACAGCAGCTTCAGTTCCTGACAGACTGAGAGCGATTCAGCAATTTCTCCAGTCTTCTATAGAGTGAGCCTGGTATCCACACTTCTAGTACTTCTTTCTCCTCACAACTCGGATTCAGTCCAAACTGGCACTCACAAAGGCTGCAGACCGAAACTCAGGGCCTCACACGCGTTTCTCGCGCGATACTATACACCGCAGAAGCAGACAGCTCCTTCTCTCTTCACTGCCACAACTGATCTGCTCTTTCCAGTCACAGAGCAGGGCATTTCCTTTAGCTCCACACTATTCTGTTGGCTGATTCAGCTGTCACTCACAATAAGACTCCCTCTGTTGGTAGAAAAAGACGCCAAGGTCAAAACTACACTTCCCAGAATCACTGCCCATACAATCCCCTTGTGGCTGGCTCAAATTAAGAGTCCAAGTTCTGATTCATCCACAGGCTCCATTTTAGGGCTCCCTTAACCCAATTGGCCCAGCACAGCAGTTTAGGTCCAAAATGGACAGGTAACACACACAGAGTCCCAGCTGCAATAAAGGCAGGTTAGACAAACTACAATTTTGCTAATGCTTTAAATGATTACAGGCAAACAGTTAAAACTTTCAGATGGGCTCCCTTTGCACTCTTAGCGACTGCAAAAACCGAGCAATTTGACAGCAGCTTGGGCAGGATTCGAGCATTAAATACACAGTCCCCCCATACAAACTAATTAAGTCTGCAATCAGACAGCCCTTAAAGAGACAGTACCAGAGGCTCCAAAAGCACTCACAGATAAACGGCTTGAACGCCAAACACCATTCAGGCTGGGAGTACTTAGGCAAGCTCCTAGGAGGCTTTTTAAGAACCCCCATTTGTAGGGGGGGGGTTACACACAGATCAGAGCTAATGAATGTCAGGAAAAGAAAATTTGGGGTGATAAAATGTTGGGCGTTTAACGCTGTCGGGAATGTGGTGTCGGGAATTTGACAGTTGGGCGATCAACAGTCGGGAATTAGTACGGATCCCCAATTGTCTATATATATTTCACCTTATTTTATCTGCTGTTCCCGCTCCTGTCCACCCCTGGGACACATTGGGAAACAAGTTGTCACCAGCTCACTGTGTCTTTCCTGATAAGACTTTTTTAAAGGGGAACTGCACTGAACTCAGTCGCTGTGCTTTCCATCATTGTTCCCAGGAATATACCCTTGCATCGAAGTGTTTCCTTTTGTTACCTGCATAATTTCTGTGTGTGCCATGGTTTTGTTCCTACCTTAGCCCGCTACCGGACGCTCCGTGCTGTGCGGTTGTGTGTTCTGGTGCCGCACCCCGAGTCCGACGTGCGCATCATGTGCCTTTCTTGTGGACGCGCTTTGCAACCTGTGACCCCGCGCGTCCTGCTATTGCGCATGTGCGGTCAAGCGAGTGCGTCTGTGTGTGCACTGCAGCGTCAGTCGCGCCTGCACTCAATGCTTCTTGCTGTGTGACATTGCTGGCACAAGTGAACCTGAGTTGGTGTGAGTGCCTCATTCAGCATGTTATTTTTGTAATGTACGTTACAGTGTCGCTGTTTGCAATGCAGTTATGGTGTTCTCCATCACGTTTATCGAGTTCCTTTACAATTCAGAGTCTGAACAGTGGTATAATGAAAATCAATATGAAGACAGCTGATTACTACAATATAGAAAAAGGCATTGTGTTCTACTGTTCACAGCACATGATTGTGATGAGATCAGTGGTTTGAATCCTATCGGGAAATGTGTCATTTATCTTAACGTCATATATTTGTGGTCCACCATGGCCCTCTGTGTACTAACACGCAGGATACTGGTTGTTAGGCAAAACCTTGTCATGTGTTCATTATGATCCACATGAAATAGTGCCCATTGGTATCTCTGAGGATCCCTGGCTATTGCATGATGATATGCATAGACATAGAGAGGGTCCTGTCAGCCACATAACTCCTGCAGCTCCGAGTACAGAGATTGGAGGTAAGGGCTGCAGGTGATGTCATGGCCACATAACATTAGTATGTGGGTCCGTATTATCTCAACATGCTGTCTTGTCCAGCATTTTTATTCCTATTTGTGTAGAGGTGGAGATGTTATTACTGTTGTTCATAAAAAAGTAGTGTGGTCTTTACAGTTATGCACCCTCATTTTGTCCATGGCTGTATGCCTTATTATTTTTGTAACTGTGTAAGTGGCAGTATGCACAACTTGCTGTTTTCATGGGTGACCTGGGAGCACTGTCGTGGTGACTTGTTCAAACTGACATAGTATGTAGTATGCAAGTGGAGTTTCTGTGACTGAAACCCAGTTCTGCAGGCTGTATCAAGGTCATTCACAGGTCTGTACCGTAACCTGTAGGCTATAGTGCCATCCTAGATCCACTTATTGATGCGATCACTGGTCAGTTTCCCATATCTGTATATTCTGTGATATGCACATGAAGCAGTGCAAACACCGAAGGCAGTGCCTTTTCAGAATCTCACAGGTATAGCAACACACTGTCTGTGTACAGGCAATATGATGTGCCCTTCCACACTTAAATGTCCTGGAACTGGTGCCCTTGTAAACGTTATGAGCCACAGGCGCAATGTAAACCACAGGTAATGGGTGAACATGGTTCCCCTCAGCATGTTTAAAATCTGGGGAATGGTGCCTGCTTAATGTCATGCATGTTTTGGTGGTGGAACAATCCCACTGCAGGAATTGGATAAATTAAACCTGTAAAAGCCATGCAAATTCATCTATACTGTCTTCAGAAAAAAGGAAGTTACTGGGGCTGATACTTTTTCTCGGGTGCTTGGTTGGCTAATGTGCTATCTCAGTGTTGTGGGTGGGTGCAGGACACTGGATGACTGTATCTATGTGTGTTTGTGTTTGTCTGCGTGTTTCTGTCTGTGTGTGTGTGTGTGTGTGTGTGTGTGTGTGCGCCTGACTGTGTGTCTCTGACATGTAAATAGTCCTGTGTGTCACTGCGTTATGGGGCAGCGTGTCCAGAAGTGTGTGACAGAATGCATGTACGGTTGGCGGTGTGAATGGACCTCTGTGAGGCCTGGCTACCTTGCCGTGGTACAGAGGCTTATCACAATGTTGATCAGACATTGTAACTACAAGCCAGACAACTGTAATTTGGATCATTTTGGAAAACCTAATACATCTGTGGGAATGATACTTGTGTTCAGTTGCTGGGTGGAGAAATTGCTATGTTACTGTTTGGGGGGGGGGACCTGCACACTGTGTATGACTGTATCTATGTGTGTTTGTGTGTGTCTCTGTGTTTCTGTCTGTCTGGGTGTGTGTGTGTGTGTGTGTGTGTGTGTGTCGCCTGACTGTGTGTCTCTGACATGCAAATATTCCTGTGTGTCACTGCGTTATGGGGCAGAGTGGCCTGAACTGTGTGACAGAATGCATGTACAGTTGGCGGTGTGAATGGACCTCTGTGAGGCCTGGCTACCTTGCCATGGTACAGAGGCTTATCACAATGTTGATCAGACATTGTAACTACAAGCCAGACAACTGTAATTTGGAGCATTTCGGAAAACCTAATACATCTGTGGGACTGATACTGTTATTTCAGTGCCAGTTGGTGAACGTGCTATCATATGTTGTGTGTGGGTGGTGCCACGTGTGTGACTGTGTCACCGTGTACGTCTTGACCTGCAATGTAATATACAAATTCAAACATTTCTTTATGATAGCAGTGCTGAGTAAAGTATTTTGACACACATATGTAATTTTCTTACAGAAACCATGGCCACTCGTCAGGCGAAAGTAGCAGCACTTCGGGCGACAGTGACAGTGAGGCAGCGCACATCTGTATGGAGATTTTTGAAAGTGTGGCTGCTGCATCTGGGCACATTAGGCCATATATGTTTCAGCCACAGAGGCAGCAACCACATCATTCATCAACCCACAGCAGCAGCTCATCTGATGAGGAGGCAGAACTTTTGCCAAGTCGCCTTGATGACCTCAGTTGGTGCACATGTGGCAACTGCATAATTATGCCAAGAATCAGGGAGTGCCTTTGCTGTGCTGAGGCTGGTCATCAACTTGGAGACAAGCTGGATGGTGTGATGTGCATCACACAAAATCCATACTTCGGTACTGGTTGCTTAGACCCATTTGTAGTACGCCTATCACTGATCACCATCTGCTCCTGTTATCATCATCCGCAACCGGCAACACCAGCGCCTAATAGGTATTGCAATCATGTAGTACATTTCTATGTTTAACTTTTTCCTTTTTTATATTATGGTTGATTGTTCTACCTTCCCTCATTGGCTCCACTGTCTGCGATTCCTCAACACCCCTTACCTCCAGACGCCTCTTGTGTCTGCTGTTAGCCTCTTCCACCCGGTGTCCCTCACACTCCTAAGTTAAGTGACACCAGGTGACCCATCCTTATGGACTCCAATCACATACTAGTTTTTTCTATATTGTGTCCCCACATGCCTTTCTTTTGCGCTTTAATTTTTGTTCCCTGCCTTGCTGCCTCCTCATGACACTCCCTCATACCCTGTTCATCCCTGTATGTCCCTCATGCAGAAGCTTGCCCCACAGTGCCTTTCTGAGTCCTGTATCCCACCTACTTTACTCCTTCTCTCCTTTGAGTTCCTGCACAGTGGTGTGTTTCCTGCGGGTAGGCGATCTGAGTGTTGTATTGCTTGTCAGTTTGGACTGGTTTATTTTTCTCCATTTTCTCCACCTAGTCCGTCCTGCCCCTGAGTGCGTCAGCAGGCAGGACAAAGGTACATACATATGGCGTGCTAATGCACGCTGCAGTCAAATGCCCATGATGTCCTCCACTCCCCTGCTGTCGATCAGCTGTCTGTGCACTGATGCCCGTGCTTCCACAGGCACAGTTGCGTTGTGTGTTCCGAACACCCCATGAACCGACCACAGGAGTAGTATAACATCCCTTTTGGTGCTCGATGCTAGTCTACCCTCTGACACTCACTGTCCCCGAGCCTGTCCCCAAACCCATGTCTCCGACGTGGTGCTATGTGTGACATCCACCACCTCTATCATCACTGCGACCATGCCTTCCCCCGCTGTCCCTTCTGTCCGTCATGGGGTACATATTCCACTGTCCTTACCTGCTATAATACTGTCTCCCCTCCATTCCATACCCCATTTTCGGTGGCCTTCTCTGCACACCATCCAGTTGCATTATATCACGCTTCAGGTATCGCATCGAAAACTGTGTACAGTACTGTCACTATGGCCCTAATACTGACATGTGGATGGACAACCTCACCTCTGTTTGACTTGATCCAAAAACCCTCGCAATACATTACACCATTTTGATTGCTTTTGCGGCAGCTGAAATGCACTTGGCAGTGTTAGTCATGGTCCCTATTACCGTGATGCCTATGTCCCTATTATCCCCACTTATCACCACCCTAATCCCTTCCTGGCAGTAGTGTGTTCTTGGGTTGTTCACCAGAAACTGCACAACCTGACACTTGTTTGCATGGCACAGCACCTGCCACTTCTCTGATAACTGATCCATGTTGAGTATGCCCCCCCTCGCAGATGCATCATTCAGGCAGTCCACCCACCCCTGTTTCTATATGGTAGACGTCCATCTGTGTGCTGTGTTGACATTAGTAAGATAATGTTATTATAAGTACAGCACTGTTGCTGTCTTTATTACTGTTCTAATGACCGTTGTTGCTCTACTGTTTAGGTTGATGAGGTTAGCTGCATACATTCAGTATACCCATTGGGTTCATGATATCCTTGGAAGAAAAATTCGCGGTGTCATCCCTGCATGCGCCGTCACAGCCATTAGATCAAAGTGGCCCGAGGCAACTGGGATATACAAAGGTTTCAGAGAGGCTGATGAAGATAATGAAGACGAACTGCGGCCCAACTCCATACTGCAGGAGTTCAGCTCCCAATCCGTTTGACAGCCAAATAGAACGTTTTTGTTTATCACGGTTCTGTGAAATGACTACATAGCAGAAACACATTTTGCAAACATGACTTGTTGTAACACATTGTTAACTGTTATGGGCATGATGTTCCATGCACTACTTTATTTTGTATAATGTGACATTAACTGTGGAACACAATACGTGCTTCATTTATGCATTGCGTAAAAAATTAAAAGGAACATCTGTAAAACTGTTAATACAGTAAGCATCATCACACCGTACCGAGTAAACTGCACTGTTAACACTTAATCAACATTGAAGCAATTTACATATGTAAAAGCTACTTCAATCAATCCTTCTTCTTAAACAGGGTTATTTTGTTACCTGTGACACTGTAATTATAAACATGTTCAAACATCAACATCATTTGCATAATTACACATATAACATGTTGAACAAGTCACAGCCAAACACAGACAGGTTTGTGGGAGTTTGCTGTGGTAGGTTGCCTGTATGAATAGTACCACCTCATGAAACAACTTGTACTGATGAATGAGTGTTGTGGACAATGTGACCCGGGCCAGTAATGCACATAGACGTGCCAGAAACTTAAGGAAGACTGTTACTATGACAGTGAAAAACAACAGTACAGGTGCAGTGAAACAGTAGTGGAGGTCCACTGCACTTAACAACATAGAAATCATACCGGATACTTTCTCATGGTTATGGATTCAGTGTACAGTAAGGGGACAGTTGGGAGGCAGCCTCTGGGTACGGCCTTCTTTACCTATGACACAACAAACTAGGCAGATGATAAGGAGAACACTTTGAGCAAATCCGGGGAAGTCAGCCGACTGTTGTGGACTGCGATGGGAGGAAGAGAACAGAAATTAGCATGTTTCCTAAAGGAATGTGAAATGACTTGCTCCACGTATATGTAGCAAACAATGAGGTGCGATAATTAAATACTAATAATCTGGAAAGGCAGTGGGTGCGTACACAAAGGGGAAGAGAACTCATGTAGTCGTTCTTTTCCGTGTGCTACATGGACATTGATTGTCCCATACCTGCACTGAAAGGGGTTAAAGCAATGTTGGTGACACAACCACACACGGGGTGATTATGGTGTAAAGGGTGCTGGGTTGCATAACGTCCCTGAGGGTAGAAAAGGACCCGGGTGAAGAGTGGACACATTAATGAGTCCGGGCACTGGTCCTGGCAGAGGCAGTGACTGATCTCTTCCACACATCGCTAAATATGGGATGTGCGCACAGCGAACGTGGTAACTGCACATAACACTTTGCACAAGGGAAAATGGAGGAAATAAAGACATATCCTCACCAGCAAACTTGTGGTGACAGTGGAATAACTGTGCCCACTCCCGGTTAACATTTTCATTGCACACATAGCAGTTGGGTTCAAGAATAAGATCAGGCTTCTTCCGCTTACTCACCAACATCTGTATTGAAGTTGATGGTGTGGAGGGTGGCACATTACTGCAGGATGACTTTGAAACAGTGCCATACTGGTTGGTCACGGTGCACATTGTGTTCAATGCCGATAAGTGAAATGTCTTGAATTTTACAATAAAAACAATGCACACAGTTACGGTGTGGACGTTATCAAAATGTAAACTTAAAATGAGGAGCAGGATCTGGTGATGTTGGTGACTGTCCACTTGCAGCAGTCGGAACAATATATGAATGAAGCGCATAAGGCTAAGTGCATGCAAACGTGAACAGCTAGGGGGATTCACCCTCCTGCTGATCACCGCTGTAAATTATTGTATGTAACAAAACAGAAACACATTAACAGGTGACAATCATGTTGAAACTCTGGTGTAGTAATGCCAAGCGGATCTTTTTCATGGAAGGTAGAACAGCAGTTCTTGAGTACCTTGGTATGAACCGTGACAGGGTGTTGGTACATGTTTCAGTTGTGCTTAAATCTGGAGAAATGTTTTTCCAGCAACTCCTCTTTTGCTGACCTCTTTGTGCCGGCAATATTGGGTGGTAGTTCCGGTGCCTGTATAACAGTCACTTCACATAAGGTTCCCTGCCTCATACGTACAACATCATTCATCAACTGCACCACATAACGGTATGTCTTGCGAACCTTGACACTTTTAACAATCCATTGTTTCGTCACCTTGGAGAACACAAACTTATGTCGTGGTTTTCCCTTGAATTTATCTGTCTTTATCACTGTCTGTGACAGGTTACGATTTTCGCTGTAGTCAAGCATTGCCAGCTGTGTCCGTGCCAGCATACCATGATAGCTGAAGTGCTGCCTTTTGGTGCAGTATTTATTCAACAGAGAGTTGAATACCTCGATGTTCCCCATGTGACAAAATTGCGTTATTTTGTCCATGTCTTTCAGGAGGCGGGTATCTAGAACAACAGTTTTTAGTGCCTCATACGCTGGTTCCCCTTTGATGAGATAGTCAGTGTTGTCATGTTCAGTTTCCGTAAGTGGGCCATGGTCACATTTGCTGTACTCCAACGCGACATTCCATGAGTGGATATTTGCCATGTGCTCGAGTACTGAAATCCATTTCTCTCTAAGAAGAGTGCTGTTCTCACTGCAGGTCATTGGCAGACCACCAGAAGTGGTTCAGAACTGATCTGATCCACGGAATGAGTTTCTCACAGTATCTTTGCTTAGCCTTTGCAGTGAGTTTTTTGACGATAGATTTGGCAACATGTCAGACATCATATTGATGTTGAACACCCGGAAAGGTGCTTCCCTTGTTCATCAAGCAGGATATTTGGGGGTGTCAATCTGTTGCCACTGTTTTCACACTTATACCAGCATCCAAGATGCTTGCCATGCAACGTATGAAACCTTCTTTCTCCATTACGTTGGAGTTAGAAACCTCTGACACCTGAACCAGCGAGGACTCTAGTATGGCATTGGTATGCATATCCATAACTGTGTATGTACAGTATTTGGCACTATGTCCGGGTGAGTCACAACGGCCATCTCTAACTACCGTCAGTTGTTTGTCCTGCAATGTTTCCCATGTTTCATTCTTCTTATGTAGCCATGCCCTATTTACTGCTGGGAACATGTAGGTCTTCTGGATCGCCAGGTATTGTGACTTCAAATGAAAGGAATACCTCAAATTTCAAGAACTGTGCACCTGGTTGTAGTGTTTCCACTAAATATAATGCTGGCAGAAAGCAGCAGATTTCCAGCCCCATTTTATTTATCAAAGGTTGAGAGCGCCACGTGAAGTCATGGCTATTGGAACAGCAGAAGTTGGCCACATACATGGTTCCACGTACAAAGGTGTCAGTCAACATCAGTGGTACATGACAGATTTGGCACAGCAACATGCTGAGAAGAGTTAGAAGACAACTTTTAAAAACAAGAAACTTAGTTTCACTCACAATGCCATCACTGCATGAAAATGTGTCATCATCATTGGCATCATTGTACTCTTCAGAGTCTGACTCAGAGGATGGTACAAACAATGACTGCTGCGTTTCCATCAACTCACTCGTCTGTGAAGACAGCATGGAGACACTGTGGTCATGGTAGGTTTCATTAGCAGTCTTTGGTTTCACTGGAGTCGAGGTTAGTGGTGGTGGCAATGGCAGGCTGGTGTCAAGATTCACATCAACCAAAGCGACCGAATTTTGGTCATGCAAACTTGATCCCAGTTGTTCCTGTGCATGTTGTGTTTCTGTATCATCCTTGGAACTGGTACTGTATGTATGATCCTTGTACACATTGTCAGGTGTTTCTGGCCACTGGCATGCAAAATCATACATATCAACACAACACTGCACAGCAATGCTGCTGCTTGTGATACCCTGATGATGGCCTGACGTGCTTCTTTCAGAGGACACAATGGGCTCAGTATTTGTTACCTAATAGGGTGAACAGGAAAGTAAAGCAGTTAGCATACACTGTGACTGGGAAGCACAGGAAAACATATCAAGAGAGCTTTCGCACAAGATATGTTGTGGTCTGTGTGTCTATGTGGTTGTGTGTGTGGAGGCTGTGTATTGTTTCAGAGAAGAACAAAGGTGAAGAATGCTACTGTTACTGTAAATGGTAGAATACCATACAATGACATGTAAAGTGTTGTACTACAGCATTGTGAGAAGGTTAACATTACTTATACAGCAGTGATGTGGTAAAAACACTGTTTAGAGGACTGTGTGTGACCGGGCAGACAAAGCAAGGTTACTGTTGTGCAGCGAGGTTTAATTTTTCTCAAGTGTGAGCACTATGGTAGTTACACAGTGCGTGTGTTAGCAAGTGAACCTCAACATACAACAATATCCAAGGTTACGGCTCATAGGAAATGGGTTTCACACCTGTACGTGCCCTACAGTGGTTCTGCTGTTGGATAGCCAGAATTCAGATATAGTTGACGACACTTTCCTGACAGTAATAATGTGCATCACTTACTTTGGTAAATAGCCTGACTCCATGTCTGCTGAGCATTTAATGTTGTCTGGCTTCATACTGCCTGAACATTATATGACATCACAAACTACGTTCCATGCTATTAAGATGAATGGCATACAGTGTGAGTCTGTGCTGTCAAACAATGTCTTCTTGATAGGAAACTGCAGAACCATGCCTGCTGAGGAGAGTGTAATTCAATATGCATTTGAGGACATCCCCAAGGAACATTCTTTACTTAGCATCAAAGCATCATAGCATAGTCAGAATACATAACTGCCACAAAAAAAAAAAAAATATTGAAGGATAATGGAACTACAAGTATGGGGGAATCATTACAAGTCGTTGTACTGTACTCACTGGCAGGAGGGGGAAAGGCTAAGCAGGGAGAAGAGGTAGCAGAACTGGAAATCACAGCAGAGAGAGTGAGGGAAGCCCTCGCGTACCTTAAGATGGAGAAAGCACCAGGGACGTATACATTACATCCCAGAGTGCTGAAGGAACTTGCGGATGTCCTCGCGAAACCACTGATGGAGCTTTTCACCATCTCTCCGAGGACAGGGTGGGTACCCCAGGACTGGAAGGTGATGCATATAGTGCCTATGCACAATGGGGGGATCGAGGGAGATGGCAGGGAACTACAGGCCTGTCAGCCTGACATCGGTGTTGGTCAAGGTGATGGAGGACATTGTCAAGGAGAGGCTGGGGGGGTCCTGGAAAAGTGAGGGTCCCTGGACGATAGACAGCATGGATTCGTACCGGGGAAATCGTGTCAGACAAACCTTGTGGAGTCCTATGAGTGGGTGACAAGTGCCTTGGACCTGGGTAGACCAGTGGATGTCCTCTTTCTAGACTTCAGCAAGGCATTTGACTGTGTTCCTCACAAGGGCCTGTTGGATAAGCTGGGAGAAATGGTGGTGGGGAACCAGATGATGAGATGGATAGGCAACTGACTCCAGGACCATACCCAGAGGGTCGTAGTTGGTGGTATAGTGTCATCCCCAAGGAGGGTCATCAGTGAGATCCCATAGGGATCAGTCCTTGGGCCCTTCCTGTTCAACTCCTACGTCTGTGACATAACGACAGGTATCAGGAGTGATATGACTCTCTGTGCAGATGACTCGAAATTGGTGGGGGTGGGGGATGGGGAGGATGGGCGTCTGGCCCTACACGGGGACCTTCAGGCTCTGGAAAGATGGTCTGGAATGTGGAAGCTGAGGTTTAATGCAGGGAAATGCAAGCTACTGCATATGGTAGCCAGAAACCCAGGCCAAGAGTACACCCTGGGGCAGGGGATGCTACAAGTCTCAATGGCCGAGAGGCACCTGGGGGTGGTGGTGGATGTCAAGATGAACAACTCAGAGACTTGTAGGAGGGTATCGGCGAAGGTCAACAGGATTCTGGGAGGCATCGCTAGGGGGATCACCTCCAGAAGGAGGGAAGTGATACTCACCCTGTATAACTGCTTGGTGAGGTTGCACCTGGAGTACTGCATGCAGTTTTGGAGGCAACACTTAAAGAGGGACATTGAAGTCCTGGAGAGGGTCCAGAGGACGGCAACCAAAATGATCTGTGGCTTGGGGGACAGGACTTATGTGGAGAAGCTTGAAGAGCTAAATATGTGCACATTGGAAGAGAGAAGGGACCGGGGGGACATGATAGAGGTCTTCAGGTACATGAAGGGGGGTAAATAGGGTAGAAGCAGTCAGGGTGCTTTGAAGGAAGGAGGAGGTGGGGGCCACTAGAGGGCAGGGGTGGAAGCTGGAGGGGGGGAAGATTCAGGGGAGAAAGGAGGAGGTGCTACTTCGCTGAGAGGGTGGTGGAGCCATGGAATATGCTGCCTTCGGGGCTGGTGGAGGCAGAGATGGTGTAGGGTTGCAAGAGGGGGTGGGACAGGTACAGGGGAAGGGTTCTAGAAGCAAAATGCAATGTATCGAGAATATCCAGAACTAGGAAGGGAGAAGCCAGAGAAGGCGAGGGGTCAGCAAGGTGAGATCAGAGGGTGGGGGATGACCAAACGAGCAGACGTGAAAGACCGTTAGGCATATTCTGCTGTCATGTTAGTATTTTAGTACCGGTAACCTCAAAATGATGTCACAGCTACAGCGGAACAAGCATACTCAAGGAATGGAATTATAGTATACGTGCATGCATGAGAAAAGTCAGTGATGCATTGTTCTGTGATCAGTCCCTTTGCAGCACTGTTTGACTGGACACACATGGTGACATAGTTGAGGTAGTGTTGATGAGCTTTGGCCATCAGTTACATAACTAACATGCCCGTTTCATTCAACATATGCACTGTTTCCTTCTGGTCAAGTCTCAGAACGGTAGGATAATTACCTGTATTGACATCATTTGAGACTGTCCAAGTTCTGAGCTCCGCTCATGGAAGATGGAGGGAACAGAACCTTCATGTAACCGAGGACATCTCTGTTGTTCTCCATCTGTAAAGCAAACAACAATATAGGCATCAGAAATTACAACACATATCGTGATATCTCTGTACTATTACTCAACACACAGACACACACACACACACACACACACACACACACACACACACACACACACACACACACACAGCTCATTGCAGCCGGTTCCACAACCAGAAGGAGAAGACGGACATTGGTGACACACAGATTCAGTGGTGAGCAGTCATGCCCACTGACATTGCCCGGCCTTTAGTAACAATGTCTGATCAACATTGTTATAAGCCTCTGTACCACGTCATGGTAGCCAGGCCTCATAGAGGTCCATTCACACCGTCATCCTGACATGCCATCCACCACACAGTTCTGGACACTGTGGCCCACCAGTGACTGACTCGCAAGACTAGTACAATACCAGGCATACAGACAGACACACATGCACACAGACATACAGCGGACACACACACACACACACACACACACACAGCTCATTGCAGCCGGTTCCACAACCAGAAGCAGAAGACGGACATTGGTGACACACAGATTCAGTGGTGAGCAGTCATGCCCACTGACATTGCCCGGCCTTTAGTAACAATGTCTGATCAACATTGTTATAAGCCTCTGTACCACGTCATGGTAGCCAGGCCTCACAGAGGTCCATTCACACCGTCATCCTGACATGCCATCCACCACACAGTTGTGGACACTGTGGCCCACCAGTGACTAACTCACAAGACTAGTACAATACCAGGCATACAAACAGACACACATGCACACAGACATACAGCGGACACACGCAAACACAGACACACACACACACGCACACACACGCACACACACACACACACACACACACACACACACACAGCTCATTGCAGCCGGTTCCACAACCAGAAGCAGAAGACGGACATTGGTGACACACAGATTCAGTGGTGAGCAGTCATGCCCACTGACATTGCCCGGCCTTTAGTAACAATGTCTGATCAACATTGTTATAAGCCTCTGTACCACGTCAAGGTAGCCAGTCCTCACAGAGGTCCATTCACACCGTCATCCTGACATGCCATCCACCACACGGTTGTGGACACTGTGGCCCACCAGTGACTGACTCGCAAGACTAGTACAATACCAGGCATACAGACAGACACACATGCACACAGACATACAGCAGACACACACAAACACAGACACACACACACACACACACACACAGCTCATTGCAGCCGGTTCCACAACCAGAAGCAGAAGATGGACATTGGTGACACACAGATTCAGTGGTGAGCAGTCATGCCCACTGACATTGCCCAGCCTTTAGTAACAATGTCTGATCAACATTGTTATAAGCCTCTGAACCACGGCAAGGTAGCCAGACATCACAGAGGTCCATTCACACCATCATCCTGACATGCCATCCACCACACAGTTCTGGACACTGTGGCCCACCAGTGACTGACTCACAAGACTAGTACAATACCAGACATACAGACAGACACACATGCACACAGACATACAGCGGACACACACAAACACAGACACACACACACACAGCTCATTGCAGCCGGTTCCACAACCAGAAGCAGAAGACGGACATTGGTGACACACAGATTCAGTGGTGAGCAGTCATGCCCACTGACATTGCCCGGCCTTTAGTAACAATGTCTAATCAACATTGTTATAAGCCTCTGTACCATGTCATGGTAGCCAGGCCTCACAGAGGTCCATTCACACTGTCATCCTGACACGCCATCCACCACACAGTTCTGGACACTGTGGCCCACCAATGACTGACTCGCAAGACTAGTACAATACCAGGCATACAGACAGACACACATGCACACAGACATACAGTGGACACGCACACACACACACACACACACACACACACACACACACACACACACACACACACAGCTCATTGCAGCCGGTTCCACAACCAGCAGCAGAAAACGGAGATTGGTCACACACAGATTCAGTGGTGAGCAGTCATACCCACTGACATTGCCCGGCCTGTAGTAAAAATGTGTGTACCATGGCAAGGTACTGGCTCTTTTTCAAGGCAGCAAGTAAGTAAGAAGCATACATTATGACACACCACAACCTCACCTCAGGTAATGCATCCTTGTGCGACATATTTTGGGTTATACACTTGGGCAACACTCGTACTCCTGGTTCCACCAACAATTAGCCAACACAAGTAAATCCCCACCACCACACCCACACAAGTAGACACCAAAAAAAAAACAAATATATATATATACTCACTGTCATACAAGGTGGGTAATGAGACACAGAAGTCATCAGGCAGGAAATGAGCTGAGCAGACAACATCATTTCTTCTTGGAATAAATTTCAGTATATCATATTCATTTTTTCCCATAGCATGTACCCAATGATGCTGCAAGGTAGGATCACTGGGGAGCCTATGAAAGGAGACTTTCAGACCGCGATTTTTCTTTTTTTTTATTTTCTTCTTTTTCCCCGCAGGACCACCACCACCAAAGCTGTCCACCCTGGTTACGGCCCCCGGAGACCTCCGCCGTCGCCCATTGCTGCTGAGGACCCTCGGTCACCCCCGGCTTACCCCCGGAGGGCCGGGCCGTGGGCCACCTTCGTGGCCCCGGAACTGTATCTAGTCGGGGTTCTGCAGCGGCGGCGGCTATGTGAGGCTCTCCGGGGAGGGCTTCATCAATTGGTGGTCCTGCCTCCATCTTTCCTCCGGTTTTCTTCCCTAGAGGAGGCGGGATGTGCAATGACGCCAGCGCCCGCCCGCCATCCCCCATGCTCGAAAGGCCGGCAGCGAGAACCCCGGTCTCCACCAGGGGTCTCCCATGCGCCGAGGCTTACCCGCGCCCTCCCCCCGGAGTAGGAGAGCCGTCCATCGGATGCTCGATCCTACTCCCCCCCGGCCGGCCCTCCGACGACCCGGATCCGTTCCCGAACCCGGGTCGCCGGCGTCGCAAGTGGAAATCCCACCGCTGCGCCAACGGGCTGGCCCAAACGCGATTTTTCTTACCTGTTGTGTTACCACAACCCTGTACCATACATGTTGGCATGTTTATAAGTGATGTAAACAGTTGTACAGGCAACACAGCAAATTACTATGAAATTTCTACAGATGTCAACATACAGACTAGCCACAGAGCAGTTGTACCAGCAATAAAAAAAAAAAAAAACAAGACACCAGTGCAGTTTTGAGAAATACAATTTTTTATTGGTTGAAAATAAATACATGTAACCAAAACTTCATATGAGCGGGAAAACAGAGGCTCACTACTTGATGACAGCCACCAAATGGTGGGAGAACAGCCATCACCATAGCAACAGAACACAACTGCATTATGATACAGTTCACAAGGACTTCCCAATGCATGTAAAACCTCCCAAACAAGTGACTGAACTGCACCTGTAAACATATATCCTTTGCAGTGTCAAGCTACTTCTCACAAGCAACACACCATTAGCGCTACAGAGTGGCGGGAGATGAACGCATACTGAGGAAACAGGCATGTCATTTGGGGGGGGACACGAACAGCAGTAACTCGGCACAAAGGAATTCTAAATTGCGACAGGCAGAGGTAGAAAAGCAGGATCTGGTACACAGCCAAACAATGACTGCATATGCACAAACAATGATTTTGTGGGGACAACAGCAGAAGATATCAGTGTCGGAGGCCTCTCTCTAACCTCCAGCCGTGGGTACATACTGTCAGCGAGGCATGTGCACAATGATACGGATGATGCAGCTATGATCATCTGCAACAGAACTGGAATAAACGTTGGTGTGCCTCAGAATGTCACTTTCTGTGTATGTGTTGGGGGGGTTACTGTGCTTTTGCGGATGTGTACTCATCCGACCAAGCACAGTTACACCCCACACACACACACACACACAGAAAGCCACATTGTGATGCACACCAACTTCTTTTTTTTTTTCATTCTGTAGCACCTGATCAAAGCTCCATCGCCCGTATCAGCACATCCATCGTTGACAGTATGTCGCCACGGCTGGAAGATAGAGAGACAGAGGATTCCCACACTGACAGGTGCAACAGCACAGCGAGCAAACATTTTAGAAGCACAGCGCCAGGCTTTCTAGCGTGGCACCGTGAGTGCGCGGGTACGATTTCACAGTTACCCATGACCTCCACTGCTACATGCACGAGCACGCAACTGCAGGAGAGGCAGCAAACCATGTCAAGATGGCGCAGATCTTCGCAAGGAACCACAGATCACGACTCACAGCACAGTAAGTGCAGAACACTGTCAGTTACATGTTTTATAACCGATAATTCAGAGATAAGTAATCGGGGGACATAAATTATGGGCATACAATCGACTTGATAACTGCTGTTCTCCTTTAAGTAAATAAATAAATAAATTATCCTCCCTGATTGAAATGAACAGAATGGTTGTGAACAAGAAATTAACAAATACATCAAATGATATGCCACGGCTTGAACAAGTGGACAGGTCGAGTGCAGCAGCAGCTGAAACTGCAAAGGCTGAAGACTGTAGTTTTCATTGCATTACTCATTCATCCTCATCTTCATTGTCCAATTATTTGTCATGGTCTTCTTTGTTGGGTTGGACCCACTGGGTATGCTAACCAGGTCAATGGGAACAGGAGACAGTCTGAAGTTGTGCATATTCATCTTAAAAAATGTCAACTTTCCAACGTTAGATTCAATGAGCTGGTATGGTGGTCACTTACAGTATAATAGCACCAGCTGTGCTGAACACATGCTCCGAATACACGCTGGAACATTGACACGAGAGGTAGTTCACTGCAGCATGATACAGTGCAGGCCCTATGTGCTGCTTTGTTTTCCAGTGCACCAGTGGATCCTTATCCTTCGCTAGGACTGAGCTGTTAACAAAATTCTCAACCATCTGCTCGTCTACAGACAGACAGCTTGGTCATGCTGTTGAGCTTTTCCTGCTGCATGTTGGCAGATGCATGGATGACATATGTTCCAACAGTAGCATGCCTCTCTTGGTTAAGACTGGCTCATCTTCTCTCTCACTTTACCTGTTGTCTTGATGCACTTCCTCATCATCTTCCTCATTATGGTATCCACTGTCTAGTGGCAGCACAGGTATTGCTCCTCTAGTACCCCCTTCTTTAGTCTCCTTCATAGACTGGTCAGCAGACATCTCTGATAACTTGTCCTAATGCACTTGCTTCCAGTTATCAAGATGATCTGTATCTGATTTTTCAATTCAGGATCCAACATGGTGGTAACATACTGCTCCTGTTTTTTTTTTTTTAAATTCATGTTTATTGCTTAGTTTAGCACAATTACAGCTCTTACAAGTTGTTTTACCCAATGAAGAGTCCATTCATTAAACTCGTTACAAGTACATTACATTGTTTTTTTTCTCAACAATGGAGGTCAAACATGGGGTACTCATACCCTCCCCCCAACCCTCACATTCCAGATAGCCTTTGATCCTTAGATTTCATCACTCATTCCATTGGGCTGCATGCCAAAACACCCATGGGGCCCACTGCAGTGTATAGTTCTGCACCATATTATTGATCCTGTGGGTTAGTTCTTCCATATGTTGTATCTCTAAGACTACAGAGATCCACTGCTGTTGCGTAGGAGGATCAGGGGACAGCCAGTTCCTGGTGATGGCTTTATGTGCAGCCGTAATCAAGATGTTCCATAAATATACCCCATCTCTCCCTCTTACCTTTCTAGGTGGTAGTCCCAGCACCATCTGCTTAGGGCCTATGGGCTCTGTGAAAATAAACATGATTTTCAAACTTTGCATAACACCCTCCCAGAACTCAGCCAGCTTAGGGCACTGCCAGAATATGTGTGAGTGGTGGGACTGTGCTTCCTGGCATCCTCTCCAGCATGTAACTATACACTTCTTGTCCCGCTTGGTTTTAATCGCAGGGGTTATGAAGTATCTAACTTTGACCTTCCACTCGATTTCTCTCCACGTGGGAGAGTAAGTTGTCTTGGTACCCTGGGTCCAGATTGTCTCCCATTCCCTGTCCAGGATCTGTTCTCCAAGTTTGGTTTCCCATTTACCCCGAATAAGTTTAGTGGGAACCCCAACCCTGTCTCTCAAGGCCTTATATATGGCTGAAATGTAACCCTTCTTTCTCTGTAGGCTCAGTATCTCGTTAATTATTTGGCCTATTTACCCTGGAGCAGAATACCTGGCAGGTCCTTGTTTCCAAACCTGTATGTGTGCCCTAACTTGTAGGTATCTAAAGTGATCCTCTTGCCTCAAGTGAAACCTTTCCCTGATGCGCCTGAACTCTTGTATGTCACGGCCATCCATGCACAGTTGGAATGTATTTAATCCCAGTCTGCCCCATCTTCTGAAGGTCAGATTCTGTCTGTAGGGCGCAAACGTAGTGTCCCAGGCTAGCCATCTCAGCGGCCACAATTCTCCTGATAGCCTGTGTTTAACCCACAGCCTCCTCAGGGCCTGCAATGTATTCCGCACTGAGAATGGTAAGGTGTTAGAGTTTTCCTGCTTCATTTCGGGGTCTGAGGCTCTGGCACCCAGAGGTGCCCCCGAGCCTAGAACCTCTAATGTCTTCAGTGCACTTTGTATTTATTAGCCGACCACAACAGAGCCCATTTTAGTTGGGCTGTAAGGTAGTAGTCTTCCAAATGAGGTGCATTCCTTCCCCCCCTGTCTTTTATCACTGGACATAATTGTATTTTTAATTCTGGGTCTCTTTTTATTCCATATATATTTTTAAATAATTCTTTGCCAGGTCTGGAATTGGTTATGATGTATCCTTAGGGATAAACACTGGAAGAGATAGAGGTACCTGGGAAGAATACTCATGGTCACTGACTGAGTCCTGGAATGCAAAGGAAGGTTTAAGAGTTCCCATTTTTTGATGTCCATCTGTATGTGATGCACCAGGGGCTCAAAGTTAAACGAGAACACAGATATGAGGTTCTTAGGGATCTGGGTCCCTAGATATTTTATCTTATGGTGATTCCATTTCAATGGGATTAATTGTTGTATATTTTGGGAGGGGTTGTAGAAGAATTTAAGAACTTCTGTCTTATGTTTATTAAGAGCGTACCCCAGTATTGACCAAATTTATCCAGTATCTTTCATAGCCTGGGAATGGATTTATCTGGGTTGACATGTACAGGAGGACATCGTCCGCATACAGGGATATTTTGTGTTCCTCCTCTCCTATTCAGATCCCCTCAATGTCAGAATCCTCCTGAATGGTCTGTGCCAGGGGCTCAATATACAATGTAAAAAGCAGGGGTGAGAGTAGGTACCCCCTGTCGTGTGTCCCCCCCAACTCAAATCTTTGTGGAACTCCCTCATTAACCCTCACGCATGCCTGAGGGGACGCATATAGAGCCCTGATGACCCCGGAAAAGGATGGGGGGAACCTATCCTACTCATGACTGCAAATAGGAAGCTCCAGGCAACCCTGTAGAATGCCGTTTCAGCGTCCAGACTCATTATACAGGCAGGGAAATGTTGTTTATTTATGATGTCAATTATATTTATAGTGCGTCTAACTCCTTCTGGGGCTTGCCTTACTTCTATAAATCCTGTTTGATCCTGATGTATTAGTTCTGGTAGGATGGGATTAAGTCTAGCTGCCACTATGGCTGTAAAGATCTTATAATCTAGATTTAGCAGGGATACGGGTCTATATGACCCACACTCCTGTGGATCCTTACCTTCCTTGGGTATTTACTGAGATTGTCGTGTAGTTCCACGATGGGGCACCACCTCTCCCTCCATCCAGATCTGATTGAAGATGTTGTTCAGCAGTTGCAGCATTTCAGGTGCAAAGGTCTTGTAGAATTCACTGCTGAAGCCATCTGGGCTTGGGCACTTTCCCACCTTTAGGTTTTGTACTTCAAGCCCTATTTCTGCTTGAGAGATTGGCGCCAGCAAGGTCTGCACCTGCATCCCCCCTAGCTTAGGCAACTTTAGGCATCCCAAAAATTTCTGCTGCCTCTTCAGCATAAGAGGCTGCTTATGATTGACACAATTTTGTATAGTAAACTACGAAGGAGTCAGCTATCATCTCCCATTTATATGATATTTGTCCGGTATCCGGGTGCTGCAGACCCGTGACTTTGGCTCTGGCGTTTTGCTGTCTCAAGCGGAAGGTCAGTTGCCTGGTCACTCTAGGACCTCCCTCATAGTATGACTGCTTTAAGTAGTGAAGCGCTTTCTCAAGTTCAAATCTGTTTAAATCTTGAATTTTCGGGGGGCGCTAATAAGTTGGCTAGACTTAAGACGTGTTTTTACCTCGCTCCTCGAATCGCTGCAAAATAAAAGAAATAAACTGCCGAAAGTTAAAAGTAAACAATAGCAAAGAAGAAGAAAAGTTTACAAGAGTACAGGATGGATGAATATGTGATCTCCACTGCGGCGAAAAGCTCGCGTACCACGGCAAAAAAACAAAGGAAGCAACCGCCGACTTCTCAGGTGGAGAACACAAGCCATATGTCTCTTTCGGTTGGGGAAGTCAGTGCTTTAGGCCGCGAGGTTACCCAACAGGTTCTAGCTGCATTAGAGCCTAAATTAACCAATCTTGCCACAAATTTTGATCGAAAACTACAAGAACTTGTCGACTTACATGCTTCCCAGGCTACTCGGCTGAACGAGGTTGAACAAAGGAATTCGGATCTGGAGGACACAGCAGCCCCTCTACCAGAAGAAGTTTTTACTTTGCAAAAAGAATTAGAGGAATTTAAAGAACTTTTTGACTACCAGGAGAATTACCATCGCCGGTTGAATCTACGTCTGCGAGGCCTACCAGAAGGAATGGAGGGACCGAGTGTGATTGATTTCTGCGCGAAGACTTTGCAAGAGGTACTCAGCCTGTCCCCTAAAAATGGTCACCTGAAGCTGGAGAGGGCCCATAGGGCTGTTATGCCGAAACCTGCGCCAAATCAACCTCCACGACAGATAATCATGCGGTTTCATAATTACCCCGATAGAGAAGCTATCCTTAAGGCATACCAGTAGCACTCTGGACTTTAATATGAGGGGCATTATTTCTTTCTTTCTCAGGACTATTCTGCTCATTTGTTGAAATGTCGTTGGGCATTCAGTCCAGCGATGGCACAGCTGTGCGAGGCCCAAGTCGATTGTTACATGCTATACCCGGCCACTCTCAAAATCAAGCACGAGGGAGCTGTATATTCATTTTGGAAAGTTCCTAAGGCAGAGGTGTTTGTTCGAGATCTAAAGAAAAAACTGGGGTGACTTGAAACGACAGCCTCGGGTTGTTGTTTTTTTCTTTTACTTCCACGACGATGGCTAACCTGGAGATAATAGATCGGATACTGGAGAAGCTAAGTGAATGGAGCCTATGCACTTTCGATCCTGGGATATTTCTAAAAATAATTTGTTTTGTGAACCTGAAATTAATAACAGCGCCTGGCAGAGACAGCATGATTATACCCTGACTGAATTGGGGTTACACTGCCTTATTTTGAGACTTTTGTCTGTTCTCCCTTTCACACCTAGGTCATTAGTGAATTAACTAGTGAAAACAGCGGGAAGTTTCTTGATAAAGTCTTCTCTGTCTGTTTTGGGAATAGAGAACTGCCTGCTGAGAGTGCTTTATGCTTGTAAAGGGGGAATATTCTTTATGGAAGAGCATTGGTATTGAGAGAAAAGAGGTAGGGAGTGGGATGGGGGAAGGGCAACGGCTGGAGGAGAGGAAATGACAATGTCTTTTATTTCTTGTTTCTTGAGATGTGCTGTGCTCTTGCATGCCCTGGCCTGATTAATTTCCTCTGCTAAGTTATAGCAGTGATAAAAATAATACTTTTGTTCCGGACTATAAGGTTTTAACATGGGATTAGGTGGGCAGTTACAGTTTTTGGTTACTTGCAGCATCGAGGGTGGGGGTGCTTTTCACTTCATGAGGGAAGGGTTAGTAAAGTTTCTGCTCTTTGCAGTTACTATTACTATGGGGTGCGGGGTATGCAGAAATATTAGGGGGTAGAGATGGGGGGTGGAAGGGTGGGGGGAATAACTTTGTTTATAGTTACTGTTTGTCTGTTTACTTACAGTTCAGTATCAGTTTTCAGATCCAAATACACTGCCTTTCAGATATTGTGGATGTGAAGAAAGAGGGGTCATGGGGAAGGTCACGCAGATGGCTGCATGGGGTAATATGGAGATGGGAATTATGGCTAGTTTAAAAGATTTGAACATAGTTTCATGGAATGTCAGGGGAATAGCCACTCCCACTAAACGTACGATGCTACTTACAGCCTTGAAGTGACAAAACATAGAAATTATTAGAGTGGGAAAAGTCTTAGCTGATGAAATATGACTACGTATTAAGACATCTCTGATGTAAAATGTATGTACTTTTAAAGTTAAAAGTGATGAAAATGATTTTTAATTACTGTATACCTGTGCCAAAATATGCAATAAACTTGAATTTAAAAAAAAAAAGGAGTGACAAAACACTCAGGTTGCCATGCTCCAGGAAACACACCTTATGGACAAGGAGCATGCAAAATTAAAAAGGGGCTGGGTAGGGGAATACTATTTGGCAGCCTTTAACTCGCACAAACGAGGGGTGGCTGTTCTCCTACATAGGAGACTACCGTTCCAGAAGGAACGGGTGGTCACTGACCCAGATGCTGGGCACTATGTCTTTGTGGTAGGGACTATATATGGGGACAAAGTTACGTTTGGAAGCCTATATGCCCCAGCTGTCCACGACCCACTCTTCTATAGAAGTCTTATGGCCCTGTTAGTTGCAGAGCAATTTCCTAACTTGATAATGGGTGGAGATATGAATTGTCTGCTTAACCTCACTCTGGACCATTCAGAGACTACAGGAACTCCTAAAGGTGCTATTTGGGAATGGTTAGCAGGGATGAGCGGTTTAGATCTCATGGATGGGTGGCGAACAGCTCATCCTGCAACCAAAGTATACACTTTTTTTCGCACACACACCGGACCTGGTCATGGTTAGATTACATGTTCCTCCCTTGGGACTGGTACTTTCGAGTCACATATATTAAACACAGCCCAATCCGCATATCAGACCATGCTATGGTCATAATGTCTTTAAATTGGGGAGGGGAGAGAGATATCCAAATGACATGGAGATTCGCCAATTACTTACTAGCTAATAAGGAATTTCATGAACATTTGCAAGATCAATGGAAACAGTTTGTACAAGCTAACAGAGACGGTCACATCTAAGGCAATTTTTTGGGATGCAGGGAAAGTGTCCATGAGAGAGGCTATTGTCAGCTATGTTGCTCATCATCAGAAGAAAGTTAAGGAACAGAGGGTGAATTTGGAACAGAGACTCACAGTTTTGGAGAGAAAAGCTGCTCTGGGAGAAGGGAAGGGGGGAATGTGCAACACCTTTTGACAAGGACTAGAGAAGCACTGAATAACTTGCTTTTGGGAGAAGTGCGGAAGACCTGTCTCTTTGTCAGGAAGAAGAAGAAGAAGAAGAATCAGTATTTATATAGTGCTTTTCATACATCCAAAGCGCTTTACAAGCAATGCTAGACTGGTAGTGAAGTGACTGAATGTGTGGTGGCGGCCATATCGCACATCATCACCCACACACAGCCTGGATAATTGCATGAACCGGTTTATGGGAAGGGGAATGTTGGCCAGGACACCGGGAATGTTCCCTACTCTTTTGCGAAGAGTGCCCTGGGTTCTGTTACTTCCACCTGGACACCCACCAGGACAACACCGGGATGGGTAGAAGGGACCTCGGTTTAACGTCTCATCCGAAGGACGGCACACCCCAGCAGTACAGCACCCCCCAATACTGCACTCGGATGCCAGCAATTTTTAGGTGCAAGTCCAATCCCGGTGTGGGATAAGGAACCCACGACCTTCTGGTCCAGAGGCGGATGTGCTACCAACTGAGCCACGCTGACACCTTTTTATGAGTGGGGAAATAGACCTGGCACTATGCTAGCCAACCTTATAAGGGGGAAAAGAGGAACACATCTGATACAAGCTGTTAGAGGGAAGGATGGTACACTTCAGAAAGATAAAAAATCTATTGGGGACAGGTTTAGGAGATTTTACCAAGAGCTTTATCACTCTCAAGCTGGGGAAGGAGACAAGGGAATGACGGAATTTTTGAATAAAATTGCAATACCGCAGCTTACAGAGGGGCAGAAAATAAGGTTGAATGCAGCCTTAATGAGAAAGGAAATCCTCACTGAAATTGTAACTCTAAAGAGAGGGAAGACAAGTGGGCTGGATGGCTTTCCAGCCGAATATTATAAAGTGATATAATCTCGATTAGTAGACCACTTAGAGGCAGTCTTTAGAGAGGCTAGGGAAGAGGGGGGAGAATTACCTTGAATGTGGGGAGAGGCAACAGTATGTTTGATTCCAAAGGCAGGGAAATATTTATTTGAATGCGCCTTCAGGCCAATATCCCTCTTAAACTGTGATTCCAAAATATTAGCCAAGATTATGGCTATCAGGCCGGATGAGCTGCTGCCGGGGCTCATTCACCCAGACCAGACCGGGTTCATCTGAGATAGGTACTCCTATCATAATATGAGGACTCTTCTGAATGTAGTTTGGGGAGCGAAGAATAATCAGAAAACGGTGCACATCCTGTCAATGGACACAGAAAAAGCGTTTGACAGAGTGGAGTGGACATACTTGATGGAGGTATTGGCCCGGTTTGGTCTGGGTGAAGGTTTCATAGGGTTGGTACAGCAGCTGTATAAAAATCCTAGGGCCAGGGTATTAACCAATGGCACTCTCTCTGACAGTTTTGAATTAGGAAGAGGCACCAGACAAGGATGTCCGTTATCCCCCCTCCTATTTGCTATGGTGCTTGAACCTCTGGCTATTGCCATTCGATTGCACCCTGAGATTACGGGGGTACCAGGTAAGACAGGCAGCGAGAGTAAATTGTCGCTGTATGCAGATGATATGTTGCTATATGTAACTAAGCCGAGCAGGTCTATGCCCAGTCTCTTAAATTTGATTGACCAATTTTCTAAGTTTTCAGACTATAAATTAAATCTGGAAAAATCGGAGGAAATGAGAGTTGCAGGGCAGACCGCTGGGACAGGCATGCAGAGGTCGAAATGGGGTTTTAGGGTTGTCTAGGATGCCTTTACATATTTGGGTATTAGAATCAGAAGAAATAGTGGAGCTTTGTATAGCCTCAATTATACCCCACTCTTGCAAAAAACAATTGCAGACTTGGCCAGATGGTGTGACCTCCCTATTACATGGCTAGGTAGGATAAATCTTATTAAGATAAATGCTCTACCCAGGATACTTTATAGTTTACTAATGCTTCATATAGGATTAAGAAGAGCTGATATAAGGAGACTGGAAAAAGCTTTCTCTGATTTTATTTGGAAGGGAAAACATCCTAGGGTAGGTTTGGCTCGATTAAAAGCCCCAATTGAGAAGGGTGGGCTCCAATTTCTGGACTTGAGGGTTTATCAAATGGCCATTCAATGCCGATATATATAAGACTGGGTTGGTAGGCCCAAGGAAGCTGGATGGCTGGATTTAGAAGAGAGAGGATGCCTGGGGAGGATCTTGGCCTATCTGTCCATTAAGGGCTGGAAGGCATACCACAGTCCGCCTAATCCCAACCCCATGGTTAAGGCTGTCTTAGAAAGTTGGAGAAGGATGACTAAACAGAGGGGTATTGGACAGGAAGACACGTTACTTTTACCTGTGGGGGGAAATCCTTTTTTCCTTCCAGTTTGGAAGATGTTGGATATCGGAAATGGGAAACAAAAGGAATTCTTTGCCTTAAACATTTATTTACTTGGGATGAATTGCACTCATTTGAAAACATGCAGGCTAGGACGGGATTGGGACACCAACACCTTTTTCGTTATTTGCAAATCAGGGCGTATATCAAATCAATAGGGAGGCTTCGGGGCTTAGACTCACAGTGAAGGCAACTTGCACAGCTAATAATGGTGGGACAAAAAAACCCTAAGGGTACTATCCAGAGAATGGCTAGGGAAGGTAAAACTTGGCTTCCGGATAAGACACAGAATACTAAATTACTCTGGGAAAGGGATCTTGGCATCTCAATATCAGAAGACAATTGTAAACTATTAGTTCAGCTCCACCAGGGTATACAGCTGTGCAATAAATATCAGGAATCTTATTATAAATGTTGTCACAGATTATGCTGTCTGCCACTTATTGTTCATGAATATAACCCTGTAGTATCACCTATGTGTCCTAGATGTAACAATAATCTAGCATCATATTATCACTATTTTTGGGCATGCCCAGTCCTGCAAGATTTCTGGAGAGCGGTGGAGACAGAATTACAAAAGATAGAGGGGCAGCAATATCCATGTCCCCTCTACTATTATTGTTTGGAATAGAAGAGACAGGGGAAGAGGGCTGACCCCCTGTTCAGAGATGGCTTAGGGTAGTGTTGTATATAGCCAGGCACTGTATCCTTAATACATGGGTAACTGCAGCGAAGCCTGCTATAGCTGAATGGAAAGCCCTGATATTACAGACCCTCACACTGGAGCGCTTGACGTATGTTATTAAAGACAAGGGATAGCTTTTCCATAGAGCATGGCAGCCATACTTGCTATCTCTGACAGCTGCAGATAATATGATGCTAGGAGAGGGCTGGCTCTAACGTTAACTCTACTAAGGTACTAGCTTACTGATTGGCCTTAGGAGATAAATGGGACCCTGACTCCTCCACATTCAGGATTAGTGTTAGAAGAATGACTTGCTGCCCATTTCATTCTTCACATTTTAAGAGTCTCAAGTTCAGGTGCAATAATTAACCAATGTCTTTTATTATTGTGTCCACCGGAGTCCAACTTTGTCTCATTTTGGAATAGTCTTTCTGTTTATCAGATCAGTCTTCCCCCTGCTTCATTGCTTCCCTTTCCTGGTATTACATAGAACATAGAAACATAGAATTTGACGGCAGATAAGGACCACTTGGCCCATCCAGTCAATCAAACCATCTTCCCTCCCGTGTGCAATCACACTTCCCCTGCTATTAGGCATATTACCCCCCCCCCATTTTAAGGTAAAGAAGAGAAAGAATGATCACAGAGAAGAGAGAGGGAAGAAATTTAGAGGTCCCCCCAACAAACGCTGCATTGAAGATCAACCGTGCAGGGGGGAACAAGGAAGAAGCCACGGCCATAAGATCCCCAGTTTGAACCTCTGGTATTAAAAGCCAGAGCCCATGAGACCGCAGCCTTAACCTCCGCTCCCCCCCTCGCCAAACCAACAACTCGGGTCTGATGCAGGCTCCTTTACCCATCAATACCTCTACATGTAAAATCCAGCTTGTGGAAATTGACAGTTCGGTCAGGAGATGACGATGTAAAAATATTCTGCATCAGATCCTCAAGTACCACATTCTTGTGCAGACTTCTCTCGAGCTTCCTTAGTCCTCTGATCCGATTGACTCTGGGTGGTGAGACTTGCCAGCTGCACAGGGGAAGTGTAGGGCTTCAGAAGGGAGCAGACATCGGCCCGCAGTGTGGTGTTTTGCATCAGTCTATCCTGGTGGGTTTTCTTTGCGCATTTCCGGGCAACTGACCAGGCCGAGTGCAGCAGTTTTTTTTCTATCCGCTCTTTAGACAGTTATGACACTAAGATCCCTTGTGCTTCTAGGAAACCAGAGGAGCTACCAGATTCTCAAAGACCTTTACTAATTGGTCAGTTTTGACTTTTAATCTGGCTGGGAACATCATCTGGGCGTTCAGATTTTTTGCTCTAAGCTGCTTCAGTATCGGCAACATGGCTCTTCTGCTTCCCTGAACATTCATGTTATAGTCGTTATCCACAGTGATGCAGTGATCGCCAAAGGTTGTCGAGCATGCCCTCCATGCTCTTCGGATGATCTCCTCTTTAGATGCATACGAGGTGAGATGGGCCATAAATGACCTTGGGGCGGGCATTTGGGTTGAGTGGCTTTTGTACCAGGGATTGGTGTGCCCGGTTCATAGATAGGTTGAGATCTTCAGGAAGCTTTAGGGAATCTCTCAGCACCCTCTGTAGGAACTGAATCACATCCTTGGACCCTTTTTTGGCACCCTCTGGGATGCCATATACGTCTATGTTCTGGCACTGACTGCCCCCCTCCATGTCGTCTAGCTTAGCCATCAGCTCCCTCTCCCTGACCATCAGGTAAAGCAGCAAACGGTAGTGCCAATCAGTTTGATCCATCATGTTAACCAGACTCAGCTCTAGTTGGTCTGTCTTATGCTCAATTTTGTTGATATCCGCTCTCAGTTCTGCCAAGCCCACATCAATCTTCGTGACTGTTTTAGCAGTGTGTGTTATAGAGGCCACCAGCTGTGAGCAATTTTCTTCTGTACCGTCTGCGAGCACCATGCCAGCCTCCTCCTCCAGTGCCCCAATCAGACAGTTAGATTTTTCTTGGTGGAGCATCAGTTGTAGCTTTTGTACTGGAGTCTGATTATTCTTGGTCATGTTGGCTTTCGATCTGGTGTTTTTTGCCAGCGATTGCATGATATTTGGTGGGTGGATGCCGTTAGATTTACTCTGAACTTAGGAGCTAGAGTATTCAGGTTGCCATTGAAATGCTGACATCATCACTGGAAGTCCTCATGCTGCTCCTGTTTGAATATGATGTTCATGTGTGTATTCTCAGATAAGACATGAGGAAGGGAGTGGTTGCAGGCAATGGATGTGCATTGTAGTCCAAATACTTTTAAAACTCATAGAAGCTGATAGCAGATAAGGACCACCCAGCCCACCCAGTCTGCCCATTTTCCTACTCAGTTTGTCAACCCAGATCCTTATTTGATCTGTGGTTCCCCCGCTCTGGCTAACTGCAGGGTGTCCCTATGCTTGTCCCATGCACTCTTAAACTCCTGTACTGTTAGAGAAATATAGAATAATACATGTTCTCACTGGGAATCAAACCATTAACCCTTTGCTTGTAAGTGCAAGGCACATCCACTGCACCACCTGAGTCAAAGGTTGTACAAAAATCAGATCTGAGCCAGTATCCTACTAAGGCACGATGCTGCTGCTGTAGTGTAAACTCCCATGTCACCACTTCAGAAGGTTTGAGAATTATGACAAGAATCTTGGCTGTCGTCCAGTTCCCAGCAGAAAGCATGATATCTGCACCACCAATCTCGTTCTACAGCAAGTGCTCAAGTAATGCCAGCTTCTGTTCTAGGAATCTCTCCAGCATGTAGTAGTTGTGAGTTCCAGCATTTCACTGCACCCTGATTCAGCGCATGTTCAGGCAGATGTCTGTCTTGCTGGATTCTCTGCAGCTGCTTCCATGAATTAACTGAGTGGGAAAAGTGAGTACATAGCTTCTTCACTGTGGCCACTACTGTATTTCCTCAGCCACCCAATTGTCACACAGGAAGTCCTTCACCACTCAATTTATACAGTGGGCCAAACATGGAACATAGGTTTAACCACAATTTGTGACAGCCTTGATGATATTTTTTTCTTATTTATCTGTGACTATTAATCCTGGCTCCAATCCGTGGCATGGCAACCACTGTCCAAACACTATGTGGTGCAATACTGGTCTTCCTCAACAATGTAGCTACACTTGATTTCTCCAAATACACCCAGCATGCTGTTACCACCATGTAGTCAAGTGTATGCTCACTTGTCCACATGTCCGTAATGATGTGCACATATTTAGATGATGACAGCCTCAGGCACTTGTGTATCTTATTGCAAATTATATCGCTACAGCATTGCAACAGAAGTAAAGTGTAACCCCCTTGTTACCCGGGGTTACTAGAATCCCAGTAAGACCTAGTGGTAGGCAGGGAAGGCAGCTTGTGAAACTCCAGTTAAATGGGTTTCACACTGTCTCACTCTGTTCTCAGTCACAACTGAGACTTGAGAGATGACATCACCATAGAGTTGTCGCAGCTGCATAAGCCACATTGGAATCTGCAGCAGAGGGAGTGAGTTAGAACTTTGGGAGTTTTCAAAGTCAGTCTTCTGTTTGTCTTAAAGCAAGAAGGAAGTGTTTTTCTGTTTACCTCCTTGGGAGAAAGTTAGAGTCCAGTTTAAAGTGGTGGAGACCGCTGTCCAGGTCTCAGTGCCCCCTCCCTCCGGGGGGGGTTGGAAAAGAGAAGTCCCTCTGTGGATTCCCGGGGCAATCCCCTAATTTTCCACTACAGAAGACAAGCTGCCTATTTACAGTTTCTGTTCTTGTATAACAGTGAAAGAAGTGGTACTTCACCTGTGAGGCACCTGGAATGAAAGGGTGAGTGCTTTGCTCCATTTGAAGGGGCAAACAAATTGTTTCATCAGTTTGGAAATATAAAGAAAGTTGGGATGTGGACTGCTATTTGGGAGGACTATTTTACTAGGACAAACAAATGGAGCAGTCAAAAAGTCTAAAGTTTTAATGGATTTCAAGTAATGCTGTAGAGGGGGTGCTTCAGGTCATCCACCGTTTAATCTACATTTTCAAAGTTTAAGTTTCTGTTTGTCCAGAGAAATGGCCGGGTATGGGCTGTGGGAGCTGGAGGTGGGAACACCCCCCATCTTTAGTGACCAGGTCCACCTCTACGGATTTCTTCTGTGATTTGCTACTTGCCTCATGCGCCTGGCCAGTGATGAGGTGGGTACCCAGACATGGGTCGCAACTTGGAAAATCTCTCTAGGAGTCGCAGACTCTAAGTGGTGTGGGGAGCCACAGGATAGGAAATTATACTCCTTGTTTGATGGGAGTCCGAAGGAAGTAAGAAATTAAATCTCTCTAGGAGTCGCAGACTCTAAGTGGTGTGGGGAGCCACAAGTTTGGGAAATATACTCCTTGTTTGATGGGAGTCACTCCAAGTAAAGTTGGGTTCATTCTTCAAATGGACCATCAGTCAAGTGGCCAGCAGGGGTGAGGGGTTACAAAAATGGAGGCACCGCTAGGATTTGTTCGGGAAGGAAGGTGCTTGGGCAAGTGGGCTAGCGTTTTGGCTATCTGGCAGTGGGTAGCCCAAAAAAGCTGAAGCAATTTCCCTAGTGTGTTGCTGTGTGCCGTGAATCTTGTGCTGCTGTTTAAAAAATGCCAACTGTTTACCAAGGAGCTGTAAAGCCAAAGAGTGTGCCCTTGTCCTGCATCAAAAATTGTTTACAGCATTTTTGTCAGCTTTTAAAGTACATTTTGTGAAGAAAAGTATGGAAAACTAGGGGTAGCAACAGAGAAATTATGCCCTGGATGTTTGAAATGCTTTTAAAGTGAATTCTGTGAAGGAAAGTATGGAAAATGAGGGGTAGCAACAGAGAAATTATGCCCTGGACGTTTGAAATGCTTTTAAAATGAATTTCTGTGAAGGAAAATATGGAAAACTAGGGGTAGCAACAGAGAAATTATGCCCTGGACGTTGAAAATGCTTTCTGTGTAAAGAGAGAGACTGCAGAGTTAATGGCAATGTTACATGGTTGAAATGGGCTCCCGCCGTGGAGTCAGTTGAGAAAAAAAAGTGCATTTTACAGTTTAAATTTGCCTGCTCGACTATCGCCGTGAGGAGAGGAGCCCTCACGAGGAAGAAGAGGCTCATTTACATGGCGTCGTGTGGTTGGTCAGTTTGCCATTAGTCCCGCCCCTCAGCCAGCTCTTCTGAGACTGCCTCAGCATTCGAGAGGGAGACAGAGAGTAGTGCGTGTACTGGCAGTGGAGGAGCGTCGAGAGGATTCAAAGCGCTGTAAACAGTTCAAAAAGTGACTTTTAAGTTTAAAATCAGGCTCAACTCACAAATCGATCGTGGAATTAATGAATTTGATGGTTAAAACGACGATCGTGGAGACTGCCCGCCCGTTTGCATTCCGAGGCCTTCAAAAATCTGACTGTAGGCCGTTTTACCCCATCGCAGCAAGTTGCTACAAATAACAGTGAGTAAACAATTTAAAACTGCTCCAACAGTGATTTTCAGTAATGCCATATAAAATGTGTGTGCAGCAGTATAGTCGCTTTGCAAGTAGTGACTGTGTGATGTCCTGCCAGCAAGTGCAAGTCTGTAAAGACATTGAATGTGTGCATAGCAATAAAAGTAGCCTCAGTTTAAAGTTTGCAGCCAGAGAGAGACTGTGGGTTGTAAAAAAGTGCAACACTAGTAGAAGCAGGCAATCCTGTGCTGAAACCTGAAGTTTTAAGGGACTGTAAATTAAATGAATGTTGCCAGCATGTGAAAAGTCCAAGGAAAATCCTGTAAATGTGTGAAAAGCCAGATCAGAGCAAGTTGTGCAGTTTGAGTAAAAGTTATCAGTAGCTGATGTAAATCGGGTGTGCAGTGGCTTGACCCAGAGTCTAAATGTTGATGCACAGGAGTGCTGCCGCCGCCATTACAGGGTGGGGTAGTAAAGTAAACACATCAGCAGAGGAGCCATTTTAAAGCTACAGAGTGTGTTCATTAAAGTGGGACTTTCAGTTACAGTGAACTTTTGTTTGTTTTTCTGCAGTTATGGCCTCAGAACCAGCTCGTTACCCGGATCATGCCCGGGTTGCAGTAACAGCAGCAGTAAATAGACTGAGAGATATTGAAAAGTGGTGCTATGGAGGGCAACTCCCTCCTGATGTGGCAATTCCTAATTATCCAGTGCGTGTATGCCAGATGTGCTTGAGTGCTGGAAGGGATGTCTTCATGATTCCTCACTGTGCTGGATGTCTTCAAAAATATGGCTTGTATAAAGCACCTCCAATTCATTTGGCTCCCACATGGACAAAAATTCAGGAATCTGCAGTTGGCAGCACATAGCATCAGGTGGAGCCTGTGGAGCAAGGTCCCTCAGGGGAGTGTGGCACAAAGCTAGAGGGTGCAGAATTAGAGACTGAATCTGAAGTTGAAGTTTTGGATGCTGGATCTCAGAAAGAAAGTTAGGATAAAGCATCAATAGACCCCTGGGTAGGGGGGCCTAGCCCAAGTCTCGCAGGTGAAGATGAAATGCGGGAGGCCTTTGAATGGGAGGTGTCGACCTCCGCTCCTAGTGATGAATGGATAGTCTCGGGGGTGAGAACCACTGCTCACTCCTGGGCTCAGATCCTCAGTGAAGAGGAAGATGAGGGGGAACCTATGTGGCCTTGTGAGAAAGGAACGGGTACACAGCCTCAAGATCTCGCCTCAGAGGAATGTGTTGAAGAAGGTGGTGATGCCACTGCCCTGGCTCTACAAGAAGAAGAAGTCAGGGATCCATTTTTAATTTCTTTGAGGATGCGAAGCTGGCAGAACCAGGACTGGCCACCCCCAAGCCAGGCCAGCAGTCTCAGATTGACCAAAGCAAGTAGAGAGGAGAGACTGGTTGTAGAAAGGCCAATGAAATCTATGGTATGACCTTTCCTACCTTTCCTCGGAGAGTCTTGGAGGAGATTGAGGACTGCAGGAAATCCTGGATCTGGGATGAAGCAATGAAACATGTGCATCCTGGGGCCAACCAGCATGTAAAGAATAGACTGTTCCACAAAAAGTATACACAGTGGAAGAGAGGCAGGACACTGTTTATGGACAGAGTAAGAATAGTGGACGGAGAGGGACTTGAAGTCTTCCACTGTGTGAGTTATGTGCGCCCAGACGGGGTAATAATTCAAGCCCCTGACCCCCGGTACTATTGGTCTCAGTGCAAGGACCTCCCAGTAATTAAGCCCGTGCCTACAAAATGGAGAGCCGAGCAGTGGTCGTCAATACTGCCACACCAGACTGTGAAGTGCCCTTATTGATCCACCAATATGAATAACCAAGGACTCAGGTGCCCCACATTCATCAGTCTACAGTGTACTGTCTTGTTCAGCAACCATCTACTGGCCCACCAGATGACTTCAGATCTAGAGAAGACACCAGCCCAGCTGTTTCCTGTTCATTGCCTGGTAATCGGATGACGTCGGACCAGCTGTTTTTCTTTTTGTTCCTGTTCTAAGGTTCTTTCTCCAAAGATGACATCAACCCAGCTGTTTCCAGATGTGCACCCCTGTGGTTCCCAGAAGATGTCCACCCAGCTGTATCAGAAGAAATGCTGCCAGGGAGAGTCTTCGGCAGGGACAAGGTTGGTGCAGTTCGTATACTACAAATGGCTGGTAAGTCCGAAAAGCCCTTTTTCTATCTTTATGACATTGCAGTACACACCCTACACTACAGACTTCAAAAATGTGTGAACTGTCCACAAAAACTCTCCCCTTCGGGACTTTGGCCTTTTAGAACTGTGTTTCACGGGGCTCCGGCCCAGGAGAGACTCTTCATTGGACTAGCCTTCGGGCCTTGTGGTCACTAGTTGGGACTTTTAGGGCACTCCATCCCCCCAAATGAGTATTGTAAATAATGTCATTATTGTACTCTAATGTAAATACTGTGTTTTCTACCTTTTTCTAAAAAAATCTTTTTGGGATTGTTCAGTGTTTTTGTATGGTAGGGGTTGTTGTTTAGGTAGACTGTGTATGCAGATTAGGAGTGTGTTTTGTTTTTGTCTTTTTCTTACAGGTGTTCCTGGGAAGACAGAAGAGAAGACAAGAAGAGGAGGAGGGGCTCATCGGAGTTCCTCGTCAGTGCTTTAGTGTGTAGAATTTAAAGTACTGTGTTGTTATTGCTATGGTTGTTACTGTGTTAACCCTTTTCCTTCCACAGGTGTGGTTGTGGGGGTAAGGAGGTAGTGATTGGTATTTTAATGGTTGTAGTTGCAGGTTGCCCAAGGTCGGGAAGGTCCCCGGGTTTTGTTTTTGTTTGGGATATTATGTTAGAGGCAGATAGGTTTTCCCTAGAGGGTTAGGGGGAATAGACAGGCTGTGGTCCTGAACGGCCGTAGGGACTGCAGTGCTGATCTATCAGGGCTATGCTCTGGATGGTTCTACCAGAGCCACTAGGTGTCCATAGTAAGTGGATAGAGTAGAGGCTGAACATGTCAGCTGCAGGCCTCTAGGCCCTTAGTGTTGCCTGTCTGTGCTTGCACATGGTAGGAGGGGGCCTGATCACCCCCCTCCGCAGGTAGCACATAGGGTGGGATGGCCTAAGGCTGGGTGCATAATGACTGGGGACAGTCATTTTCCTGGTCAGGCGAGTGTAACCCCCTTGTTACCCGGGGTTACTAGAATCCCAGTAAGACCTAGTGGTAGGCAGGGAAGGCAGCTTGTGAAACTCCAGTTAAATGGGTTTCACACTGTCTCACTCTGTTCTCAGTCACAGCTGAGACTTGAGAGATGACATCACCATAGAACTGTCGCAGCTGCATAAGCCACATTGGAATCTGCAGCAGAGGGAGTGAGTTAGAACTTTGGGAGTTTTCAAAGTCAGTCTTCTGTTTGTCTTAAAGCAAGAAGGAAGTGTTTTTCTGTTTACCTCCTTGGGAGAAAGTTAGAGTCCAGTTTAAAGTGGTGGAGACCGCTGTCCAGGTCTCAGTGCCCCCTTTCTCCGGGGGGGAGGTTGGAAAAGAGAAGTCCCTCTGTGGATTCCCGGGGCAATCCCCTAATTTTCCACTACAGAAGACAAGCTGCCTATTTACAGTTTCTGTTCTTGTATAACAGTGAAAGAAGTGGTACTTCGCCTGTGGGGCACCTGCAACGAAAGGGTGAGTGTTTTGCTCCATTTGAAGGGGCAAACAAATTGTTTCATCAGTTTGGAAATATAAAGAAAGTTGGGATGTGGACTGCTATTTGGGAGGACTATTTTACTAGGACAAACAAATGGAGCAGTCAAAAATTCTAAAGTTTTAATGGATTTCAAGTAATGCTGTAGAGGGGGTGCTTCAGGTCATCCACCGTTTAATCTACATTTTCAAAGTTTAAGTTTCTGTTTGTCCAGAGAAATGGCCGGGTATGGGCTGTGGGAGCTGGAGGTGGGAACACCCCCCCATCTTTAGTGACCAGGTCCACCTCTACGGATTTCTTCTGTGATTTGCTACTTGCCTCATGCGCCTGGCCAGTGATGAGGTGGGTACCCAGACGTGGGTCACAACTTGGAAAATCTCTCTAGGAGTCTCAGACTCTAAGTGGTGTGGGGAGCCACAGGATAGGAAATTATACTCCTTGTTTGATGGGAGTCCGAAGGAAGTAAGAAATTAAATCTCTCTAGGAGTCGCAGACTCTAAGTGGTGTGGGGAGCCACAAGTTTGGGAAATATACTCCTTGTTTGATGGGAGTCACTCCAAGTAAAGTTGGGTTCATTCTTCAAATGGACCGTCAGTCAAGTGGCCGGCAGGGGTGAGGGGTTACAAAAACAAATGACAGGGGGACCTGCCTGTCAGTATAGCTGTAGCATTTGGGAGTGAGCCTGGGTCATTTGAGGCCAGATGGGCAAGGAGATTTGAGCATCCCAGAGGATGTTGACCTCCTCCAGGTGGGAGGGTGACAGGCTCCACTGTGTGACTGCCACCTGGGTGGCCACAGGTGGTGGTGCAGGTTCGAGCTGGAGCACAAGGGGGGGGATGCCGATGAGCTCTGGTGTGCTAAGCACACAGTGCATATGTGTGTACCACTGAGCCACTAGTTGTTGGTGTCCTGAGGTGAGAGAGGGAAACCTCTGTGCTGCAACATGAAGCCCAGTACTCTCGGACCCTAGGATGCTGACTGCCGACTGCATCACCAAAAACAAGTCAGCACTGGACAGAAAAGAAGAAGGTAGTAGGTTATCCACCAGAAATTTCACCACAGCAGCATTAATTACATTTGCTCTGGAATGGGATGGGGCAAAACTAATGTCACCTGATGTTGTACAGGAACTGCTGTTGATCACCTTTTTGGGTACTTTTGTTTTGGGGATGGATCCGATGTCTGGTGATGGCCTTCCACAGAATCAGTTTGAGGTATCTCACCTTCTTCTGCTTCCTCTTCCTCCTCCACAGGGATAGTTTTGGCCATACTTAATACTACTTTCCCTGGGATATGCCAAGCCAGATCGAGTGACGTTTTTTATGGAGATGGTTTATCTCCAGGTCAGGTGATGTTTATTATGGAGATGGCTTATGTCCCCTGAAGTACAATGTGCAGTTGCCAGACATCCATGGATAATGTTGTAAAAGAAAATGCAACACACTGCATATGTGATATCTGCTTGTATTTTCTCAAAATGAAGTGTGACATCACATCTACCCATCTTTTGAGGAACCGGCAATTCTCCACCTAAACCTTTTCAGCATCGGCACCACCTCCAGTGCCAACATTAACAGCTTCACCTGAACTAGCACTAGCACCTGAACCAGAACTGGCACCAGCAACTACATAAAAATTGGCACCAGCACCCACACCCCCACCAGCCTGCTTTAGTGTCACGGATTGCTGCCCAATGGGTATTTAGGTCAAAGTCATGGTGGAAAGCATTCTGTAGCATTAAAAAAAAAAACTGAACTTCTTGGGAGCTAGCTCCTCAAGATCATCCTCATCAAATGCGTTAACAAACTAGAGACCTTTATCTTCATCACTGCATGCTATTCATCCTCGTCTTTTCCAAACTGGGTAGGACATGGTCAGCATTGATGACAGTCCACTGGTCCTTCAGTGTTATGTGACTCTTCCTCCTCAACCTCCTCAGGGTCTGCACTGTTAACAGGCACCACTTGATGTGCATGTCAAAGATTTAATGGCCAATTTGGGTGACAATATCTGGCTTCTTAACTTTCTCAATCACAGTTCTTTTTTTTCCCCATCAAGCTTTTTCTTGCCTCCTAGCTTGCCCGGTGGCAACCCCCCCTTCCATCACCAACCTTCTTATGGACTTATTGGTTATCTATCACTTACCCTGGACCACGATAGTGGGGGGTGGACTGCCATGTAAGTCCTGTGTGGGCTTGCAAAGGGTGCCAGTGCAAGGTTGTACCAGAGCATTTTTTTCAGGCTCCTGGTTTTCTCCCCAAGGGTGCTGGCATGCAATTATATGCACACATGCATGTGGAAGCCCGCATATGTAACCCATCAAAAGTTTGGGGCCCCTGTCCCCATTTGGACTGCTGCCACATCAACTCTCCTCCCTCTGGCCCTCAGGACTGGAACTTTGCTGTGTAGGACTGGGAGGAAAGCTGCAAGGCTGAGTTACTTTGACACCTCAGGAGACATCTCAAACTGCAGCTGTGGCCGCACATCAAAGTGCCACTGCTAATGGAGAAAAGCAGTCCAGCTGCTGAAGACCATAACTGACCAATGCCCTGATGCAACTGGACTTTAGTGTGACCTGTGCACGAACTGCTGTAGGGCAGAAACTCTTGTTTAAGGGCAGGAGCCGCTTGTAAACAAATTCTGTGTAGACTGCATCCCTGATCAGCATTGCTGCCACCGTGTTGTGCCCTGATAATCAGTCTGAGGGCTGGACTAGGAAACAAAGCTGCAGAAACCTCTTAACTACTGGAGAGCTTACTAATTCAGGCACTTCTTCCACAGTCAGAGGACTATCAAGGATCAGACTTCCAGGACTGCCTGGTCTGATGGACAGCCTTCAGAATCAATTGGAATGGATGATTCTTGAGGAAAAGAGCAGGGGCTGTGTAGACTTTGGGACAGATCTGTGTGGAGAGCTAATGAGGAAGGACTGCTGGCCAGGAGAGCTCAGTCTGATCTGCGACAGACTATGCATCTGTGTAAGACAAACTATAAGTAAGTCATTTTCCTGGTATTAGTAAAATGTGGCATTCATGTGCTAGCCAGCCTGGAGGATGTCACTGAACAGTGGCAGCATGTAGCAAGTGTGTAAAAATGAAAAGGAGCTTCCACAGGACCCTGCAGGGTCTGTTAGCAGGTACCATGGCCAGGTGTCATGCGGCAACTGCCTGGGGGTTTGTAAACCTTGATGTGTGGGTCAGTATGGATATGAAGTGGTCAGAGAGAGAGAAACAGCTGAACCTACAGATGGAGACAGTGAAGCCAGTGCATGAGAATGAGTAGAGCTGGAAAGTGGAGAGGCATCTCATTTGATCAAAGGGTGCCATGGAGATTGGAGATTCTGAGGCCTTACAGGCAGGGGTTAAACTGGAAATGTTTGAGGTGGAACTGTAATCTCTACATTTGTAGGAGGGGGAACTGTCCTCCCCAGGAGGTGGAACTCTCCATAGTATTCAATGGAGAAAGGTGTCAGAGGAGGTGGAACTGAGTTCCTGCGAGTGCCTGCCAAATTTAACCTCTGCCTGCAGGAGTGAGGGAGGAGTCAACCAGTTAGGAACAATGAGCAAGATCAGGGCTTGCCTTTCTTCAAGGGAATTGGATGGTTATTTGGGAGTTGTTTCTGTGCATGTGGCCAGTGGTCTAGAAACTGTACAAATACCTCACACTGAGGTGACCTGCCATTTTAGCAGTTGCATGGCCATGACCATTGGATCCTGGGGTTTATAACAGCACATTGCTTAGTGACCACTATTGGGAAACCCTCGACAACATCAAGGGGTCTACACTGATTCAGTTTGGGGTACATATGAAATTTGATAAGATCTCCGTAAAGGTTTTCAAGTGAATCACTGGTACTAGGTGGGAGATGGTAGTGGCCTCCATACAGAAGGTATTAATCACAGTCTATTCTATACTGTGCATTATGGTGTATGGCGGGCAAAGTATCAGGGGTGTGCCTGGAATGGCCTTTTTAGTGGCGGCCCAGAAGAACTATTATTTGGCTGTTCCTGTTCAGGGCATGTAGTGGTGGCCTTGGGTTTAGGTCAAGTGTCTGTATTGTACCAAGATACCGGCCATGTGGTTCTACCCAGACTGCAGTAACCCTTTTCTTCCCTTTTATGGTTGCATCCCTAAAATGTAGTTGTTTTCTATTGAAAGCCATTTCTTGTTATTGGTTACCTAGGATAACAATGCGTGCTAATTAGGGGAACTGTTTACATTTGTTTGGGGTCTCATGAAGGGTGACCACAGTGGGGAGGTGAGCAGGTTCAGCATTCCGAGGGCTGTATTGACCAGTCACCATGTCCACTTAAATCTTTCTCTGGGAGGAGGCACCGCACTACCTCTACTATCTGGATATGAATCCTCCACTAATGAAGGAGAAAAAGAGAGCTACTGAAACATGTACAGTGACAGAGCAAGGTAGCAGTGCTCCATCCCTAAGTCAGTTTGGTGGATGCCCACCTGTGACAGGGTTGAATAAGACCCTGTCCCATTTGTTATGCAGAAACAGTTAAAAGCAAGAATCTGTTCTATCCTCTCATTTTCTGTCTGACTGCGCAATCAAATTTTCTTGTGAGACCTAGGGACTAATCACTCTGATAGTCTCATGACCCCCCACCCTACTATCTTCTTGCCTTCACTTGTTGTTTCTTGCTGTTTCCATCTTTTTTTTCCCTTGCTTATCTGTGGTTATAAGAATATACATTTTTTGAGAAACAGGATTTCTCTTAACAAGCTCAGGATGCAGAAATTAATTACCAGGCAAAGACTTCTTTTTTTGTTTTAAATTCTATTTTATGCACTCGGTTGGCCAGGGCATCTCTCGGAGGTGCCCATTTGACTGAAGCTTCTACTCCCCACCTGAGATCTTCCTCCCCGGGGAACCCCACCCAGGACCTTCCAGCCCCCCTGGATCACCCCTCTGGGAGAGGGCCCGCCCACCTACCTGGTGGCCTTTCTGTGATTAGAGGGTTGGTCCTGGATTGGAGCCAAGGGGAACCGGAGGAGAGATGGACCAGTGCTGGGGATGTGGGTTTGGTCCCTGGAGCCCTCGTCACCTCCCTGGTCTGCTGAGGGTTTTTTCCTTGATGGTTGCCTCCTAGAGTGCGGACTTGCAATGACCTCCATGGCTCTAGTGTGCCAATGACTGCCGCTGTTCCATTCCCTCATCTTTTTACACTGCATGTTCCTGGCACTGCCCCTGGTTACCACCAGGAGCCACCTTGGAGTGGTGCGAAGCCCTCCCTGGAAAGGGAGAGCAGTCCTCCAGACACTCGATCCCTTCCCTCCTCTGCCAACCCCCAGCAGCCTGAGTCTGTTCCCGAACCCGGTTTATCGGCGTGGTGCGAGATGTGGTGTCCCATGCCTCAATCCTCAGTACCACTGGGCCAGCCCCAGGCAAATACTTCTTATAAAAAGAGCAACAGTATTTGTTAGAGCAAGAGAGAGCAAGATTGAAATTTTGAATTAGAGAAACCCCCAGATGAAGGACTTTGTTTTCTTTCTTTGTACTGCCTTTTTAGCTATCCTGAACAATTTTATTTTTTTATTTTATTGTTATTGAAAATAATAAAACACTACTTGTGAATTTTACAGCTTTTCCTGGTTTACTTATGCTTCCTGACTTGTGCCTCTATGACACCAGGAGCCTCACATCTTGGAGGCACCACAGGGATGAAGTGTCTGTTACCAAAAAGTCACCTCTGTGGACCATGAGTGTGGAGCAGCAGAATTCAGCTCCCAACCCCCAAAATTAGAAAGTTTAAAAAATACCTGCAATCAAGATTGTAATCAAGGAAGTGGAAAGGTGTTGCAAAGTGGAGGGGGTGGACCACAAGAAGGTATTTGTGGTTCAAAGTATCTCTGTAAAAGGGGCAGTTGTGGGACTTGTGGATGAAAACCTCCCAGAGGTTGGTAAGCTGAAAATACTACATGTGATGTGAAATTGACATCTAAACTATCAGCGTCATTGTAGAAAGTGATCAAGAAGTGGACCTCTTGATAAGACCCTGTCCCATTTGTTATGTAGAAACATTTAAAACCAGACACCCTGGAGGGTGGAGGGGGTGGAGGCCCTGAGGGAGGACCTAAAGATTCTGGAAGGGTAGTCGGAAACTTGGCAGCTGAAATTCAATGCCAAAAAGTGTACAGTAATGCACATGGGGCATAAAAACCTGCAAGCAGTTTACACATTGTGGGGAGGTAATTAAGCCAACAGAGCAAGAGAGGGATCTGGGGATTATAATATCAGACAACCTTAAGATGGGTAACCAATGCAGCAAGGCGGTTGACAAGGCAAATAGAATGCTTGCATGCATAGGGAGGGGCATAACAAGCAGAAGGAGGGAGGTGCTGATGCCTCTTTATAAAACCATGGTGAGTCCTCACCTGGAGTACAAGGTTCAGTTCTGGAGACCTCACCTATGCAAAGGCATAGATGGGATCGAAAAGGTTCAGAGAAGGGCACCAAGATGGTGCACGGTATACATAGGAAGCCCTTTGAGGAGAGGTGGAGGGAACTGGATCTGTACCCATTGTAGAGTAGAAGGCGGGGGGGGGTCATGATAGAAACATTTAAGTACATGAAGGGGATTAATGAGGTGAGGGAAGGGAGCTTATTTACAAGGAAAGTGGGTGCTAAAAACTAGGGGTCATAGTCTAAGATTAGAAGGAGGAAGATTTAAGGGCAATGTGAGAGGGTGTTACTTCACGGAGAGGGTGGTGGGGCCCTGAAACAAACTACCTGAGGAGGTGGTGGGGGCTGAAATGGTGGAGGAATTCAAGAGGGCATGGGACAGACATAAAGGGTTGGCCAGTGGGGGGAAGGGGATGTCCATTGACAAAGGTGATGAGTGGTGGGGTGGTAAGGGGCAGACTCGTATGGGTCAGAGAGATCCTTTTCTGATGTCAGATTTCTATGATTCTATGACCTAAGCACTCAGTTCCCCCACTCTTACCTTTGTGGGTCCAGAGGGCGTATGGCCACTTTTCAACTGGGGAAGTGGCCCTCACAGTGCTTTCCTTCCAAGGGCCGATTCCAGTTGGAAAATTCAAACAAAAAACTGGCTTGTTAGGGAGGGCAAGATAACCCAGAACTTGAAGGAACTGTTTGACTCTGCGGTGCCAGATGTGACCCCTAGGGCTGCAGTGTTAGATGCCCTGAGATGGCTGATGGGAAAGCTAACTCACCTGTGCTTGTGTCCTCCACCTGAACCTGTGAACACAAACACCAGGAGGGATCTACTCCACAAGGCCTCAGCTAGAACTCCAAATACAGTGGACAAATGACCCACTCACTGGACCCTACAATAAAGTTACAGCACTACAGCAAGCGGGCTGAGTGAGTGGTGCATTAGAAAGCAAAAAATAACCAAGTTGTATTTAAAACCGGATAAACATCTGAGAAGGATTGCTGGATCTGTGGCAAGTTTAAAATGCGGTGCAGTAAAAGACAGAGAAAGAAAGAGATTTATACAGAGCTTATAAGCATCATCACATCCTGGTGAAGTGGTCAGGTGAGTGGGACCATGAAACATCAATGCCACGATTTATATGCCAGTAAGCTACTGGGGACATTTAATAAAAAAAAATACTTAAAACTTAAGCCAGTGAGTGGTTTGTTTCTCTACTGTGTTTGGAGTTCTATGTGATGGAAAAGCTGTTTCATCCTTTGGGAAAATACAGAAGGGCCAGCTTTTTTACTGGAGTTAGACACATCTCTAACGGAGAAGAGCATTTTGACACCTGGAATGTGTGGGCTTCTACAGTGATGCAAGAGCTGGAATGCTCTGAACATGAGAAGAGGTCTCGTTTGACTTGGCTATTTTTGGGGTTCTGCTTTGGCCATCATACTGGTCGGCTTATCATCAAAGGCTGATGCCATGGCAGAGGAGTTTTTGACCATACTAGAATACACTTATTGGAATGTAGGCAAGACAGGAGACCACTTCAAATGTTCTGGTGCCTCACAGCATAATAGACTGTGTGGAGGGCAGCCAGCTGGGCACACAAATATCACCCAAAAAACCATGAATGGTGAAGATATAGCTTTATGTGATTTCAGACAGTAACAAACTCTGGCCAGAGCCAATAGGGCTGCAGGAGAGGAGTCTGGGATTGAAATATTGAAAACAATTTTTGTAAAAAATATTTTTACACCAAATTTATGTGACGACTGAACCACTCTGAAAGTAATGCTTCTCCTGGCCCCTGCCAGGCATCATCAGAGTGAATCAGTCTGATGATGCCTGGCAGGAGTCTGGAGAAATGACAGTTGCAGAAAGGCTCAGCTGCCACTTTTTGTGCTCACTATGTGTGGGTACACTATGCACTTTAGTTAAATAAAGGACTTTGAATAATATTTTTCTGGTCCTGATGCTTTCTGCATATGTGGGTGCTCCACATCCTTTTGCTTGTACCTGTGGAACAGCCAGCTGAGATGGGACATAAGCTCAGTTTTCCCATTCTCAGGGGCATTGACAGGACTGAACATATGGATATGTTCTCCAGCAGGACACAGGGACATGTTCTGAAGGTCACAGATGGCAAGCTTAGGGGTAACATTAGGAAGAATATTTTGTCCCAGAAGATGGTGGCCTTCTAAAATGACCTGCCAATAGAGACTGTGGACATGAAGACGGTTGAGTGGTCCCCAGTGTTACCTATCCCTTAGCTTTTGCCAGGACTGTACCGATACAGCTGTGGAGAGCTTTTAGGAGTGGCAAGAGTATTGAAAAGAATATGCCATGCTCTCATCACACCACAGTCAGATGTTACTGATACTGCTGTGATTACAGAACTACGCATGTGTGATACTTGCACATACGCAGTTTGCTCCGGAGTCGGTCATAACACGGCAGTACTGACATGACTGCATATGCACAATACTCACATATGCATAGTTTAAGTCCGTACTGCCATGTTGCACACGGCGGCCATTAGTATCTCAGCAAATCTGTCCTGTGTCAGTACATTGCATGCAAATGTTAATATGGGTAAAAGTAAGAACCAACTGAAAATGAGATACTGCATCTCAGCCAGGCTAAGCTGTATCAGTACATTGTAAAAATGGGTAAAATTAGGACCCCCTGAAAATGAGATACTGCATCTCAGCAAACCTGCCCTGTGTCAGTACTATGCCAAAATGGATAAAAGTATGAGCCCACTGAATATGACATACTGCATCTCAGCCAGGCTATCCTATGTCAGTACTTTGTAACTGGGCTAAAGAACACACAAAACAGCCTTAACATTTGTTATATATTTTACTGACAGGCATAATGAAGTCAGTTGCGTACATGTATTGATTTGAGCATACAGGAAAATGTACAGGAGTTTTGTCCCAGTTTTACATGGAAAACACAGGAAAAATGAGGTTGCCCTACAGGGAAATGCTTTGTTCAGTCTGGGAACACTGCACTTGACGCCCCTATGATTTCTTTATAATCCCCTATGATGCCCCTTGCAACCTCTGAAACTCCCTAAAACATTAGCTGCTTAGCATTTACACTTCCTACAAATATAAAATCATAAGCGTGACAATGCCATTAACTAGATAGGTCCCTGAAAGGGTTAACATAAATTAACTCTTCAGATGAAATGCTGTAAATCATTGCTACAGTAGTAGCGCCAAATTTGTCAAGCAATTTTGTGAGATTCCCTATGTATCCTTCACAAAATTTAGTGAAGAAAAATCCTCTAAAATTATTTTTGTTATACCTACAGAAAGAGGCCAGTTCCTATTACAGTACTTAAGTGCCATCTGATAGATTTTCAACTACACTATCAGACGAGACAACCCTCTCTGGTTAGCAGTGAACACACTAACAAACAAAACAAAATCCCTAACTAAAGGTTTCACAATTCTCAATAGGGATTTTTAAAAATCATGTGACTAATTTGGTGCTACTAATGAACACACACATTGGGAGAGATGGCCAAGAAAGTAACTTGGAAGTGCTCTGCAGTTAGATGCTATAGCCTCTGTTGGAACTCAAACATGGGTAGAAGTAAGACCCCACTTAACATGAGACACTGCATCTTAGGACTCCTCTGAAAATGAGATCCTGCATCTCATCAAAGCTATCCTGTGTCAGTACATTGCCAAAATGGATAATAGTATGACCCCACTGAATATGACATACTGCATCTCCCAGTCAAGCGTACTAGATTACTAACGGAGCTTCAGCATCTGAAATGTGATGTGGCTTTCTTGCAGGAAATGCACCTTTCAGAGCAAGAGCATGCCAAGCTCCGGAGGAGGAGGTGGGTAGGTCAGGTTGTGGCAGCTTCACACCCTACGGCTAAAAAAGCTGGGGTAGCGATCTTGATTAGACGTAATAGCCCCTTGAAAATTCATTCCACAGAAGAGGGTTGTCAAGGCAGATTTGTTAGGGTAACATGCCTTATACAAAATAAAATGCTACATCTGGTAAACATATACGCTCCGAATGTGGGCACAGAAAAGTTCCTAGGAGATGTGTTCAATAAACTGACAAGTCTGCCCCAGGGCCAGTTGTTGCTAGGTGGAGATTTCAACACAGCAATTTCTCCACAGATGGATTGCTTATCTGGCAACCAGCACACTAATAAGGCTGCGAGTAAAGAGCTCAGGGCACTGATGGAAGAAGCTGGGCTGGTAGACGTATGGAGATCGCAGCACATGGGGGAAAGGGATTATTCCTTCTTTTCAAAGGCGCAGGGCTCTTACTCTCACATATATTTTTTTCTTACATTTAAAACTGACCTGCATGTATTTGCACACTCCAAAATACATCCAATTACTCTATCAGACCATAGCCCAATCTCCACTAAATTATCACTCATAATGGAGAGTAAATCCTCCATGTGGAGACTTAATGTCTCATTACTAAATGAGGAACCCTTTAAAAAACTTATGATTACAACAATAGAAAATCTTGAGAAAGACTCACCTATAGATGACTGCTCACCAATGATTTGGTGGGACACTTTAAAGGCAGTTATTAGGGGCTAAATAATTAGCTATGTATCAGCCAAGAAAAAACAAGCGAGGGCTAGAGAAGTGGACCTAAGGGAGAAACCAGCAGAGTTGGAGGCCAAACATAAAAAAAATACAGGGTCCAAACAAATTCTGAAAGATCTAACGCAGACTAGGTCAGAATTACAAGAAATGGAGAACAAGAAAGCAGAAGGATGCCTCAGGTTCTCCAACCAGAAATATCACGATATGGGAGGAAAGGCGCTGAGATTACTGGCCTTCTGCCTCAGGAAAAAACAAGCTGAAAGACATGTTTCAACTATACGAGACATATCAGACCCAGATAAATTTTGGTCTAAACCAAAGGACATTGCCTCTCAATTTAGAGCATTTTACAGAGAGCTGTATATGGAGAACAAAACGGAACAAAGGGTTGTAAAGGAAACTATGACTTTCCTGGACTCTATCAACTTACCAACCCTGCCCCTGAGTGCACAAGAAGTGCTTTGAGCTCCAATTTCCACTCAGGAAATTCTGGAGGCTATATGAAATCTGCCGGTGGGTAAAACACCTGGCCCAGATGGCCTGGCGGCTGAATGGTATAAGAAGCTGAGTAAAACACTAGCACCCCGATTAGTACATATTTACAACACCAGTTTAGAAGAGGGGACTTTCCCGAATTCGTGGAAAGAAACCTTGCTCACAGTCATCCCGAAACCCGGAAAACCCCACTTTCACTGCGACTCATACAGACCGATCTCTCTCCTTAATCAGGATTTAAAAATCTTAACCTGTATCCTTGCATCCAGATTACAACAATATGTAGAAGTACTAATACACCCAGACCAGACAGGATTCATTCCACGTAGGCAATTACAAGATAACATCAGGAAACTACTAAACATCATTGCACGTAAACACCTTCCAAATTCAAATCCAATGGCAATATTTCTTGACGCTGAAAAAGTGTTCGATCGGGTGAATTGGGTCTATATGAAAGAGGTAATGTCAAGGATAGGAGCAGGGGGTAATTTCCTTAGGTGGGTAACCATGTGCTATCAAGATCCGATAGCTCGAATCAGAGTTAATGGCATGAATTCGGACTTTTTCGATATAAAAAGAGGAACAAGACAAGGATGTCCCTTGTCTCCACTATTGTTCGCACTCACAGTGGAACCTCTAGCTCAAGCTATCCGGGAGAATTCCAGTATTAGGGGAATCAATATCAACGGTATAGAGAATAAAATCTCTCTATATGCAGATGACACAGTAATATATTTAGAAAAAACAGAGACTTCTGTCCCACAGGTGCTTCGACTACTAAACCGCTTTGGGGAGATATCTGGTTTCAAGGTGAATATAGGAAAAACAGAAGTCTTGAGCCTTGACAGACCTCCACAAAGAGAACTGCAAAATCTTCTACCTTTTAAGTGGGTCAAAGACAAAATTAAATATTTGGGGATATCCATACCTACTGATCTGGCTAAACTCCATCCATATAATTACCAATTATTAAAAGAAAAAGTGTTCGAGGACCTGCGCAAATGGCAAAACCTCCCTCTTAGTTTCATGAACAGAGTAGAGACAATAAAGATGAACATTTTGCCTAGATTTATATTTTTGTTCTCGACTCTGCCCCTTCCAATTCATAGGGCGGAGTGGAGGGAGTTGAGAAGAAAATTATCTAACTTCATTTGGGCGGGTCGTCAACCACTCAAAAGATGGGGCATGTTGACAGAAGCTAAAGATAAAGAGGGTCTGGGAGTTCCGGATCTACAGAAATATTTGGCTGGATAGACAGCTCCAATATTAAAAATGCTGAGTCCAGAGAATGGGGGAGCTTGTAAGTTAAGTTTATGTTTTCCTAGAAGTCTGTTGCCCCTTACCCCTGACCTCCAGAATTCCTTTATGTCTATCCCATGCATTCTTAAATCATGTGATTGTTTCAGCCCCCACCACTTCCTCTGGCAGGGTGTTCCACTTGTCTACCACCCGTTCTGTGAAGAAATTCTTCCTCACTCCAACTTCATCCCATGCCCGCTAGTCCTGGAACATCTTTTTCGCTTAAAAATAGTGTATTCCTGCACCCTGTTCCTCCCTGTAAGATACTTGTATGTCTCTATCATATCCCCTCTCTCCCTCCTCTCCTCCAGGGAGTACATGTTCAGTTCCTTCAACCTGTCCTCATAGGACTTGTGATATAATCCATGCACCATCTTTGTTGCCCTCCTCTGAACCTTCTCTACCCTGTCTATGTCCTTACGTAGGTAAGGTCTCCAGGACTGTATACTGTACTCCAGGTGGGGCCTCACTAGTGTCTTGTATAGTGGAATTATGACCTCCCTTTTCCTGCTGGTGATGCCCCGCCTATGCATCCCAGCATCCTATTTGCTTTACCTGCTGCCTTGTCACACTGTTTCCCTACCTTGAGGTCATCAGAGATGATAACCCCAAGATCCCTTTCCTGCTTGGTGCATGCTATATCCTCACCCCCAACTGATATATTGTGCCAGGGTTTTGTGCCCCATATGCATTATCTTGCACTTCTTTGCATTGAATTTCAACTGCCAAACCCCTGACCATTCTTCAAGTTTCTGCAGGTCCCTTCTCATTCTGTCTACACCCTCTGGTGTGTCTACTCTGTTACAGAGCTTTGTGTCATCAGCAAACAGTGACATTCTGCCTTCTAGGTCCTGTGCAATGTCACTGATGAAGATGTTGAATAGGACCGGTCCCAGCACTGATCCCTGTGGTACCCACTGGTCACTCTTCCCTCTGTGGAGTGACAGCCATTTACCACCACCCTCTGTGTCCTTCTACCCAGCCAGTTACCTACCCACCACACTACTGTCCTGCCCACACCCATATTCCCCAGTTTGTGTAATAGTCTTCTATGTGGCACAGTGTCAAAGGCCTTGCTGAAGTCCAGATAGGTCTTGTCCACTGCCCTTCCCTGATCCACCTCTGTCATTTTGTATATATATCAAACACTACAGGAAGGCTTGGGTTCCTTATATATTCAATTCGTAAAAAATAAATGGCAAGCTGAGTACATGAGCCCAATATCAGATAAAGCATGGAACCAAATTTGGCAGGGAATACACAAGACAACAAATTCCCAGAGTATGGAGGGAATTTAGATAGCAAATCTTAACTAGGTACTTTATTACCCCAGATATTTCCTCTAAATATGCGACCTCCCATACTGACAGGTGCTGGAGGGGATGTGAAGACAGAGGCTCCCATTTTCATATCTTTGGGAGCTGCCCTAAGATAAGAGGCTATTGGACAGAGGTAGCATTAGCTATTAAAGAAATGTTACAGTTAGAAAGCCCACCAGAATTTCCTCACATGATATTGGGCTTCCCTCCCCCAGGAGTGGGCTCAAAGGTGCAGAAATACCTATTTTTCAGTATGATTGCAGCAGCCTTAAAATCAGTCACACAACACTGGCTTACGTCAAATGGTCTATCTTATTCTATATGGGGGTCAAATGTGAACAACATCAAGACAATGGAGGCATTAACAGCCCAACTTAGACTCCAGACAGAACAATTTAATTCGAGATGGCTTCCCTTCTTTGAATATGTGGAGACCAAAAGTGGCATATTAATATTAGAACAGTTACTATTAAAATAGAGGTAGAGAGCCTGCTATCTTCCTTGATGGAGGAAATTCCTGTAGCCCCAGTCCTATACCTAGTAGACCCAACCCTGGACACGAGATGTCTGGGAAATTAATTTGTAATGTTACAATAGCCCCTATTTAGGGAAATTTAATTTATCTTTTAGTTATTTTTTGTTTTTTATGTTCTGGAAATTAATCAATTATAAGGGTATAAAATGTGACTCTTAAAACAAATTGTAAAATAAAGAGGATAAAGGAGAATATAGGGAGGGATATAAGAAATACACAAAACAACGGTTTGTTTTTCCAAGGTATGGTTTTATAAGGATGGTTTTGGTTGGGTTGAGGACAAGAGTGTTTAAGTCTGAGTGAATCCTGTGGTTCTCTGGTTGTGCGGGATGGAGAGCACTTTTGGTGAGTCTCACCAACCGGAAAGAGGCACAGGTAATCAGCCCAACCTGCAAGATACAAAATGGAATGAGTTAGGTTATTGGCTATGTATACATGATAGTATGAACTCATATAATATATGTAACCGATATGTTAACAGTGAAGTACTTGTGTATTTCTGCATGAACTCCTGTAAGAATGAAAAGGAAAAAATTCAATAAAAACTAAGTTAAAAAAAAAAAAAGACATATTGCATCTCAGCCAGGCTATGCGGCTGTGTCAGTATATTGTAACAATGCCATAATACCATCAAGAGGTTCTGAAGCTACATGAACATTGAGAGCAAAGCTTGAGAGATTCCAACATTTTTCCAGAGCCTCTGTGATATGTTGAAGGTGAGTTTTACCATTTAAAATAAATAAAAAACAGCCTTAACATTTGTTATAGTGATTTTACTGACAGGCATAATGAAGTTAGTTGCATATATGTATTGATTTCAGCATACAGGAAAATGTACAGCAGTTTTGTCCCAGTTTTACATGGAAAATACAATGAAAAGGAGGGTGCCTTACAGAGAAATGCTTTGTTCAATCTGAGAGCACTGCAGTTGACACCCCTATGATTATTTGTAATTCCCTATGATGCCCCTTGTAAAGTCTAAAAACCCCATAAACATTAGCTGCCTAACATTTATTTACCATTCCTACAAGTATAAAACCATATGAGTTCTAATGCCACAAATTACATAGGTCCTGAAAAGGTTAACATAAATCAGCTCTTCAGAGTAAATACCATAAATTGTTGCTACACACACACACACACACACACACACACACATTGAGAGAGATGACCAAGTATGTAATTTGAGACTTTGCAGTTAGATGCTGTTATCTGTCTTGCAGTAGCTCTAAAAATGCTGTTTACCAAGTTGGATTCAAAAGAAAACGTGTTTCTTGTATGCACTGAAGCACTACAAAGCTGCTGAAAGAACTAGAATGAATCTATTTGACTGAGCTCTGGACAGATGTTCAGTTTGCAGCACTGCAAGGGTTAAATTGAAAGGCTGCAAAGACATGGAAGGATCATTGGAAAACTCCAAAGGAAGTGTTCCATGGTCTGAATCTGGTAGCTCATTTTTAGAGCTGATGCAAGAGGGCTGCAGGCTCTGCCTACCTGCAGCCCTAAAAATGCACACACTATACCTGGTAGTTTTTTCAAGGTACAGTGCCACCTTCTGGGCTTTCCTTTAATAGCACCCAATTAGAGGTACATTGCACTAATAATTGCATGAAAATATAACATTAGTTTTATTGGAGGACTTGTTTCACAGTGCTTATCTGTGGCACTACACCTTGAGAAATCGTTAGGTGTAGTGTGTGCAGTTATTGTCTGAAATCAGATAAAGTGATATCTTCACCATTGGTGAGTTTTTGTGATATTTATGTGCTCAGCATGTATGGGAGTGTAGAGAAGTTCATGGACGTCGAGCTTCCAGCTGGGGGGAACCTATAAAGAAAAAAAAGTTTTTATCTAGCAACTTCACTATGGTTCTCAAAACAACAGACAACTTGTATCAAATGGCCTTACACCCCAGCACTTCAACCTCTACCAGGTCTTTCTCGGGGGCAGCGTTGGTCCTTTGGAATCAGGTTTTGTATAAGGTGTTCAAGAACACAGGGTAGAATTAAATAACTAACAATCAATGAAAAGATTAAAATGCAGGTAAAAATGTTCAAAAAGTATGAAAAGAGACAATGCAATCATAATTGCTGCACAGATGCATAATAATGAATGCATGCCACTCTCATTAACTATTTAGGCTGTTTGTAAGCATTATACAGGCTGAACAAAACATACTTAAACTAATTTATATTTAATCTATAGCTGGTCATTAAAATTACTTTTTTTCTACCATCACTTTGTTGTTCCCCTTCTTTAGTTCATAATGGTTGAATGAGCACTGCATGGATACATTTCTCATGGCTTCTAGATACTCTGCTTTTCACTCAGTCGGTCATCTTTCTCTCCTTTTGTACTTTTTGAACTTTCTCATGAGCATTTTAATCTGTTTACTGATTGTTACTGTTGTAATTTTGCACTGTGGTTTTGAATACCTTCTATAAATGACGAGTTCCAATGTGCCAGCACTGCCCCCTGAGGAAGACCTGCTAGAGGTTGAAGCAGACAAGGGAAAGAAATTGAAATTAGGGGTGGTATATAGACCACCTAACCAGAACTAAAAGCTTGATGGAGAATTAGATGGTAAAATTAGGAAGGCAGCTATCTATGGGGAGGAGAGGTAGCTCGTGTGCAAGGGGAGGTTGTGGGAATCAAAGCCATGTCTGCTGGATTATATCAAGCACATTCACAGCTTGTTGCTCTAACCTCTAGGCCTGTATAGCCAGCCAAGCTTAGCCAAGGGGGCAGGATATCAACAAGGGGATATGCAACTCTAGACAGCATGTTGGTAAACAGCGATTATGTTAGGGACATCAACATAGCTGAGTTCTAAGATAATAGTAATCACCCACAGGGTCGGACTGGCCCACCTGGATACCTGAAAATTTCCAGGTGGGCCCCTCTCTTGGATTCCTGGCTACCTTCTAAGCTCTGAGAATCTTTGGTTTTATCTTCTATTTTTTAATTAAATAGGCCCTGTAAGTAAATCCATAATGCAAACACAGAGCTGGTATATCATACTGAAGTGGAATACTCATATGAGTGTGACACCCTGGGCTCTCCTTATTGATTTTCCAGGTGGGCCCTTGTGCCAACTTTCCAGGTGGGCCCTCTGTAGCCCAGTCCAACCCTGATCACCCATCAGTGTGATTTATAACAGAAGTGGACTGGGAGCACTCAAACTCCAAAAATGCATGTCCTTGATTTCAGGAGGGGAACCTTTAATGTAATGATGGAAAAAGATGAGCACAGCTGGTAATGAGGGGGCAAGGGGTGGAAGAGAGGTGGGCCATTATTAGCAGGATGTCACCAGCTCTCCTGTTTGGGGTAGATGGGGATGCAGAGAAGACATAAGAAACCAATATGATTCACTGGGGTGGCAGATAGAACAGTGAAGGAGAAGAGGCGGCTTTCAGGAAATTCAAGGGGTGCCAAAAAAAGGGGGACAGGGAGGACTTAAACAGAATTGCTGCACCCTCTCATGCTGCTCGATAGAGCCTGCAGATCATTTAAAGTTATTTCATTGTCTTAATTTATGTTGTCATTCCATCTTTTTTTTTCTCCCCGTTTTCTTCCCAACCCCGCACCCTGGGCATGCGCACACTTGTGGAGACATACGCACGCCACGCCTCAGGGTGCCCTCCCACTACGCTGCTACCCCCTCCTGCCTACACTACCCACCGGGCATCTACGCAGGTGGGAGCAGACCATGGGGGCTGATGACCACCCCAGGAGAGTGACAGCTGCCTTCTGGCTGTTCAGTCCTCCTCCCTCCCTCCCCTGCCAGTTCTCTGATGACCCGAGGTCATTCCTGAACCCAGGTTGCCAGCGTAGCGCAAGGTAAGACGTCCAGCGCCTCAACCCTCAGTGCCACCAGGCTGGCTTCATTCCATCTTTTTAAAGGGGGTTCTTGATTTCATCATTCAGCTGACTCATGACTAGCCTGACCACTAATGGCAAGGTGACCCCCTCATAGTTCAGGTCCCTATGCTTTCAGTTTTAATATGCCAGCTGTGGTCCCACTGCTTTCTCCATTTGTCTTGTATTGCAACCACTCTCTGGCTTCATTCTTTTAAACTGAGTACTTGCCCATAAGAGGCTCACTGGTGGCCAGTAGGGAGCTTGCCAAATAGGAGGAGGTCACACCTCTCCTGAGCATTGAATCATTAAGGGCATATCACACTTAACCCTAGCCAAGTCATTGAAATTAAATTCCTTTTCTTATACATTTTTCTGAAATTTTTAGGAGCGCTGCTAGTGTGCAGCCAACATCAGATTTAAAGAGAGCCAATTCAGGCTCCCCCCTCCAAATGCTACTCAAAAGAGCCTGCTACTCATCACTTTCTGTCTTTATTCCATAACTTTTTTTTTGTAATTTCTTCTTTTTAAGCCCCTCACTCCAGCACTGTCACTTGACTTCCCCACCTGACACCGCGACCCCAAGAGGACCACCCCACGTAGCCTTGGCTTACCCCCAGGCTGGGATGAGATGGGGCCGGGTCCTGAGCCCCACGTACCTTGAATCTCATTGGGGTCCTCCTCGTGGGTCATGGCACCTGTGGGTGAGGGCTATATTGGACCCTCTTGTTGGTGTCGCGCTGCGGCTGAGAATTTTTCTTTTATGCCCCCCTTGGAGGCATAACAGGTGCTGACATCAAGGCCTACGCTGACGTCAGTCACCCCCCAGAACAAACTTGGGTAAGCCCTACCTCCGGCCACAGCCAGAGGCCAGGCATGCACCGAGTTGGTGTACCCCTGACCCCCCCAGAGGAGATGAGCAGTCCCTCAGATGCTAAAGCCTCCTCCCACAGCTGGCACTCCGATGACCTGGGATCATTCCTGAACCCAGATCGCTAGTGTTGCGAGTGGTAGTGCTACCGCTGTGCCGGCGAGCTGACTTTTATTCCATAATTTTAAAAAGGGGTTCTTGGTCTCATCATTCATATGAATCATGATTAGCATGGCCGCAGGCACTGTCTGGAATAGTGCCTAGGGACTGGAGAACAGCAGATGGGTTACCGTTACATAAGAGTGTTGCCAAGGATGAGCCAGGGAAGTGCTGACCAGTAAGTTTGACATTGATAATTGGTAAAGTGATGGAAATCATTCTAAAGTAAAGGCTGGTAGAGTTTCTAGAAGCAGATGGGCTGCAGCGTAACAGAAGCATGAGTTTGTGGCAAGGAGGTCATGCCAAACTAATTTGATCAATATTTTTGACTGTGTCATGAGGACCACGGTTAAGTGCCAGGCAGTAGACATGTTGTATTCGGACTTAGCAAAGTGTTTGACTCGGTCCCCCACAGGAGATTAATCAAACACAGTAATTGGGGAGCTTTGGAGTAGGGAACAGACTAACAAGGCGGATGTGCAGTTTGCTGGGATGGGGGGAGAATGCAGAGGATAGTGATCAGTGGGGAGTTCTTGGGCATGAAAGAGGTCACAAGTGGGGTCCTACAGGGACTGGTGCTCAGACCAGTGCTATTCAACATCTTCATCGGTGAGAGTGGAGCCCACATCAAGGGAAAAGTCTGCCTCTTTGCAGGCAACACCTAGCTCTGCAGCAGAGTTGACAGCAAGGAGGAGATCCGATTTATGAGGGAGGACCTAGAAAGACTAGAATGGTGGTCTGGGAACTAACAACTGAACTGGAATGTCAACAAGTGCAAGGTCATGCATGCAGGTATTTTAGGGTGGCTGTAAGCAGTGCCAGGTCAGTAGTTAACAAAACTGCGTTTTAAGGGATCTAAGTCTTATTTCCAGCTCTGACCTGGATTGTGTGACTAAAACCTGGTTTGGGGACAATGCCGGTATTGTTGTATCCAAAATTGTCCCTCCAGGGTTTTCCGTCATACACCGTCCCTGTAAAGAGTGTAGAGGTAGGGGAGTTGCCATCATTTTCAGGGTCTAACCTGAAGGCTATGGTGGCCCTGATGGATGAGCTGAGTTCATTTGAGTGCATGGACACCACGTGTGGGGGTTGGAGTGAAGTGTAAGATTCTCCTGTTGTATTACCCCTAGAGTTGGGGGTTGTGAATGTTTAGAAACGCTCATGGACTTGGTGTTGGAATCCCTGAGACTTTTAGTGCTTGAAGATTTCAGCTGCTGGGTTAACTCCAAGGAGGATAAAAGTGCAGCTGAGCTCCTTTATTTATTTATTTATTTATTTATTTATTTATTGAAGGTATCAGAATTACACTCCTTTGAATCAGAGACTCCTTTTCAAAGGCTCCACATCAGAAACAGCACAATGACATTACAGGTTGAGGGGTAATAACATATATATGTAACATGATTGTACAAAAAATGGATAAAGTAAGAGTATATAAAATTGTCTAACAAATAGGTGAGGTTCCACATTATATATTAGGAAGTAGGTAACACAATATAAATAAGGTAGTAGGTAAGATGTGCCGTAAGGGAACAGCGAGACTGAGGGCAGAGGTAGGGGGTGGGAGAAAAGAAAAAGGGACGAGCCCGTTGTCATACTAGAGAGGGAGAAGGAGAGAGTTGTAGGCCAGGAGGCCTGTGATAGAGGATTAGGCAGGACGTAGTCCATTGTCAGGAGGGGGGGAGGCTAGGGACAATTGCAAGAGCGTGAGGAGATCAGGTGAGATTGGAGTAGTGATTTAAAACAGCCAAACCTAGGTTCGAGGGGGATGTGTGGAGGGAGGGAGAGAGTTGAGCCAGGTAGGGACAAGATACAGAAAGGAGCATTGGCCAAGGGAGTTTTTTGGTGAGGCACTAGGTAGGTTGGTTTGAGTGAGCTTCAGGTGGCTTAGTGGTGGTCGCAAGTGGCAGGAGGGAGGAGAGGCTAGAAGCAGTTAGGCCAGCAGTAACCTTTTTAGCTAGGAGGCAGGTATGGTATTGGAGCATGCTGTCGAAGTCTAGCCATTTTGATTGACTGTAGAGAGTGTGCAGGTGTAGGTGGTTTTGGGAACACCTAGGGGTAGGCGGCAGGCCTTGTTTAGAGCAACCTTAACTCTTTGTAGGGCAGTATTATCAGCTGCACCATAGATCAAAATGCCGTAATCAATGATAGATAGGACAGATGAGGAGCTGGCAAGTTGGAGGGCTTCTGGGGGTAGACAATTCTGATGGCGATAGAGGAGGCCGATGCGGGAGTTAACAGCGGTGCAGAAGAGGTGGATGTGTTCGTGAAAGGTAAAGGAAAGGTCAAAAGTAACTTCAAGATACTTGAAAGTACAGACTTGTTCGAGGGGAAGTGAGAGGGGGTATGTCCCCCTTACGGTGACACCAACACAGCGAAACACACACCTGTTGGCGAAACCGACACTTTGCCAACAGGTCGCTATGTTGGTGTGCCCCAGATAGGGGCATGCTGTCTCCTGGTCCTGCACCCCCACTCTGAATCAACTCCAACTGGAGCTGATAATCTAAAAGATGGGGGGGGGGAGTGGGTTCAGGGGCAAAGCCCTCTGATGAAAAATACAGCACCAGGAGACACACAGTAATTATGTAGACCGCAACTTGCGGTCGACATGATTCCTGTCGGCGAAATGCTGGTCAACATAAAGAATGTCGAACCGGCATGGTAGAGCCGCTAGAGGGAGATATAGACAAGGAGGGGTGAGTGTTCAAGTTTATTTTGGCAGTGAGTGAAAAGCATGACCTTGGATTTTGTTTGGTTCAGGACAAGCTTATGACTGGAGAACCAGGATGCTACTATGGTAAAAGTGGCCTGGATGGAGTCTCTTGGTTTTGATCTGCATATTTGGGCCACCTCACATATGGGCAGTCACGCACTGAAGTTGGTGTTCACCATTGGGATAGTGGCCAACAGACTGCAAACTAATTCTATGGTCTGGTCGGACCATGAGAGAATATCCTTCAGGTTGATGGCACCAATTCCTTTTCCACCCCTGCCGAGACTGTCCACCATATAGTTTAAGGTTGGCTTGATCCCAGTGTTTTTGGGAAGTCAGTGGACATCTCTAGTATAATGGCTTCCTCCATTAGCAGTGTCACGCAGGCTGTAAAGGTCTCTAGTAGGAACATCTTGCCTGTTACAGATGCCCTACTGCTAGTTTGTTGCCTCCCTGCGTGTATGAGAAGTAGTGTCCCATTAGTCCAGGAGCCAGGTGCATTTATCTATGTGTCGAGGTCAGAAAGGTTTGATGACTGTTTCTTATGTAAAAAAGTGTGTAGAATCCAGATTTATAACTCTTATTCATTCAAAGTTGAACGTTTTCTTGGAAAATGCACTTCTTCAATGAAAAAATGAACTGTCGGTGAAAATTGTGTTTATTTTAATTAATGGTTCCTTCTTTAATTTTAGTTCTGTAAGCTTTTATTGAAATACTACAGACATTATAACAAACAGCAACGTATGTATCAAAGGCTTAATATTAACGTTATTATTTATTTTATTCTACATTTAACTTGAAACCATCAACTTGTTATGCCATTTTATGAACCTAAGTACAAAAATCAGTATTCTTGTTCACCGTCTTCATTATCTGACATGTTAAGCAAATCTGTCTCATCAATATCGACATCACAATCACTGTCATCATCTTCTTCATTTGGATTGTTGTTGTGTTCATTGACTTGTTCACTTAAAGGATACCTAAACAACATTTTGACAACAAACTATTTAAAAATCTGGCTCCGTAGGTGACTAAAGGAAAGGTTGCTGTATTCAATAATGCTAAAACTACATTTATATAATTTACCTAAATGTGGTTCCAGAGCATTTGAATATTGTAAAATCAGCCTTCCAATTTCAAAAAAACGGTCTTACCTGCTTCCTAAAATGGCTGCCAAGTGTGTTATGTGATGATATCATTAAAGCCAAAGTCAGAGAGATTTATGGCTCTCTATAGTGCTAGCTAGTTCTTTTTCCCCTTTGTATAGAAGTGTTTCACCCAAATGGTCAAAACCATGTGCATTATTTTGTATACTACACACGTTAGGCTATAGTTCTGTTCATTTTGTTTACTTTAACATGCTGAAACTGTGTTTTAATCCAACCAACTTTGTCTGTGGCAAACCATAGTGCAGTACAAATCTTGAATAACGTGGTGGTCTAGTGGTTATGGCAGATCCAGGATGCTACAATGGGGGTGCTGGAGTGGTGTGCATACTTAATATGCACTTTTTAACATTTTTATTAAACCTTAATATTTTCTGCTATTATTCTTTTCTAGTACATTTTTTGACAGATCCTACTAATGTAATCCATAGTTTGAATGACATTTGTACAAGCAATAAATCAGACTTCTTCAACAAAGTGAAATGCAGCGGCAGCAAGCAAATAAGTTACAATGGGGGAGGAGGGGTGCAGCCACACTCTTCACCACCCCCTAGATCCACCACTTTTGTGTAGCAAAGTTCTTGTGCAGTCCAATGTTAGAGTCCGTACTTTCTCGAAAATCAAATATATGCTTGTCTTGTCTTCTTTTTCCATGGGAAATAAGAATAATAAGAATCAGCATTTATATAGTGGTTTTCATATACATTGTATCCCAAAGTGCTTTACAAGCAATACTAGACTGGTAGTGAAGTGACTGAACTTGTAGTGGCAGCCATTTCATACATTAATATCCACACACAACCTTGGACTATTGCATGAACTGGTTTTATGGGAAGGGGAATTTTGCCAGGACATCGGAGTCAGGTACTGATTATGGTGCTGGCAGACCCACATCTTATTTCTCACAGTAATCTGCTCATATTTCTCTCCTTCTGTCTTCCCCTTCCCTGAATATAGCAGTACCTTGCAAGAGTGGCCTTCTCAGTCCCCATTTGGTATTCATTCTTTACTACTCCTCCTCACACCGGAAACTGGTGAGCTCATCACCCTTCTGCATCATGAATACAAGTAGTACAGTCCCCCTTTTTTTTTGACATATCCAATATAAACATATATTTCCAGTAATTCAGGCTGATAGCAGCAGGGAACAAGGGGAATGATGGGCTTTCCTATCCTTAAAAGATCTAGGCTACCTTTGATTAGGCATTATTAAATGATGGGTGCGCACATCATTATGCACGTCATTTAATAGTGCCTGATCATAGGTGGCTTAGATCTTATATGGGTAGGAAAGCTTATTTTTCCACTTGTGCCATGCTGCTATCAGCCTGGCTTACCAGAAGATCATGTTTATTATTAATATGTAAACATAACATGGGAAACTGTACTAACCACATTCATGATGTGGAAGGGTAGTGAACTCACCAGTTTTTGGTGTGGGGGAGCAGGTGAGAAGAATAAATGCCAGAGAGGGACTAAAGAGGCTATTCCAGCAGGGTACAGCTATATTCAGGTTAGTTGAAGACAGGAAGGAGAACGTTAAGTAGATCACTGTGAGATCTGAAATGTAGGGCTGCCAGCATCATGATCACTACCTGTGGATGAGAGTAGCCAGCAATGACAAATACTCAGAGTGGCAGGGCTGCACCTAAACTGTTACTTGAATTCAGTGTAGGGAGATTACCCTGGGGTGGGGGGGGGATGTTGACGTTTGTTAGGACGGTATTGAGGGAGTTGTGTATAGCTCATTCAAGATTTGGAAGGGTGGTAGCCAGCCAACTCGCATTGTAGAGAACAGCACAGAAAAGTATTGGAGAAGAATTGCTGGGAACTGTCCTGCAGGGTTCTGTAGATTACAGTAAAGGAGTAGACTGACACTGGAAGTCGGGTGGTTTTGCTCAAGGTATTAGTATGCCTCTCCTGTTAATAATATTGTTATCCATTGTAAGTGCAGCCCTTATGAGGGCATGAACAGCAGTTTTTCTGGTGGGTCATGATGCTTATTGCTTGGCCTTCCAGGAAGTCCTAGTTGTTGGCTAACGAGGGGGAAAAAACACAACAGGGGAACTGTACATACTATCTTCACTGTGCAGAAGGGTGGTGATCCACTCAATGTTTACTGTGGGAGCAGAAGTCAAACATTGAGAAATTGGACTGGAGTGTAATTTGGGAGGCATTTTTTAACAGTGCCAGCTTATGATGCGTATCGGTATAGGTGTGCACAACTCTCTGAGGTACAAGATTACATTCTGAGGTGTGATAATTCTCTTCATGAGACTGTAAGCACATATGCAGTCCCAGGCAGTACTAAGGACAGGATATGGATGGTGGGGCATTCAACAGAAAGCAGGCTAGGTGCAGGGGGAGGTCACATGGAAAAAGAAAGCCTTATTTGTGGATTAATAAGAGAGCATGAGCTCTGGAATTGAACCAGACCGGTACTTTGTTGTGTGACCCTGAGCAAGTCACTAAACATCATTGTGCTCCCAGGCCACACCTGTAAACAAGCTTTCAGCTTAGTGTGTCTCTCCTGGTTAACAAAAAACAAAATTCAGGGCATCACATAACCACTACATCATCAGGTATTTGAAGTGTTGTACTGTACTGTACTGCGGTTTGCCAAAGAGAAAGTCAGCTGGATTGCAAAACATTTTCAGCAAGTTAAAATAAACAAAATAAACAGAATCATAGCCTAACGTGTACTGATCAAAATAATCCACGAGTTAACACATGGTGTTGATCATTCTCGTACAACAATTCAAAACAAAAGGGAAAGAAGAACTAGTTAGCACTATAGGAATATATGTGGGTCTCTGGCTCCGATGATGTCATCATGACTCATCACTTGACACACTTGACAGACATCTTAGGGAGAAACCAAGGCTGTTTTTTGAAAGTGAAAGGCTGATGCTTACATTTTTCACAAGCTATGAAACTGCTTTTATGTTATTTACATAAATGCAGTTTTAGCATAAATGTAAGCAGCAGCCTTTACTATACCTCACTATGAAGCCAGATATTGGAGTTTGCAGTTTTGAAAAACTGCTTGTTTAGGTACCCTTTAAGGCTGGTGGTACAGCTTCACATATTAACCATGTTGGTTTGTATTTTGCCATCCTCATAGGTTCAGCCATTGTCCTCTGGCTTCAGTAGTATCATTTCTGGTTTGTCTGCGTTTTTCCATAACAATTAAATGTAATTTGCACGGCAGATGTGTTGTGTCAGAGTTGATTTGCATGGTGGCAGTGAGCTTGCATTTGCTCCTTTGATCTTTTCTAAGGGTGTGTCTTTGTCACTCGGTCGATACTTGATGTTGAACATACTGTAGCAGGCTATGTTGACACTCTTTACTTTCTGTCCACACAAGGTACACACAAAGCTCTCAACTGTATCCTCAGTTTCTTTAGACAAGTGTTTTCCATAATTGTTAGAGGTCACACCTTCCCCTTACCTTTGAATGCTGGTAAATAGTTACACCTTGTCAGTGCATGGAGACCGGGCAGAGCTGCACACACAGGTCTGCCTAACCTAGGAAAACATAAACTGAAGTTACAAACTCAAATGGGTAGACTAGTTGGGCCATGGGCCCTTATCTGCCCACAGTGTCTATGTATCTATGTATCTATGTAACTCTGCTGATAAGTGGGGTACATCTCTGAATCTTCCTGTGTTATTCCCTAAATGGCCAATGTCCATGTGCAGTTTGAGATTATTGTTTAGACTTGCACGATACAGCAGAATGACCAGAATATCAGTATCATCTGCCGTGACCACTACATGCACATCTTCACCCTCATTTTGACTGCAAATGTAGTGTATGCGTTGCATGATTCTTGTGTCTGCTTCTATGTGTTTGCTTTTTAGGACCTTGCACTCTAGTCTGAGCATATGTCCAGTTTCCACTTTGTATGAGTAACACATTTCTCCTACTGCATACATGAGCTTTTTATCACCTAGAACTTCACAGTACACATCAGAATTCCATGCTGTAGCTAGAAAACCTAGGAATGCCATCTTGAATGAAGATGAAGACAGGGATCCAGCAAAGTCTCTTGGTCAGCTTTGGTCAGACCAGTTATGAGATGGAAGAGTGGAGCGATGCTATGCTTTCCTTTCTTCTCTTGTTCAAAACCTTTGATCGATGGTGACTTGTAACAGTCACTGACAAGGTGGACTTCATTTGTGGAAGTACAGCAAACAAGAGACAGGATGTTTTTTGGCACACTGTGGAATGTTGTTGGCAGGTTTGTAAGACTTCTGATCAGGAACATGGCATCAACCATAGTGGCATTTGCAGCATTGGGGTGGCTACTTTGGTCTCTGGTCTCAAGTTTCTTCAGCAGTGTTGACTTCATTGTTGTGTTCATTGATCCATCAATGTTTCCTAAGAAGAGTGGTACCGGGGTTAGCGGGTAGGCAAACACCATCATAAGTTCAACTGTTGAAGTCGCAGATAGATACAGCAAGCGTCCAAAGAGGTCTTGAGTTCTTTCAATGCGACAATTATTTTGTCCTTGTTCTTAATCTTCACCTTCATTGCATCATGTGCAAAGTTCTTCAACTTGTATCTTTTGATGGGTTCCTTGAACCTACTGCCTTTGGTAATGCATTAGTCTCTAAACACGATACCTATCTCAGTAACCTGTTATACTTCATTTGCTACCTCTTGTGATACTGCTTTTCCACTACCTATTGACTAAAGATTGTTATCCTCAAACTCATCCCGGAATGGATTCATGGAGAAGTCTGTTGTGTTCAACAGCTTGTTTAGATCCTTCAAATCTCATTTAACTCTAAAACTCTTCAGCTGTTGGCTGGCTTCTTCATGGCTAACAAGACCAACTTTTTTCATAAGACTTCCAACAATTTTACTTCGTGCTGTCTGCAGCATGTTCCACCTCCTCCTCCTTGCATTGATGTTCTGTGTCAAAGAAGAAATCCTGGTTAGTCTTGATGCAGCATCGGCATTAATTGTCTGTTCCAAGGTCAAGTCTATGTCATTTCTGCTAAACCCTCTCTTTGATCTTGCAATAGTTAATGCTCCATTCTCAAATCTTTTCCCACAGCGGGAAGGTCATGTCAGACGAATCTAATAGATTTCTTTGACTGGGTGACCAAAGTAGTAGACCAGGGAGGGGCTGTGGACATGGCCTACCTAGACTTTAGCAAGGCATTTGACACAGTCCCACACAAAAGATTAATAGTCAAATTAACTAGCCTGGGAGTGGGTCCCAGGGTGGTAGCTGGGTAAAACATTGGCTGCACAACAGGACACAGAAGGTAATTGTAAATGGAGTCCACTCTGAAGAAAGAGGGGTTACTAGTGGGGTACCGCAGGGTTCAGTATTGGGTCCAGTCCTTTTTAATGTCTTCATCAGTCACATTGCAGAGGGACTGGAAGGAAAAGTATGCCTTTTTGCAGAAGACACAAAGATCTGCAACAAGGTTGATACACAAGGAGGCGTGGAAAGGATGAAAAGGGACTTGGCAAGGTTGGAGGAAAGGTCAGAAGTATGGCAGCTAGGATTCAATGCAAAGAAGTGCAAAATAATGCACCTGGGAAACAAGAACCCAGGGGAAGAATACACAATGGGTGGGGAGGTAGTAACAACAACAAAAAAGGAAAGGGACCTGGGGGTAATCATATCAGATGACCTTAAGGTTAGCAAGCAATGTGAGAAATCAGTAGGGAGGGCTGGGGGTATACTGGGATGTATAGGGACAGGCATTAGCAGCAGAAAACAGGAAGTTGTTATCCCTCTGTACAGACAGTTGGTGAGACCCCATCTGGAGTACTGTGTCCATTTCTGGAGACCCCATCTCCGCAAGGACATAGACAGGATAGAGGTAGTCCAGAGGAGGGCAACTAAAATGGTGCAGGGTCTGCAATAGAAGCCGTATGAGGAGAGACTAAAGGAGCTTAATATGTATACCCTTGAGGAAGAGGGGGAGACATGATAGAAACTTTAAGTACCTCAGTGGAATCAACAAAGTCCAAGAGGGTAGCATCTTTCAGAAAAGAGACTTGCAAGAACAAGGGACACAATTTAAAGATAGAAGGAGGGCTGTTCAGGGCAATGTGAGGAAGTATTATTTCACAGAGAGGGTAGGGAATGCATGGAACAGCCTTCCTGAGGAGGTTGTGGGGTCTAAAACTGTGGGGGAATTCAAGAATGCATGGGACAGACATAAGGCAATTCTTGTGGGGGGTAGGAAGAAATAGGCTGTTGGTTAACTAGGATCTGTGGCCTATCCTGTAGGTAGGGAAATGGGCAGACTAGATGGGCCAAGCGGTCCTTATCTGCCATCAAAGTCTATGTTTCTAGTCCAGGGTAGGTCTCATCCATGTTTAGCAAATTCATAAGGTATACAGGATCATCCACTTAGCATAGTCGAGGTGCCCAGTTGCGAAGTAAAGAGGTATCATCTTCTCCAAGCTATATACAAAGAGAGGCAAGTCATTCGTCCTGATGGAATGGCAGAAAAGTTGGTACAACTCTACCAAGCTGCAGTACTGCAGCCAAAATTGGGCAGTTGCGCCATGCTCACCGCAGTGTGTGGAATCTGAGAATGTTTCATATGCTTCCATGAATGTCTTGAACTCAGCTGTATTCTCTAGGTCCACCATTGAGGAAGGCGATGGGTCATAAAGTAGCTGCTGCAGATGCTTTGAGATTGGAAAGTCTGACAAACCTTTATATTGTATAAAGCACTGCAAATAATTAATTCTGAATGCCGCTGATAGCATCGGGTGAAGCCTCTTTGCCCAGCTGAAAAATGTTCCTTGAAGAAGTCTATGCAGGGATCCCAATGCCAATACACCACTTTTAACAAGAATGTTGTCTCTACCAGAACCATTCAGGAGGTATCCAAGGCCTTTGAAATATGCTAATTTTATATGGAATGGTCCAAAACATATGAAAAGTCTATCATATTCTGGGGACTTGGTGGACTGAATTTGTAGAGCAGGTTTTGCTACGGCCAAGTCATAAGTAATAGTTATATAGTCCTTCTGGCATCCATCCATAGCCTTGATAGTAATATTCATGGTGTCTTGCACTATATCATGTCTTGTAGGAGGCTTTCCTATAGGGTCCATGTATGATATGATCTGCTGTGCCAGGTCATCTACAGAACCAAGGGCATTCCATCCATGCCACATTGGAGTTAGATCTACACTTGCAGAATATATCATCCAGGCAACATCCCTTCTCTTAGCTTGCATGAGGTTTTTTGGTTCAGAGCTTTCTGTCACCTTATATTGATACCGTCTTATTTTGGTTTTCCAGATATATATGATCAAATGTCTTTCTCACCAATATCTAGAGGTCTTTTCCTCTGAGACATTTGAATGCACCTGGGTACAGTGTCTTGTTCCTGCCATGCCATTGGCTGCAATATCTGTTTCTTTACACTTCGCAAATGGTCTTCATCAAAATCTTCAGCCTTTGTCTTTGATGTTCTGTGTCATTTGCTCTTTGATGTTAAAGATGGCCCTATCTGGTCATAGGCATCAGCTTCTGATCTTTGCTTATCTGTGTTTGTTTCTATTGTGTGTGTGTTTCATTTCTTGCTGGCACTTGGTTATCCGTGTGTGTTCTTGTCATAACTTCTTCAGACCTTTCTTTGGGTACAGCTGTCTCCTCAATACTGGATGGTATGTTTTGGTATGCTATACCCACAGTGTTATGCAAAGTGTCATGACCGTCAAGTGTCTCTGTCATCTCATCATGATTGTCGAAAGCCAAAGCAGTGGCTAAATCTGGCTGTATGAGCAATCCATCTGGTGTAGCCATATTCTTCTCCATTATATTGGTTGCGACTGCAGTTTCGAGTTTCTCCACAACATGGTAGCTGACACAGTGATCAAACCTGTTCAACATAGTTAAAACTTTCTTACTGCCTGTCATGGATTTAATACTCACGCCCAACAAGAGGTGTTTTTGTGGTTTGATATTCCCCTTGACACTGCAAACACTATGTCATCAGCAATAGATTGAACTACCCTCACCTGTCGTTCACTGCCCACTTCTTTTTTTTTTTGAATTTGTAGTTTTTTATTAATTTTTCCATATACAGTATTTTTATCTGTCTTATATTCCATTGTCAAAATGATACATTTGTCTGGATTGTTCAAGTATATATTCTTATAATATATACCACAGATGTAGATATATTGTTTCAGTACTATTTTCTCATCTAATATTGTATCTAATAAAATTACTTCTTCTACCAGTTGTAAAATATGTCTGCATCTCTTTCCTTTATGTTTAGATTTACAGCTGTTAAGCATATAAGCAGAAGCTACATTAAAGAAGGAAAGAATGGTGTTGTAGGGGGGAAACCACTTCAGGCAGTATATCACTCTTTCTATGTTTGCTTGTGCGCATGCGCAAAAAACATTTTGTGGACGGCCTGGTGGTACTGAGGGTTAAGGCACTGGATGCCACACATCGCTCCATGCCAGTTCGGGAGCGGACTCGGCTTTCTGGTGGGTCAGCTGGGAGGAGTACGGCTTGAGCATCCCATGAATGTACGCTGCCTCCAGGGAGGGTTGGGTGGAGGCCGTTGCCCATCACACTTACGCGACTCCGGGCGGAGGCTCGGGGGATTACAAGCTCCCATTAGAAGGGAGATGGGTGGCCCAACACACAGCAGACGTCAGTGACTAGTGCCATGATGTCGGGAAATTGGAAGCTGTATGGTAGAGAAAGGAAAAGTGGAAAAATGCCTTTTGGCTCTGGGAAGATGGGCTTCCTGGGGCATGCCTTCAATGGGCCCCCTGCTCACTGACTACCTCCGGACCTGACAAAAGTTGATTTACGGGGGTCCGCCCCACCTCATCCCCGCTCAGGTGGGTAAGCCTAAGCTACATTGGAGATCTGGAGGTAAGTATCAGTGGGCAGGGTGGCAGAATGGTGACCCCTTTGATGCCCTGAAGGGTCGGGGCTGACAGGTAGTGGGAGAAGACCACGTACAATTTCAAAAAAAAAAAAGTTTCAGAGGTGTGGCAGTGTTGTGGCCAATGCCGCAACTGCTTTTTTGGGCTCATCTGTTTGGCACCAATGAATGAGCACGCTGTCTATGACAGCAGTTTTGAAGCATGCCACCAACTTGAAAGAAATTCACTGCCACAAACAGGCAGCACCCCTTCATTGCAGGATGTAGCCAGTGATACACCTGGCATGCCATGGCATGCAGCAGACCAGTGTGTGTGGTGGGGGGGTAGCAGGAGCCGGGTGGTGTGTGCGCAAATTCCCTTTGTTATTTTTTTTTTCCGTGCACTGTCCCAGGGCCATAAAACTTTCTAAAGTTTTTAGGGAGGCGGGGTATCACCAGTGAGAGTGCACACCCGTGGCCTTGCGGTCCTGATTGAGACTGTATTCTGCATTCCCAATCAGGTTCGCTTGTGAGGAAAGGAGGCATGGCTAGTAAGGAGCGGGCCAGGTGAGCTCTTTAAATACCTCTGGAAGGAAACAGTAATTCTGTCTGTTTGGAGGAACTTCAGAAGAGCAGAGAGCTGCCGCACCGAGATCTTCTTTGGGAGTGAGCTACTGTGGTGGTGGAAGCCATAAAGCCAAGCCAGGAATCGGATATCATCCTTTGCTCCATTTCTCCACTACTGAACCACAGAGAGCGCGCCAGCCTGGGACTAACGATTGGAGCGAGTTACGAGGAGCCGCCTGAGGGAGCTTTGCCACCATCCCAGGACCGGAGAAGAGATTGGAGAGGAGTTGAGACGGAGGAGACTGTTTTGCTTGGGAGAGACTTGCTGCAGGCAGTCTGCGATGGCTGAGGAGACTAGCGGAGAGCTGCTGATCCAGCAGGCGGAGCCTTGAGCAGAGCACCGGTCACCTGGAGCGCTACTGCCAGCCAGCACCTTGATGCCTGCTGTCTACTCGGCCTGAGCCACCTTCTCCGAGTCCTGTATCCGATTCCCAGCTGAATTATTTGGCTGACGCTGCCATCCAGCTGGTTCCGTGACTTCCGTTGGTTGCAGACTCAGTTGCATATTTCGACTCAAGTAATGGTGCATTTTGCTGCCGCCTGCTGCTCATTTCAGACTCTTGGAGTAGGAGGAGTAGTGTACTATAGCCTGCCCTGCGCTAGCCAGGAGGAACTTTGCAGACCAGCACCACTGACCTTTTACCAGTCTCACAGTGGAGAGACCATCATCCACTCACCAAGTACTTTTTGGGGGGTTAATTTGGTGGTAAATGTGTGGCAGTGGTGGGTGGACAAAGTTCTATCTAGTATCCAGTAATAGTATATAATTATAAGGCAGCATGGCAAACCTTGGGGCTCCATGAGCTGACCAGAGCCAGCCTGGGGGTGGTCATGAACTCAGCATGTCAAACCTTCAGCTGCATGAGCTGACCAGAGCCTCAGGGTGGTCATAAACTCAGACAGAGGGCTATAATTAATATAAGTCATTAGTCAGTGATGTTTAAAATGAATTCAGCAGAGCCTCTGGGTGGTCATGAACTTAGACAGAGGGCTATTATTAATATGTCATTAGTCAATGATGTTTAAAATAAATTCTGCAGAAATGTGTGCTTTGGGAACTGCTTCTAGAGTGAGAAGTGTTTTCTTTCTCTACTGTTTTTTTTGGCTCCTAATAATAAAGGTTTGATGTCAGTGATTGTATGGAGTCTTTTATTTAGCATGACTGTGATCCTTGTTCCTAAATAAGCACTTAATGTACAATAATAAAAGGAATGCCTTATAGGGCCTATGATTGAAGTCGCTGCTGCTGTTAATGCTGTCCATGAAAACCAGGTGATGTGCCTAAATGTGCTAAAGCATTATTTTTATTATTATGAAAGAAGTGCTCGTCTATACAATTACACTGAAAAAGCAGTATCCAGATGCTGACAACTGCAAAATTAGGCAGCCAAAATGTTAGTAACATTATGATCTTTAAATACTTCTTTGAAATGAAGAATCCTAGAGTGAGAGAAGAGTGTTTTCTTTCTCTACTGTTTTTTTTAGCTCCTAATAAAAGGTTTGATGTCAGTGCTACAATTCTTATTTTCATGCTTAGGGACGACGAGGGTACAGGTGCTTCTGAAGGCTGCATAAGGACTGGCTACCTTGATGTGGTACGGAGACTTATCACAATGCAATATTGTAACTAAAAGCCAGTTTGTTAATTGCTGGTGGTGTGGCTAGTGGTGTGGTGGCATGGCTAGTGGTGTGTGAATGGACCTCTGTGGGACTGGCTACCTTGATGTGGTACAGAAGCTTGTTGCAATGTAATATTGTAACTAAAAGCCAGTCTGTTGACTGTTGGTGTGGCTAGTGGTGTGGTGGCATGACTAGTGGTGTGTGAATGGACCTCTGTGGGACTGGCTACCTTGATGTGGTACAGAGGCTTGTCACAATGCAATATTGTAACTAAAGGCTAGTCTGTTGACTGTTGGTGATGTGGCTAGTGGTGTGTGAATGGACCTCTGTGGGACTGGCTACCTTGATGTGGTATAGAGGCTTGTCACAATGCAATTGTGTAACTAAAAGCCGGTCTGTTAACTGCTGGTGGTGTGGCTAGTGGTGTGGTGGCATGTCTAGTGGTGTGTGAATGGACCTCTGTGGGACTGGCTACCTTGATGTGGTACAGAGACTTGTTGCAATGCAATATTGTAACTAAAAGCCAGTCTGTTAACTGTTGGTGTGGTGGCATGGATAGTGGTATGTGACTGGACCTCTGTGGGACTGGTGGACTGATCACCTTGATGGTGGAGTGGTGGCATATACCACAGAGAAAATAATGCTTGTGTTGGGTGAGAGGGCATGAACAGGGTATGGACAGTGGGGGGAAGGGGTACCTGGCCCGAACAAACGGGGGGGGGGGGTAGCAGTGAGTCCACTTGGTGTGCAGATCTGAAATTCCTGGCTACACCCCAGATGGAAGCCATAGTCACTACCGCGCTGGGAATTGGATTGTCAGTCTCGATCTCCATGCTCCAGTTGAGCCGTGGCGCACTGCATAGACTAAAGTACCCTGGTGCTCCAACTGAACTGCCCATACATTTTTTTTTGCTGGCCTCCATCGGACAACCAAGGAAGTACCTGAAGTACGCCAGCCACTGCCAGTGCCTCAGCCAGCCTGAGCCCCTTGTCTGATTGTTGCCTGATGCTGCCACCCTGCCTAGCTAAGCCTACTACTGACATAGTGTTTGGGTAGTCTGGTCAGTCTGGAGAGGCGATGGAGCCACCATGGGAGCTATCCCTGTAACTGCTGCTGCCTGCTGACTGAGCATAGCATCAGTAGTAGGCCGTAAAGCTATGAGTTGAGCCTACTTGACTGAGGAGTGGGGACAAGAAATTTTTCCCTGACTGACATTTGATCGTGGAGGTGTCTGACCCATGTCATGTATGGGTAACTGGGGGTGGTGACAGGTTCAGAACTTTAGACACGAGAGTTAAGTGACTGTCTGCAATTTACGTTGGTGGCATTGGTGCACTTCACTTTAGTTTCTCAACTTGGCAAAGTTGGCAAGTGTGAGTCAGTGGAAACGGGCGCGCCCCTTTCCCCCTTTACTTTAACTCTACTGTCTCGATCCTGTTCTGCTTGCCGCAGCTGCTGTTTGCCCTGTCTGTAGTGTCCTCTCATGAGTGGAGGGAGTGCTGTGGAAAGTGGAGTGCTTTGATTAATGTGAGACGGGAGACAAGCAGACAACATGGAAAAAGGCAAGAACTGAAGCACCTAAAAGGACTATCTGAACCAAGCGGCTACCGGCTTCAAAAGTATTCTAAACATCAGGTATTTGAATCTGAAATACTGCTCTTTTTGGTTTTGCTTTGTTCCTTTACTGATTAAAGTTGTGGTTACCCTCGCTTACCTACAGACCGACTTATTAACAATAGTTGGGCATTCAAATTTGGACTGGTGCTGGTGGGAAATTGGTTGCTCTTTTGGTTTTGTTTGCCCGGTAAGGTCAGCAAGGAATAATACGTATGTGGATAGCTCAGATTAGTTCCAGCTGTTACAACCCAGATGACTAGATTATGAAGCACATACCCCTGTGTACTGCACAATGTTTGCCCTTTTTAGACCATGATTATGCCTGAAGCTCAATATTTGTTTTTTTGAGTTAATGATTTTTAAGACACTTTATTCAACTATTGATATGCTTATGTTAATTTATTTGTAGTTCAGAGACTTCTAACTATTAAAATCATGAATGGTTGTGGTATTTGACTATGTGTTATATCTCTATGTAGGAGAGATCTGCCTTGGTGAGCTGTCACAATATTGTGTATGACAGGACCTGACACAAAGTCTCCATATTTAATTTTTGCTTATGTTTGTCTGCAAGAATTCGTTTTGTGTTTAAAGGGACACATTTACACTGACAGAGCCTCTTATACTGCAGATACATAAAAATGTGGTTTGTGGTCACTGTAATTACTTTTCATTGGATGTGTTGCTCTTTTTGGGGTTATTCTTGTATTATATTCCAAGAATGGTCACTCTCAGCCACTTCACATACTGAAGATGAGCAATTCAAGGTGTGCACTAGGTGTTGTATTATAGTTTCTCATCTAGCATTGCTACATCTGCATTATGCTGCCAGTAAGCCACACTTGCTATATAAAATGGTCATAGTAATTACTTTATAGTGTATGGAGACCTTTTGTTCCACACTGAAATCCATTGCAGTCAAAATGTTGTACCACAGTGTGGTGTAACCGCGTTCCATGATCTTTGAACTGTGGTACAACAACATCTTGGCTGTTTTTCAGAGCGCACGAGACAGCACTTCCAGTAATGGAAAAATTGCCACGCGCACATCTCAGTATTCAAACAGTCAATATTGTAACAGGATGGCGGCAGCGTTTGTTTCCGAGGTGGTGTTGAAAATTTGGAGCAAAAATACCAACACACGCCCGGGGATTTAGGGTTTCCAACCGTAATGCCTACCCTGTACAGACTGACAGGCATCGGGGGTGTGACTTGGGGTTGTCAGTCGATGGCCGTAATGCTCAATGCATTCCACTCCAACCCCACCCTGCAGCCACTGACAGGCATCGAGGTGTGCCTTGGGGTCTTCGGCCCTAACATTCACCCCATTCTCTTATACTGCATCCATCTCAGCTTATTTCCTTTTGAAATGGGGTGAGCGTAAGAGCCAAAGACCTCAAGGCACACTGCGACACCTGTCGGTGTCTGCAGGGTGAGGTGAGGTGGAATGCAGTGAGTGTTATGATCGATGACCCGAAGGCACACCCCCAACGCCTGTTAGTCTCTGCAGGGTGTGGTTAGGGTTGGTGTTACTTCAATACTTTATCGCCATTCCTGTTATGCATCTCTCTAATTCCTGCACTACCAATGCCAATACCAGCAAGCAAACATTCGGCAGTGACAAATGCTTGTTTCATTTGAGGGGTTAGTAAAGATTGTCCCTAGTGGATCCATCATGGCACAAATTCGGGATAGTGCTCTAATTGGTAGGTTACCCATTTTTGCCATTAAATGACAAAACTTTTTAGGTGTGAGTTCATCTTAGCAGAAAGTCATTCCAGGTTATACATCTCATAACTAATTTTTCTCCAGCCCTCTTTTGACAGGATCGAGGCCATGTACCACATTTTAGTAATAGTTTTTTTGGCTGCTGAGATCAACGTGGTTGTTTGTTTGAAAAGGATGGTGTTTGGTCTGATGCTATGTGGTGGTAGGGCCATTAGGATATAGGTTGGAGTCAGGGATCCAGTGATGCCATATATCTCCTGTATTTCTTCCAGGACTTCTTGCCAAAAATGATTAATTAATGGGCATGCCCAAATTATATGGACTATGTTTGCCTGTATCTGGCCACAGCCTCTCCAACACATGCCTTGTACTGGGCCCATAAATTTGGCTGTAATGTCAGGAGTCCTAAAAAATCTGACCCTTGATTTCCAGGCATACTCCCGCCAATATATGGAACTGGAGTCTTTCTGCAAGGGTAGGGCAGATGTTCTCCATAGTTCCCCGTCCAGATTCTCTCTGAGCTCCCTAGACCATCGTTGCCTGATATAATCCAAGTCATCTGATGAGTATTCTTTAAGAGCTTTATATGTAATCCTAATAAGATGTTCCTGTTCGATGTTTTTGATACATTTCACTATCAGGGTTACTAGGCCCATAGGGGATCCATCTCAGTCTGTGAGGGTTTGTGCATATGGTGTAAGTAGTCTTTTAAGTTGGAGATATTGTGGGGAGACTGTGTTTGGCAATCCGTAGCTTGTTTGTATAGTTACAAAAGAAGTTATGCCCGTGGGTGCTATGATTTACCTTACGTATCGTAGTCCAAATCAGGCCAAACTTCTTATAGAGGAGTTGTCTTGGAAGGGAGAGAAGGTCTTGTGAGAGGTCCCTCAAATACAGTTTTTCTGCATCTGAGAAAAGTCTCTGTCTGATACCTATCCAATGTCGATAGTGCTCGGCAGAGTATTGTGGGTATTGGGAGAGTGGCAAGTATGTGGGAGGGTTCCCTAGTAGAGCGGAGGGTATATTAACGTTTCCCATTAAGGTAAGTTCCAATGTTTTCCAGTGAGTTTGATAGGTAGGAGTTAAGTGTTGCAATAAAATGCAGATTTGTGCTGCTTGGGCATATAGTTTCAGGTTCGGGAGGTTTAATCCTCCTTTAGCTCTAGGTAGTTGTAATGTAGTAAATCTTATTCTAGGTGGTTTACCCTTCCAAACGAAGCAAGAAATTAGTTTATTCCAGGAGTGGAACTATGCCTTTGGAGGGGGTATGGGTAGCATTTGTAAAAGGAAGAGTAATCTCAGGAGGATAGTCTGGTGTATAGTTTCAATACGGTTGAGAAAATTTAGGGGGAGCTGCGACCAGCGTGTCAGGTCCATCGTCAGCTGCTGTATGATTGGTTCATAGTTTACTATAAGTGTAATAGATTATATGGGAGTTTAATCCCCAAATATCTCATCACTGTTCTGTTCCATCTAAAAGGATGGTGGGCCTTTAGGGTAAGGCAGGTGTTATATGAAAACTTTAGGACTTTAGTCTTGGAATCATTCATTTTGTAACCTGCCAGTTACTCGAAGATGTCTAGTTGGTTCCATACTGCCAGTATGAAAGTTTCAGGAGAAGTTAGTGTTAAGATGTCATCCACAAAAAGGTTTATTTTGTGTATCCGTTGTTCCACCCAATTTTTTCCTCCCTGGTGCATTAGCGCTTTTGTGCTGGCGACCTAGGCAAGCCCCATTGTATCTCCTCACATGTTGTCTCAGTAAGCATTGCCTCCTTTTGCAGTTGGGAAATGAATATGAAGGTGCCTACATGAGCAGGGCCTATTAATGCACCCAGTTGCTGGTACCATGCTTCCACCTTGTTCTATGTCTGTGGAATTCCATTTTCGACTGGGTCATGAGCACTGTTTTTTCAATATGTATATTTGTGACACATACAAGGGTATTTAGGGCAAGGTAAGTCTATTCGCAGACGATCAAAGGGGGATTGCACATAACCTTAACATATAAATAGTAAAAAAAAAAAATTAAAAAAAAAAACTTTTAACTTGTTAATTAAAGATGGACTTTTTAATTGTGTCTTTCATTGGATTACTTGAATTACTTTACTTCTGAATGAACTGGTTAAACTTAGAGCCAAGATCTCTAGCGCAGCACGAGGAACATATATTTGGTGAGTAACAAATATTTTCTACATATGTCAGGATTTTTTGTGTCAGGATTTTATGATGTCAGTATTTTTTCCTTTCAGTGTTTTTTTGTCAGTCTTTTTCATGTCGGGATTTTTTTTGTCGGGATTTAGTGCCTTACCCCCTCAATGTGAGTATGTTCCATATTGTTATTGCTAGGGGTTCTAAGTATAGGGCAAACAATAGGGGGGAGAGGGGACATCCCTGGTGGGTCCCCCACATCAAAGGGATGGGGTCAGACAGGAAACCATCTAATTTTAGATATGCTTGGGGGTTTGTATACATATTTTTTATCTGTATTATGAATTTCTATGGAAACCAAAGTGTCTCAATGTGGCCCAGAGAAATGGCCATGAAACTCTATCAAAAGCCTTCTCGGGCTGGTTGCCTTACCTTGCATCATGCTGGCGACCCATGTTCGGGAACGAGCATGGGCCATTGGGGGTCGGCCAGGGAGGAGAAGGATAGAGCGCCCAACAGCTGCTCTTCTTTTTGATAAAACCTACTTGGTCTCCATCTATACGTTGTGGTAGTAGAATATGTATTCTATGTACCATAATGGACATATAGAGTTTGTAGTCACAGTTTATTTGGAGATGGGTTGGTAGGAGGTCGGGTACCGGGGTCCTTTTGGGATTTTAGTATGGCTAATAACTCAGCATATCTCTGTGATGGTGGAGGGGGTTTACCTTCCTGTATTTCCAAGAGGGCCGGAAGTAATGAGGGGAGTAAGAGTTTTTGAAATTTTTTATAAAATTCTGCTGGGTAGCCATCTGGTCCCTGACTGCTTTATAGTTAGAGAAAGTTCTTCTGTGGTGATCGGGGCCAGAAGGGCTTGGGCCTGGTTATCTCGTAGCTTTGGTATTGGTAGGTTAGTTAAATAGCTGTCAATACTATGTAAGGATGGATTAATGGTCTCTGTATATAAGGTTTGACAGTAATGAGCCACTGCTTGTCTAACTGCCGATGGGTGGTTTAAGAGGCGCTTTGTGGCGGGTTCAATTAAGTGGGATACCTGGGTTTGCGTATGAGCCCCTCTCAGTCTCCCAGTTAAGGTCCTGGCCCCTCATGGTCCCCCTCATTATATTTCAGTTTAAGATACATTAGTTGTTGTTCTGTCCTTAGATCCACGATTTTCTGGATCTTTTGTTTGATTATTTGGAGTTGTGCTTGCACAGAGTGATTCCCCTTGAATAGTCGTTGTTGGTAGTCTTTCAACTGGTTTTGGAGTTCTATTAGATTTTTTTTCCCTTTGCCTTTTTTATGTGCTGAAAATTTGATAATCTCCCATCTCAGGACTGTTTTGAGTGTATCCTAATGTATTGATTTGGATACAGTGCTTCCATGATTAACTTGTATTATTTTGGGTATAGATTTTTTTATTAAGTCTTGGAATTCTGGGTCCCTTATATGCATCAGGTTTAGATGCCAAAGAGACTGTTTTTGCATTTTCCAAGAGAGAGCTTGGCATATACTGGGGAGTGGTCAGAGAGGATGGTGGTTCCATGACAGATATCCCAGACCATGTCCAGGTGCTCTGCCATGGAGAAGATATAGTCTAGCCTTGAGAGGCTGTGTGTTTTCGTTGAGTGGCAGGTATAGGCCGCAATATTGGGGAAAAAGTGTCTCCAAAGGTCTATCATGCCAAAGTCTAGTAATGTTTTATGGAGGAATTTCTGTAAAGGATTAGTTCTGTGTTTAGCTGGGGGATTGGAATCCAGGGATGGGTCTAGAGTAGTGTTTACATTTCCCCTAGGATCAGTTGACCCTGTTGCACAGACAAGAGATCATCCAGGAATTTCCTAGCCACTTTCGGGGAGGAGGGCCCAAGGGGAGATATACCTAGGCAAATGTCACTTGGGTAGAAAAAAGTTTTCCTGTTGCAATTATGTATCTGCCCTCCTTGTCAGCTATCTGGGTTTGCAGCAGAAATGGGGTCCCTCTAGGGATAAGTGTGGCAGTTCCCCTTTGCCTCCCCGAGCCATGAGAGGATGAAAGGACCATTTGAAATCCCATAGCTTCTATCTTTGCATGTTCCGTTTGTGGTAAATGGGTTTTCTGAAGGTATATTAGATCAGGTTTCTCATTTTTCAGAAATTTTGTGAGTCTGAAATGCTTTATGTGCTTAATGAATCCCATTAATGTTTACGGAGAGGATTGAGGTTGCGTTAGCCATTATTACTAGGGTAACGTGAGATTGCTATCAGTGGTGCCCCCCCCCCAAAACAAAAGGTTCTAAGCCATCTTGTGTTGAGGTTCTAATCAGATATACCAGGAAAAACAGGAGATTCTGGACATAGATAGAGTTCCTACTAATTATCATTGATCCCAGCACTATCCCGTTCCCTAGCCAATATGCTGGCTGAGGTGGTTGGATAGAAGTTAACATTTTAAAAATTTGATTTCTGGAAATACCAGAGCAGTATTGTCATATAATAACTGGTGATCCTTGTTATCAACCCGTTTTCCAGTACTGTAAAAAGTCGTATCAACCCGCAGGTTGATACGAAAAAAGTCGTATCAACCCTCGGGTTGATACGACTTTTACAGCCTCGCACCAAGAAGCCTGCAGCACTCGCATTCCAGAGTAAACAGATTCAAAATAATATCGTAACTTACAGATCCAAATGACAGCGTAATAATTTTAAATGAACAGAGCAGGTTTGCACTTAAAACACATCCCTTCCCCTTCCCTGATTCTGTAGCTTACCCTCCAGTTTAGATCTGTATTTGTGCAGCATTTATTTAAGATATTTTAAGATCACTCGTAAAAATCACCATGGGCCGTGGCCAAAGCGCTTCTACTTCCTTGCGGTAGGCATGCCCCTCGCTAGCACGTTATGTGATGTCAGCGTGGGGTGCCCTACTAAAGAAAGTAGGAGCTGCTGGCCTTATGCTCCTCATAGTGGTAATTCTAAGAATTTTTTTTTAGTACCAGTTATTATATAAATAAACATATGAATGAGTTTTTATTATTTCCTCATTGTGTGATAATAGTAAACCTTTCGAGCTTCGCTCTCGAGGTTTACATATTATCACACAACTTGGGTGTGTAAAAAAACTCCATATCAACTCCCTACATATGCATTATTCTCTATATAGTACAATTATACTGTAATGGAACGTGGAAGAGAATGTTATTTCCTTTTAGTAAAGTTGTAAACTATAACAGAAGCATTGATAACGCACTATCAACTGCCACTATGGCCTTATATGTCTGCAAACCAAAGAACATTATAAAATATAACAAACTCTAAAAAATAAACAGTTTTGGGGGGAACTCCCACAGTAATGCTCTATTTCTATAGGTTAAAATATTTAGTAACTTTGTGAATTCCAAGGTGGGGGGAGGCATATTTGCCTCCCTATGGCACCCTCTGGATTATATTGTAAATCATATTTCCAGTTGGGTAAGGGGGTATAGCCGGCATTATTAGAACCCAGGATCCCCTTGGGGCTATTTGTGCCCCAAATAATAAAGCTACACAATAGGAGCAACCAAAACAGGGAGGTAGGAGCAATATCGCTTGACAGTGGTGCCTCCATGGATTTACCTGAGGAAATTAGGTATGCACACCTGACATAGAAACATAGACTTTGATGGCAAATAAGAACTGCTCGGCCCACCTAGTCTGCCCATTTCCCTACCTACAGGATAAGTTGCAGATCCTATTTAACCAATAGCCTATTTCTTCCTACCCCTACAAAACTTGCCTTATGTCTGTCTCATGCATTCTTGAATTCTCCTACAGTTTTAGACCCTACAGCCTCCTCAGGAAGACTGTTCCATGTGTCCACCACCCTCTCTGTGAAAAAATACTTCCTCACATTGCTCCTGAACCGCCCCCCCCATCTTCAAATTGTGTCCCCTTGTTCTTGCACATCTCTTTTTCTGAAAGATGCTACCCTCTTGGACTTTGTTAATTCCACAGAGGTACTTAAAAGTTTCTATCATGTCCCCCCTCTCCCTCCTTTCCTCAAGGGTATACATATTAAGCTCCTTTAGTCTCTCCTCGTATGGCTTCTTTTGCAGACCCTGTAACATTTTAGTTGCCCTCCTCTGGACTGCCTCTGTCCTGTCTATGTCCTTGTGGAGATGGGATCTCCAGAACTGGAAGCAGTACTCCAGATGGGGTCTCACCAACTGTCTGTACAGAGGGATAACAGCTTCCTGTTTCTGATGGTGATGCCTCTCCCTATACATCCCAGTATCCCCCCAACCCTCCCTACTACCTTCTCACATTGCTTTCTAACCTTAAGGTCATTTGATATAGTTACCCCCAGGTCCCTTTCCATTTTTGTTGTTGTTACTTCCTCCCCCCCATTGTGTAATCTTCCCCTGGGTTTTTGTTTCCCATGTGCATTATTTTGCACTTCTTTGCATTGAATCCAAGCTGCCATACTTCTGACCATTCCTCCAACCTTGCCAAGTCCCTTCTCATCCTTTCCACGCCTCCTTGTGTATCATCCTTGTTGCAGATCTTTGTGTCATCTGCAAAGAGGGATACTTTTCCTTCCAGTCCCTCTGCAATGTCACTTATAAAGACATTAAAAAGGACTGGACATAGTACTGAACCCTGTGGTACCCCACTAGTAACCCCTCTTTCTTCAGAGTGGACTCCATTTACAATTACCTTCTGTGTCCTGTTGTCCAGCCAATGTTTTTTTTAAACTTCAAATTTTATTAAACTTTGAAAATTCATGCATTACAATCCAATCTTTCAGTAAACATGAAATTAGAGTACAAATCAAGTTCATTTTGTATGATTAAAACCTGTTACTAATACATGTGTCTCTTTTCTTTCAGGTGTTTGTCACCATTAATAGGATTCCTTAACTTATTAATATTAAAATTCCACTTCTTAAGTTGTGCCATTACCAATTTCTTCCAAGGTAGAATCCATTCAGTGTCATGTTACCTTCATCCAGCAATATGTGTACATACTGAAGACCTTTAATGCATTCAAAATTTTCATTTAAATACAAAAAGAAACCCTGACTTATGGCTGGTATAGTTATCATGGGTTGTGTTGGGAGGGGAGGAGTCCAGGTCAATTAATCCTAAGTGTCACAGATCCCTGTTCCTACTGCAATTAACCCAGACCAAAGCTTCATGGGGAGAGGGAGCAGGGTGGGGCCAAGTATAATATCTTCTGGCCCTATGTTCATTTACTGAGATCTCTTCTTATTTTTGGAGTCCTATCTTATCAATATCCTAGAGCTTGTTGCTCTAGAACCGAGATCCCCTGTAGTTCCTCTATCAAATTCATAAAGGGTAGCCATATTTGGAAATATTTGTCTCTGCAGGCATAATTCTGCTGTAATTCCCTCCATCCTGGAGATATCTTGGACAACTGAAATCCAGTTTTCTACTGTAGGGGCTGTCTGTGATAACCACCATCTGGTTATGGACTTGCCTACAGCAGCTAATAGGATACCGATGAGGGATCTGTGGCCCCTGGAGCCTCCGCTTTTGCGTAGAAGACCCAGCACCAGAGTTTGAAAATGTAGTACTTGCTCGCAGGCCATTATCTTCCCCATATATGCACCTATTTTTGACCAAAAAGGTTGTAATATGGGGCATTCCCAAAAAATATGTAGGTGTGTACCCCTGCTTCCACAACTTCTCCAGCACAAATCAGAGTTCCCTATTTGATAATGCCTGGTTTTTGTGGGTGTGTCACAGAATCTAGAAACTATTTTCCATCTGAATTCCTTCCAGTTATTTGAGGCTTAGGTACGCTTAACCCCTACCCAAATCCTCCTCCAGCTCTCCTCGTCTATTTGAGACCCCAATTCTCGTTACCATTTAGTTTGACTCAAAGGTGGTGTTAATTCTTTTAAGGTTCTGTGGGCAATCATTAATCTGGAAATTAATTTATTTTCTCCTGTATTTAAGATAGAGTCCCACATAGTTTGTATCAGCAGGTGGTGGTGGGGGGGGTCTTTGTATATTCAGCAAATTGGTTCCTGCTTTAAGGAATGATGTCACCTGGAGGTATCTGAAAAAGTGTGTCCTGGGGAGCTGGAATTCCTGCTGTAATGTTTGGAATGTTTTCAGATGTCCTGAGCTCATAAATTGACTAAAAAAACATGAGGCCTCTTTTTCTCCATAAAGAAAAAGCCTGATCTATTCTGGGAGGGGTAAACTGGGTGCAATTAATAATTTCAGTTTTGTCCGACAGTATAGCCTTCATCCCCAGATCTTGTTTTATTCCCCCCATATTCTGTATGTCTGTTTAACCCATGGGTTTATCATTTTTCTTTTTATAAGTTGGGATGGGGTGGTATAGTGGCGGATTAAGTCCCGGTTCCCCCGAATCTCAAGTGAGACCTGTGCATTGTTCGGGTCGTTCTTTAAGTAATTGACCCATGGACATAATTGTGCAACTTGATAGTAAGTTCGTAGGTTAGGGAGCCCCAGACCACCGCTTTCCCTAGACCTCTGTAGCATTTCCCATGCAATTCTTGCCCTACGACAGCCCCATATAAAATGGTGAAGCCCTTTGTTAATTTTTTTCCATTCCAAATTAGGTATTCTAAGGGGGAGGGCTGTGAACAGGAACAGGAACAGGAAATGGGGAAGAATGTTCATCTTGATGGTTTCAATCCTTCCCATCAGAGTCATGGGGAGGACCGCCCATCTTTTTTATGTCCATCAGTACTTCTTGAATTAATTTGCCATAGTTGGTTTGGTATAACTGTTTTAAATCCATTGGCAAATAAATACTTAAATATCTAATCTTAGTCAAAACCCACTCGAATGGGATTTATTGGTCCAACTCTCTTGTACGTGTACTGCTTGCCAAAAATCACCTCAGTTTTGTCATTGTTGATTTTAAAACCCGAGACTGTGCTACATTCTGCTAAAATCTGGAGCAGGGGGGAAATGTTTTCACTGGATTATGTAGATAAAGCATGGTATCATCTGCGTAGAGCGAAATTCTATTTTCCTCCTCCCACAATAATTCCAGTTAAATCGGGATGAGACCTAATAATCTGTGCTAGAGGCTCCATGCTAAGAGTGAAGAGGATCGGGGAAAGGGGACAACCTTGTCTAGTACCCATCATCATTTTCAACAGGGTAGATATTGTACCATTTACTTTAACTCGAGCTGTGGGAACATTATAAATTTCCCTGATCCATTCTCAGAATTGATTTCCAAAGCCACATTTGAGTAATACCTCAGAAAGGAACTCCCAACTTAAGCGATCAAATGCTTTTTCTGCATCTATTGCTATGGCAATTTGTTGTTCCTTTGCCTTCTTTCCTGCATATAAAATGTTTAGACAATGTCTAATATTGTCTTTAAGGTGTCTATTTTGTATAAAACCAGCTTGGTCTGGGTGTACTAAATTAGTAAGGACTGCATTAACCCTATTGGACAGAATTTTCGTGAAAATTTTGGAGTCCACATTCAGCAGTGAGATAGGCCTATAGGAGCTACATAGTTCCGGGGATTTACCTTCCTTGGGGATCACTGTGATGTATGCTTCTTTCCATGAGCTAGGGAATCCACCTTCGCCTTTACTTTTACTAAATAGCTGGACCAGTATGGGAGTCAGAGGTTCACTAAATTTCTGAAAAAATTCCGCATTAAAACCGTCAGGGCCTGGTGATTTACCACTTTTCAAGTTGTGGATTACTTGCGCTACCTCATCTGAGGTTATGGGGGAGTCCAACTGTGTTTTAATTTCTTCTGGTAATTTCTGGAGGGTGTTTCTATCTAAAAATGCCCAGATGGGGTCCCTAAGGTTTTATTCTGGGGGGTTCCAAATTATAAAGGGTTGCATAATATTCTTTAAATGCAGTAGCTATCTCTGTCAGTGTAAAAATCTAGGTAAGGGTACCCCTTTGATTAGATCGCAGAGTTTTGACATACCTTTCTGCTTGGGCTTTTCTTAATCGAAACGCTAATAATTTACTGGCCTTGTTACCCTGTTCATAATATTTTTGGTTTACGTAACGCAATTTCCCTTCTATTTGTTGGTCTAAAATATTTTGTAACTTCTTTCTAGTTTCTTTCAGTTCCTTAAGTAAATCTACCTTATTTCTTCCCCCTTGTTTTACCTTTTCTTCCAGTTTTTGTAGTTTTGTTTCCAGAGCTTTCTGCTGTTCTGTGAGTCTCTTTTTCAGGTATGAGGCAAAGGAAATTATCTGCCCTCGTAATACCACTTTCAAACCGTCCCAGAAACAACTGGATTCAGGGCCCAACTCAGGGTTATGTGCTTGATAGTCTTTGATAGTGTCCTGAATGTGGGTCCTGAAATCCTCCCTATCCAGTAGGGAGGAGTTCATTTGCCACTGCAAAATTCTCTGCCAATCACCACTTGCCAGAGTAAGGGCTACTGCTGAATGGTCTGAGACCAGGCAGGGAAGAATCTCACAACTGTGAACTTTATGAAAGTCCACACTACTGCACAGAAAATAATCAGTTCTGGAGTAGGCGTCATTTGGGTGCGAGTAAAAAGAATAGTCCCTCACGGATTTATTAAGATCGCTCCAAACATCCACCAGTGCCATTTCCTGCATTCTATTCCTAACCATTTTACTCATGTTTTTATTGGTGGTTGAATTTTGGGATGAGCAGTCAAGCTGTGAATTCGGGACACAGTTAAAATCCCCTCCCAATAAAACCATATCTTCTCCCAATTGTGCTGTCTGTTTGAAAAGTTTAATAAAAAAGGCAGGGTCATCTCTGTTGGGGGCATATATATTAATAATATGAACTATTTGGGTAAACAGCTTCCCAGTCACTATAATCCCTCTTCCTGCCTCCAGAGCAATTTCAGCTGTGATTTCAAAAGGCAAGTCCTTATGGACCAAAATAGCTGCTCCTGCCCTTTTACCAGATGGGTGTGAAGAATAGCTCACCCTACCTACCCAACCCCTCTTCAATTTTTTGATGCTCTGCATCCGATAGTTTAGTTTCTTGGATCAGACTAATATCCGATTTGACCTGCCTCAAATAGTGGAGAATCTTAGTCCTCTTGGTTGGAGAATTAGTACCCTGAATGTTCAGGGATACAACCTTAAGGGTACCCATCGCTAATTTTATTTATTTTCTGCTTGAACAAGGTCCTCTCTGATGCTACAATAACCTGCCCTCTCCCTCCATCACCCCCCACAAAAATACTATCCCCCCCCTCCAGCCTTCCTACCCCACATAACCCCAGCCACAGTGACAGGAAAAATATAACACCATGGGTAAACCAAAACCCATGCCAACACATGGTACAACTGTTAAATATAAACCTTAAAAAAAAAAAAAAACAAGTAACTGTAACCTTAGTAACTACTAACAAGTAATTTACTTCCTAGGTTGGTGATGGTACCCCGATGTTATGGGGATAGTGAGCCTAGGCTCAAACTCCTACTGTAAGTAAGTCTGATTCCCTTGAATCAGAGGTGGTAAGAATGTCACCGCTCAACAGAGTAGCCTTGGTGTACCACAGTGCCTCTCGCTTTGTGTGGTTACCCCAAAGTAACCTCCAGAGCCGATTGCACCTTTTAAATTAAATATACCTGAGGGGGAAGGATGGGCCTTATCCCCCTCTATCCCAAGCCAGCTTTATACTAGTTTTGCTCAAGTACTTAATCCATCTGAATTTTTAATGATGTCTTTGACCCCTTGGAAATTATGGTTAAGTTCCGCTGACTGCTTGATTATTTACAGTACCACGGAAATGATAGCAGAGGTGTTATTATTAACAAATACAACGCCCAGTTGTGATTTCCCACCCCTCACCCTCTTCTGCCTGTTCCAGGCAAATCAGTTATAAAATTGAACGTATTTGCAATTAGCTAAGGTGACCCTCGTCTTTATCTGAAGTTCTTAACTGGGTGAAAGTATATAGTTGGTCTACCAATAGTCCACCCAGATCTCAAAGTAGACCAATGAGGAAAAAGGAATGTCTTTCTGCAGAATCCGTGAGGATCGATGACGGCAGACCTTCGCTTTAGTAGGGGTCCAAAAAAGAGAAAAAGAAGTTCAGCTGGTGTATATGGACGTACCGGGCTATGATCTATACCTTTGCATGGTTTCAGGGTGCATTTTTCTTCCAGAATCACTCCTGGATCACTGCAGCTGGTAGAGAAACCTTATTCTCTCTCCCTAATATTTCTTTTAGGTCCTGACTGAGGTGAGAGGACCACATTACTGCTGAAGGCTGCATTTTCTTTGGCTTGCCCGCTCTCCGCCATTCCGAACGTGAAATTTCGTGCACGAGCTGGTCTTTGTGTAGTTCAGGACAATGTATGCCTAATTGTTTCAATGTGGGTAAAGCTTCCCTTAAATTATCAAATAAATGTGAGCCTTTCTCTGTGTGGATCTGTAGTTTCGCAGGATAATATAATTGTATGCGTATATTTTTTTTTCTTTGGCCAACTTAATAACTTCCCGGACTTGTTTTCTTTTGTCATTAAGCAGGTCGGAAAAATCCTGATCCAAAAACAGTCTTTGTTGTTCTAATTTGATTTATTTTTATTTTTCTAGGCAGTCTGGAGGATCAGCTGGCGGTCCTGATAATTAAGCATCCATGCTATAATCGACCGAGGCCTTGCCGCTTGATCTTTCAGCTTGGGAGCTAATGAACGGTGCGCCCTCTCAATTGGAAGAGAGGTAGCCTCTGAGATTTTTAAGACAGTCCTCCGAATATGCACCATAAACTCTTCCATGGATGCAAACGATTTTTTCATCTCCTCTGACACACCATAAATCCTGAAGTTATTTCTTCTTGCATGGTTTTCCTAATTGTCTATTTTAGATTGTAGCTCCCGTTCTCTAGTTAGCAGGTACAAAATTGCCTGATCATGTTGACCTGACGAGTCAGCAAGGCCCCCCCACATTCCTCTACCACTGTGGTGCGCTTATCCATCGCTTTTAAATCAGTTTTAAGATCAACAACAGAGGATTCCACCCTATGGATCGCTTTTATGATTCCGTCCAACTTTGATAGAATCACTCCCTGGTCTACCGGTTCAAAATTCTCTTCTGAGTTGGCGATGCTGCTTACCAGGGAGGCCGAACGTTCATCCTGGGGTCGATTAGTAAGTTTATCGCGTTCCATCAGTGTTTTAAGCTTAGTTGCCTGTGACCCACGATGTCTAGATCTGTTAGAAGTCATCTCCCATATGTGTGGAATTGGAAATTGTTCAATTCGGACTCAAAGTAATGCTGACTTTATGATTTTTTTTAAGTTCAACAGCTCTGGAGTAAATCTGCTAAACAGCCATTAAAGCGATGATGTCACCGGAAGTCCGTCCAGCCAATGTTTTACCCAGGCTACCACCCTAGGACCCACTTCCAAGCTGGTTAATTTGACTATTAATCTTTTGTGTGGGACTGTGTCAAATGCCTTGCTAAAGTCTAGGTAGGCCATGTCCACAGCCCCTCCCTGGTCTACTACTTTGGTCACCCAGTCAAAGAAATCAATTAGATTCATCTGACATGACCTTCCTGCTGTGAACCCATGCTGCCTTGGTCCTGTGCCCCACTGGCCTCTATGTACTCAACAATTCTTTCCTTCAGAAGTGATTCCATCACTTTCCCTACCACAGAGGTCAAACTGACAGGTCTGTAGTTTCCTGCCTCTGTCTTGGTTCCACTTTTGTGAAGGGGAATCACATCCACCTTTCTCCACTCCTCAGGTACCACACCATCCTCCCATGATTTGTTAAAAAGGGTAGTCAGTGGTTTCACTAGTTCTCCCCTTAATTCTTTTAGAATTCCGGGGTGAATTCTGTCAGACCCCATTGCTTTGTCCACCGTCAGTTTTAGGAGTTCCTACAGAACCCTTTCTTCTGTGACAGGACTGGGATCAACCCCCCTATCCAGAGTGCTTCTGTTAATTGGATTCGGCACCTCCCCCTCCTCCTCTTTTGTGAATACTGAGCAGAAATATTCGTTCAGTATCCCTGCTTTTTCACTGTCCCTCTCTGCACACCTACCGTCCATTCTATTCAGCCTCACTATCCCTCCCTTTGTTTTTCTACGCTCCCTGATGTACCTATAAAAGGTTTATCCCCCTTCTTAACTGAGTTGGCTATCTTTTCCTCAGTTTGGGCCTTTGCTATTCTGACTTCCCTCCCTGCTTCCTTCTGCCTTAACTGGTACAGCTCTCTGTCCTGTTCCTTCTGTGTTTCCTTATACTTCCTGAATGCTTTTTTTTCCTAACCATCCCCGCCACCTCTTTTGAGAACCATAGTGGCCTTTTCTTTCAATTTGATTTGTTTATTTGCTTCACACAAAGGCTTGTTGCCTCTGTGATGGCAGTTTTGATGTTTCCCCATTGTTGCTCCACCCCTCCTTCTAGCCTGTTTGCTAGTACTTTTCTAAGGCACTCTCCCATCTTGCCAAAGTCAGCCTTCCTGAAGTCCAGTACCCTCACTTTTGTATGGCTTGACTCTGTAGCTGAGTTTATCATGAACCACAGTTTGGTGGTCACTTGTTCTCAGATGGCTACCCACTTCTAGATTTGAGATCCTCTCACTGTCCCCATTTGAGAGTATGAGGTCTAAGATTGCTCCCTCATGAGTGGGTTCCGAAACTAGCTGTTTGAGGCATGCCACCTGTAGGGCATCGAGAATGGCCCTGCTCTTGGATGTGGCTGCAGCAAATGTGCTCCAGTTAACATCTGGCATATTCAGGTCTCCCATCAACAGTACCTCCCCTTTCTCTGCCATCCTAAGAATGCCTTCTATCATATCCTTGTCCATTCCCTCCCCCTGACATGGGATTCTATATACAACCCCTGTGCGGTTTGTGGTGCCATTTCCAGTCTCTAAGGTGACCCACAGCACCTCCTCTCCTCCCTGTTTACCCTTTTGTTCAGTTGCTTTTATCCCTTCCCTTACATAGAGAGCTACTCCTCCCACTCTTCTCCCCTCCCTGTCTCTCCTGTAGGTTGTGTACCCTGGTATGTTAACATCCCAGTCATGGTTCTCTGTGTACCATGTTCCTGTGACTGCTACGATATCCAGGCATCCCTCTTCCATCAAGGCCACCAGTTCAGGGAGCTTGTTGCCCAGACTATGGGCATTGGTACTCATTACCCTCCATTTCCTGATGGCCTTACCCTTTTTGCCCCATTCCTTTCCTTATTGCCTTTGTCACTTTCTCCATTTACCCCTGCCCTTCTCCCTATCGACATCTCTATCTTGGTGTTTACTTCACTTACTACACTGATATTTTTGGGGGGGGGGCTAGGATTTCCCTGCTCCTTTCCAGTGCCTCCCCCCTGGCTAGTTTAAATGCTTGCCAATGAAGCATTTAAACCTATCACCTAGGATTCTGGTTCCCCTCCTGGACAGATGCAGACCATCACGCCAGTATAGGCCTGCACCACTCCAGGTGCATCCCCAGTCCCCAATGAAGCCAAATCCCTGAGCTCTGCACCAGTTTTTCAACCACTGATTGAATCCCATGGTGTGGAGCACCCTAGCCTCACCTATGCCATAGACAGGCAGCACCTCCGAGAAGGTTACCGTGTGTGCTACTTGTCTAAGGCCCCTCCCCAACTCCACAAACTCTTCCTGCACTGCTCTGATCCCTTTCTTAGCTAGGTCATTTTTCCCTAGATGGACAATGACATCCAGCTCCCTCGCCTGTGCAGCTGCTCCAGCGATCCTGAGGATTTGCTCCCTGTCCCTCCAAGCATGGCGCCAGGCAGGCACCTTACCTCCCTCTCCCCTTCCTACCCCAGTTCTACCTTTCTAAAAATGAAGTCCCCCACCAGGAGTTGTTTTCTTCCCCTGTGGGGTCCCATGCCATCTTCCTGTGGGTCTCCTTTGTGGAGGTTCCCATCATCCTTCTTGGTATCCACTGCAGGTGCCTCCATAGAGGAACCACACTTTGCCAGAACGGCATATGAATTGTGGAGAGGTATAACTGGAGAGTTGCGCCTCTGTTCCACCACTCTCACCCTCCCTGAGCCTACTGTGGTCCAACCGCTCCTCTTTCTTGGCAACCTCTGAGGCAACGGCAGTGGCCCTGGTGGTCCCTGGATGGGAGAGGAGGTCCCACAAATCCTGGCCAACTCAGCCTGGAGATGAGGAACCTCCTCCCTCAGCCCAGAGAGGTGCCTGCAGATGGGACAACACCGCATTCTCCAGAACGTCTCCCAGAAGGCTGCTGCTCCACAGCCACTGCACTGCACCACTCCCATCATGTCTTATTTCTGGCCCCTTCACTGTTGTTTGGAATACTTACTCTTTCCTCTGTTTATTTATTTATTTTTTTCTCCCTACTTACTTACTGCCTCTGTGCCCTTTAAGCTCCTGATCTTCCTGCTCTGAGACAAGAAGATCCTATATTTCTCAGTAGTCTCCTTACTTGCTCAGAGTCAGACCTCCAGCATCTGGGGGGGGGGGATGGAGAGTACTCTTGTCCTTCTAGGATGGTGAGTCTTTGGTGGCTCTGTGATTGCTCACTTCCTGCTTCCAAACAGGAAGTTCCTGTTGTCAGTCAAATCCTGTGCCTATAAAAGTAGAACTGGCTGTGGGTGGGGGGTGGGGGGAGGGATGGAGGGCAATATAGTCCCAGTAGAGAAGTCTAGTCACAACAGCAGCTCCTTCGTCCTGGTGTTCTCTGCCAGTTCTCTGGCAGAAGCTATCTAGGACAGTGTTTAAATCTGGATTTAACCTGGCTTCCTTCTAGGGGACCCTGACAGCAACATTTCGACAGCGGGGTCCCCTACAACAACAACAGTGCCACATTGCTGTAGAGAACACGCTGGAACCCGGCACTGTCTGTCGGGGGTCCTGCGCCTCCCCGGAATCAACTCCGACCTGGAGTTGAGAATCTTAAATGGGGGGGTGCAGGGGGTGCAGCCCCCCATGTGGGGAGTTCAGGGGGGCAAAGCCCCCCAAAGAAAACACTTGTGCTACATAGAAACCGGCAACCGACTGCAAACTGCAGTTGACCTGCCGGTTTCGCTGTCTGGTCGTTCTACAAAATTTTTGTTGATGACCAGTCATGGATCCAGGAAAATAAAGGCTCTTTCTGTCCTTCGGACAAATCTTGATCCATGTTTTAAGGGTAACTGACCTATTAATTTATACTGAGGATCACAGGTTTATTAACTTCAGCTGATTGTGCAGTGTTTAGGGTTCTTCTCCCCCCTCCCCAAACATGGTAGTCCCCTCCCCATTATTTTGGGAGATGAGACTATGCTTTCCTTTTTCCCCCTGAGCCCACCTGCCCTGCTCCTCCAGGTCCAACTGAGGTCGAAAAGAAGACCTGTTATTGTTCTCTATGTAGTTTGTCTTTCAAGTCCTAATTTTACTGAGAGTTTATAAGAAAAGTCATTTATCAAAAGCATTACTTAGATAGTAGCTTCGAATAAGAGTCTGGTGTGGCAGGCATGGCTCCCTGGATTAAGTTTTAGGAGTGGTATAATTAGTGAGTTGTTTGCTTTAATGTCTCACATTGTCCTTATGCACCTTGTGGAGCATCGCGTGGATGGCAGGCAGTGTCGGCCAGAGAGGACATATGGGGGTGGGTAATGGCTGATGACTAGGTCACTTCGACAAGTGTTCCAGTCCAGCCCACCATTGGGGTAAATATATTAATCGGACTGGTCCTAGAGTCGGGCAGACCTCGTCTAGCCCAGGAATATTTATATTTCCCTACCCCCCAAGTTAACCAGCACCAATCCTACCTTAAATGGAGACATTCATCTCAGTCACTATTTCAGACCTCCTGTGATGTGGTCAATCTATGGTAGGCTGCCAGTCTCTGTTTTAGGTCTTGAGGTGGGGTTAGGCTTCCATTGTGTGTCTGTGGAGTTTTGCCTTCATTACGAGCCATGAAAGTGTTCCCAGGAGTTTGCCATTGTGGTGGACGAGCTGTCGAGTGGGTCTGTGCATTGCTGTGCTCTGGAAAGGTAATACCCTTGCTGGTTAGATCTTCCTTAGCCTCTTGCACTGAAGTGTATTCTTTCTTTCCCCCCTCGGGCAGAACCACCACCAATTTAGCAGGGTAAGGTGTTGTAAACTTAATGCCTTTAACTTTGAGAATCAGAAGGAGGGGGAGGTATGCCCTGCATTGCCTCATTGTTTTGGGTGCATAATCATGGTCCGCATAAAAGCGTTTCTGACCAAAAAAGGTCTTCTGTTTGCACCAGGTTGTGGTTAGTAAGTGTTCTTTTGTGGCATAGCTTTGGAAGTGGATCATTATTGATCTGGGTGCTGCTGTGGGAGACGTTGGTTTGGGTGCTAGTGCTCGATGCACCCTTTCCCTTTCCAGGCCTAGATCCATGTCTGGGGGTAGATCTAAAGCTGTATGCAATAAAGAGTCCATGAAACCCTTGCTATCTGTACTTTCCGACCCCTCCGGGATACAGTAAAGCCTAATGTTTTTTCATCTGGCTCAGTTTTTGGCATCCTCCTGTCTTGTCTCAATAAATTGTTGCTGAGCTTTTAGCTGCTGTACGAGTGATTCCAAGTCATCGACTCTGTTTTCTGCGGAGGTGACATGGCACTTAGTTTCATCTGCCCGTTGTTCTCGTAGTATTATATCCTTGCACATTTCGCCACATATTTGTTTGATTTCTGTTCAGAATGAGCATAGTTCACTGTAGATTAAATCAAGTTTCATCTTTTTGTTTTTATTTTTAGGTGTTCGGCCTGTAGTGAGGGCAGCCCTGCCCAAGTTTGCTGAGGGTTTAGATTTGGCATCAGAGGCCTCAGACACTGATCTCTCCATATCATCTGCCATCTCCATTGTCTCTGCAGTGAGTATCCATTCCTTGTTCTTTATACCCCTCAGCATTAATCGTAGAGTCAGTTATTTGTTAAATTTAGCTCAATGACAGGAGTTTTTCTCGGAGGATTAGTGGAGCTTTTCAATTATGCAACCGCTGCCATTAAACTGGAACCAGAAGTCTCTTTCACTGCCCACTTCTGATGAACCTGTGAGTATAGTACGTAGGAACGGGTGGCAGTTTTACATTTTCTTCTATTAAGTCTTCAGCTTTAACTTTGGTTTTATTATGAGGCTGTACCTTTCTGAGTTCCAACAACTGTTCTCGTATGTGTTGAGCTGCTTGTGCTGCTTGTGCTTCCCTCCAGTCAGCCTGTTTCTTAGCAGACCTGATGATTGTACCTGCTTTTCTAATTTTGGTATCACATATGATACCATCTTTGAAGTGATCCACCAGTTTTGACTGCAAGCTCTGTGGGTGGTAAATTGTTTCATTCCCACTACACTCCATAAGAATGTCCATGTACCTTTTGTGAAGAGAGTGCAATGATTCTTCTTGCATTCCATTAACGATGATGCACTGCACATACTTAACAAGTCTGGAAAAGGCAACCTGGTGGCTGTCCCTCAACTGACTGTATTCACATTTTGTACCTGTGCCCTTTATACGTTCTGCCTTTTTTACATACTTGTTCTTACAGCTGTTGTGGTACTTCACTTCTTTGGCTATGAGATCAGTACTGCCTACCATCATATCCATTTGTCGATCGTCCATTTCTTTTGCTGCGTTTTTTATGCTGTCTGCTGCCCCATAATTTACACATGGTGTAGGATATTCAAAAGTCTCCTTTGACCCCTTAAGATTCCTTTTCTTGTATGATTTGTAAAATATACATTCATTTGGGAATATACCTGATGTAGATGCTGCAGATTCAGATAGAGCACTATGAACTTGGGAGCAAAGCAATTTTGCTGGATAACTCTTTACAATGTCTTTTTTTAAAGTTTAATCAGCTGCAAGTTTACCGGAACTCTTATATGCAGTGAAGTTCTTGTACCAGATATAATGACACCCATGGCTGCTGGAGTAACATTCAGGCAATTCAATTCACACCATGTTGTACTTTGACAGTGTGTGACTAGAACGCCTTTCCTTTGCATCAACTACTTTCTCCCAGTGAGCAGCATCAAAAGGTAGCGGGTCTCCATGGTCTGTGCTAACTCCTGAATCAATGTGTAGGATGCATCACATCTGCGGTTTGTGAGAAGTCTTGCTAGCCATATCTGAATCGTTAAATAAATTACATTAATAACTAAGTAAACTGAGTCTATTAAATAAATTAGATAAATTAAATAAATAAGTAAACCAAGTTTATTACATGAATGTAAAACTCTTAGTTACTCTTAAGAAAGTGCATTTTCCAAGAAAACGTACACCTATGGACGAATAAGAGTTGTAAATCTGAATTCTACGCACTTTTTTACATGAGAAACAGTCATCAAAACTTTTGGACCCAGACACATAGATTAATGCTCCTGGCTCCTGCTCTATATGGTACAATAGGGACCTCTGTTCTCTAATGATGCTGCGAACTGTAAGATAGGGGTGAACAGAGAATAGGGATAAGGAAGTAAAGAATGCTACAGTGTTAAATACAGTTCTAATAAAGTAATATAAGATAGAAACACTATCTACATGATTATAAGTGCTAAACTCATACTGTAATAAATAAAAATAAGAAAATGCTGTATGAAGTTACTTGAATTGCAAATAAAAATGCTTGAGATATGGTCTACAGTGGGAATGGAATTGGTAGCCAATGCAGAGCCCTGATCCAGAAGACGTGTGCACTATTCACTGATCTGCTGTGGATGGGGAAGGATAAGAATGAACTGGGGTTACTTGAACTATGAGACTGATGTTGAAATAGAAAAAAACGTGTGTGTGACCAAACTGTAAAGCGATAATGCTGTGGTTATTATGTAGACAGTGACTGTTACTGTTGATACCTGGAAATTGTCAACATTGAGTATCTGATAACGAATGAACACTTAAGTTACAGAAAGAATAGTACTGGACTAAAGTCTGTCAGTAATTGCATAAAATATGAGAATTGAACAAGGTAAATATTTATTTATTTTAATTTAAAGATTAATAACCAGGAAAGGCACACTGAGCCAAGGCTCATTTCCAGGTGTGATCCGGAGGCAATGGGGAGGAAAGAATAACAATGGATTACAAGTACATATAAACACAAGATACAGATCTCTAAATTTAAATGAGCAGTACGGCACATTGACAGTAAACACAAATATTACATATCATGGGTGCAGGATGCAATTAATTAAGCAAATGACAACCAATAAAACTAATAAACATGGGAGGTTTGGTGAGCTGATAAGAAGGGGGAAGTCAGGGGACTACGACTTAGACAGTAGACTTCTTAGGGGCAACTTCAGGAGGTTATTGGACACAGCCCAAGCTGATACTTTAATAAAAGAAACAATGGTGTAAGATGAATGGAGGGGTGGAGTTTGTTCCAAAGGGAAGGGAGATGAAAGGAGAAAGCATGTTGACCAGTCGAAGTTAATAAAAGCCACAACCTATAATCGCTGATTTTCTTATAGCAACAGCACTTCTCTGACATCCTGTCTATAACAATAATCATTGAAGGAATGGACAAATTGATTGAGCTGGGGCCTTGACCTGGAACTGCACATCTAGAGACTGAGTCTCACAAGTAGGATTTGACCATAAACGTACCTAACTCACTGTGGATCTGGGGGTGAGTAGCGTGCCCAGGCAGGATTGTATATTGAACTTGTCCCTTCCAACACAGTCTGAGAACAATGCACAGGCATTGCTGAGCAATGGCAGGCAAACCAGTAGGGGTGAGCACATGACTGTGATGACATCACCAGCTGATGATGTCACACAGCCCTCTGTGCTGATTAGTGGAGCTACACGGCTTTTCCCAGCCCAAGGCTGTATAAAGCCAGAACTTTGGTATATTCAGTACAGTACTGGAGGGATGCTGCTGGTGTGGACAATGCTCTGAAGAAGTGGTAAGCAGATACTTTTTGAAGCTATTAGTAGGGATGGGGGGGGCAGCTGTCACCCAATTCTGATTCCAACTCTGATTCTGATTTACTCTGATTTAATCTGATGAATTGTAAACCTGTTTTGGTCTATTTGAGTATGAGAAATGCATCAGTATTACTGTATTCCTTTAGATCCCTCTGTTAAAAAAAATAAAATTTAACTTTTAAGAAAAAAAAAATTATATCTGTATTTTCGTATCATTTTTCAAGGTCAGCAAGCTGCGATCAGTAATAGAATAAACTGACAGTTATTCTTGCCAATTCTGTGTGTTAGCCACCACATGAGATTTGTAGGAAACAGTGGGATGGGTTCACAAAACTCTTGAAAATCCTGCTGCTGCGGGAAAAACTTCACACAAGTGGGTTGCCACTTGTGGAACCATAATTTCTCCTGCAGCTACGGTATTCTCAAAAGTGGAGCCAGTTTATGACTGGCTCCATGATTTATGGCAACTTGTGGGTGATGCCGCCATGGAAATCCCCGCAGCTGCAGAAGAATGTTATGGTTGCTGGGACCAGCTGTAACATCTGCAGCTGCTGTAGATATGAATAGCAATCTCTGCAGCTGTGAAGATTTTTCATTCCACAACTGGAGTTGTGGTGTGGGACTTAGTCCCAAAAACATTTGTGAATCCAGCCCAGTCAGTGTATGCAGCTCATTTGGGGCTGTGCAGCGAAAGGAGGCAGTGTGTCAAACGTGAGCCAGAAAGAGAGAGAGACCAATGAATTCAACAGCAGCAAGACAACAGCAGTGTGCAGATCTTCACTGAGTCTGGTATGCTTTTTGGTGGGAGACAGGCAGCATGAGCAGAATGTGTGCTGGGGCCCCAGCCATCCCTCCTGCTGTTTTGACTTGAGATGTTGTTTTTTTTAATTTGTAATTATTTGGCTTGCCTACTTGGTATTATAGCAAGCATCATGTACCCTAAACCATCCCATGCACTCCTGCCTGATTGGCCAATTATTTTTTTATCACTTGTGTTTTGTAACTTACATGGTTGACTTTGTCCCCCCCCCCACCAGGCATTGCAGTTTTTGGATATATCCTACAAGCTTCCATAACTAATAATTTCCAGTCAGATTTTTAGAGCTGTTTGGCCCTGGCCACCACCTACTCCTGCCATAAAGCTCACCTGCCAGTCCCCAGCCACATCCCCGCTTCCCCCATTGTCAAGCCGGAAGGGCGGGACCCGAGGATCACTGAGGCTGGCACCACAGTGGCTGTGCATCCACAGAGATATTTTCCCTTTATGTTGCCCCCTTGGTCCCGCCCTCCACCCCAGATGTCCAGCAATTCACTGCCTGTGCCTTGTTTGTATTTTTAACTTGCTGAATAAGCAAATTACACTCCACCTGGGTTCCCAAAATTAATGTGAAAAACACATACAGTATTAGATATAATGTCATAAACAACATGACCTCAGAAGGAGGATTTTTTTAACATGATCTTTCTGTTATGGTTGCTGATCTTTGTCCTCTGACTTCAAAGAAATAAATCATTAAATTAAATAACATCATCACCATCGTCTTCAAACACCACCAAGGAAGCACCCTTTTATCGCTTTTATGTTCCTGCCACTCTTGACAGAATTGGTAAGAGACTTTGTTGAGACTGACTTTTTGGAAGGTAAGGAATTGTACGTTTTCAGGAGTAAGCCTTGTATGGCCATCAGAGACAACATTTCCAGCTGTGCTAAATATACGCTCACAGTAAACACTAGTGGGAGGACAACTAACAGCAGGCAAAGGCAGACAGTGCAGACCGGATGTTTTTCCTTTCCAGCTAGTATTCAAAGGGGTCATCAGTAATATTAACATGTGTTTCTTGTAAATAGGCATCCACAATGCCAGACAAGGTGGCCCCATGGCAGACACATCTGAATGATCAGTTTCCATGAGTTTTGACCAAAAAGTGTAAGAGTCATCTGTGTACTTTTCAGAATGGCATGCCTTTTTCAAGGGCCGTAAAAGAGGACTTTGTGCAGGACTACTCAATGTTGATGAAGGAGTAGATGGTGGCACTTAGTGGAAATTATTGCTGTCAGCACCAATAGATGCTGCATCATCAGATGCAGCATCCACATCACAGATTCATTTGTACTGCCAAATGCAGTTCTTTCCTTTTCCTGTGCAATTGCTGAAATCAGCACATTTTTGTATTCAAGATTTTTATTTATTATTTACTGAGTCTTGGATTACAACACCTTTGAGCAATACAACTCATTTACAAAAGGTTCCAAGTCAGGAGCTCAAAAACAAAATAAGGTAAACAATAGATAAGTAAATAGCAGATATAAAGAATATGCTTAAAAAAATTAATACATCAAAAGTAATCAAAATAGCACTGAACATTGCTCAATATAACAGTAGAGTGGGCTAGAAGAGAGGGTAGCCTGGGAGGCCTTGTCAAAATCTAGGAGAGAAAGTAATGGGGTGTAAGGTGGGGGATGGGAGAAACAAGAGGGAGAAGGATATGAGTTGCAAAGGAGGTGTTGGGGATAGAGAGATGAGAGGGTGGGGAGGTGGAAGGGGGGAAATGGGGTGAGTGCAGAGAGAAGGGGGAGTGCTGGTGAAGTGAGGAGCAGGAAGACAAATTAATAGTATAAGGAGAAGAGGTGGTGTTTAGTCAGCAGAGGGAGCAGCCTAGCAGGCCTTCTCAAAAACCCAAGGGGGGGCACTGTGGAGCCCGAGCTGTGCAGACGAAGGTTTTTACAGCTCTGTCTCTTAGTACTTCTATATCAGCAAAATCTACAATTTAAAGTGGTTTCAGTCAATTTTGGACAGTTTCATTGGATTCCTGCCCCAGAAATACATAGGGATGGGGAATCCAAAGCGAGATAGAGCAGCAGCCGGTTCTGATAGAGGGAAGGGAGTCGGAACCGTGCAACCCTCATGAGCAGGATCTGAGGCCAAGATGGCAGATAAAGCTATGGAAGAAACACTCTCTACTTTGGTTCTGAAAATTCAGGCCGTAATTCAATCAGTTGCTGGTTTGTCACAGAAAGTAGAGGGGTTCAACTCCAGAGTCAGTGTTTTAGAAACAACGGTAGAGGGACTGAAAATGGAGCTCCATGAGGTGAGCAAGTAGGCCGATTCCACCACTGGAGCTACTTCTCTCATGGCCAAGGAACTGCAACATCTTCGCACTAGAATGGAATGTATGGAGAATCACGCCCGCAGCAGTAATATTAGACTCTTGGGTGTTTCGGAGGGCAGTGAGGGGGATCACCCAAGGATGTTCATTCAGGATTTCCTAACAAAGAAAATCTTATCTCCTGGAGCACAACCAATCTCGGACATTCAGAAAGTGTACTGAGTCACCCCTCGTTGACGGCAGCAAGATCCCAAGGAACCTCAAACTTTGACGGTAGTATTATCGGGTGTTGGGAATGAGATCGGATTCTACAGCTGGCACACCGTGCAGGCCATGTCATGACGGAGAATCACCAGATTTATTTGTTCCCAGACATTAGTTATGTGACTAGACAACGTCGAAAAAAATTTGATGGGGTGAGGCGTTTGTTGAAGGAAGCTGAAATACCCCATATAATGATTTACCCTGCACGCCTCTGAATTGTTTGGGAGGGGAAAATATATCTTTTTTCAGACCCCATTGATGCCAGCAAATGGGCCACCAAATTTGCGGCTATCTCCAGGAAAACATCAACAGCTGAAGATCGTCTTGCTGATGAGGAGGATGAAACTTGAGCAAGGTCGCTGGGATTTGAGTAAAGCCTGCTAGAGCATGTTATGACTAACAACTCTAAGAGTTACCTGCTGTTTGGACTTTGTGCTTAAATTCTAACTAAAACTCAGTTCCTGTTGTGTTTCTGTGCAGTGGTCTTTTTGATCGCTGAGTTGAGTATATACCGAGTTATTACACACATTCATTTGTTGTTTGGAGGAAAGTGATGGGCTGGCGGTATGGGGAGTTAATATATATTAGTTTTGTAGAAAAATCTGCTCTCAGTTTGAAAATTGTGCTGTTTCTTTAGATAGATTGCATGGAGTCAAAAGTCTCATATGAGACCACATTGCCTTTGAGGGATTAGTGCTGGACATTCACTTAATTTAAGGGAAAAAACATGCTGCTCTTGGACTCACTAAACACAGCATAATTTAGGGGTCATTTTTTTTAGATTTTAACATGGTTACCCCTGATGTGGCATCTCTATATGGTGAATATACATATGCTGTTAATAAGGGACTGTTGTCCTATATGGTCTAATGTATTTGGATGGTCCACTGTATGTAAATCTCAATCTTATTGCATTGATAAACTAATAAAAATAAAGTATCAAAAAAAAAAAAAGGAAACCGGAGAGAGAGAGTAATATGGGCATGAGAGAGGTAAGAGAGAGAAATGTAGGGAGAAGGAGGGGAAGAAGTTGCAAAAGAGGTTGCATGAGATAAGATAATGGGTGGAGGGTGGAAGAGGGAAGGTGAGGAGGAGCAAGGGAAAAACTTGAAGATGCATGAGCAGAGAAGAAGCAGGGGTGAGTGGTGGAGGGGAAAAGGCTCAAGGGTAGGATTGAAATAAAGTACCAAGAGTTAAAAGTGCTGAAAGGTGTAAGTACAATGACAACATAAGCAGAAGGCTGCTAAGGGCGGCAGTCACATATACTGTTTGCTAACAGATGTTGTTGGAGTTTGTGTTTGAAAGGGCCGGGTTTTGACTCAGCAGAGATGTCCCTACCCAGGGAGGTGAGCCAGAGGGGGTCTTTGTAAGCAAAAGACCTCTGACCTAAGGTGGTGCGGCATCTGGGAACAGTAAAGACCTGAGTCGCCAAGCTGCGAGTATGTTGGGTACTGTGCCAAGGGCTAAGGAGCTGTTGGACCCCCAGGGGGTAACAAACCAAGGTGTGCCTTCTTGGCAAGTAAGCAGGTTTGATATTGGGATCCGGCTGAATAATTGAAGCCACCCAGTCTGAGCATATAGGTCACACGTGTGTGTGTGTGTGAGGCGGGCAGCTCCAGTAAGGAGTCTTAATGCTTTGTTAAGAGCAACAGTGATCCTGTGAAGGGATGTAACAGAGGCAGAGCCATAAACAACCAGCCCATAATCGATGATGGTAATGACAGAGCTGAAAATTGCTATTTTTAGCACCTCAGGGGTGAGGCTATGCTTGTGCCTGTGTAGTAGGCCAATCCTTATGTTGACAGCTCGAGCTACGTTATCAATATGTTGCGATTAGATGAGTGAGCTATCAACAGTGACCCCTAGATATTTGAAGTAGTGGATCTGTTCAAGTGGGGTGCCAATGCAGTTTGTAATGAACAAGAGTCTGGACTTTTGTTTCTTATGGGCATTGTTGAAAAGCATCACTTTGGTCTTTTTATAGTTTAGCACCAGTTTTTGAGTGCTGAACCACTTTTCCACTTCTGAGAAACTGTGTTGAAGGTTATCCTGGAGGCTGTTAGGGTCAGGATTACTAGAGTAGTTCACGGCATCATCTGTGTAAAGCAGAATCTGTTCATGACAGGCTCGTGGGAGGTTATTCAAGTAGATACTGAAGAGAAGGGGCCCCAGTGTAGATCCCTGAGGCATTCCAGAATGGACTGACTTCCTTTCGGAGAGGACATTGGTTATCTTGGCCTGCTGCGAATGGCCTTCTAAGTAACTTTTGAACCAGCTGACAGCATCATTCGACACCCCTGCGAGTGATAATTGCCCGAGTAGCAGTGAATGGTTCACAGTATCAAAGGCCTTCATCAGGTCAATATAGGCAGCCCCTACCAGATGGCCTTGGTTGAGTGCATTATGTATGAAACCAGTGAATTCTTACAGTGCAGTGGTAGTACTATGACCTTTACGAAAGCCATGCTGCTGGGGACATTGGATATTGTATTAGTCACCAAGATCTGAAGGAGGCAGCAGTTACAACTTAAACCGAGGGTAAAGAAGAGTGGAAAAGAAGAACATTTTTGTCTGTTGTGATATTGTGAAGTCTTCTGAAATTTTGGAATTTCTGTATCAGTCGGTCCATAAGGGATACACCAGATTTGTTTCCTTTTTGGTCAATAACTCTACGCAGCCTCCTGAGTTCCTTGTTCAATAAATTTATGATGGGAATAACCTAGTTTAGAGTAACCTTCTCTTTGCTAATCTGTCGAGCTGCTTCCTCGAAGGGATTCAAGAGCAATGTAAGAGGCTCCATGAGGCGCCACTGGAATTAATTCAGCACGACAACACCGTTTGCTACGTTGTGCTCCAGGGTATATTCATGGACTGCCTTCTTTTGTATGAGAAGTCTCTCATCTTGTTGGAACATCTTGTTTTAGTTGCTGTATTGACAAGCTGTTTTTTTTCTGGAGGTTGGCCAAGATACCACGTGATTTTACAGAGTGACTAAAATGGCCACAGATTTTCTTTGCAGCTCCCACTAGTGTTACTACACTGTTGTCACTGAGACGGAAAGCTCATACTAATAGATTTAATGAGTGTGCAAAGCACAGAATTTGAGTAAAACCACATTACAATGTACTAACAATATTGGCGCCATTGTCTGAAACCAAAAATTCAGTAGTGAGTTCCATGGGCTCCAACCACTCAGAAATGCTGTCATGTAACTCTTCCAAAATATTGTCAGTGTTGTGATGCTTACCAAACATGCTAACTCAAAAAGCTGCAATTCTTTGTCTTCCTTCTTCTACACTGATGCTTGTGGTGGTGTTTGAAGATGATTGTGACGCCCAATTTGCTGTTATGCATCTATAATCAGTGGTTTGAGAACTCGTCCAGATGCCCGTGGTCAGATGCACAGAACCACATTCACTCTCTTTTTATTTGCATACATTTGTACATTTTGGCAACAGACACAGTTGCAAAATATTTATGGCTTGGTATGCTGTAACGTGGAGCTAAATATTTTAAAAGGGCTCTAAAACCATCATTCTCCACCACAGAAAATGGTTGCAGGTCCTTGGCAATAAATTCAGCTTTTAACTGATTATTTTTTAGCGTGGCTTGATGTGATCCACTGCAGGCAGTTTTTTGTTCAAACATTGCAGTAATGGTCTGCTGTTTAGTTCTTGCAGGGGGGCAAAAGCCACACAATTGCAAATGCCTTTTAAGTGATGTTGTTCCAAACTGACCCCTCACTTTCCCCCTGCAAACCTCACAGTGACAAAAGATGCAGACAGCAAAACATTCATCTTTTGGGACTTATATGAAAATAGCTCCATACAACTGTGGTGGAATGCTTTGTCGTCACGCCAGGAACTGCAGCAATTTTAGTGGAATTTGTTTCTGACCCTGATTTATGCACATATTGTGCTTTTCACTCAAAAACTATGCAGCTAATGTAGCCTCCCCTCAGGTGCTATGTACCTTTAAGAGTGTCTGTCAACCTCTGCTCCTGTCATTCTCTAGGCCCGTGGAGGATGGGTCAGATGGCCTGCCTGGCTGTTCGAAGAGGGAGCAGTCAGTAATCTGAGCTATAGAGCACAGGCTAGTGACATTCAGTTGGTGCGAGGGGCGCATCAGGCACACAGAGCCTGCTCCCATGCGCTGAAGTTTCTCTGTGGAGTCTGGCATCGAGAAAAGTACTTTATCCTGGCAGCTGCCATTGGTACAGAACCCTTGATAGGGAGGTACCCCTCTCCAGGAGGAGAACAGTAGAAAAGGAGAGCTGCTGCCTTGCTGAAAGAACAACAAAAGGAGAGAACTGTGACCCAAAGGACTGAGATGCTATCTATGCAAATTGACTTGTAAAGTGACTTTGTTTGGCACCCGGCAGTGCCCTCCCTCCCAGTATGGTGACAGAAGATAATTTTAGACGGAGAGTTCAGTCTGTGCCTAGGCATATTTTACAGCGTGCCTCTCCATGGGCGTGCTGCATCCAGAGACTCTGTGAAGCCCATTTTAGTCACAGATCCAAATAACCTCAGAGGTGAAGAGGGGCATGTAAAACTCAAAGTATTCGGGGATCTTCTAGTGAAAAGAGCTCTGAGAAGCCAGTGTTCTGCTCAGTATTTATGTGTTGGATGTACAAATAGTATTGCACCTCAGAAGCAATTGGACTTTATTTCAGCTGCCAATTTGGAGGCCATTGGAAAGATCCCACAGCCCCCGCTTGCATACTGTGTGACCCTGAGCAAGTCACTCAACTTCCTTGTGCTCCCAAGGTGCACCTGTAAACAAGCTTTCAGCTTAGTTTTTATTTATTTATTTATTTATCAAGTCTAAGATTACAATTACCTTTGAGCCTTGGCTCTTTTACAAAGGTTTCACGTCAGAGAAATACAAATTATGGGGAAAATCAAGACAGACATTACAACAATGTGGACATTGCAAACAGAGTACAGATTAATACAATTCGAGGGTAGCATTGTAACAAGGCAGCCAGCGGCATTTGTCAGAGAAAATAGACAACAGATAAGAAGTGCCAGAGTCATAGGGAGAGGGAAGGGGGGGGGAGAGAAGGAATGTAGGAAGGGTGGCAAGAGGGTGAAAAATGCAGCATTGGGTATACCAAGATGTGAGGTAGAATCCAGTGAGGAGGGGGGGGGCCACTAGAGCAGGAAGGGAAGTGGAGAAACAAGGTTAAGTTGGGAAGTCACAGGAGCTGTTGGTAGTGAGATAGTCCCGGAGCCTAGTTTTAAACATACCAATTGTCGGGGCAGAGGAGATGGTGGGGCTGAGGCCATTGAACCAGAGTGGCGCTCGATAAGCAAAAGAGCATTGTCCCTGTGAAGTGTGACAGTGGGGGACTTTCAGTAGCTGTAGCGTGGCTCTCCTAAGGCACCATTTGTTAATTCGGTGTTGTAACAGAGTTGAGACCCCAGAAGGTGCAAGGTCAAGGTAGATTTTTTTCGCCATGGAGCAGGTGAGAAACTTTATGCGGTTTGATAGTTGGAGCCAGCCAGTCTGAGTGTACAGGTCACATGTGTGGGTGAGATGGTGAGCACCAGTGATGAGCCGACATGCCTTATTTAAGGCAGCTTAGTGTGTCTCTCCTGGTAAAACAAAGGTTAATAAAAAAAAAAAGATGGGTTAGTCAGCCCAGGAGGGCCACATTCTTGCTGATTGGGATGTGGGCTCCATAAAAAGAGACATTTGTGCCTCCATTGGGGCCAGTAACCAGCTTGTTTGCACCACATCAGTGTTGCCTGTAACCCCATAGATACCTAACTTTTCACCCTTTTGTGATCAGCAAAGAAACAGTGCTGGGTTAATGAAATAGGAGATCAACTAGGAAGCAGAAAACTCTCTCTGCTAGTGTTTGTGAGTTCACAGTAAAAGGAATCCTAATGTGTTTGTGACTCCCAGTTTGGACGCCCCTGTTTGTTCTGTTCCAGGTTCTGCTAACCCCCTTGTTTTGCAGCTCCGATTGCCCTGCTCTGCATTGAAGGAGCCCTGGAGGTCAAGCCTAAGCCTGGGCGGTCAAGTAAGTGAAAGCTGGTGGTTTGTCTGGGTCTGCTCCCTGAAAACGTTGCTACCATCAAAATATCCCTAGACAGCTGTCCTGGTGCCACTGAGGGTTGAGGCACTGGATGCCACACCTCGTGCCACGCTAGCTACCCAGGTTTGAGACCGACCTCAAATTGTTGGGGTGCCGGCATAGGGGGGGAGGGTGGGAGCAGGATTGAGCTGTGGCTCTCCTCTCCCAGTGAGGGGAGTTGCCCTGCCGCAGTCTCGCCATCACCGGGTGGAGGCCTGGTGGCGGTGCAGGTGGGTAGGAGAGACTGGTAGAGTGGGGTGTCCTGCAGTGTGTAGCGTGCATGTGCCGTCATACGTACACGCTCATGACAAAGACGCACGGGGGGACCAAAACTAAGGGGAAAAACTCCATAAATATATAACAGAAAAAAAATTCCTGGACAAGGGAGGAGGGCTTACACTAAAATCAGAGGCCCATCACCAGTGGCCCTCAACATATTATGGAGTACACCCACTGCATGCTGAGGTCCTTATCAAACCATGGCGAATGATCACAGCCCATCATATTCTGATTACTAAACTTTCTCGACAAAACCCACATCTTGGCTAAAGCAAGAGAAGCCAAAGACATCTGGTGGGTAGGACAACGACTGCATGTATCCAGTGATCTCATCCTGCAAGTATGTTCCCACCAAGCTGAATTAAAAGAAATTAAAAACAAGCTTTATTGGGTCACTGGAGGGCTGGCTGGGGAGAAGGAAAGGAGCATCCCAGGATGGCTCGCCTTCTCTTGGGGGAGGGTGGGGATGCATCTCGGTGCATGCTGGCCCCTGGCAGAGGCTGGAGGCATAGCATGGACACCTGAGGTGAAAATTGCTGGGAGAGTGGCGGACGTCGGCGTACGCCTTGACGTTAGTGACTCACCACTCCCCGGGGAGAAAACCAGAAAATTGCCCTGGTCTATCGGATGACAGTGTCTCTGGTCCCTGGCTGCCACCAGGCCTCTCAACCGACACTACCTCAGTGGCACCCCAGGCCAAAACAAGACGCGCTGGCTGCCCCCACTGGCGCCTTCCCCTTGGAGGAGGGGGACCCGTCCAGCGAAGGGATATGCCGGGTTACCTGGTGGGGTCATTATGTGAGGTTTGTAGTCGGGGAAGAGGGAGAGCAATCAGTCTGGGGGACATTGGGGGACACAAAGGAGTGGCCGACCAGGGGTAGAAGGAGGGAGGATAAAAAAAAAAGCTTTATGCCACCAGCATAAAATTCAAAATGGCCTATCCAGTCAAACTAATAGTCTTCATAACCGAAGGGCAGAAGCCTTCCTCACTGTAGCTGAAGCCTGAAGTGACTTTAAGCTGCTTTTCCTTCGTCCCCTGCCCTATATCTAGTTTGCATGTAACATTTTTGTTCAACAAATGAATTGCCATATTTGCAATTCTCTAGCTGTTTGTAGCATTTATGAAGTGTATGTGATCCAAAATACTCACAGTTCAGCTATCTCACAACTCCTTTCTTTGATGCTGGCTGATCTTCCCATGATGCTCGACACCGATGCAACTTCACTTTCCAGCTGTCCCAACTGCGGCAACCGACTCCGGAACACTTCTTCACCCATGTCAAGTGGACAGACGGCTGCCCGCACTTTGGGATTTGCCCATTGCTTACTCCAGATGAGCATTAAACAATTCCAAACTGCCAACTTTTGAAGCAATTCCACTAGGCCCGAAGCCCTCGATGCTGCTACACGAACTCCATTCTATCACCTCTGTGCGCCCGCCCGCTCTCACTCAGAACACAGTCCAAGAGGCAGGACTTGCTGGCTCCAGCCAATCACATGATGCCATGCAAATTAGGGCAGGGGTCACTCTTTCCTTTCAAGCTTGTACTGGCTCCCTGGGAAGGATTTTAAACTGCAAACTTTTAACTTTTTTTTCTTTTCTGCTCGGATCGTGGCTTGAGAACGATTTTGTCTTTACCGTTAGTACTTGCTCCAGTGGGTACACTGCCACCAGATTCGTCACCCCAGGCCGTTTGTTTTTTTTCATATACGTAGTTTCTTTTTCAAACATATAACATACAGTTAACAGTTGACAGAACAGAACAGTAACGTCTTTACAAAACCATTGGTGTGACCAGTGCCTCCATAAGTTATCTTTAGAAAGCAAGAGCAAACTATGATTACCTCAGAAAAGAAACTATTGGTGGATAATTTAAAAATCTAGTGATTCAAGATTCCTCTCAGAGTGTTCCATATGGTTCTAGGGGACAAAGGAAGGATCTCTTACCATCACAAAGAGAAGCCATCTGTTCCATCTATTCCTTCTTTTCGCCGCTTTGTCCCTCAAATTATATGTCACATTTTCTGTTCAATTTTCAATTTTAAGCTTGTAAATAGAGCTTACTGAGGAAATCCTGTCCTGCACAGTTGGGATTTTAGTTGTCATCCACCTCTGCGTAATGTACCTTTTTTTTTTAATTTTCATTTATGAATTTTCAAAATACAGCAGCAACATGTGCTTATCATATAAACAGTACCTACACTGTAAACGAGCAGTAGGGAACATTGTCTATTCAAAAGGATTAGAAACAGTCAAAAATATACCAGAATTTCCCTTTAATAGCTTCCACACATACAGTATTCCCAAAAAGTATTTTGTGGTTGGGTCTTTGAACTCTGGTGGGTAAATATGAAAGAGTACAACTTCTTTTGTGAGTGTAAGTTGTGGTGAAATCACCTCCCTTAATGACTCCTCTACTTCCCATTCATTCCAGTAGCTGTCATATGGCGTCGGAACCATCCATTGCTGAACCCGCCCCAAAATGGCCACTCGGAGTGAATGAGGAAGGTAGCTAAGTGTGCACAGTACCAGAATATATGCAAGTGTGAGGCTCTGGGTTCACCACACTGTGCCAAAGGGAAAGTTCTTCTATGGAACTGCTGGGTTGGTGTGATGAAAAATCTAACTAGACATTTCCAATTGAACTCTCTCCAGGCCATTCATGTGGAGGGTTTATGTGTGTTACATAGAAACATAGAAGTTGACGGCAGATAAGGACCGCAAGGCCCATCCAGTCTGCCCATTTCTTTTTCTACCTTATAAATGTGCCATCGGCCTTTGCTCTGTCAGTGACCTATCTATTCATAGTCATTTGTATTGCTCCCTTATGCCTATCCCATGCCTGTTTGAAGCCCTGCACTGTATTCATAGCCACCACTTCTTGTGGTAAGCCATTCCATGCATCTACCACCCTTTCTGTGAAAAGAATTTCCTCACATTCCCCTTAATCGGCCTCCCTCTAATCTCATGCTGTGTCCTCTTGTCCTGCTATTTTTCTTATATTTAAACATGTTAGACTCTTTCACCTTGTTTATGCCTTAAGGTGTTTAAATGTCTCGATCATATCACCTCTCCCTCCTTTGCTCAAGGGTATACATATTGAGCTCCGTTAATCTGTCCTCATATGTCTTCTGATGCAGTCCCTGCACCATTTTGTTGCCCTTCTGGACTGCCTCAATTTGGTTAATGTCCTTGTGAAGGTGTGGCCTCCAATACTGCATGCAGTACTCCAGATGGGGCCTAACCAATGTCTTGTACAGAGGGATTATTACCCCTCTTACGACTTGTGATACCCCTACTAATACACCCTAACACCCCCTAGCCTTACCTCACTGCTTTAGAGGTCTGCTTTGATGATTTTAGGTCATCAGTGATGATGATGCCCAAGTCTCTTTCTTCCTTTGTGACTGCTAGCAACTCCTCCCAGCCTATAAGTGGCTTCAGGGTTTCTCTTCCTATGTGCATGATTTTGCACTTCTTTGCATTAAATACCAGTTGCCACTCTTCTGACCATTTTGCTAGTTTATCCAGATCTCTTCTCATTCTGCCCAATTCATCTGGATCATCTACTCTGTTGCAGATCTTGGTGTCATCTGCAAACAGACAAGCCTTACCTCTAGTCCATCTCACGAGGTCACTAATGAAGATGTTGAATAGGACTGGCCCCAGGACTGATCCCTGAGGTACCCCACTTGTGACTTGCATCTCTTCTGACTGTATACCATTTACCACCACTCTCTGTTTTCTGCCAGTCAACCAGTTTGCCACCCAGTTGACCAACTTCTGACCCACCCCGAGTCTACCTAGCTTATTTATCAATCTTCTATGTGGAACAGTGTCAAAAGCTTTGCTGAAGTCAAGGTAGGCGACATCAACTGCTCCCCCTTGGTCCACCACTCTGGTTACCCAGTCAAAGAAATCTATGAGATTTCCCAACCGTGCTGGTCTATTGGATAACCTCCTTCTTGCTCCCATTTCCTAAAGGCTTTTAACAAAGGGGACTACTTACTTCTTGCATGGCCTTATATAGAGTAGATATGAAGTGTGGTATATCTTGCCCCCCCCCCCCGCATGGCCCTTTTCACTATATGGAGGAGTTTGTTAAAAGTATCTGGACTGGTGTCCTCACTACCAAGTTGTCTCAGGTATGCTTGGGCCTGGAAGTAACGGAAACTCTCCCTATTCGGCAGCCCAAACTCCTGACAGAGACTTTGAAATTATTTGATCTCCTTACCCTGTATCAACTGTAGTGAGAGTCTCAACACTCCACAGGACCACGTTTTATATCCTGAGTCCAGCAGAGCTGGGGTGAATTCTAAATGCATATATAAGGGCAGAAGCCACAACAGCTGCCTTGAGCAGTCCCTTTTTTATACTGATTTCTTCCATATCTGTAATGGGTACAAACAAATGTTGATGTACATTAACAGCTTTTAGTAAGTACCTAGTGTCTAATAAACCTAATTCTATTTGGTGTGTGGGAGTTACTTCTCTGACTAATTCCACCCGTTGCTGGCCTGGTATGTTTTGAATCCAACGTATAACTGATTGCAATTGGGCACCCTCATAGCATAGCTTCAGATCTGGGAGCACCAGACCGCCAAATGTTTTAGGTCTAGTTAGTGTTGACAAGGCTACCCGTGGTCTTCTGCCGTGCCATAAAAAACATGAAATTCATCTACCACATACTCCCCATGTACACTGTGGGATTGGAAGACCTAGGTTTTGAAAATAAAGACATTTTGGTAACACCATCATTTTAATAGCTGCCACCCTTTTTGTAAAGTTAAGGGTAGGACTGTCCCTCTATTTAGATCCCTCTGCAGTTGTTCTTGAAGAGGTCCATAATTAGGTTCATACAATTGTGAAATTGATGAAGTGAGTTTTACACCTAAATACGTCATCTGTGGTAGGTCCCACGTAAAGGGGAAGCGGGCAAGTGTTATTGAACTCGTGAATTGTTAATGCCTCTCTTTTATTTCCATTTAGTTCATAACCTGATAGAGTTCCACACTGCTCTATTATGGACCACACACTTGGGAGGTCTAGTTCTGGGGCCCTCAAATACAGCATTATGTCATCTGCATACAGGGCAGTATGGTGCTCTGGGCCCTCTGCCCCTATGAATCCAGTCATGGAGGGGTGTATATGAATTGCCTGTGCCAGGGGTTTTATGTAGAAGGCAAAAAACAGTGGGAAGAAGGGACATCCTTGTCTAGTTCCCCTTTGCAATGGTAATGGGAAAGATAGGTGACCGTCAGCTCAAACTTGCACCACCGGGGCTCCGTAGATAAGGACTAGCAAGTCTCTAAACATTTTAGGAAAACCAAATTGTGCCAGGGTTGCTCCCAGAAAATCCCAAGACACCCTGTCAAACACTTTTTCTGTATCCAAACCTAGAGCGAGTAGAGGGGTGCCTGCATTTGCTGCTTGATGAATAATGGATAGGGACCTTTTCATACTGTGCATGGTCTGCCTAGTCCTGATGAAGCCTGTCTGGTCCGGGTGTATAATACAGGGAAGAATATTATCTAACCTTTTGACTATAATGGAGATAAATATTTTATAAACAATATTCAGGATGGAGGCTGGCCTATAGGACTCACATCTATCCAAAGGTTTTCCCGTCTTCAGTATCACGGATATTGTGGCAAAGTTCCAGGGGGTGGGGGGCGCTACCTTCCCTTGTCCAGTTGGAGGCTCTAAGAAGTAAAGGTTTCAACTCAGGGGAGAATTGTTTATGGAATTCTGCAGAGTAGCCATCTGGGCCCAGGCATTTGTCAGTTTTAAGGCACCCTATTGCAGCCTGGACTTTTGCACTGGAAATATGTCTCTGAAGCAATTCTAGCACATAGGCATCTAATTTTGGTAAACCTAGTGGTGCAAGGAAGGAGTCTAGTGCCTTTGTCTGTGACTTGAGGTCCACCGTATATAATTCCTTATAATAAGCTGCAAAGGCTTCCTCTATTTCTTGGGCTCCCTTGTGGATCTGTCCAGCTTTAGGGTTTTGAATGTTAGCAATAACTGCTCTTTGACAGTGCCCACTGACTCTATGTGCCAATAGATGTGCTGCTCTCGGGCTCCCACCATAATATTTCTGCCTTATGTATTGAAAGGCTCTTTCAGTTTGTTCCATGGCTATATCATCCAGCTGTTTCTTAATTTTGTGAATAAGTGTAGGGTCTGCTAGTGTATCTGCTTGATGTTGATGCTGCAAAAAAAGCAGCGTAAGCCCTAGGTCCTCTCTGTGTGCTTTCCTTTCTTTATTCTTTTGAGTTGCATAACTGCTGGTATACCGTGATATGGGTGACTGAGATTGAGCGCCTCACATATGGGCGACTCAGTTTCAGCACCCGTAATGTGAGCTAACCTGAAAGGTAGCAAATGCAAGAATGTTGAATATAGACGAGGGCAAACAGAAGACTCAAATATAGAGGAGGGCGAATGGAAGAGGAGGGATGATGATGATGATGATGAAGGTATGTGGAAGGTTGTGTGGCATGGTGTTGCTGAGCTGGCCATGTGGTGTGGTGGTGAGGGTGGCTGGCTGCAGTGGGAAAGGTCTAGGCTTTGGGGCTGGGTAGGGGTATAATTTTTTTGTCCTGAGTGTCTGCTGGAGTTTAACTTTTTTTCCGGGTTTCTCTCCCTCCCTGACATACAACCCCCTGGAATTGAGAATCTAAATTAAAGGGGGTGCAGGGGGGCTTCAGCCCCCAACATAGATACTGTATATTAATTTATATTCAGCATTCATGTGGTCGCTGGGAGTGTACGTCGCCCTTTTTCATTTCGGCGATGTACACTCGCTGTAACGGTGATCGCAGTTTGGCCATTATGACATGGAACCATAACTGATTAATCGGCCCCTAAGTACCACTTTTGAGGTGTCCCATAAGCAAGTGGGCTGTGTCTCTGGGGTGCCATTTAACTTCACAATTTCTTTGATATGCTCCCTGACCATATCCAGGAATTCCCTGTTCTTTAAGTAAAAGGAGTCTAAATTCCAATGTATCTTTTTATGGCACAGGCCCAGATCCATCTCCAAAATAACCAGGGTGTGGTTCGAAAAAGAGATGGGACCTATTCTACATGAAGTAACCCTAGTCAGGTCCTCCTGTTGCATAAACATATAGTCTCTACGACTATAGGTCTGGTGCAGTGCAGAGTACTGCGTAAATTCCCTTTGGCTGGGGTAACATTCTAGCCAGACATCTCTCCATCCCATTGAGGAAATAAACCTTTGACAGTATGTGTGGGCTGCTGGGGAATGGGTTTGTCTGGCGGCCATGAAATCCCTGGCGGGGTCCATGAAAAAGTTATAGTCCCCTGCCATTATGGACATTCCTGAGACATTATCTACAATTGTATTAAGCACATCTTTAATGACCGAGGTCTCAGATCCATGGGGGATATAAACTTTATCTAGAGTTATTGGAGCCCCATCTCTCTCTTCCTGAACCACAACCTCACAGCTCTCTTTATCTCTTGTTACTTTAAAATCCTGAAATCCCAGTGTTATAGCTGTTAAAATGATCACCCCTCTTCTTTTCCCCTGTTTAGAAGAGGAGGAGGAGTAAACATGTACATGCCCATATTTTGTCAATTTTGCTGCTTCCAACTGACTTAGATGTGATTGTTGTATGCATACAATGTCTGTTTTTTTCCCTTACATATTACAGCAAACACCTTCGATCTTTTAACTGGGTTGTTAAATCCATTAGCATTCACCGGGTAAATGGAAATCTTTGATCCTGTCATCATTTAACGGTTCTGCTTCTAGCTAACCCAGTGCTTGTCTGGGGGGACCATCCGGGTGCTCAATGTCACATCTAGTTTTCTGTTGTGCTTAGAGGTTGTATCCATCCACCGCATATTGTCTATTCTCTTCATGTAGATTACTGAACATGCTTCCAAAACACCTGAACAAGACCATGTACAAACAAACAACATAAATTATATACAAAAAAATGTATAAACTCTGGCCTTCCAAGGTAGAAGCCACCCTTCACAGGGGCCCTATGACTCAGGAGAGCTGGATGGAAAATTTCTCTGAGTCAGGAGGGATTTGGGGTTTCAAGAACCTCAGCCTCCTATGGAGCAATTAATTATGAAGTAGAAGGGTGAAAAGGGTGGCAGGAGTGGTGTCCGAGTCTATGGTCCTGGGAGGTGTTGGAAGTGGGGAGAGAAAAAGGGGTTAGGTGTAGATTCTGATGGTCCTCCACTGTGGAAGCAGTTTTCCCAGTGGCTTCCACTATCTTTCCAGACAAGCTTCTTGTCCTGCAGTGTAGGCAGATAAGTAAAGAGCATACCTTATCTGCTGTGCTGCAGAGATCCAGAGTGTTAGAAGGGAATTACTAGTACCCAGGACACTATTTAGGAAGTCTGGATATGGTGTTCGTTGGGCTCCCCTCTTCCTTTGATCAATTTGTCCACTGGAGCTTAAGCTCCTCTAGGAGTGAGGCACCTTCTGGGGGGGGGGGGGCAACTTTAATATTCACCTTGTTTCCTCAGGTTACCTGGTACCTGGGATAAAGACTCCATCTAAAATGGCACAAAAACTTTTCTAAAGTTACAGTTAAATCTGTAACATTTTTAGAACGGCAGCCCTAGGTGAGCTTGCTACTGGTATTATTCCCAAACTGTTTGCATTCATGCAGCATTCACAGAACTGAGGAGAAATAGTCTGTGTTCACCATTCCCACCTCCCCGTTTACTCTCAGAATCGTTTATTACAGCTATCAACTTGCAAATGTTCAGAGGACATGTTGGGGGGGGCTTAAAAACGCAGCTCGGGAGAGGGGGACTTGTCAACACGAATATCCAGATCAACAGCTAGAAACCCTGACAGTCTTACTGGGACAACCTGAAAGATTAATTCGGCACAAGCTTACCCTTTACCAAGAGTCACACCCCAAATGGTTGTCCCGTTCTCCCCTTGGGCTCAAGTGAGTGCTGCAATCAACAAATAGGTGCACAGTGTGGCCGCCTTGGATTCTTGCCCCCTCTTGTTAACAGAAACCCTGTTCCCACCAACTTCCACTCACCTTTTATCCCAGGTCTTCATTAGTTAAAGATTTAAATTAAAGATCTAAATTGCAAATAGGTTTGTTGGCAAAAAAGATTACGTTAAATTAAGTACCAACTAATTTTCATCTTGTTTTTGAGAAATACACAAACTCTTTTCTACTAGACCGTCAGGTCACTGTTACTTTACTATACCAAAGATGCATACTGCCTTAGGACAAAGGACTTTGTTATATAAGTTATCAATGTTTTTTACTGTATATTGACTAAATTGGATTGTCTTGGAACATCTATATGTAGGTTTAAGAAAGTACTTAGAAGTTATCTGATAGAGGAAAATGAATGTGAATGTTCTGTTTAATTCACACCAAGGATGCTTACCATGAGATTATTGTTCTAGTGTGTGTAATAGACTGTACCCTATTATTTTATTATTATTTTTATTTCTTTTGTTTTTATGGTATGTGAATGTTAAGTCTGTATTTATTATGTTTTATGTAACTGGCACGCTGGTTGACCATGAAAATAGGTCTTTGGCCCATGGACTAAGCAGAATAAATAAATAAACAAATCAAATCAAATCAAATCCTGCGAAAGCTGCAAGGTGTCCGGAACAAAATCCATATGTAAAGGATACAGATGGGGGAAAGGGTATGTGTCAGACACACAAGGAAGCAGTGCTTTAGCCAGTGGGACAATTAAGTTCTAGTATCCCTCTTCTCTGGTGTGGCATGCATTCAATCAAGTGTCCTGCAGAGCTGACTGACCTGACTCGTGCGCATCATATGAGTTCTTTTATATATTACATTTTTTGCCTTCCACCTGCCGGCAAGGGCTCAATATTTTATGGCCTTGTCTCCCTATGCAGGAAACATTCTGGATGGCAGTGGGAGTCTACGGATTTTCGTAGTTAAGTGAATGACTTTGTGGTCCCAACCCCCTCAGCCTGAGGACACTGGCATGAAGGATCGAAGTCCAGGCAGGAAGCCTTGCAGAGACATGGCTTCCACCAAGTGTCTAACAGCGGCCTCTCTCCCGACACTGTCCGCTAACCGCATCGAAGTCAAACCCTTCCAGGAGAGGAGAGCTGTTGGACAACAGCTCAGTCCAACTCCTCCCCCCCACCGACCCCTGACAACCCGGAGTCATTCCTGAACCTGAGTCGCCAGTGCAGCGTGAGGTGTGGTGTCCAGCGCCTCAACCTTTGGTGCCACCAGGCAGGCTATCATCTGAGTTCTTAAGTTGGGCAATAATCTCCATTTTGGCATTCTCTGCATGTTGCTTCCCATGGTTTCCCACTGCAGTCCATCTGTCCACCTTTGATTCAGCTGCTGAGGGGTCTCTAGGTCTGGAGCTCCTGAAAATGCTTCTTCTCTGGAGGTCTGTCTCTGCTTCTTTGGCAGTTTCATATGACACCCTACCCTCTGGATAGAAGATCACCAGATGGGCTGGGTAGGGTGTCTGAAATCGCAGTTGCTGTTGTCTTAAGGCCGGCAGTAAGGGGATATAAGCACATCTCCTCTTCATTGTGTAAGGCGGGTAATCATTGTCAAAAAAGACATGCACTTTTTCAGATCTCACATCCTTCATCTGCCACTATCTGGACAATATCTCTTGTTTGACTTTATAGTTTAAGAATCACACTATGATTGAGTGTGGTCTGGCGTTCTGCATCATCAGGATAGGGCCCAATGCCTGGTGTACCCTCTCAATGTCCACATATTTCCCTGGTTCCAGCTGCAATGCATGCCGGAGAAAGTCCAGAATAAATGTTTCGATGTCCTGTCCTTCCAATTTCTCTGGGATGCCATATAGCCTTATGTTGTTGTGTCTGGCCCGACTCTCTGCATCTTCTTGTCTGTCCTGCATCTTGTCACATCTCGCCTGTAGTTGTTGTACCTCTACCTCAAGGCGGTCCAAGCAGCAGTCCATTAGAGAGAGTTGTTCATCTGCTTTGTCTACTCTTTTGGACAGTTGGGTGATGTCTGCACTCAGGCTGTCAAATTTAGTTGTCACCTTTGAACAGAATGCCCTGAGTTCTTTTAATATAGTGTCCACTTTTTCCCTTTCATGTTCTTGGCTTTTGCTGGAGAGTTCATTTCCCGGTCTAACGAGGCAATGGAGCCCGAGGCACATGAGGCCTCTGAGTCATTTGAGTTGGCATCCCATCTTTTCCCATCTGGTTTCCCCTCCACTTTTTGTTTCTGATCTGCCTTCCTCATCTCAGTCAGTAAGATCTCCCTGACCTGTGCTGAAGAAGATTTTACAAATATAGCTCTTTTCCAGGGAGTTTGTTAGGGGAGCCACTGGGGAGCTTACACACTATGTTGCCATAGAGATGATGACATCACCAGAAGTCCGCAACACAGGCCATTTCTTGAGGCAACCAAACCCCAAAATCCCAAGACAAGCCCCCATCTTGTATATCCCCCCCCCTTCCCTCAGGTAAAAACACAGTTGACATATTGGCACCACAGATGACATTGGCAAAACTCCATTCGCTCCACTGGCAATATTTCCCTGGCTCGGTCTTGGGAGGAAGGGGTGGTGCCTAAGAGAACATTTGTATTTGTTATGGGTTACAGGGCAGGTTATGGCACTGGGGGCACAAGAAACTTGACAGTCCATACACACAAGTTGTCTGCAATGGAAAAAAAGAGTCAAGCAGCAGGTTTTAGTCTGACACAAAGCATCTGACAGAAAAGGTTTTGCCCACAGGGGCTACAGGTGCAATGACAACAAGTGCAAGTCCAGTTTCATGGAGTAGTAATTTGCACACTAACAGGTATGAACCCACTCCATTTTTCTCAGGGGGCAACTTCTTTGGACTGGCCTTTCCCAGGGGTGGACAATGTCCAAGCTTCCCGTTACCACTGTATCCAATTTATGTGAGATCTTACTCTGCCTGTCCCAGATTGGGAGCATGGGGTTCATCCCTGGACAGAGGGGGCATCTCATTTCCTAATTGCACTAAGTAATTTACATGAGGCTTGTTCCAAAAACTACAGGAGATCTTGCTCCTCCTGTGCCAGATTGGGCACTTGGTGTTCATCCCTGGACAGAGGGGGCCCCTCTTTTCTTTTTTCTTTTCCAACCTTCAGTTCTATACTGAAGAGGCATCACCTGTGTCTGAGGCAGTCCTCACTCAGTAGAGTAAGACCAAAATTCCGTCACCTCCTCCTTTAGTGTCTGAAATGTTCCACAGGGATTCCCTTAGCTAAGAGGGCAAGTCCACTTTTCCCACACTGGGCAACACTTTACTTCACTTTCACAATGGTGGGAAAAAGCATGCCAAATGGTTCACAGTTGAAGAATTAATCTCTGCTGACTTTTTTCACCCTTTGGGAGGGCATGGACGGTAAATGGCCATCACCACCACTTGACGCCACTCACATTTTCCAATATTGGGGCTGGCCAGCCAGCGGCCACCTTCCCCAGTCTGCCCCACACTCCTCTGCCAGGAGGCAGAAGGCAACTCCCAAACTCTGCAAGTAGGCAGAAAACTCTCCCTGGCAGCATTCCATGCCAACATTCTTTATTTATTTATTTAATTTTGGTAACCGGGTGGGCCCACTGGAACCATTACAGTCCCTTTTTCAGGGGTGACCCGGAATTAATTACAAGCAATGGTACATAGACATTTTACAGAGTGCGATAGAGGTAAATGTTCACAATTACAACATATGACTTTAGAATACATAGGTTAATTCTAGTGTGGCTTATGCTGCTGTGAGAGTTCCATCCCCTTGGAGCCTATGCCAGGGAGGCTGACAGTAATTGTCATGGGAACCAAAGCAGGTCTATGGACCTGGGCTGCCCAGTAAATCTACCTATCAACCTACTCTAACCTAATCTACCAGGGTCCTAGTAACCCAGGGGAACTCAGGGGTTACATCAGACTGAGCAATTGCCTAATACTGTGTGCAAACATATATGGAGAACCATATTCCTTGTGTAAGGAATAAGCCACAACAGAGTGTGGTAAAATGATCACAGAGTAGTGAGGCACCCCTCTTGTCTTGCTGGCATCCCGAGTTTGTACTCCAAGCCTGGGATGACAGGACAAAGGTCACTGGGAGGGTGAAAGAGAATCCATTCAGGTCCACCATTCCTATAAGGAATCCCGGTGGTTGCCAAGTGGAAATGTGGTTGGTGGTACGGGTGATCCACATACTGCATCATGTGTCCCCCCAGGTCACCATGACATGCACAGTCATGTGTGTGTGGGAGCGGAGGATCAAAGGGATAAATGGTAAATGTGGTCTTGCTGGGTACATCAGATGATGACCCCCAACCTCCCACATCACCAAGCCCCAGGGACCATCACCCCCCCGATCACCCCATTTAATGCATCCCTGAAGTCAGTCCATGCTTCCTCGACCCCCTCCCCTTCCTTCCCCTTTCCCCTATAGAGTGGGGTCAGTGGGGGGCTAGACAGACTCCCCCCACCATACTGTATGGTTCTGGGAGGAGGTGGTGGACAGTTGGCACATCGGGGCCTGAGAATACCTTGCAGCATAATTCCATGAGCCTGTGAGGTATTTCCTTGCTTGCTCCCCTGTCTCTAGTGACATCATTAGCGGGCACTCATTTGATGTGTTCTCATGCTAATGCCTGACTGTACTCCTCTGAGTCAATTGGTGCCCCCCCACGTGATGTACAGGTCTGTGCTGCACTGCTACCTGGCTACATTTGGTTACCCAGATGGCAATTTTGCAGCACACAGATCAGGCTGAGTGAAGGGTACAAATTTTGGGAGAGGTGCACCGTGTATAAATGGGAAGGGTGCAGGGTATAAAATTCTACATGTGCATGTAGCACTAAATATCAAAAGTGGTGTAGAGAGGAGCACAGGCTGCACAATTCAGGTGGGGTGTTGGGTGCAAATTTTGGACAAGGTGGAGGGACAAAATTCAGGAGAGGCAGGGGGATCAGATTATAGAAGCACTGTGGGTGACAAAATGTGAGAGGGATGCAACATAAGTAGACAATATCTGTCATCTGCCTGGCACAGTTGCACTGTGTGGAAGGGTTATGGGATAACAGATGGACCAGACACAGAACTTCAGGTTCAGCACACAGTCTCTGTGTGATGTTTATTTAAAACACAGGGGATAACCTTAAGCAACGGCATATCACTTCTTCAATACATCAATTTGCAGCAACAGACTATGCATATCCTTCCTCTGCTCTCAGTCAGCACTTACTGACCCACTGATCTACTGATCAATCTCTTTAGTTAAAATTATTTAATTCCCTATGTTGGCCTTGTGTGTTTGGGTGATAGAAACATAGAAACATAGAAGTTGATGGCAGATAAGGACCGTAAGGCCCATCCAGTCTGCCCATTTCTTTTTCTACCTTATGAATGTGCCATTGGCCTTTGCTCTGTCAATGGCCTATCTATTCATACTCATCTGTATTGCTCCCTTATGTCTGTCCCATGCCTGTTTGAAGCACTGCACTGTATTCATATCCACCACTTCCTGAGGTAGGCTGTTCCATGCATCCACCACCCTTTCTGTGAAAAAGAACTTCCTCAGATTACCCCTTAATTGGCCTCCCTCTAATATCATGCTGTGTCCTCTTGTCCTGCTATTTTTCTTATATTAAAACATGTTAGACTCTTTCACCTTGTTAATGCTCTTAAGGTGTTTGAATGTTTCGAACATATCACCTCTCTACCTCCTTTGCTCTAGGGTATACATATTGAGCTCCGTTAATCTATTCTCATATGTTTTCTGATGCAGTCCCTGCACCATTTTGTTTGCCCTTCTCCGGACTGCCTCAATTTGGTTAATGTCCTTGTGAAGATGTGGCCTTCAGTACTGCACGCAGTACTCCAGATGGGGCCTAACCAGTGTCTTGTAAAGAGGGATTATTACCTCCCTCTTCCAACTTGTGATACCCCTACTAATATACCCCAACATCCCCCTAGCCTTACCTACTGCTTTAGTGGTCTGCTTGGATGATTTCAGGTCATCGGTGATGATGATGCCCCAGTCTCTTTCTTCCCTTGTGACTGCCAGCAACTCTCCTACCAGCCTATAGGTGGCTTCAGGGTTTCTCTTCCCTATGTGCATGATCTTGCACTTCTTTGCATTAAACCCCAGTTGCCACTCTTTTGACCATTTTGCTAGTTTATCCAGATCTCTTCTCATTCTGCCCACTCCATCTGAATAATCTACTCTGTTGCAGATCTTGGTGTCATCTGCAAACAGACAAACCCTATCCTTCAGTCCATCTGCAATGTCACTGATGAAGATATTGAAGAAGACTGGCCCCAGGACTGATCCCTGAGGTGCCCCACTTGTGACTTGCATCTCTTCTGACTGTATACCATTTACCACCACTCTTTGTTTTCTGCCTGTCAACCAGTTTGCCACCCAGTTGACCAACTTCTGACCCACCCCGAGCCTACCCAGCTTATTAATCAATCTTCTATGTGGAACAGTATCGAAAGCTTTGCTGAAGTCAAGGTAGGCGACATCAACTGCTCCCCCTTGGTCCACCACTCTGGTTACCCAGTCAAAGAAATCTATGAGATTACTTTGACAGGACCTTCCTTTTGTAAACCCATGCTGTCTTGGATCCTGTGCTCCTATGGGTTTCCTTAAGGAGTGCCTCCATAATCTTGCCCACTACTGAGGTAAGACTGACTGGTCTGTAGTTCCCTGCCTCCTCCCTGCAACCACTCTTGTGGAGCGGGATCACATGCACCCTTCTCCAGTCTTCTGGGACCTCTCCTGTGCTCAGAGACTCACTAAACAGTTCTGATAATGGCTCTGCTAGTTCCACCGTTAGCTCCTTTAGTACCCTGGGATGTATGCCATCAGGTCCCATTGCCTTGTCTACCCTGAGCTTATCGAGCTCTTGCAGGACCCTTTCTTTTGTGAAGGGACTAGTGCACACCTCCCTCCCCACTGTGTCCATGGTGCTGAGCTATGGGCCCTGCCCTGCCTTCTCTTCAGTAAATACTGAGCAGAAGTATCTATTTAGGATAGATGCTTTTACATGGTCCTCCTCCTCACATGCCACTTATCCCCTTTGATCTTGTCAATACCCCCTATGGACTTTCTTTTTTCACTAATGTATCTATAGAAAGTCTTGTCACCTTCTTTTACTGTTTGTGCTAGTGTTTACTCGGTTTGGGCCTTTGCCTGCCTTACTGCCTTCCCTGCTTCTCTTAGGGAAGTTTGGTATGCCTCCCCATCTTCATCCTGCTATGGAGCTGGGGAGCTCAAAACAGGAAACACAAAAACAAGCTAAAGACAAAGTACCCCAGTGCAGAAGCACTGAAGCAAGGGTTACCCCAAAGGGCATTGGCAATAAAGCCACGTTTCCAAAAAACTCAACATCACACATACCCCCATAATGCGGTAGGATATATATGCAAATCACCATGAAATTTTAGGCTTGTTCAGCTTAAAGCAGGAGTGCATGGTGCCAAAGGGCCTTTCAAACAATCTGCAATTTACATGCATTTAAATAACACAATGTGGGTTTTCTGATATCTCTACCCCAGTAACTTCATTTTTATAATACAGTTCTCTAGTAACTTTTTACTTTTATCAAAAACACATATTTTCAACATTTACAGGTTTCATACACATAAGGCACATACATCAAGGTTTTTTATGACATAGTGCTATTGCATACTAAATCCAACAGCGAGGAACACAGCCTGTTGTTTTATATTGGCTCAGAGGTCACCACAATAACCTCCCTGTACGAGGACCTGAGAGGGAAAAGGAAAATCAAAGAGGACAGTATAGCATAGTCAAGAAAGGGAAGGGGACGCCCATAGGTGGCCAACCTTATGGACTAGAAATTGTAAAGGATAGATTAGGCTAAGAAATAGAAGAACTGTTGAAAGAGATTTAAGAAAAAGTCGGTCCTCAAGAGTGGCAGGAGCTCCCTGTCACACACTGTTTGTGACACAATTGTTGGACCACATAAAATCTGATCTAACATTTTGTAAGTTGCACACAGAAAATAATGCATACATCAAACAATGATGCATATGTCATTTAGTTACTACAAAGAGCGGAAATGGTCAAAAATGCAACCAAACATTTGAAAATCACCTACAAATGTTTGGGCGTGTTTAGAGTGCCACAGCTGTGGCAGAAATTCTGTGGCAAATAGTGTTACAAAAGTTGTGAAAATCCATCCTCTAGTCTTTGCCTCTGACAACATTTGTGGTGATGCCAAGTACCAAATGTTCAAAGGCAAAGGTTGGTTGGACTTTTAGAATTTCGGCCATACGCATACCAATTTCAGCCAATAGGGTTTCATTGTATGTAATTTTATCTCCTTTCCATGGCCCTTAGTACTACTCTCCTTCTGGTCTTCTGAAATGTCTGTACCTTTGCCCACTGGATTCACTACTGACGTTGATGCATGCCTGCTGACTCCCAGGGTTGCCCCTGATCTCTGGGTTTGTCCCTTCCCAGGGAGCCCCATCTGCTCCGTGGTTGACAGAGAATCAAGAGAAGTGCCTTGGAGTCCTTGAGACCTGGCTGGGGATCTTGTGTATTGCCGAGTAGCGTCTGGTGGCATGGGGGCTCAGATGTACTGAGGTCATCATCTGAAGCAACCAAACTGGTTGACTTGCACGTTTTCAGGGCTCTGCCTCCAGCCTTCATCAAGGTATGTTCGAAATGACGTTCAGGGGTGGGAACGCATTCACCGTGTCATCACCCATGTCATGCAAATAACTACAAGCCTTTCACCAGGAGCCACTCTAAGAGTGGATTTTACTGAACCCTCCCCCAGGAGAAGAGTGTATACTTGAATGCTCCGTTGCCCTCCCTGTTTGCTATACCTGCTGATGTTCCAGGCTTGGAGTGGGGACCCAGGTCACCAGCATGCTGAGCGGGCATCTCACTGCTGGGCACCATGGAGCAGGCACAAGCCCAGTACGGTTTTAAGGCTGGGCAGTTACGCACACTATCTCCAGCAACTGTCTGTGTATATGTTGCAGACAAATTTTGTTGTGTCATGTGACAGTCTTCCAAATAAACTCCCTCTAATCATTCGAGTCAGTGGTGTAGTGTATCACTTCCCATTATTCCTCCGGAAGAATGGTTATGGTTCCCATTTAAGCTTTACCTGTTGTGATTTGGGTTTGTATCGGGCGACAGACACTTATAAAACCATGAGCTGTGGCCTTTCGTTAGTCCTAGTTTCATACAGTGCCACATACAGCATACATTTTTGGAGCCCTGACTTGTGCCTTTACCATCAAATGTTTTAATAAGACCTAGATCTTTACTGTATAGTCGGTTGAAGCACTTAAACACTCCATTATTAGATAACTGACTAAATCTTATCAGACTCTTTTCTTTTCCAAAGTTTGACTGTAATAGCAATCTGTTAGAGATAAAATTCTGTACAGTCTGCAGTTGGGATGAGTGCGGTAACAGTGTTAGCGATGTTTAGTTTTTTTTGTGTATTCTCATAGAAATCCATAACTAGAATGGAGTTGTTATGCTGCAGTAGCTATGTCATCACAGCTGTTATGCCGCACTAGCAATGTCAGTACTGCAGCATAACAACTTGGAATGCTGCCACAGAGTTGCTTTCCTCAATCCAGTTAAGCTGGAAGCTGGAAGTTGCGTTTTTTTTTTTAAACTTGAACTTGCAGAAACATCTGCTGCACACTGTGTCAGTTAAGAAAAAAAAAAGAAAATGTTAAAATGTCTATTCTCCGTTGTCTTCTCCAGCTGGTTTTGTGTGATTTTCTATGCTGTGACAAAAGATTGTGTATGAGAAGTCATACACAAACAAGGAAATTCTTGTATTTTGAGGTTCCCTTGGTAACAGAGGACCACGAGAGCGAACTGTTACAAAGGAAACCTCTTGATACAAGAATATCCTTGTTATGTATGACTGCTCATACACAGTCCTCTATTTTGACACCTCAGGGCATGAATCTGCTTCCAACATGTATCTGACTGAGTCTGCAGTACTTCTAAGCTAAGCGAGAATAAAAATCATTGGGCTTTGCATAGGGAATTAGAGGTATATAAGAAACTCTCAGGGCTCTCAGTAAAGCAGCTGACACCTTCAGGACAATTTTATCAAGACATAATATTTAGACACAGTTCAGTTTGTTTTTCACATTAGTTTTGTATCTTTCCTCTACATTATTTATTATCCTCAAGGTTATTTACATGAAAACAGGATCTTTACTTCTGTAGAGTTCATCTGTTCCTTTTACTTTCTCCCTACCTGAGGTCATACTGCACTGCTTGTTACATCACAGTTACTCCAAGGCAACAGATTGTGATGTCACAACAGAAGCACTATGACTTGAAGTAAGCTTTGGAGGCAGGTGAACTCTAAGGGATAAAGATCATGTATTCATAACAATTTCCTCCTTAATACACAATGGGGAGGATAAGTCTATAGAATACATATGGAATGCAACATGAATTGTACCTAACTATTATATTTTTTATAGTTTTCTTTGAGGCATCAGCAGCTCTTTAGAATAAAGATTCAGACGAACATATCCTGCACTGACTTTATAAGGTGAAGTATAGTGAATACCTACCACAAAGGTCAAAACAGATCTGGAAAGATGGGAACTGCTACCAATCACCATTATGGGTAAAACTTTCACACTCAAGATGAGTGTTCTTGGCCTACCAGTGCAGTGATAGAGCTACCCCCGTGGCGCCGATGACTGCAGTTTCGGAGTGGACCTCAGATGTCAGAGGGTTGGAGGGAGGAGGCTGAATTCCAGGGGACTGCTTGCCTCCTCTGGGGAGGGAGTGAGGGAGAGGATCTGGTACCCAGTGCCTGCTGACCTCTAGCATTGGCTGAGGGGCACGGCAGCTCAGGACCATGCTGGTTGCTCATCAGGGCAGGGACTGGTGGGCCTCGGCACACTGGGGGCAGAAGTGTGCCTGACTGAGCGCCAAGGTCTCTGCATGTCTGGCCTTGCTTTAGTGAGGGGGGTGCTTAAGGCAAAAATACCTTGGCTCAAGACCCATGACACCGGGATCCCGGCAAGTGCCAAGACCCAGCCGATGCGGGAGGGGCAGCATCGACTAAGGCCAAAATATGCACATTAAAAAACAAAGTTGGTGTCCTCCCCGATTTCTGTTTTTTTTTATCCCCCACCAAGATACCACTGACGGATTGGAAAAATGTGCAAAAAGCCATGAGCAGATATATATGAGGAAAGAAAAGACCCAAAATGCACTGTGAATTTTTAACAACAGACAAAAAATACAGAGGACTGGGGCTGACAAATTTTAAAAATGAACAAGCATTTGTCAATGCTGAATGTTCACCGATGGTATTGCTGTTCTACTGGGTCTTGCTTGCACACATTTTTATGATATCTCTATCCAGGATACAGCAGATGAGGTGCAATATCTCATTTTCAGTGGTGTCCTGCTTTGACACATTGTTAAATTGTAATTACCCAGGACAGAGCAGCTGAGAGGCAGTATCTACTTTTAAGTGGGTGCCCACATTTTGACCCCAAATGTCCAACAATCTTTTTAGGACCTGGCGTTATAATCAAGATGGGTGGAATTTTCTCTTTTCATTAGTATTTTACTGGTTTTTGCACCACCATTTTTCACCATCCCCATTTTGGCACGAACATGCACGTGTGGAGGCATGTGCATGTTGTGCTACAAGAAGCCCTCCCTTCATGTCACCCCATCCCGTCTATGCCATCACCGGACCTCCACCCAGTGGCGGTGGAACTGTGGGGCGACAACCTCCTTGGAGGGAGAGCTGCCATTAGGTGGCTTGATCCTACTCCTCCTCCCTCCCTCCCCACATACCAGCTCCGGACAACCTGAGGTTGTTCCCAAACCCAGGTCACCAGCGTGGCATGAGGTAAGGCATCCAGTGCCTCAACCCTCAGCACCATTTGGCCAGTGTGATGGGTGGAATTTTTAAAATCCCATCTGAAAGGTGATTTTGCTGTGTGACTGTGGCAACAAGTTTCAGAGGTGATTTGAAAAAATGACACCTGCCATGTTCAGGAGGTGGGGTAACACAAGGGATATTTTGAACACTAGGGCCCAGAATCTGCAAAAAATAAAATTATAAGTTAATGTTGGAACAGTTTGTTTCCTAATAACTTAGTTGTTTTTTCACATTTTTAACCCAAATTTTCAACATAATCTTTTTTTGACCACTCCTTCTGAGTATGACAGGTGTCATTTATAAAACAATGGCTGAAACGTCATTGTGCAACAAGTGTTAAAACACATTTTTGGTAAGATATGAGAAATGACAGCTGTCACATTCATGAGTTGTGTCAAAAAATATCTATGTTGGCCGGCTGAGTGGCGCTAAGGGTTGAGTTGCTGGTTGCCATACCTCACGTCACACTGGTGACCCGGGTTCGGGAATGAGCCTGGGACGTTGGAGGTCGGTAGAGGAGGGAGAGGATTGAGCATCTGAGGACAGCTCTCCTCTTCTGGGAGGGAAGGGGATACATGCTCGGTGCCTGACTGGCCTCTGGTGGAAGCCAGAGGCATAGAAGACACATGAGCATATAGAGGGTTGGGAAGTGGCGGATGTTGGTGGAGACACCTTGATGTCAGGGTATAGGCCACTCCCCCAGAAAATCCGAAAAACACCCGTGGCACTCCTGGGTAGATGGAGTGCCAAGCCTTGATCCCCAATACCCCTACCTTCCCCAGTGACTGGCATCCTCACGAGACTAAGGAATTCGGGGTGCTCCCCTCTACCTTGTCCCCACGTGGGGCTTAAGCCAAGGCTACATGGAGGATGGACCGCCACGGGATACAGCTAGGAGGTGGGGACTAGAATAGCCATACTTATCTCCCGGAGTGAGTGGAGTGCCGCGGGAAGGGAGGAGTACAAACAGAAAGTAAAAAAAAAAAAGTCTATGTTTAGAAGTTAGGGTCAAAATATTGAGAATTACCACAGTTACGAGCATACGTAGAAAATTAGCAACGTAGACTCATAACTTTGTGGGTTTCTCATACAGTATTTGTACCCTAAATTTTCAACTTAGCTTTCTTAGGAAACCACATAGCATTCCTATGAGCCCATCTCATGAACAGGAGCAGAGAACATTTTCAGATCCTGCCCAAAGGGTGATTTTGCACCACAAAAGCAAAACACAGTTTGGCTAGGATTTAGAAAATGACAGCTGTCTCATTCACAAGGTACTGTGAAGAAATGGCTATGTTGAAAATTTGCAGTCAGATATTGAAAATTACCAGAGTTATGAGCCTGTGTTCACAAATTTCAATGTAGGCTTATAACTTTGTTGTTTTTTAATATTTTTATGTCGAATTTTCAACATAGCCTTCTTATGAACCTGTCTTATGAACAAGAGCAAAAACAAATTTTCAGCTCCTGTGTGAAATCACCTTTCGGGACAGACTTGCCAAATTTCACTGCAGTTGTTCATGAGGTGAGTCCCAAAAAAAGGCATATTGAAAATTTGGGGCAAAAACATTCAAAAACGGCTAAGTTCAAAACCCCATTGAAATACGTTGAACTGCATACCCGATTTCCTCAGTTTGTAGTCTGGCTTTAAAGAATGAAGATGTGTCTGCAATCCACAGAATATTATGGCGCTGGACCCTTGCTGGGTAAGTAAGGGCTTGGGGGGTCGGGTGATGGTGCTGAGTGGGGGGTCAGGTGGGCGGACTAATGGTGCAACAGAAGTTGATGGATGTTTTTATTTTTTACAGGGTTAAAAAAAAGATGGCGAAGAATGTTTTTCTTTATTTCAGATGGTGACAGCCACATAGGGATTGGGCACCCCCAGTGTCAGTGTTATGTTTGTGGGAATTGGGATGGTGGGTGCTGAGAGGGAGGGTTGGGTGGGGGACAGTTACTGGGGTGGCAGCAACAGATGAAGTGGCAACACTGGGGGACTGGGCACCCCCAGTGTCAGTGTTACTGTTACGTTTGTGGGGGTGGGGGTTGGGTGGTGGATGCTGAGAGGGAGGGTTGGGTGGAGGGATAGTTACAGGGCCACCAGAAACAAACATCAATGGATGGTTTTCTTTGTTACAGCTGGCATCTGCAACAGCACGAGGCTCTTCCTGGATGTCTGAAATTCCTCAGCAGGCTGATCATGACAGATCAGCTATGCTTGCTGGGCAGCATAGATCAAAGGAAATAGTCCTCATCTTTTTTTTCAAATATACTAAGTTTCTGCCCAGCAAGACAAAACTGTGTCATGATCAGCCTGGCTGATGATTGGTGTGGCACTGGCACGTCCCTTGCAGACCACTCTGCATTGGACTGACATTGTCACACCTCTCAAAAGGCAATCTGATATCAAGATGTTCGCTTGCGCCTATGTATACGGTGAACATAAAAAGCAGTACAGCTAACTCCACTAGACTCTCTAAGATACTGTGTTTTAGCTTGCACTCTCCCAGGTCATGCCTGAAAACAGGCATTTTATGTCTCCTAGACTTACAAAAACTTACAAAAACTAAATAAAAACTATACCACACTCTGGAGTGTATTGTTATAATTATAAAATAGTTCAAAAGTGTTAGCAAATGGCTAATCTTGGTAATCAGCAGGGTTACTGGAAAACTATGGAAAATGTTACCCAGAAAAGTAGATATGTTTTGCAAGATTTGCAGGGAAATTGTGGGGGTTCTCTATATATCTGGGATGTCACAGTAACACAATACAATGATATTTCAAGATACTTCCCACTGATACAATTTATCATTCTAAAAAAACAATATCACAATTATTGTGCAACACAGTATACTGAGAGATACCATGAGAAACTGTCTTCACTTTCTCATATCAGCTGCTCTGGCAGTGTATTTCTTCTCCAGGTACGACCGAGATTCCCCATTCCCCATCCATCTTCCCCCTAGTCTGATTGTCACTCTTTTCTTAATATCTGGGATGCCGCAAGTTAATGTGATGATCAACACAGAATGATTTTCTTAGACAACTATTGTGATACTCTCAGACTGAGATCATGACATCCCTACTATACGCTGTATCCCCACTGATCCCGGATTAAATCTTGTATTGTCTTCTGCATAGGTACTGATCGTATAAACACAGAAACAAAGAAGTTGTTGGAAGATAAGGACCTCTTGGCCCACCTAATCTGCTCTATATTCCTAACCTACTGTGCCACCGCACATCCTTATTCTTTCACAATTTTGGACTCCTAGCATAAGCTTGATACCAACTCAATCTCCGGTCTTCTCTCCTCCCTTTGCCTTACTTCTAAGGTCCCCTTGTATCTATCACATGCATGTTTGAATCATGTCATCATTTTAGCACCTGCCACCTTTGCTGTTAGGCTGTTCCAGGTGTCCACCACCCACTCCATGAAGAAGCATTTCCTCACATCCCCTCTGAGCCTCCCCCTCCAGCTTTATAGCATGACCCCTTGTCCTGGAGCATCTCTGTCTGTGGAAAATGCTACCTTCCTGTACTTTATTAACACCTATGAGGTATTTGAATGTTTCAGTTATATCACCCCTTTCCCTCCTTTCCTCTAGAGAGTACATATTTAGTTCCTTGAGTCTTTCCTTGTAGGGCTTTTGATGCAGGCCCTGAACCATTTTGGTGACCCTCCTTTGTAATGCCTCCACCCTATCTATGTCCTTCCGGAGGTGAGGCCTCAAGAACTGGAAACAGTACTTAAAGTGATTTTCCGAGTTTTGCCACAACAAATGGGAGTAGTAACCTGCAGGAGTTGTGAATCAATCTCCTACCATTCAAACTGTTGAAAAGTGCTGTTTTCCATGAAAAAAATACTTTTATGTTTGTACTCTGCTTTATTTGCATAACCCTTGCTCTTTTTTTCTCAGTTTTGCAACCCCCAACCATGACATCCTGCGAAGGAAACAAAGTTTTAAAACAGAGACCTCTGTTGGTCAGTCTTGGTATTGCAGACATCCTTTTTCTTTCACACTTTTGGACTCCTAGCATAAGCTAGATACCAACGAAAAATACAAGTATTCTGACCAATAATTACAATCCTGAACTACTTACAGTTATTCAGGCCCTATAACACAAACATAGAAAAGTATCATCCCGCTCCCACATTCTGACAGGAGCTGTCACTTCAGACCTGTCACTTCACCAGCAGGAAGTAAAAGTGAAACATCTACACAAAATGGCAAATGATATTTCTGGGCTACCTGCATCACAGAAACGTTTTTCCAGAAACTTTTCTATAGACTGTGCTGTTGTAAACACTACCAAAATAGGAGACTGCACTTTGATTAGGGAGACAGAAAAATCAGCTATTTCTGTGGTCACTGCAGAAATGGGAGACTACATCTCTCAGTAAAGAAATCTTGTCAGCTAGATATTGTATGCACGATGCCTTGTTTTGAAAATAAACATAAAGAGAGCTTTTATTGTTGAAGTCACTAAAGAAATATGAGACTGCACCTCACAGTAAGGAAATTGGAAAACAACTTCTTATTGTACAGTGCCTTGCTACATATGTACCTACTGTATACCTCTTCCCCTCCCACCCTGGACACATCTGGAAATGAGGTTGTCTGCTCAGCATGTCTTTCCTGGTGAAACTTTTAAATAAATAAATATGTCTACATATTAGATGCTATACTGCAGTCACCACTACCAAAATAAGGGACTGCACCTCTGAGTAATGAACATTTAAGTTAACTTTATAATTTACCCAAAATTTCTTGTTGTATGTAAAACACTGACAGTTCCCTTGCATGTCATCATTCTGGGAGTGTGGCCGGACACAGAAAACTGGAGAGTGGGCAGAAACAAAGGGCTGATAAAACATAAAAAAATGACTGACAGATTTTTTTTTACAAAACAAATTGCAGCTTCAACATCTGAAGCCTGAGCAGCAATGGCATACTACATGAAAAAGGCAGCTGTGAAACCTCAGAAAATCATTTTAAGGTGGGGTCTTACAAGTGATCTATACGGGGTAATACCACCTCCCTCTTTCTACTGGCGATGTCCCTCCCTATGCACCGAGCATCCTGCTAGCCTTCCCCACTGCCTTATCACACTGTTTTGCTACCTTCATGTTCAAGTTCAAGTTCAAGTTTATTGCAGGAAAACTCCATTGAGCAAGCTCATTCACAAGGAGGTCCTGTGACATAAACACTTAAAGTACAAACACAGATAGGTAATAACAGTATATACATGAAATACACGTTACATGATGCAGGCTGGATATACATACAAGGGTACCACACAGGGTGACCGCAGGTGGTAAACATTGATATGAGACAGGGAAGCGACTTATAGGTCGCATACTGATAAATGAAACATGATGACTGGTGTGATTAGATTTAATCAAATCAAATCAAATCAAATATACAGTATTTTGGCAGCTAGAACAAACAACAGTCTACAACTGATATGGGAGGGAGGAGAGATTTGATAGAGTAGCAGTGAGGCGTAAGCAATGATAAAGCCAGGAGTAGAAGGGAAGGAAAAGCAGTTAATATGACAAATCAATTATACCTTACCAGTGGATAAATATGGCACACATGGGGAAGGAAGAGAATTAATGACAGTTACAGGTGTCTTTTATTTTGGCTGAACTTAGCGATTTGTAGAAGTTTATTGAAACTGTGCTAGTTAGTTTCAATGCGGTTTGTAATTGGTTCCAAATGGAGGGAAGGGCATATGCACAGTACGTTTACCAAAGAAGTCCACGTCCTTGGTATGTCAAGCATAATAAAGTCAGATTTTCTTAACAGTATGCACTATGTGAGATACTAATAAGGAAGAGAGATAGCTTGGCAATTTCTGCAGGAGCAGTTTAAGAGTCCATAGCCCAGCATGGAGCAGGCGTCTAGTAGTAAGGGATGTCCAACCAACAGCTGCATATAGAAGTCACAGTGGTGCGAGAGCGGTAAGGGGTTGGTAATGAACCGTAACGCACGGTGATAAAGGATGTCCAGTTTACTTAAGATTTGCAAGAGTGGTGGAGGAATAGATTACATCGCCATAGTCGAGTAGGGGGAGAAAAGTGGCTTGTACAAGCTTGTTTTGAGTTCAAGGGGGATAAGGGGCCTATTTCTGTAGAAGAAACCTAACCTTGCTTTTAACCTTCTAGAGACATCTTCGATGTGGCCACTGAAAGATAATTTATTGTCGATCCAGATACCTAGATATTTCAATTTGGTTACAACTTCCAGAGGCTCGTTTAGCGTGGTGACAATGAAGTCTTGGGCAAGAGTATTGGAGGGGCCTGAGACAGCACTGCGGGAGAATATCATCGCTTTAGTCTTCTTGGCATTGAGCAGAAGCTTTGCCTTTATTAAATTATGCTCAGTTGTGCGAAGTCCGCTGAAGCACTCCTTGACTTCAGATAACGAAGAGCCAGAAGTATACAACACAGTATCATCTGCAAAAAGTGCAGATTGGACGAGATATGTTAGCATCTAAGTCATTGATGTACAGAGAAAACAAGATAGGGCCTAAGATGGATCCTTGGGGGACTCCTGCAACTGGCAAGGCAGCAGAAAAAAGCCTTCCGCCTTACTTTTGAATCTTCCAGTTAGGTAGCTAGAGAACCACTAGGTGGTATGGTATGTAGCACCCAACTTTTGCAAGGCAATTGACTAATAGTTTGTGATCAACAGTATCAAAAGCTTTGCTGAGGTCCAAAAGACTGCACCAGTTACCTTCTTAGCATCTATAGCAGAGATCCAATCGTTGGTTACTTTTGCTAGTGCAGTGATTGTGCTATGATTAGCCCGGAAGCCAGATTGAGCTGGGTTAATGAGAGAGAAGGTTTCAAGTGAGATTTTAACTGAATATGGATCAGTTTTCGAGAACTTTAGAAAGGATAGGCAATATGGAGATAGGCCTATAGTTGTTTACATCGCATGGGTCACCAGATTTAAATAGAGGGAGGATATGTGCTGATTTCCAGCAGGACGGCACAGCAGCAGATGTAATGGAAAGATTGAAGATGTGGAGAATTGGGGCAGTGAGATGGGCATAGCCTGACCTTAGGAAAAAGGGTTCCAAGCCATCGTCCCCTGCACTTTTTTTGGTGTCTAAGTTAAGAAGAGAATCTTCTACTCTTTATAAGTTATCTCGCGAGTTGGAAGGGACTGGGTCCAGGACTAGATGTGGTGGGAGGGTATGCTGGCTCACCACAGCACCAGCATAAGGTGACGAGTCAAAGCTAATCCAGCTGTGGCAAAGTGGGAGTTAAGTTCCTCCAGGATTAGGGACTTATTTTCCACAATCTTGCCACTTGCGACTATCTTTGTTGGGACAGAGGGGGCCATGGGCCGTCCTTCTATAGCTTTGATAGTCTTCCATATTTTATGAGGGTTACCTTTAGCTTGTTCGAGAGTAGAAATATAATAGTTAGCTTTATTTCATGTCATCAGAAATGATTATCCTTAGGTCCCTTTCCTGTTCTGTTGTTACGAAAACCTCCCCGCTCAATTGTAATACGTTACCCCTGGGTTTCTGTGCCCCAAGTGCATGATTTTTGCACTTTTTTGCATTGAAACCCAGCTGCCATTCTGTTGACCATTGTTCTAGCTTTTTCAGATCGTCCTTCATTCCTTCCACCCGCCGGTGTGCCCAGTCTGTTGCAGATTTTTGTGCCATATGTGAACAGGCATACTTTCCCTTCCAGCCCTTCTGCAATGTTGCTAATAAAGACATTGAAAAGGACTGGGCCTAGTACTGACCCCTGTGGCACCCCCACTGGTCACCTTACCTTCTACAGAGTGGACCCCATTTACCACCACTCTTTGACTTCTATTGCTTAGCCAACTTCTTACCCATTTCACTACTTTTGGACCCACTCCCAGGTTGCTCAGCTTGCTCACCAATCTTGTATGTGGAATGGTGTCGAAGGCCTTACTGAACTCCAGTTAGGCCACATCTACCGCTCCTCTCTGAACCACTCCCCTGGCCACCCTCAAAGAACGTTCACCCTCCAAGCAAGGGGATAACTCTGCCCTTTTGGGCTCTCTCCTCTCAAACAAACTGCATTCTGCAGTTTAGTAAGCAGAAGAAAGAGAAGCTGCCCGACGCTCACCCTCCAAGCAAGGTACGGGTTGGAACCCTGAATTTTGGCATCTACCCCTGGAGGAATCTCACTTGCCCCTGTTTGCCAGTGTTTCTCACACTTTGTGCAGCAATTCAGAAGTCTTCTAGGAACTGCTGCCAAGAAATTAATGCTAGGACTGACCTCTGCTTGACATGTTCTTGATTTCTCACTTTAAGTAATGTTTAGTCTCATGTACAGATTTCTTAAGAGTTGATTTTAGTTTTGAGAGAGGTCTTAAGGTACTGTGATTTTGCTATCTGCCCTGAGCACTGTTCCCTTCTCTTAGAGCTGTAAGTCTGTGGGCTGCACCCTTGACCTCAGTGTCCCATTGAGGCTGCTGCAGTGCCCCCCCAAAAAAAAACTTGCTTCAGAACTTCCCTGCCTGTATTTTTTTTCCCATTAGCAGATTATATCATTTAGCCACTAGAGGGCCCAGTTATAAGCACACTTACCCAATCCAACACAATATAGTTCCTGTCTCATTTCACTTATTGTGTGGTCAGTCTATCACTATTCATCTGTCTTTGCCCCTCCCTCTTCTACTGATTGATATTGATTTTTCCCATCTGCAGCTTATAGTCTTTTCTCCCACTAGAGGGGTTTTCCCCCAACCATTCCCAAACTGCTCTACATCTCCTTACTCTCTACTACTCCTGGCACTCTTCCTTTACTGCTCAGCTGCTATGGGTACCTACACTCCATTACTAAGTCTACTCTCCTTCACCCGCTTGGTATAGACCTCATACCGACTGGAGTACCTTTCCTCCACACTAGGCACCTCACCCCCAGACTACCCCACAGTGACTCGGCCCTCCCCCACCCTTGACACACCCGTGACCCCCCAACACCCCCACCCTGCCAACACCCCCACTCCTTCCGCCCTCCAAGGCATGACCTGGACCCAGCTCTCCCTTGCCATTCCCACCCTTCACACTTTATCTATCCCATGCACCCTGATTGTAAAGTCCTCAGCTGGGTGTCGACCCAAGGGTCTCCATCACCACCAACCACTAACCAGAATAATTACACTGCTATTATTATTATCTGGTAATGTACACCCAAACCCAGGACCTATTGCTTCCAGCCCTTCTAAACCTTGTACTGCAACTGGCCTCCACTTTGCATCCTTAAACATTTGCAGTCTCCTAAAGAAATCTGCTGCCCTCCAGTGCTGGGTCGTTCAACATCAACCTGACATAGTGCACTGGTAGAGACTTGGCTCTCCAAATCCACTCCTGACTCCGCTATCACTCTCCCTGGATATACCATCTACAGGGAAGACCGAGTAGGCAAACGTGGTGGTGGTTGCGCACTACTCATACAGGACTCCTTATAGGTCAGGCACTCCCAGCTCCTAAACTTGATTATAGAGCCCAAGCCCTCACCTTAAAAATCACACCTGACCCCGCCCGAGGCCCTCTCTTCCTCAAGGTCTCCTACGTACCCCTGAGGAATCAAAACCAAGTGGTCCAGTCCCTCATTGACTATCTCACATCTCTCCCTCACAAAGTGGAGCAAGTCATCCTAGGTGATCTCAATGTTAACTGGCTTGCCTCCACTGCCTCCCATATACTGTAAAGGACTCCTTTGCTGACCTGGATATGTCCCAGTTAGTCACCCAGCCCACCAGATTCAACCACTCTACTGGCACCAGCACTCTCCTAGATGTTGTTATATCTAACCGCCCCTACAAAATCCGGGATGTCACTGTCCTCCCCAACTCTCTTAGTGATCACTCCCCAGTCCTCTGTCTCTGGTCATCCTCCACTCTGAAGCCAGTGTCCCAGACCACTCTACGCCACCGTTTACGCCCCAGCGGCCTCAGAAAATTAAAACAATACCTAGCCCAGCTAGACTGGTCCCCTATCCAGCGCGCCCCTGACATTGACTGAGCTCTTGACCACTTCACAAATGCCTTCTGTAAGGCTTGTGACCTTTTCACCCAACTCAACAGGATCCGCTCCAAAAACTGCAATGCCCCATGGATCACCCCACCCCTCCTCCAGAGACTCAAAAACAGATAATCTCTGGCACGTTGCTGTAGAATCTGGAAAGACATCTGACAGACAGGCCTACAATGCAGAACGCAATAAGTGCACTTGGGCCATTAGGCGGGCAAAGGCAGAGCACTACCAGACCACCCTCACTTCCTCTTGGGGTTCAGCCCGGACCTTCTGGGATATGAAAGAGCTAAATGGGAAGTCCCGTTCCCCCCCACCATCTCAGCTCTCCATCAATGGCACCCCCACCACAGATCCACTCCTCATAGCCGATTGCCTTAACACTGCCTTCTCTGACCTAAGCTCAGTCCTCCCCAGCAGCTTCTTTGACCCAATCCCCCCCTCTCTCCTTCTGGTCCTGCATCACCCACCATTCTACCTGCACACCTATCCCCCGAAGAAGCCAGGCCGCACCTGCTAAAAGCCTTAGGCAGCATTATCCCCAGCAGTGACCCCCCTCAACTCCAGGATCCTCCGTATGGTCTTGGACGAAGTCCTAGTCCCCCTGACTGACCTTCTAAACCGGTCTCTATGCCTGGGTCAGTTCCCAAGTGCTTGGAAAACTGCTGAAATCACACCCATACATAAGAGTGGGGACTGATCCACCCCCAACAATTACCGGCCCATCTCCATCCTCCCCCCACTCTCTAAAGCCCTTGAAAAAGTGGCGTTGATCCAGCTCTCTGAATACCTAACCAAGTATGACATTATGTGCCCAGAGCAACACGGTTTCTGCCCAGGACACAGTACAACCACGGCTCTCCTGGAATTCTCCCAACACCTGCATGCTGCTCTCGACTCTGGCAGCCTTGCAGGAGCAGTGTTCATTGACCTCTCCAAGGCCTTTGACACTGTCTGCCATCCCCTTCTACTCGACTCTCTCCACCAACTTGGCTTCTCTGGTGATCCCATTTCCTGGTTCTCTAGCTACCTCTCTGCTAGATCCCAGCATGTCAAGACCAGCGGCTCCCTCTCCAGCACTCTTCCCATTTGCTCCGGGGTCCTCCAGCGTGCCATCCTGGGTCCAATACTTTTTAGTCTCTACCTCAACACCCACCCCAGCTCATGTACTGGTAAAATGCTCCTCTATGCCGATGATGCAGTCCTTATTGCCTCACATTCCAATCCCACCTCCCTCCAATTATCCCTTCAGCAAGCTTACAACCAAGCCGAAAAGTGGTTTGGCGACCACAGACTGGTCATTAACCTAAAGAAAACCAAATCAATGCTCTTCTCCCACCACCAAACTAAAGCTAAAAATATCCCCCTCTTGATTATCCCCAGCACTCTGCACCTGCTAGAACAAGTGACCACGTACAAGTATCTAGGCATCACGTTCCATACTGTCCTCTCCTTCCACACCCACATTAATGCCCTGTCAGCCACCATTAACTCTCGGATTGGCCTGCTACACCGGCACAGGGACTGCCTGCCTCAGGTTGCCCTCAGGCTGGCCATCACCTCCTCCGTCTTGTCCCTTGTGGACTATGGCTTGCCCATCTACGCTGCAGCTGACAACACTGCCCTCTCCAAAATCCAACTCTCCATCAATAAGGCCTGTAGGCTCCTGACCAGTGCCCCCAGCCGAACTCACACCTGTCTTCTCTATACTACCACCAATCTTCTCAACTTTGAGGAGCGACTGCTCTACCAGACCTGCCTTCTCGCTAAGAAATCTCTGCTAGGACTCTCACCCCACCGGGGTCTCCACCTCCCTACAGCAGCCATCTTCGTCCATCACCACCTGTAGCTCTGTTAAGGCCACTTTCAAGGTGCCCAGAACCAAGACCTCTCTTGCCCAGAGATCCTTCCTCTACCAAGCCCCCACCTGGTTCAACTCCCTCCCTAGCTGCATCTCCAACTTGCCAAAAATTGGCTCCTTCAAAACAGCCCTTCGGAACCATATCTTTAATACCTGCTGTTGTAGGTGCAACTAACCCCCTGTTGTAACCTGTGGTTCCCTCCTGCTTTGTCCCCTTGCCTCGACAGTGTCCACTGGACAGCCTCTCCCTCCCCCAGACCTACTCCTTCCCTACTAGGTCCAAACAGGGATGTAACCCGCTGTCTTCTCTGAGGACCTACTATATCCATGAGTGTAACTCACAATTTTGTAACATTATGTAACCTAAGTAACATACAAATTACTACATTATGTAACCTAAATGTATTTATGTTAAATGTTCCTTTTACTGCACCTGTAATGTTATCCTCTGTTTTAATCTGCACTGTAATAACTGTCTTGATGTCTGCCCCCCCTGCGACGAGGTGCCTTTGTAAATGAGTCTCTGACTCAAAGGTTGTAAATCTGATTTGTAATGAATAAATGAACTTGATCAGGTTTGTATGGCAAGCCCTCCCCCCTGTGAAACCATGTTGCCTCGGATCCTGTAATCCATTGGTTACAAGGTATTCCTCAGTCCTTTCTTTCAGTAGCGATTCCATTACTTTACCCACTACCAAAGTCAGGCTGACAGGCTATAATTTCCTGCCTCCTCCCTATTTCCACTTTTATGTAGTGGGGACCACATCTGTCCTCCTCCAGTCCTCCGGAACCTCCCCTGTTTCTAGTGATAGGTTGAACAGAGCTGTCAGAGGTGCAGCCAACACCTCCTTGAGCTCCCTCAATATCCTAGGGTGCACCGCATCAGGTCCCATTGCTTTGTCTACTTTTAATTGTGTTAATTCTTTGAGGACTATCTCTCTGTAAAAGAACTAGTGTTGTCCTCTCTTTCTTTAATGCCTTTGTCCCTTATCTTTGGCCCGTCACCTACCCCTTCCTCCATAAATACTGAACAAAAGTACTTGTTCAACATGTCTGCTTTTTTTTGGTCCTCTTCCTCACAAACCCCTCCATCCCCCTTTTAGCCTTACTATCCCTCCTTTGGTCTTTCTCTTCTCACTTATATATATATATATAAAGTATATTTTATCTCCTTTTTTCACTGACTGGGCAATATTCTCCTTTGTTTGGGTCTTTGCATGCCTAACTGCTTTCCTTGGCTGTCTTTGTTTCCCCTGGTAATTCTCCCTGTCCTCCTCCTCCTTGTGTGTCCTCTTGTACCTTAATCAAATCAAATCAAATCAAAATTTATTTATAATGTGTTTTTCTACATATCAAAGAGCAATTAGTGCAGTGTCAGTGGCTCAGTAGGTAGCACACTCACCTCTGAGGCCGGGGAGATTAGAGGGTTGTGGGTTCAGTTCCCACATCTGGCACTTGGGTTAATATCCCAGTACTGACACTGTAGTGCAGCATGAGAGGGGTGCTGCACTTCTGAGCTGCTGTCTTTTGGATGAGACGTTAAACCGAGGTCCCATCTGCCTGGATTGGTGGTAGTTCAGGTGGATGTTAAAAATCCCATGTCACTTATCGAAAAGAGTAGGGGAATTTTTTATCAACAGAACTTAAAAAAAAATAATCAAATACATTGTTAATACACAATAGTACAGAAAAATCGAAAACTCAAAAAATAATGAGGAAACAAAAAAAGGAAAGAAAGCAAATTAATAAAGAAAAGGAAACACTATCAAACCTAGATAATACACTATAAAGTCATGTGACGGGAACATCATTATCCGTCACCCAAGGTAAATTCCTCCAATTCAACCTTAATTGAGCGCAATTATATCTTCCTGCTTCATTTTTATAAATGTTCAACAATTCAGAATGTATTTTCTGTAAAAGTTCCGTATAAGAAAAATCTTTCTGTTGTAAAGTAAAAAGACACCTGTTTTCCCAAATGAACCATTTAAAGACAGCAAAAATAACATGCAATGTGCCAGTATCCCACTTTCTCCAATCAGTAGTATAAGAACCATAGATCAAAACATTGTAATTCACATATTTAACAGCTGGTTCTTTCCAAATAGTGGAAACATAGCCCCAAAAGTTGGAAATATATGGCCATAAAAAATATAAATGCTGCATCGTCTCAAGAACTTGAAAGCAACCAGGACGGGAACAGTTACGGTCTTATAACTGTTTATGAAATTGATTGCCCTTAACATTCAGCCTTTCATGACCACACAACCAAGTTACAGCCCAAAGTTTAGGAGGAATTTGGTTATGAGTTATTAAACCTTGTAGGGGCAAAAGCAGCTCATCTGAACATTTTGGGAATATAATTGGTTCTGAAAAACATGAATCGAGAACAGACTGGTATAAAAAATTTTTTATGTTTGGAAAGTATCCAGTCACTGGGTATTTTCCACTGCCGTAATTTAAGGAAAATCTCATGTTGATACGGTTGTACAATAGTAGATTTACTAAGATGCCCTAATCTGCCAACCACCCACTCATTATACCAAAGCCCTATTGCCTGCAGGGAGAGACTGGTCCATAATTTAGGAAGATGTTTTAATAATGGCAAAAAATTAGAAAAAAGAAATTGACAGTAAAAAAAGAAATTGACAGTAAAAAAAAAAAAAAAAGCAGAGGATTAATCATATTTAAACCGCCTCGGGATACAGGTAAGTATAGAATATTACGTTTAATGGGATTAAGACGGCTACCCCAAACAGCTTGAAAAAAAATACTGAATAAAGTTGCTTCCCTTTGTTTAGGTGGGGGAAAAATATTACTCAAAAATAAAAAATAAAGGTATTAAATAGGTTCGTATCAAATGAATACGTTTAAGCTTGGAAAACTGCCATTTATTCCAATTTTGTACCATAATCCTACCTTTCTGCAACTGAATATCCCAGTTATAAATAGCTGGTGTAGGTGAACCCAAAAAAATACCTAGACTCCGTATGGGTGATGACATAAATTGTATATCTCACATAAGTGTCTGTTCAGGAACGTCCCCATTTAAAACGAATCCAAGGCATTTGGGTATATTTAAGGACGTACCAGAAAGAGAACCAAAAAATTGACACATGTCAACAACCGAGTGAACGGAAGAAACAGTGGGGGTGTAAATGCAGATGTCATCCACATAAGCAAGGGCTGAAAAGGGTATTGAGACTCCAGGAACAGGAATGGAGGGTATCATTTTATTCAAAGTGCGTAACAAAGGATCTATACTATACACATACAGTAACGGACTAACTCGACAACCCTGCCGAACACCCTGCTTTACCGGAAGCATAGGCCCGAGGTGTCCATTAACCAGAGGAGACACCGTCGCAGATTTATAAAGTTTCTGTAACCAAAAAATAAAAGTGGATGGAATACCGTAATGTTTTAAAGTAAGCCATAAGAAGTTGTGATTCACCGAATCAAAAGCCCCCTTTTGATCTAAAGATAAAATAAAACCAGGTAATCCAATTGTACTAGATCTGTCAAAAATTTCACGCAAAAAAAGTAACTGGTCAAGTATAGATCTATTAGGAAGTGCGCAGGACCGTGCAGGAGAAATTAAATGGGAGGATACTGTTAAAAGCCGTGTATTTAAAATTTTCATTAGAATTTTTAAGTCAACATTTAATAAGCTGATTGGTCTCCAGTTAGAAAGGAGCTTTTTGTCACCTTTCTTATGCAAAAAAATCAAAATTCCCCTCATCATTTCTAAAGGACAATCGGAATGTGTCAATAAATCATTATAGACATCTGCAAGTTCCTGAGATAATGAGGTTCCCATCAATTTGTAAAATTCAGCAATTAGACCATCCAGACCTGGTGCTTTTTTGCATGAAAAAGTATTAATGACAGAAAGGACTTCCTGTGATGTAATGGGATTTACTAAACTAGATAATAATAATTTAGGACAGTTCGGAACCTCAACACTGTGGAGGTAAGCCCGAGAAGAGTCCAAATCTACAGGCCTTTCTGTAAAGAGTGTCGTCGTGTATGAAGTCACCTCTGTCATTACGTAAGCCTGTGCATGTTTGTCCTGACCATCATACCCCAGTAAACTGGTAAAAACCTTTTTCCCCAGCCTTTTTTGATACCCAGAAAGGGGCAAACAGTGGCAAAACTACCTTGTGTACCAAATTGTTGTTGAAATTTTAAAACTTTAGATTGGTGTTTATGAAAAGGTGCCATTTTGTCCTTAAGAATTTTTATTTGGGATGAAAAATCATGTTTTGTAGTCTGGGCCATGGACATCAATTTCTGCAATTGTTTCCGGAGTTGCAAATAAGAAAAATATGCAGCTGAACGTTGAGATTTCCCAAAACATTTAGGTAGTTGAATCAGGTCATGGTGGCTTACATTTGTTCTTTTTCCCCTTTTTAGTAACTGCAGAGCTGGTTTTTGGAGGGAGGGCCGGGAGTGAAATTCCCTCTGATTCAACATCCATAGATTTCCCCATGGAGTCCACTCCTGACTGGGAAGATTCTGAATCAGCATCAGACACATCTTGTGCAAGGAGAAGGGCATGAAAACGGTTAGTTGTAGGGGTGTTCACCAATTTTGGGACTTTTGAAGCAGGCTGAGTATGGTAGGTCTTACTCCGTGTTTCTCTAGAATGAAAAGGTATGACATGAGGAAGGGGGGGGGCATGGATTGGTTATCTAGAGGAATGGAAACCTGGGGTGGAGGGTCAGGTAGTGGCGTATCTGGGTCCGAAGCTAAAGGGGGAAGGGGAGTGGGGGGGAGATTCATGAGGAGCAAGAGTTTCCACACCTGAGGAGGTCAACGTAGTGGGAACAAAGGGTGTAGTACAGGTCGTAGAGAGAGTGGATCTGGAACGTTGTGCATTTGCAATTAACAAACGTCGTTGAGCTGCCACAGCGCAGGTGGCATAAGCGTGCCCGTGAGCAGCACACAAGGAACAGACAGCTACATTCCTACAGTGTTCACTCACATGACCCAAGGAATTGCAGAGGTTACGTCGTAAGCGGTCACAGGCACTACTATTTTCCCACATCTGTAGCAGGATTTAGGTTGGCCTGCATAGAAAAGGACCCCTCTGCCTTGCCCCAAAAAAATACAATTTGGAAGATGCTGCAAACCATCTTCAGTAGAACGTAGGATAACCCTGATTCTCCAACCCCCTGTCCAAACATCCTCAGAGTCAAAAATCGCCTCTGGGTGCCCCAATACTGTGCACCTCTGTTTCATCCGGTAAACTAGGTCTGTAACACTAACACTCTCATTCCTAAAAAGAACGGTAACTGTTTTGTGTGCTGGTTTTGTGAGGGGAAAAACATCAAATGGGGACCATAAAGGAGTTTGTCGTACAGTATGATATCTAGACCAAAATTTTTCCAAACCACTACTGAGTTTAAAACTAACATCAAAAGTTTTTTCACCAGACACATGTATTAGCGCATACATTTCAGCAGAAGTAAATTGCAGGCTATCTTTTAATAACGATTTTGCCACAAATTTCCTATCAGGAAAAACCTCCATCCCCCTTTATAAATGAGTCAAACTACATTGTGTCTTTTAGCAGAATAAGAGGAGGAATGAAAAAAGGAGGCATAGGAGCGTGGTGCAGGTCATTCTAGGCCAGGCAAAGTGTCTGGTGAAGGGCCTACTGTGTTGTTTAAAGCGTCTGGGTCGTCTATACGCTCCTCTACTGAAGGGTTTAATGGCTCAGGTGGAAGTTTATCGGGGAGGGGTACAACTCCCTGTGGGAGAAACCCAAGTTCTGGATTCTGAGCAAAGGAGAGTTCTGGAGGAAGAGCCAAAGGAGAAGCTATAACGTCTTCAGAGTGGGTTTCTGTAGTAGCAGGTTGAAGGACTTTAGAAACAGCAGGTTCGGGAAGTTGCGAAGGAGAGACACAAGAACCCTTCATTTTTACCCCCGGAATTACAACAGGGGAGAAGCCAGAGATCCATTTGCCTGACTCATGGAGCTGCGCCCAGCCCGCAGATGTCAGGGCTTTGGAAACTGACCAAGAAGCATCAGCGTCATCAACCTGGTCTGCCCAGGAGCGTGGCTGGTCAGGTGGTCCTTTCTTTACAACTGGTTTGAAAATCCGTTTTTGTTTAGCATCGAAAGAAAAAATAATTGCTTGTTGTTGTTCCAAAGGTGAAGTAACATAAACAGTACCTGTGGTAGTTTGTGCAAAGCGAAGCGTGTTCTTAATTTCAGCCGGAGCTGCAGCAACCTGTAGGTCAATTTCGTTTCCTTGCTGCATAGCAACCTCGCTGTCAGACAGCATAGTTTCAGCTGTCACAGGATGACTAAGTGGTGGTTCCGCATTCCGCTGTTGGTTAGAGAGTAAAGGCTGGTTTGGAACTTGAAAAGTGAACTCTTTAGGGAGTTGTTCAGAGAATGCCATAGTAGATAATGAATTCACCATCTGTTGTCCCGTCGCGGTCGAGACATCCATAGAAATTGCAGGGTTAGCATGTAAGGTGGGTTCTATCGGTGCTTCAAAAAAAATCTCAGAATCTGTAGTTTCAAACACAGAAGTTGCAATTGGCCCCTCGGCCTGCTGCGCGTCCTGCTGCAACAAAGTCGGCTCGGCAACTGAGCGTTCCATCATGATGGTCAGCAAGTCCCCCTACTGGCCAAGCAGTAGGGGAATTTCCCCAGTGTCCTGGCCAAATTTCCCTCATTCACTAAAAATACCATCAACAGTTTAATCTGGTTCAAGATCAGTTGGCATTCATCTGTATCCCCTTACCCCGGGTTGTGCCTGAAAATAGATAGGATTTGTCTAGTGCACTTACCTGGTCAACAAAAATTAAATAAATAAATAAAATAAATTACATATCAAAATAACATCAAACATAATAAATAACAACATAAAAACAATAAAAGTAGCAGTAAACTTATTCAAACGCTAATTCAAACAGATAAGTACTTATAAGTACTAGTTTTTTTGCCCTTACTTTCTCCACTACTACTCTAGAGAACCATAGCAGTCTCTTTTTTCTCTTGGCTTTGTTAACCTGCCTGACACAGAGATTTGTTGCCTTTTCAATACCCCCCTTTATTTTTGCCCATTGTTCCTCGACTACCCCCAGTTTTCCTATGCCTGCTAGGGTGTCCCTGAGACATTCTTCCATTTTCTAAAAATCTGCCCTCCTGAAATCCAGGACCCTCACCCTGGCGCAGCACAATTCTGGCCCAATTCTTATATTGAGCCACACCGTACGATGATCACTGGGCCCCAGGTAGCCACCCACTGTGACATCAGCAACACTGTTCCCATTTGTCAGTACCAGGTCCAGCATTGCCCCCCCAACAAGTGGGTTCCTTAACTAGTTGCCTGAAGAACACCCCTTGCAAGTAGTCCAGGATGTCCCTACTTCTGACTGTTGCTGTAGTTGGTAGGTTTCAATCCATGACTGGTAGATTGAAGTCCCCTACCAGCAACACCTCTCCTTTGCATGCCATTCTCTGGATTGCTTCCATCATATCTTTATCCACTTCTTCCCCTTGTGCTGGAGGTCTGTAGATCACTCCTGTGTGAATAGTGGCCCCCCTCCATGTCTCCAGGGAGACCCACAGTACCTCAGCTCCTCCCTGCTCTCCCTGTATTTCTGTAGCTTTTATGTTGTCCCTGACATAAAGAGCCACTCCTCACTCTTTGTTATCTACCCTATCTTTTCTGAACAGAGTGTAACCTGGTATGGCTACATCCCAATCCTGGTTTTCATTGCACCAGGACTTGGTAATTGCTACTATGACCAGGTCCGTATCTGCCATGGTGGCCTCTAGGTCTGCAGTCTTATTGCCCAGACATTGAGCATTTGCACACATGGCTCTCCAGATTGTCCTGCCACCCCTCTCTTATTTCCAATTTGTCCTTCCTTATTTCCTCCACTATTTTTTTACTATCTCTCTTCTCCTTTACCCCTTGGATTTCTTTGTTATTTTATTTTTTATTTTATTTTCGTCTTTGGTAACCGGGTAAGGCCCACTAGGCACTAGTGCCTGTTTTCAGGGGTGACCTGGGAGCACTGGGCGGTTAAATGACTTGCTCAGAGTCACACAGTATGCAAGTGGAGGGTGTGAGACTCAAACCAAGGTCTGGTCTGCTGGATGTACCAAGCTTGTTCACAGCTCATTACTATAACCTCTAGGCTATACTTCCAGCCCATTTGGTTCCTTTTGGGATTTCACTCCCTCAGGATTTCCACTGCTGCCCTCTTAAGTCTGTGTTTGAGGGGAGGACAGTTTATTTCTCCCTGCCTTATTCCGCCTCACCCCTTGGCTAGTTTAAATGCTCACCAATGTAGCATTTAAACCATTCACTGAGAACCACAGTTCCCCTCCTGGATGGATGTAGGCCGTTGCACCTGTACAGACCCTTATGCGTTCAGGTGGAGCCCCAGTCCCCAGTCATGCTGAAACTGTCCTCTCTGCACCATTTCTTCAACCATGCATTGAAGATCCAGGTGCAGAGCATCCTGTCCTCCCCTCTGTCGTAGACAAGTAGCACCTCCGAGAGGGTCACAGATCATGCTGCTTGCCTAAGACCCCTCCCCAAATCCCTAAACTACTCCTGAACTATTGCTGGCTCATCCCTAGCCAGGTCATTTGTCCCCAGATGGACAATGACATCCAGCTCTCCCTCCCTTCCTGCTGCCCCAGCAATCCTTTGGATCCTCTTTCTATCCCTGTGAGCTGTGGTGCCAATAAAAAGGCACCTAACCACCCTGTCCTTATCCTGACCTGCCCCCAACTGTATGCCCTTCACTAAGGAGTCCCCCACAAAGATTTGCTTCCTCCTCCTCTTCTGGGGTCCTCTGCCACCCCCCTTGGGATCTCCACTATGGAGGATCCCCACATTCACCCCGGTCACTACTTTGGGTGCCTTTGTGGAACATTCCTGCTTGCCCATTGCAGTGTAGGTTTTTCATAGTGGTACCAGATGAGGGATGTGCCTACGCACCACCACTCTAACCCTCCCTGAGCTCACCGTTATCCAGCCGCTTCTCATTCTGGGCAACCTCCGAGATAGCAGTGGCAGACTAGGTGAGTAGGGGAGTAGGTCCTCCAAGCCCAAGCTAACTTGGCCTTGAGTCTGGCAACCTCCTATCTCAACCCAGAGAGGTGCATACAGATGGGGCAGCAACTCAGTCTTTCCAGAAAGTCTCCCTGAAGACTGCAACCCAACAGTAACTGCACTGCACCACTCCCAGCATAACTATGTCCTCCCATGCCTGTTTTGCCTCCTTTAGCCCCTTTTTAACCCTTGCCCAACTATTGCTTGACCCAAACTCACCTCTATCTTGCCCATTTTTGTTTTGCTCACTTTAAACCCTTAATTACTCCTACCCAAGATAGGGTGTTTCACCTATACAGTACTCACACTGTTTCTAGAGCCTAACATGCCATTACTCCTTTTTTTTTCCATTTCTTACTCCTACCTGTACCCTTCCTATTGCATGTCCTGACCCTTTTCACTCTCTTGCAATGGGTGTGTAGTTACAGGAGTTTAAGCAGGAGGCTTACCTCTGGTGTAGAGTACACCATTCTGATGTCCTGCTTTGTCCTTTCTTACTCCTTTGTTACTGCTCCCCCACTGGCTTGTTGAGGTGCTGAATGTCTGGTGACCGGCTGCCTCATTGGGCTGTCTCTGGTGGGCAGAATCCGACATCCTTAGTGTGTTGCTCTTTCACATGGGGGGCCGCTCAGTGGGGAGGACTGAAATAAGGTAACAAACAGGAAAGGGCTGCTCTCTGATTGGTCTTTTGTCTGCTCTGGGGCACAGGCTCACTCCTGATTGGAGGCTACTCTAGCCCTGTTTAGAGCTGCCTAGCTCAGCTCAGTTATCTGCTCCATTCCGTTTATGGAGCAGTCCTAGTTTTCAGGTGTCACTCTGCTCTGGGGGGAGCTGGGCCCTTCTTGTTCCCAGCGAACACTGACAGTATAAACTGTTAGATAAATGTATTGTCACTTATATATGCTTTCACATGAAGAAAGATGTGTTCTTGAAATGGATAGTAAATTCATTGATATGTACCATATCTTCTAATATCTAAAAACATGTCATACTTCACTGATATGTAGCATAACGTCTGATATCTAAAAACTTACATGTCATACTTCATTGATATGTACCATATCTTTTGATATCTGAAAACATACATCATACTTCATTGATACATAGCATAACGTCTGATATCTAAACATACATGTCATACTTCATTGATATGTAGCATAACTTCTTACATCTAAAAACATACATCATACTTCATTGATACGTAGCATAAATTCTGATATCTAAAAACATACATGTCATAGTTCATCGATATGTAGCATAAATTCTAATATCTAAAAACATGCATGCAATACTTCATTGATATGTAGCATAAATTCTGATATCTAAAAACATATATGTCATACTTCATTGATACGTAGCATATCTTCTGATATCTAAAAACATACATGTCATTCTTCATTGATACGTAGCATATCTTCTGATATCTAAAACATACATGTCATACTTCATTGATATGTTGCATAAATTCTGATATCTAAATACATACATCATACTTCATTGATATGTAACATAACTTCTGACATCTAAAAACATACATGTCATACTTCATTGATATGTAGCAACAGATCCAGAAGCAAATGGTTTGATACCTTTTATTGGACCAACTTAGATGTCACAAAAAGAACAGAATGCATAAGCTTTTGGGCCAACCTAGTCCTTCCTCAGAAGCTTATGACAGTTATTCAGAAAATCACAAACTATTAATACCCAGATCATGCATAAAAAACCCAGAAAGAATTCTCATCGGTGGTGGATGGAAAGGGTGGTGGAACTTTGAAACAGTCTGCCAGCCAAGGTGGTAGGAGTGAACACAATGAGGGGAAGCAAACAAGCCTGGGACAGAATGAAGGGAATAGTGGTTGCTTGGGGTGACAAATCCAGGAAGAGAATAGGGAAAGGACCTGGATGGTTAGAACCCCAGAGAAACATTAGGTTCCAAGGAAGCTACCAGGCAACTGGGGAAGTTGGGCAGACTGAATGCACCATTGGTCTTTTTCTGCCATCATTGTCTGTGTTTCTATATAACGCCACCTTCCTTCTCCTGCTAGAAATCCCCCCTCCATATGCACACCAGCATCTGGTTCACCTTGCCTACTGCCTTGTCACACTGCCCTGCCACCTTGAGATCATCACATCTGATCACCCCCATGATCCCTCTCTTGCTTGGTAACTGCAAGTACTTGTTCCCCATCTTATTCACAGCTCCCGGGTTTCCCTGCACTAGATGCATGACTTTGCATGTTTTGGCACTGAAACGCAGCTGATACTCCCTAGACCATTCCTATAGTTTCCCCAGATCCCTTTGCATTCTGTTTACCCCCTCCAGGGTGTCCACCTTCTTGCAGATTTTTGTGTCATCTACAAAGAGACACACCTTCCCTTCCAATTCCTCAGCAATATCACTTATGAAGACATTGAAGAGGACAGGACCCAGTACCTGTCCCTGTGGTACTCCACTGGTCACTCTCTTGTCCTCTGAGTGATTGCCACTCACCACCACCTTCTGCCTCCTCCTATCTTTCAATCAGTTAGATACCCAGCTCACCCCCTTCTTCCCACCCCAGGCTACTAAGTTTCTTTACCAGCCTCCTGTGTGGTACATCCTTCCCCTGATCCAACTCCCTAGTAACTCAGTCAAAGAAATCTGTGAGATTTGTTTGACATGACCCCCCCCCCAAGCCATGCTGCTGGTTGTCCTGCAGCCCATATGTCTGGTACTACATCAGTCTCTTCTTCACCAGGGGCTCCATTAATTTCCCCACCACTGATGTGAGGCTGACTGGTCTGTAATTTCTAGCCTCCTCCCTGCTGCTGCCCTTGTGCAGAGGGACCACATCGGACATACCTCTCAACCTCTTGCCTCATAAATCAGGGACAAGGATTAATAAAATCAGGGAAAAACACAGAAAATCAGGGGCACATCTTAAAAATTGGTATTATTTACTCAGAAAGTTGATGGAATAGGAGGATTAGTGTTAGATACATGCTCTGAAGAAGAATAAGTCTGTAATTTCTTTTGTATAAGTTCTAAAACATACAACTAGTCCATTCCATTAAAAATATATTGCGCATGGTTCCAAAATTGAGACCGCATGCATGTAAGAATGCTTGTGCCACACACAGGACGCTAGGGTACTGTCTGCCCATACAAATCTTGACAGAAAAAGAAAAGGACAGTTGAGCCCTCTTTTACCTCCACCCCCTCATATCTTAACAAATACCTTCTTTTAGGATCTGGGTTTCCGACAGGGATAAGGAGTTTGAGAAAGGTCCCCGTGACTCCAGAAACCTCTTCTCCTTTCCCTTTAGAAGATAAGATAGCCAGAGTTTGGATAACAAGTGTTTTCCTTTGCAATGATGTGGGTGTCACGCATGAGGCCCATGGAATACACTGCCTGGCCAGGGTTAAAAGATCTCTAATCCACTGTGGGTATGGCTCCCATCCCTCCTGCCCCAAGTCTTCCATACCAAAAAGCATGGAGATCGGTGCCACATCCACCAGACACCCTGACATGGCAGAGATGTCCTGCGCCACCCTTGACAAGAACTGTCTTAATGTGGGGCATTCCCAAAAATAATGCATGTATGTGCCGTGTGCTCTCCCACATCTCGTGCACAATGAGGCAGTTGTTGGGTTAAACTTATGCATGATTTGTGGTGGGGGAGAACAAGCAATGAATACATTTATATTGGGATTCCTTGGGCTGGATATTCAAACTGCGCTATTTTGTGGCGCAAGCCCTTGCGCTGCACAAAATAGTTGCGCAGGGGTGTGGCCGGAGCGATATTCAAAGGAGTTGCACTATTGAGCAACTCCTTTGAATATCACCCCCCAGCCACAGCCACTGTGCATGGCGCAGTGGAACTTGTGCCACTGCAAGTGGACAGAGTGGAGCATTCAACTTGTGGTGGCGCAAGTATCATTGCGCCATGCGCAAAATCCCGATATTCAAAAGGTGACATGCAAATGGGGCCATAATTCATGCAAGGCACAGGGGAGGCCATTTACATCTGATTATGGCTTACATTTGCATGCCATTAGCATGCAGGTGCGCCGATGCCTGAGGACTTGCGCCCTGCCAGGCAGCAGCCATCGGGGACCGATGCCCCCTGCAGCCCGATCGCGGGCGAAGACTGTAAAATCCCCACCACCACCCCACTGGCGATCGCACGTTCATTGGTGCAGAGTAAGAGCTAATGGGTGTGCAGTTTACATGCCAAGATAAGTTCATTTGTGAATGAATACATTATTCACAAACTGACTGTTTAGGACGGTATGGCTGTACGCCCATTGGCTCTTGCCTGCACCAATGGGCGTGACCACCGGCAGTCACCGCCGGGCGGCTGGCGGGGGCGGCATGGTGATGCTGCTGGCCGCCGGGGAGCGGGTGGGGCCGTGGGTGGTGGGGTGGGGACATTAGGTACCAGGCTGTGTTCGGGGTGGGAGTTTGTTTAATTATTACATCCCAAGATCGGTTGTAGGTCCACTGGACCACCAGGGCTATGTTGGGGGTGTTATGTATTACATCCCGCGATCGGGATTGTAGGTCCACTGGACCACCAGGGCCATGTTCAGGGGGGTGCTTATGTATTACATCCCGGATTGGGATTGTAGGTACACTGGACCACCAGGGCTATGTTCGGGGGTGTTATGTATTACATCCGGGATCGGGATTGTAGGTCCACTGGACCACCAGGGCTATGTTGTGGGGGACACATTGCTGCCCGCGATCGGCTGGTGGGGGTGGTGGTGGGGGATTTACACTGTTTTGCCCGTGATTGGGCTGCAGGGGCACAGGGGAGTGGGTTGGGGGCCAGCCACAGGTGGCGGCTGCTGTGCGCCCTGCAATGCAGCAGCTCACCTGTGGATGGCCTCGACTGAGCCTTTTTTTGCTCAAAGTTGTGCAGGTGCAGGTTGGGGGTTGCGCTGCACAACTCTGCACAGCCCAGCTGAATATCGGGCTGTGCAGTTTATGCATGGTTCCTCTCCCTCCAGTTCAGCATGCATTCATTTGCATTGCGCTGTTGCTCAGCATGTTTTCAGTGGCGCAACTGCCTCCTGCTGAATATCGCAGAATGGCACAATTTTGGACTTGCGCAGGCGCAACCCTATTGCGCATGGCACAACCCTTTTGAATATCTGGGCCCTTGTGTTTATTGCAGAATAATAGTCCCATATGCGATTGCAAAACCATTTTCCAGTTCTTATTTGAGATGCTTATTCCCAAATCCCACTCCCAAAGTGCTTTGACCTTTCCCAATAAGTCAGGAAAATAGAGTCTATCCTGTTTAGCTACATTATGTATTGGCCCCTCATTCTGTATTATGGATGCATATATTATCTGTTTTACTTGTGCTAATGGTGAAACTTCCGTAGGGTCCCTAACAAGACCTCTACCAAAGGCCCTTATTTGTAGATATCGAAAGTGATGAGATATCAGAAGCCCCATTTTCCCCTGCAGGTCCACAAAGGAGCACATCCCCTCCCTTGTAAATAGGTTACCAAGCCACCTCACACCACTCTCCTCCCACACCTTAAATCCAACATTGTCCAACCCAGGTAAAAAGTATGGATTGTGAGCCACAGGCGCCAACTGCGTATTGTCCTCTGCGTGTGCCCTCAGTTGCTTCACTTGTTCCATGTCTGTAATTTTAATGCTTGACATTATTTTTTTATGCTTACATTCCCTACTGTTCAGTCACAGAAACACTAATTTTTATGAGGGCAGAGCAAAGGTTTGAGGGAAAATCAGGGACAGTTGAGAGGTATGACATTGGGCCCCTTCCATTCCTCTGGGAACATCCAGTCTCCGATGAGATGCTCAATAGTGTTGCCAGAGGAATGGCTTAGCACCATGCTCAGTTTCCTTAGTATCCTTAGTGGATCCCGTCCGGCTTCATTGCCTTGTTTTGCTTTAGGGCTTCCAACCCCCCGCCAGACTCTCTCTTCTGTAAATTAACTTGTGCCCACACCCCACTTCCCCCTGATGCCTGTTAATGCATGCCAGCCCATCCCCCCTTCCAATGTGAAGACTGAGCAGAAGTATTCACTTAAAATTTAGCTTTTTCTTGGTCTTCCTCTGCACAGTCCCCCTACCTCCTGATTCTCATTATACCACCCCTTGCCTTCCTCTTCTCACTCATGTAAAGTACCTGAAGAAAGTCATATCCCCGTTGTTGACCTCTTGGGTAAGCCTTTCCTCAGTTTGAGCCTTAGCTCTCCTTACCCTCCTTCCTGCTTGCCTTTGTTTCTCTAGATATACCTCCCTGTCTACCACTGTTCGGGTCTCCTTGTACATCCTGAAAGCTATTTTTCCTCCCTTACCACCTTAGCCACCTCCTTTGAAAAACACTGTGGCCTCTTTCTCCTCTTACCCTTGCTTACTACCTTTAAACACCTTGCTGTTACCTTAGTTATTCTCTCTCCTTTATTCTTTTCCATTGTGCCTCCATTCCCCCTGGCTATCCCCCCTTTAACTTATTTTCTAAGCTAGTCTTCCATTTCTTTAAACTCTGCTCTCCTGATGTCCAGTACCTTCGTCCTACTGTGGTTTTTCTCCTGTCCAATCTGTGTGCCAGACCACTCTGTAAATAGTAACATAATAATTGACAGCAGATAAGGACCGCTAGGCCCACCCAGTCTGCCCATAAAAATGTTAGCATGACCCTGATGTAATAATCACTTGTACCTGGGGGCTACCCACTGTGATGTCTGCAATGCTGTCCTTGGAGGTGTGCGAATCAAATACATTCTGGATGAAAGTAAAGTATATACACAAGGAAAAACCTATCACGCAAAATAAAGCATTGTAGTTAGTGCTCCATTTAGGCGAATGGGGCAATTTACACCTTTATTTCCAACTACTGCTTCAGTGTTTGTGGCAGCAAAAAGTTTTCTGAAAATCTACTTCAACACTAACGTCAAGTGCTTAAGTGTACACATGTATGTATGCATGGCCAGAGGATTTTGAAATCAAACCAGGGAAGTGAATCATTTGAAAGCAGTCATACAGAACCCCTGCTCACCTTACACTGTATTGTTTTTGGCCAAACCCAAGTCTACATGCCAAATTCTCAGCATGTTTGAGTATCTTTCCTTGAAAATGTTTATATTTTTAACCCTTTACCTGTGGTTGCCAAGTATACTCGTTCCATGTTTGAGGTCACACTATCGCGGGTGCTGAGTGTACTCGGTTGTCAAAGGAGCCATGTAATAGTGTGGAAATGGAGCGTGTTTCCAGATGGACATCTATGCTGGTGCACAGGGAGACTTGTTGAGAGTTGGGCTGATGATATATGGTGAGTTTGTCATGTGACCTAGTCTTTGCAGCGACGTCTGCAAAATTCATAGATCTGATACAGTTTAGTCACTCCATGGTGGGGCAGCAAGGAGGAAGAAGCATTTTATTGGAGCTTCTACTCTGGGCTGGAAAATGCTAATTTTCGGGCCAAAACAGTACAAAAAATGTGTAATGACACACAGAGACATAGACAGCTTCACTTACAACCATCTTAAAAAAAAAGAAAGAAATGAAACAAATGTTTTATACCGCAAAGCAGGAACTGCTTTGGGGGGTTGGAAATTGTAAAAACCAGCTAAAACAGGGTCTGTTGTTGTTGAACAGGAGTATGCAACATTACGAATTAGGAGAAACTTAATTTGGCAGTAATTTGCAGTAAAGGGAGAATCATTTATTGTTATTTAGAGAAGGTAGTGTCCCTAGGTGTGTACTGATAAAGAAGGGGGGAAATGTTCTACGGTAGCACAGCTGACTTAAGGTGCTTTTATGTTACACTGAGCTGCAGCGTTACTGACTTGAATCGGCTTGCTGCGCTGCATTTGCACCACTGCTCTTTTGTTTTACACCCTGCAGCTGTGCAGTGTTCCCAATGGTCTTCGGGTGTTTTGGCGGCATTTCTGGTGTATGGGTTTGTGAATAGGAGTGGCACCAGTGCAGACAAAGCAGCGTTTTTATACACTTGCAAAAACGCTTGCACCAGGCACTCCACTCACCCAACAAACCAGGGAACACGTTTTGTTGCAACGGAGTGGTTTGCAATGTTCTGGCATCTCTTTACACTGATCTGCACTGGTGCAGATCTGGCAGCGTTAAAGCCTCTTTTGATACTGACATAGTGAAGCTAATTTTGTAATGTAAAAAAAGTTCACAGTGAATCATGCTCTTGATGAATAATTTGAGACAGTGAGTCAGGTAGGAGCACAACTTGTGATTCAGACTCCTACTGATCTGAATCAGAACCAGACATGGAAGGTGTGTTACTTGAGTACAGACCATTTACAGAATATAACAGAAGGAGCAAACTGCAGATGTATAAAAGATCAGGCAAAATGTGCATAGCATGTCACAGTGGAACAGGGCAAGGCAGGAGAAATAAAAATAGTAACGGTAGTACAGGTGGAAGGGGGCAATGCAGGGCAAATGAAAGTGATGAAGGCAGCACAAGTGGAACTGGATGTGGCTAGCCAAATAAAAATAAAGAGGGTAACCCAAGTGTAACAGGGTGAGACAGGGCAAATAAAAATAATAAAGGCACCCCAAGTGTAATGGGGCAAGGTAGGGCAAATACAAATGACAAAGGCACCGAAAGTGGCATGAGGCAAGGTAGGACAAATAAAAATAACAAAGGCACTGAAAGTGTCATGGGGTGATGCAGGGCAAATAATTTATTTATTTATTTAGTTTTTGTTGACCGGGTAAGTGCACTAGACAAATCCTGCCTATTTTCAGTCACGACCTCTGGGAGGGGGATACAGATGAATGCCAACTGACATTGAACCAAATTAAGCTGTTGGTGGTATTTTTCATGAATTAAAATGGCAAAGGCATGGAAAGTGGCATGTGGCAAGGCAGGGGAAATAAAATGGTGAGGGCTCAGAAAGTGGCATGGGGTGAGGCTGGGCAAATAAAAATGACAATAGCATTGAAAGTGGCATGGGGTGAGGCACAGCAAATAAAAATGACAAAAGCACCGAGAGTGGCATGGAGCAAGACAGGGCAAATAAAAATGGTGAAGGCACAGAAAGTGGCATGGGGTGATGCAGGGCAAATAAAAATGACAAAGGCACCGAGAGTGGCATGGAGCGAGACAGGGCAAATAAAAATGACACAAGCATTGAATGTGATGTGGGGCGAGGCAGGGAAAAATAAAAATGACAAAGGCACTGAGAGTGGCATAGGATGAGGCAGGGCAAATAAAAATGACAAAGGCATCAAAAGTGGCATGGGGCAAATCAGGGCAGATAAAAATGATGACGGCTTAGAAATTGGTATGGGGTGAGGCCAGGCAAATAAAAATGACAAAGGCACTGAAACTGGCATGGGGTGATGCAGGGCAAATAAAAATGACAAAGGCATGGCTGGCCCACCAGTGCAGTGGCAAGGCATCTGGTTGTGGTGCTGACATCCCTGGTTTCGGAATGGACTTGGTAATTGGAGGACTGGCTGGGTGGAAAAGGATCGAGCTTCCTAGTGGCTGCTCTCCTTCTCTGGGGGGGAATGGGGTAGAGTGTCCAGTGCTTTACAGACCCCCTAGTGGAGACTGGGGGTTCCGCTGCAGCCGGTGCCATCCATTGTGGGGGGGGTGGAGCAGACGTACATCAGTGCACACTCTGCCCCTGGGACAAAAAGCACACCAAAATCTGGTCAGCCATCCCGCAATGATGCCTGCCCATTGGTCCCACTATACCCGCCATGTGCCTCTCAGTGCCTCCTGTGATTGTGTTCCATTGGGTTGGCTCACTCCTGCGGCCCCACCTTGGGGGGCAAGTCCAGGGAGACCTGCCAGTGACAGTGATGCTGCTGGTAATCTGGATGTGTTTCTGCAGTGGTGGGCCATCTCAATGGCCCCACCTTGTGGGGACAAGCAAGGAAGGAGGTACTGAGGTGGCAGCGGTCTGGGGGGGGCGGAAGCCAGTGGGGTCAGGGTGGATGTAAGAGATATGCCGGGGCTACCAAAAAGCATAGTAAATAGAAAAAATTAAAATGACAAAGGCACCAAGAGAAGCATGGAGCGAGGCCGGGCAAATAAAAATGACAAAGGCATGGAAAGAAGCATGAGGTGAGGCAGGGCAGATAAAAATGATGAAGGCTTAGAAAGCGTGATGGGGTGAGGCCGGGCAAATAAAAATGAAAAAGGCACTGAAACTGGCATGGGGTGAGGCAGGGCAAATAAAAATGACAAAGGTAATCAAAAGTGGCATGGGGCGAGGCAGGGCAGATAAAAATGATGAAGGCTTAGAAAGCATGATGGGATGAGGCCAGGCAAATTAAAATGACAAAGGCACTGAAACTGGCATGGGGTGAGGCAGGGCAAATAAAAATGACAAAGGCACCAAAACTAGCATGGGGTGAGGCCGGGCAAATAAAAATGACAAAGGCACTTTAACTGGCATGGGGTGAGGCAGGGCAAATTAAAATGACAAAGGCACCGAAAGTGGGATGGGGTGATGCAGGACAAAACAATAAAAGAGGGAGAGGCATAGTATGTGGAAAGGAATATGTGACGCTTGGCCAGCTGGTTATGATTGCTCCATGATTTTTGTAATATAGAATATAGTGTGTGATTGTCAGTGCTTCCATGAATGCCCCTCCATCCTCCAGGTTTCAGAGAAGCAACAGGATATGTTAACCTGAAACCAGGAGGTAATTAAAGACTAGAGAGACATAATTAAGGGTCTCCTGTTTCCCTGACTTAATTAGAGCTGACCCAGCTACCAGGATATAGGGCTCGTAAACTTATATGATGTCTTAGAGAAAAAAAAAAACATTTTTATACCATGGTGTGAAAGTCATAAATATCCTTTGATCCTTGGGAAAGCAGGAAACCACACACGATCAAAGGAAAGGCTTGATTAAAGTGAGTCATATTGGGAAATTAGTTTTTGCTGATGTCACCTTATTTAATATACCTCCTGATAGGACATCCTGTTTGTATAATTTTTATATTCTAAAAGGAGGAGCTAGATGGCATCATAGAAGGGGTGGAGACACAGAGTTTAAACTGTATTGTGTATTTCCATTGAGACACATTCCTTTTTGGACTCCTAAGAAACAAGATCTCAGATCTAACTAAGGCACTGGTAGAGGTATACATTAGATAGAAAAAGTCTAACTGTATGTTGGTAGGAGTTTGCACATTTCCTTGTTTTCTTTTAAGTGATTGTATGCTTTGTGATATAGTGTTCTGTGTTTACATTTTACATGTTTTTATCCATTTTTAAGTAAACCTCTTATTTTAAAGAGACTGCTCGATGTGTCTTCCAAGTTCTTTCTTTTGCATGTGATGTATGGAGGGTTAGGATTGACAGCTGTTCATAAGCTTAATGGTGTTACCAGACTGGTAAAAGGTAAGACTATACCTAGGGTCTTTTATAGAGTTTTAAGGGTTCATTTTGGATACCTGGTTAGGTGCCCTTAGGCGAAAGATATCTGGCATCCCCTGAAGAGCAGATTATCTGAGCCTGTACATTTGGGTACGCTAGCATAAGGTTCACAGTTTGAATCCTCCCAGAACTTGAGACTAAAGGAGATTCGGACCCACAAGCAGACAGGAGGGTTACCCTGTTCTGTTACCTGTTCACAATACTGCACTCGGAGGTTGGCACTGTGGGAGCAGAGGGCCTGACCTGCTGAGCGGGCTTGTGACAGATTGGTTGGCAGTGGTGTGGATAAAATTGGTAACACAAGCTTTAATTGTTCAGTGTGTCAGCTTAATACTGTACAGCTCACTTACAAAAAAAGGCAGTGATTTATTTTTAAAAGAGGAAACAGAACTATATCATTTTGCTTACAGTCAAGTTCCTACCCGTTTTATTTTTTTTTCTAAAGTGCAAGTTAGAGTAGCCGTAGTTAGGGAAGAAGATGGCTTACAACTACAGCGAGCACACTGTAGACTACTTGAGGCAGTTGTGCAAGGACAGAGGAGTCCTGCATGAGGTGAGAGCCACCAAGCAGAACCTCCTGGATGCCCCGATGGCAGCAGATGCCCAGAGCATTGAGTCACAGACTGTGACTGTAAGAGACCGAACCTTGAACATGGAGGGGCTAGCGAACAGTGCAGTGTCCAGATCTGGTGAGGCTGACAGCAGGGCCAGTGCCAGCAAAGGGCCACAGCAGCAGGGGAAGGTCACCAGCATTCTGGAGTCAGAAGCAATCAGGCTGCAGATTGAGTTGCACAGAATGGAGCTGGAGTTCCAGAGAGAGGAGAGGCGAGAACAGCGAGCTGCAGAGGAGAAGAGGGAGCTTGAGCAGCGAGATGCGGACTGTGAGGAACATGATTGCTAGAGGTGACATGAACTGGAGAAGCTACGACTCCAACCACCAGCACCAGAGCAGGTAAGTGGCTTTGGTTTAACTGGAACTCCAGGACTGGGTTACAAATTGAATTCCAAATTGACAGCTGAATTTAAAGAGGGGGAGGATATGGATGCCTTTTTAAAATCCTTTGAAAAAGTTTGCATTCAGGCTAAAATTCCTTGGAGGGTCCTGGAGCTTCCAGCTATCCCCGCTACTTACCGGAAAAGCTCGGGATGCATTGGGTCAAATGGACAATGAGGACAGTAATGATTACAGCAAACTTAAAGCTGCAATTTAAAAAAAGTTTGATTTAACTGCAGAAGCATACAGAGCTAAATTCCGTGAGCTTAGGAGAAGCCCTGACATAAGTTATGAGGAGCTAGCCATGAAACAACGTCAGTTGTTAAAATGTTGGTGGGAGGGAATTGAAGCAAACTCTGTAGATCAAATTGAAAATGCCATTTTGTTATAACAGTTTTTTGGGGCATGCCCAGCAGAGCTGAAAACCTGACTGGAGGACTGAGATCCCAAAACAGTGCAAGAGGCTGCTGCACTCCCAGACTGCCATGCCAAGAATATACTTGCTCTGAGAGCGAATGTGATGGGTGTGGCAGTGCAGAAAGGGAAAAACGCACCTTCAGGGCAGCTAAAACCCTCACTGCCTCCACCGAAACCAGTTAGCCCCAGGTTTCAAAGAAAAGATTTCTCTGAAAAAAGAAATGAATGTTGGGTCTGTAAAGAAACTGGGCATATTGCCAGACAGTGTCCCAAAAGGATGAGCAATATGCAACATGGGGCTAGTAAAGAAGTGGTTTGTTTGTGTGCCCCTGGAAGCATGCCTGTGAACATGAGGGAACACATGCACCCAGTCACGGTGAATGGTGTACAGACACAAGGGTTAGGGGACACAGAGACATCCCTGACATTGGTAAAAGGAGATCTGGTAGAGCCTGGTCAGGTTATACCCAATAAATATGTCACTGTACAAGACTTTACTGGTGAGGAGAAAACATTGCCCCTCGCTAGTGTTCTCCTAGACTGGGGTGAAACAGGGGGAACTGTGAAACAGGTGGCTGTAGCCAAAACATTAGCAGTTGACGTCATCCTTGGCAACAATCTCAACCAGGGGATGGTGTGTGCAGTTACCCATAGCCAAGTGACAAGGGAAAATTGTAGTTCCCTGGACCCCACAGAAGCCATTGTGGAAATCACTGGGAGGCCGATTCCCTAGCCCGTGTCTCCTGATATGGAGACTAATGAAAAGGGGGTAGAAATTTCCCCAGTAGCAGTTAACCACACAGCTATAGAGGGTTACTCCGAAGGAGGGGTGACCCATTGTCAGAGGGTTAGGGATGAGAGTGATCCTGAGTGCCCTGATGCTAGTGCAAGGGACCCTAGTTTAGAGACTGAAGGGGACCTGTCCCATGCCTTGGGAATGTGTGAGAGTTTGCAGCTGCTCAGAGAAGTGACCCTAGTCTAGAGAAGCTGAGGACTTGGGCAGACTCTGATGGTGCACAGGGAGGTGACGATAAACATAAGGTTTATTGGGAAAATGGACTGATGTATACTCAGGCTGTGCAGACAGAGGGAGGGGTGATAGGCAGGCAGCTTGTCGTTCCCCAGGGGTATTGTGAGCAGTCGCTGAAGACTTCACATGATATTGCCTTGTCTGGTCATCTGGTAATTGCGCACACTATGCAGCGATTGACCCAGAATTTCTATTGGCCCAACTTTATCCAGCAGGTGAAGGAGTACTGCAGGTCTTATCACCGGTGTCAAGAAATAGGGAAGGCAGGTAAGAAAACTCAAGCCACCCTAATTCCATTGCCCATAGTGGAGGAGCCATTCCAGAGGGTGGGAATGGATACTGTGGTGCATTTAAATACCCCCAGCTCCTCCGGGAAGAGGTTCATCCTGACTGTAGTGGATTATGTCACCCGGTACCCAGAGGCAGTCACCCTATCCTCACTGAGGACAGACAAAGTGGCAGATGCCTTACTTGGGATTTTCTCCTGTGTTGGGTTTCTGCAGGAGGTTATCACCGATCGAGGGGGTTCCTTCATGTCGGACCTGATGAAATGTTTGTGGGAGAAGTGTGGGGTGGTGCAGAGATGCATGACACTTTATCATCTGCAAGCCAATGGGCTTGTGGAAATATTTAATGGTACCCTGAAGTCAATGCTCCAAGCGTTTGCTGCACAGCATGGGAGGGACTGGAAGAAATACCTTCCCCACCTGTTGTTTGCATACAGGGAGGTGCTCCAAGAGTCGACAGGATTTTCCCCCTTCAAGCTGTTATATGGATGCTGGGTATGTGGGCTCTTAGAGTTGATCTGGGAGGACTGGGAAAGCAAGCATGCCATCCAGGGAACTCCCATAGTGGATTATGTCCTTAGGTTTAGGGAAAGGCTGAAGGAGCTTATGGGGACAGCCCAGAGCAACCTGGCAGCTGCCCAATGGAAGCAAAAAGTGTGGTACGACCGCAGAGCCAGAGCTCGCTCGTACATGGTGGGTCAGGAAGTCATGGTCCTTATTCCTGTCCAGAAAGACAAGCTGCAGGCTGAGTGGGCAGGACCGTACAAAGTAGTTAGGAAGGTAAACGATGTGAACTATATCATAGAGTTACCTGACAGAAGACAGATGGAAAGGATGTATCATGTCAACATGATGAAGCCATATGCTAATAGGGCTGACATGGTGTTTGCAGTATGTAGTCCTGGGGAGGAGACAGACAAAGGAGACCCTTTCTGGACTTGCTGGAAGAAAGCAAGTGGAAGTCCTCTGTGGAGGCAGTTAAACTGTCACCCCAGCTGGCCCTGAACAAGATCCAGGAAGTAAGGGAGGTTTTAGCAGACTTTGCCCCACTGTTTAGCACCAAGCCTGGACTAACCCCATTAGCGACGCATGATGTGGAGACAGGGACACAGACACCCATACGGAGGACAGCATATTGGGTGTCAGAGGCTGTCCAAAAGGACATTAGGAGGGAAGTGGAGAAGATGCTGGATTTAGGGGTAATCCAGAGATCCCACAGCCTCTGGGCCTCACCCGTAGTCCTTGTGCTTAAGCCAGATGGCTCTACTTGTTTCTGTGTGGACTATCATGGACTGAGTGCAGTCACGAAGTCAGATGCCCACCCGATGCCCCAGATGGATGAACTCCTGGACAAGTTGGGAGGGGCAACCTACCTTATGACTATTGACCTGACAAAGGGGTATTGGCAGGTAGAGTTAACAGACAGAGCTAGGGAGAGGTTGGCCTTCATCACTATGATAGACTTATCTGAATTTAAAGTAATGCCTTTCGGAATGAAGAATGCCCTGACCACTTTCCAAAGGTTGGTGAACCAGGTGTTAAATGGTGCTGAGGAGTACGCCATGGTGTACCTGGATAACATTGCCATCTTTAGTGCCAGTTGGGAGGAACACCTGTCCCACTTTAGGGAAGTGTTGGGCAGGATACACAGGGCTGGGCTCACTGTCAAAGCTGAGAAGTGCCAGGTGGCCATGGCTGAAGTGGCATACCTTTGGCATGTTGTAGGCCAGGGACAGCTCCATCCTAACCAAGCAAAAATAGAGGTGATCAAGGTGTGGTCCAGACCAGAAATACAGAAGCAGGTCAGAAGTTTTCTAGGGACAGCAGGGTACTATAGGAAATTTGTACCCAATTATAGTGCCCTGGCTGCTTCCCTATCTGACATGTTAAAGAAAAGGATGCCTAAGAAAATTACCTGGGAACCAGCCTGTGAAAAAGGCTTTTCCAGACTGAAGGGGCACTGTGCAGTGCTCCTGTGTTGATAAGTCCTGACTATAGCAGACTCTTTATAGTTCAGACTGACACCTCAGACGTGGGTTTTGGGGCAGTACTGAGTCAGACATCCAACCAAGGGAAAGAGCACCCAGTAGTGTACCTGAGTAAAAAGTTACTTCCCAGGGAGCAGGCATACTCTACTGTGGAAAAAGAGTGTCTTGCCATAGTGTGGGCCCTAAAGAAGTTAGAGCCATACTTGTATGGGCAGCATTTTGTGGTACAAACTGACCACAACCCTCTGGTTTGGCTGATGCAAACTAATGGTAGACTGTTAAAATGGAGTCTTGTCTTACAAGGGTATGACATAACAATCTTACATAGGGCTGGAGCGACCAATCAGAACAGCAAAGGCCTTTTGTGTGTTTATGAGGCGTGAACTGATTTGGGAGGCTCATCCCGTGCAGGGGATAGAGCCCCCAAATTCAGTCTAGGTGGGGAGGATTGTGACACTTGGCCAGCTGGTTATGATTGCTCTATGATTTTTGTAATACAGAATATAGTGTGTGATTGTCAGTGCTTCTATGAATGCCCCCCCCCCGGTTTCAGAGAAGCAACAGGATATGTTAATCTGAAACCAGGAGGCAATTAAAGACTAGAGAGACATAATTAAGGGTCTCCTGTTTCCCTGACTTAATTAGAGCTGACCCAGCTACCAGGATATAGGGCTCGTAAACTTTTATGACATCTGGTTCCATGTCAATACAGCGAATATATTTCAGCTAGTGCGAGTTCAGTGAGTTTTTAATAGCGAAGCCCATTTCAGTGATCGGGAAATTCAGCAAATGCATATTCAGCGCACATATTTACATGTGCTATTGTGAATTAAAGGCCACTCCTTGCAAGTAATCCTACTGTCACTGTGTGCTGTACTCCTGAACAACTCTAAACATGCGGTCAATCGAATCACGGCTTCACACATTGGGACAGTTACAAGTGCTATCCGAAGTGCACTTACAATAGGATAGTAAAGAGGTATGGACTAGTATTGCAGGGGGGTTATGCCCCCCTGCACCCTCCTGGTGGCTGCGCCCCTGAACTGCCCCTATTTCTAAAATAACATCCTTCGAGGTGCACCTGGACCTCGGAGGTAGGCTATTACCACATAGTCGCTGAACTGTTCCGTGCTGTAATGCAGCAATCACTATTATTGCAGTCGCTATAATAGCATCACTATAATTGACTCACTGAAATTGCAGCACTGAAATGACGTGCTACCATGACATCTTAGAGAGAAAAAAAACAACATTTTATACCATGGTGTGAAATATCCTTTGATCCTTGGGAAAGCAGGAAACCACACAAGATCAAAGGAAAGGCTTGATTAAAGAGAGTCATATTGGGAATTTTTTTTTTGCTGATGTCACCTTATTTAATATACCTCCTGATAGGACATCCTGTTTATATAATTTTTATATTCTAAAGGGAGGAGCTAGATGGCATCATAGAAGGGTGGAGACACAAAGTTTAAACTGTATTCTGTATTTCCACTGAGACACATTCCTTTTTGGACTCCTAAGAAACAAGATCTCAGATCTAACTAAGGCACTGGTAGAGGTATACATTAGATAGAAAAAGTCTAACTGTATGTTGGTAGGAGTTTGCACTTTTCCTTGTTTCTTTTAAGTGATTGTATGCTTTGTGATATAGTGTTCTGTGTTTACATTTTACATATTTTTATCCATTTTTAAGTAAACCTCTTATTTTAAAGAGACTGCCTGGTGTGTCTTCCAAGTTCTTTCATTTGCATGTGATGTATGGAGGGTTACGATTGACAGCTGTTCATAAGCTTAATGGTGTTGCCAGACTGGGAAAAGGTAAGACTATACCTAAGGTCTTTAATAGAGTTTTAAGGGTTCATTTTGGATACCTGGTTAGGTGCCCTTAGGTGAAAGATATCTGGAATCCCCCAAAGAGCAGATTATCTGACCCTGTACATTTGGGTACGCTAGCATAAGGTTCACAGTTTGAATCGCCCCAGAACTTGAGACTAGAGGTGATTCGGACCCACAAGCAGACAGGAGGGTTACCCTGTTCTGTTACCTGTTCACAATACTGCACTCGGAGGTTGGCACTGTGGGAGCAGAGGGCCTGACCTGCTGAGCGGGTTTGTGACAGGGAATACCAAGTGAAAGTGGTCCATCCACATCAACCGAAGTAAAGCAAATCGGCTCAAATGAAACAGAGCAAGTCACAGAAACAGATCTTGACAGACCAACTGAAAGGGAAGAAAGCACAGGTAGTGATAAGGTACAAAGCTCAACAAATGACTGGGTACAGGGCTCCTCAATTGACAGAGAATCAGTCTCAGAAGAGAGGAAGGGTCAAGACAAAGGATGCAAAACCTCTAGGGGGATAACAAGTCCATGAGGGTGCAGCAGAGCCCTTGGAAGAAGCAGAGTCAGTGGACAAGTCCCATCACAGTCTCTCTACAGATAGTACTGGTACAAACCAGAAAAGTGTGTCCAAAATTCTGCGGCTTGAAAATAAGCAGCAGGTAGAATCATTCGAGTTCACAGGAACCCCTAGGATTAATGTTCCTTTGCCTAATAACCTAACACCACTTCACTGTTTCCAAATATCTTTTTGGAACAGCCTGATGGTAGTGACAGCATTACAAAAATTATTTGCACAAAAACTAACCAATATGCCTAACAATTCTTGTCTAGCGGTATCCAAACCAAATTTTCACATACTTCTTCGTGGAAACCTGTGTATTCCTCTGAAATGTATGGGTTGATTAGTATTTTCCTGTTGACTGGGTTGGTAAAAAAAACAACACATGCAACTTTCAGCTTACTGGTTTACAGACCCATTCCTTTCCATGCCTGTGATGTACACACTTATGATCAGGGACAGGTGGGGTTACCAGACGTCTGGTTTTACCTGGACATGTCCTCTTTTAAGATCTTAAATTTCATCTGGGTGGATTTTTCTTTAAGTGCTGTTTTATCCAGGTTTTGGGCTTGGCACTCTGAGCTAGTTGTTTGTTGCCAAGCAACCATCTGAATTGCAAGTGGTCCCGCGCAGCTGCAGGCGAAAAAAAAACCCCTGAATGCTCATGTCATGCGCTGTCCAGCCTTGCTATCTGTGCATGACAGCGTATTCTGTTTTCACCTGTGCATGAGATTTAGACAGTGATTCAGTGCAGAATGTGATGGAATTGCCAGCACCTGAATCCGTCCTGGGACCCAGTCCTGAGACTCCCAGAGGACCGCCCCCCCCCCCCCACTGGCAAATACAATCTTGAACCTGCTCTGTGACTGAGACAGACTGCAGCAGCTGCAGCCTCATAATGACCCAGCTGTGTGGAGTTTCCCAACTTGTGAATTTGAGAGGTGTGGAACAGTGCCGATTTATTTGGTAAGCTGATTGATCTGAGATGCTGCTCAAAATGTACATCGATGCTGGGGGGAGCGCAGATGTTAAGATTGATCTAGTGTTTTTTTTTAATTAGAATTTGTTCTGATGATGATGATGATGGCCTGATCCTCGCTCAGGCTCTCGCTCTGCTCCATCCCTTGTCTTTCTTACTGCTGTCAGTAGTAGTGTCCAGCGACAAAATGAATGGGATGTCAGTCTGTCATTCTTAGTTCATGTACTGTAGCTGTCAAGTGAGTTCTGGACCCTGTACAAATTCAACTGCTTGCTCCGAGTCTGACCTGAGAGGGTGGAGCGGTGAGGGTGGGAGTAGGAAGCTGGCTGCTGCTGGCTGCTGTGCCACCTCCACTGTAACTGTCTTGAGGGGGCAGGGCTGTGTCTGCATTGCAATCCATCCTGGGCTATGGGCATGGCTGAGGGCGAGGGGGAGTGGGGGACTCACTCTACGTGCAGCTCAGCCCCGAGTGCAGCTAGAAATGCAGAGGTAACGAGTGTCCTTTTTTTGGCATCCCAAAATCTGGTAACCCTAGGGCAGGTTCATGAATGTTCTAAAATTCCTGCATTTTGTGGATAATGAGAATGTTGCAGCATCCCCTGACAAACTTTAGAAAATCAGAACTGTCTTAGATTTTCTGTAGAACAGTTTTTTTTTTAATTTTCAAGCTGCTCCACAGAAACCCCACAGAGCAGCCATCCTTACTGATCTGATCAGAAATGATACTTACAAAACTTTGCCACAGTTGACACATAAAATCAGAAATATGGTTATTAAAATTCATATCATTACATTAGGAGAACATACACGCGTAACCCAGGATTTTCTTCAAAAGAGGGCATACACTGTATAAACAGTAGCAATAGTAGTTATAGATTTTCAAGCATGTATTAGCTAGCATTAGTCATAGTGGGACTAGGCCTAGGAATAGAAAAATGGTAGTACATGCAACTTTCAGCTTACTGGTTTACAGACCCATTCCTTTCCATGCCTGTGATGCACACACTTATGATCAGGGACAGGTGGGGTTACCAGATGTCTGGTTTTACCCGGACATGTCCTCTTTTTAAGATCTGAAATTTCGTCTGGGGAGATTTACCATAGTCACATCTGAACTGTTGCAATCTAGATAGCTCAACCATAAAGCACATAGATTAAGACAACCTCTGATCTTACACAAATAATTCCTTCATTATACGTAGTTTATGAACTTGAAGTAAGTTCTGCTACAAATATTCTAACATTTATAAACACCTTAAAACGTTAGCATAATTATATAACCATGATCAACAAACTCTCATCTGAACTAACTGATTGAACACTGGATAGAGAGTATTAAACTGATTTGAAAATTAAATGTCCCAATAGTTGGTGCATAGGGAAATGTCCAAAAGTCCAAAATGATTTAATATATGAAAGTCCAGCATTTAGAGCAAGCAACCATGAGCAAGAATCATGCAGTCAGCGTCATTACCGGTGATCACATGTCAAACTTGCCAAAATCACTAATTAGTGCAACACACTAAGGAAGCAGATTTCATCCCTCCATAATATATGGGGGTCTTACTAGCCCCATGATGATGTCAGCACCTCCGTTCCCCACATCATGCGCCACCAATTACAGTTCCAAGTGCTCACACCCCTTTTCAGGATTCACATGCTGAGTCCAAGTCAGCTGGCTGCTCTGATATCCCAGAGTCTTTTGTAATTTGGAATACAAACTTACTAGTATCCTGTGGATCACCAAATAATGTCGACCTTCCCAGTGTACAGTGCCTTCAGAAAGTATTCACCCCCCTTGGATTTTGTCACATTTTGTTGTGTTACTACCAGAATTTTTAATGCATTGAAATTATTTTTTTCTCCCTTGATTCACACAGCATACGTATCACCCTTATGGGGCATGTCCAATAGACCCAGGGCTGTTAAGCAAGCCTAGTTTGCTATTACTCAATATCTGTATATGTATGATGTCTCTATGTAAGCACCATTGTATAACACTAAGCAATGATGTATGTTTTCTTGCATAATCTGTGTGTTTGTCCAGATGTGGAGCCTTTGCAAAGGAGTCTCAGACTCAAAGGTTGTACTTCCGAAACTTTAATAAATAAATAAATAAATACTCAACAATTTAAAGGGGCCAAAATATTTTTATTGTGTAACAAAAATTTATGAAACATTAAAAACTGAAATATCTTGTTTACTTAAGTATTCACCCCCCCTGAGTCAATACTTTGTAGAAGTGCCTTTGGCAGCAATTACAGCTTTGAGTCTTTCTTGGGTATGTCTGTATCAGCTTTGTACATCTGGATTTGGGGATTTTCACCCATTCTTCCTTGCAGATTTGCTTAAGCTCTGTCAAGTTGGATGGGGAGCATCGGTGAACCGCGATCTTTAAGTCTTTCCACAGATTCTCAATGGGATTCAAGTCTTGGCTTTGGCTGGGCCACTCAAAGACATTCACCTTGTTGTTCTGAAGCCACTCCAGTGTTGCTTTGGCTGTATGCTTGGGGTCATTGTCCTGTTGGAACGTAAATCTTCGCCCCAGTCCAAGGTCTATTGCAGACTGATGCAGGTTCTCCTCAAGGATGTGCCTGTATTTGGCTCCATTCATTGTTCCCTCTACCCTGACAAGTGCCCCAGTCCCTGCCACTGAAAAGCATCCCCATAACATGATGCTGCCACCACCATGCTTCATGGTAGGGATGATGTTACACGGGTGATGAGCTGTGTTCGGTTTGCGCCAGGCATAGCGCTTTGCATTCAGGCTCAAGAGTTCAATTTTTGTTTTATCAGACCAGAGAATCTTTTGCCACATGGTCTCAGGGTCTGCCACGTGCCTTCTTGCAAACTCCTGGCATTCTATTATGTGGCCTTTTCTCAGGAGTGGCTTCCATCTAGCCACTCTCCCATAGAGGCTACATCTGTGAAGTGCTGCAGAGATTGTTGTCCTCTGGACAGGTTCTCCCATCTCAGCCATGGAACTCTGTAGTTCTGTCAGGGTGGTCATTGGGTTCTTGGTCACTTCCCTGACCAAGGTCCTTCTTGCCTGGTTGCTCAGTTTGGGAGAATGGCCTGCTCTAGGAAGAGTCTGGGTGGTTCCGTAATCTTTCCATTTCCTAATGATGGACTTGACTGTGCTCCTGGGAACTTTCAACACCCTAGAAATGTTTTTATACCTCTCCCCAGATCTATGCCTCCTCACAATTCTATCACGGAGTTCTACGGACAGCTCCTTGGTCTTCATGGTAGAGTTTCTGCTCTGACATGCACTGTCAACAGTGGGACCTTATATAGACAGGTGTATTTCCTCTGAAAACATGTCAACCATTTGAACTGACCACAGGTGGACTCCATTCAAGTTTTAGAGTGCTCTCACAAGGAAATTGGATGCACCTCAGCTCAATTTGGAGTGTCATAGCAAAGGGGGTGAATACTTATCAAATCAAGACATTTCAGGTTTTTATTTTAAATTACATGTACAAAAAATTCCAGAAGTTTCATTCCACTTTGACATTATAGAGTAATTTGTGTAGATACATGACAAAAAAATCCCATATAAATGTATTTTAATTTGAGTTTGCAACATCACAAAATGTGACAAAATCCAAGGGGGGTGAATACTTTCTGAAGGCACTGTAAATGTTTAAGCTTGGCCCGGTATTTATTGCAATGCATGCGTCATGCTTAGAGATTTGAGCATAGCTCTCAATCTGTTGAAAGATTTTCTATGACTTTGAGTTGCAAAACTCAGGTCCGGAAAGACTGTTATCCTGGTTTCTTTATCCATAGTAATGGTCCATGTTTTCTTACCACCTCCATAATCCTATCCCTATCTTGAGCCCCTGCAATGATAATCAGAAAAGTCCTGGGAGAGTCATTTGGCAGATATTTTCTGGGGGTGATTCTGTTAGCCCTCGAGATTCCAGGCACCCAGTCCAGGCCCAGTGTGTGTTTTAACCAGGTAGATGCAGAGATTATATGGTTATCCCCTTCTAAAGCTTCTGATAACCCTAGGATCCTCAAATTAGGTGCTCTAGAAAATTTTTCCAAATCCTCCAGTCTATATCTGAGCACCAGAGTTTCTTTAAGGAAGCTGGTGGTAGTGGTGGCCACCCTCATCGCAGCTCTGGTGGCTTCCTTTGAATCTGCAATGGCTGCTGCCAGTTGCTACTCACATAAAGTCACTGTGTTTGTAAGTTGGTGATTTTCTGGTCTAGAGTGGCTACCCTCAGGTCCAAAGCTTTTATTTCCAGAAGCACATCATGTAGGGTACTCTCTGACTCACTCAAAGTCGATGATGCTGGTGTTGGTGCTGCAGCAGCCACGGCCTGCTTTCCCTTCTTACCTCCACTCTCGCCACCACATTTATTTGGATTTCCCATCATTTTGCTCACTCTAAATCACAAACTGGCTCAGTATGCGATCCGTGCTTGCAGGTCTGAGAAGCTTTATAAAATGTTCCATGTTTTAGTATATTAAAGTAGATCGAGGAAGATTTTGTGGGAGGTCTGAGGAAGCATGACCTTCCTTGATGGCTGCTGGCTCAACCCCATCTTTTTGCAGAACAAGTTTATGACAGCATATACCCCTTCCAGATATATCAGTATAGATTAATCTGTTTTATTGTTCACAGGTCATTTGGGATTTAAACAATACAGGCCCTCGAAATGTTCCAGATTTGGCATCAAAATCTATGAGCTATGGGAAAGCTATTCAGATAATGGTGGGATGGAAGGCTACGTGTGGAATTATGTTGAGTATGCAGATAAAAACAATGTACCAAATATAACACTGGCCCAGACTATTACAGGCCCTGGGGAGGACATTATGGAACAGATTGCTCGTCCAGACAGAGAAGATAATCTTGAAGTAACAGTAGAGGTTGTGAACAATGCCTCAGCACCAGCGATGGAGCAAACAACTCATGACATTGTAATTCAGTTGTTAGGTCCACTTGCAGGACGAGGGTACATTCTTTTCACAGACCACTTTTACTTCAGCCCCAAACTTGTGCGGCACTTGCAGGTAGTGAAAACAGAATACTATGACACCATAAATAAATCACAATTAGGACTACCATCACAGTTTTGTGATGCCCAGCTTGATGTTGGAGAGAGTATTTCTGTGTTGTGGAGGAGTGTCCAAAATGAGAGTAATCATGTGGTGAGCAAGGCCCAAGAAACCACAGACTGTATACATGCTGACTGCTGTGCATAAGGGTGACATGATATCATACAGTACCATACGTGATAGAACTCCCAAGATCAATCCTGATGCGATAATACAGTACGACAGTAAGATGGGAGGGGTAGTTGTCAGTGATCAAATGCTGAAGAACGACCAATGCATTCAGAAAAACCAAAAAGTGGTACAGTACAAGAAATCATTCTTCCACCCAGCTGATACTGCCGAGTTCAATTCTTTTGTTATTTACAAGAAAAAGGGCGATAAAGGCTCTCACTACCACTATGTTGCTCAGCTCATGGAAGCGCTTGTGGAATCCTACCTTTGCAATGCTCCTGCAAACTACAGATACCTGTCAGGTGCAGGCACAGAAGTACGTCTTGTTGCCAGGCACTTTGCTGCAAAAAAATCGCTCCTACACCAAACAAACTCTGGTCAGAGCCGCAATGGTTGCCAATGCATTACTGTGATAAAAGATGTATTTATTTGAAAGGTTTCAGCACAAAAAACATACTGAGCTGCTAACTGCTTGTTTTCAGATGTGTCCTGGGGAAAGGGGAAAACGATAAAAGATACAAAAAATAAAGAATATAAAATATGTAGAAATGGAATAAATATAACACAAGTAAACAGGACAGTTATGCCTAAAAATAAATGGACAAAAAAGTTACCAAGTAATAAGTTGTGGAACTGACCAAAGAACAATTAAATAGTTATCAGCTTAACAAAATAAAAACAAGCATTTGTCAATGCCGAATGTTGCTTGCTTCCATGTGCTGTTTAGGTATTTGGAAGTCATTGGAGTGCAAATATTGAAAATTGCGAACTTCTGAGCGTCGCGTGAGAACCTGCATAGCAGCGCTAATAAAACAGTCATTGATAGAAATTTTCACGAAATGTTCAACATAGCCATTTTAAGACCTCTGGTCATGAACAGTGTCAGTGTGATTTGTTAATGTGTCCCATACATTGAGTTTGCACACAGTAACCACGCCATTGTGCGCTACATATGGAAACATCGCTTTGGGCAGGATGTGAAAATGACAGCTATACTGCTCATAAGGAAGTGTGGTAAAATGGCAATGTTGAAAATCTGGAGTGGAAATATTGAAAATTCGCCAAACCTCTATCGCGTGGGAACTGTGCAACGCACTCATGTAAAACAGTCATTTTTAAGAATTGTTTCACCAAATTTTCAACATTGCCATTTTAAGATCTCTGCTCATGAACAGTGACACTGTGATTTTCTTAATGTGTCCCATACACTGAGTTCACACTGACTTCGCCATTGTGCGCTACATGGGCCGAAACATATTTTGAGCAGGATGTGAAAAATGACAGCTGTACTGCTCATGAGGAGGTGTGGTAAAATGGCAATGTTGAAAATCTGGAGTGAAAATGTTGAAAATTTGTGAACTTACGAGCCTGCGTAGGAACTGCGCAACGCACGCTCGTAAAACAGTCATTTTTAGGAATTTTTTCACCAAATTTTCAACATAGCCATTTTAAGACCTCTGCTCATGAACAGTGTCACTGTGATTTTCTTAATTTGTCCTATACATTGATTTCGCACATCGACTGAGCCATTCTACGCTACAAGTGGAAACACATTTTAGGTGAGATGTGAAATGACAGCTGTACTACTCATAAGAAGGTGTGGTAAAATGGCAATGTTGAAAATCTGGAATGAAAATATTGAAATTTAAGTGAACTTACGAGCCTGTGTAGGAACTGCATAGCATACGCTTAAATAAAACAGTCATTTTGGAATTTTTGGACCAAATTTTCAACATGGGGCTTTGGGACCCTTCTCATGAATTATGTCACTGTCATGGTGGTATTCAGGCCGAAGGGTGATTTCACAGTCACTGCACAGTCACTGCATAAAATCACCCTTTGGGCCTGAACTGCTCATGACAGTATCATTCATAGAAGTCTAAAACCCCATGTTGAAAATAATTAAAATTCCCAAAAAATCCCTGAGATATGCAATAAAAGTTGAACCCCTCCTATCTAGCCCATTATACAGCTTACGGCATTTCCTCAGTTAGCGGTCGGCTTTGAAGAGTGCAGGCGTGTTCCGGTCCACGAAGATTGTCGCTGGAGTCCAGAGGTAAGTATGGGGTGAGGGGTGTGGGGAGGCTGAGTACGCAGTGGGTGGGTGCGGGTTGTGGGAGGGGGTCAGGAGGCGCTGCTGCGGAACGTTTTGTTTTACAGGTTTAAAACAAAAAAAGCGTCGTGGGACCGTTTGCCACGCTGGGGTGGGCTCCCAGCATGGCATAGAGGCAGGGGGCCGTTCAGCGACGGGGATTGGGCACCCTGTCGGCCAAAACTGATTGCCACGCTGGGGTGGGCTCCCAGCGTGGCACCAGCTATGGGGGAGGGACGACAGCATCTCAGCCGGCGGGATTGGGCACCGTGGGCTACACAGGATGTGCGGGCGTGGCACGCCCAAGGGCAGGGGGTGAGCCACGCTTATCGGTGCTCACTGAAGCGTAGCTCCCCTTTCACTCAGAGTTACTGCATTTTGGAGCGGGTCACAGACAGCTCCAAAATGCATTGGCTACAGGGCTGCGCCTGCCAGCTTACTGACTGAATTGGAGGAGGAGGTGACACACCTCCGAAATCTCCGATGATGGCACTATGTTTCTTGCACATGCGTGCAAGCAACATAACTAGGAGAATGACTAATACTGGGGAAGAGGTGTAGACTTAATGTGTGCCTTATTTGTACTTGAATTATTGTGATGTAAAAGTCTCACATTTACACCACAATATTAGAGAAAACAAAACCACAAGCATCGAGGCAATGCAGTAAACAGTGTTTTTGGTTCCGGACATAACACCCCCTTGAAAATGTACACAGCACACACGCACGCACACGACAACACACACACACACACACACACACACCTCTTACCATAGTTGTTCACACACAAAGGGTGTGACTGTGATTAACAGGATAGGGCAGCTGAGCTGCAGTATTTCATTTTCAGCAGGGTCCTGCTTTTACACATTTGTACCGTGTGTTTAGTAGGGTTAGCACAGCTAAAATGCAAAAATCCCATTGGTACCGGGATCCTACTTTTGTATATTTATACAAAGTAGTTACCCAGGATAGGTCAGTTAACATGCAGTACCTCATTTCAGTGAAGTCCTGATTGTACCAATGGTTACAATGTATCTTCCCAAGAGTGACCAGATGAGATACAATATCTTGTTTTCAGAAGGATCTTGCTCATGGTGAATGCAGGTAATTTACACAATTTGTCATTTCAGTGGAAGATGGGGATTTATGATGTCAGCATGGGAATACGGAGCTGGTGAGGTGCTGACATCCTAGAGATTATCCTAATGTTGTTTACAATTTATTTACCCAGGACAGCTCAAATGAGTTGCAGCATCTCATTTTCAGTGGAATCCTGCTTCTACATTCAGAGTGAAGTACAATAGCCCCTGATACAGAACTCTGGAGCACAGACAGAAGCAGTGTTGGTTTAGCAACAACACATTGACCACAATACAATACAATCGCAATGCAAAAATAAATCAAAGAAAGACCAAAGGAGGGATACTGAAGCTTAATAAAGGGGAGGGAATGTGGGTAGAGGGTGACAATAAAAAAGCAGGGATACTGAACGAATATTTCTGCTCAGTATTCACAAAGGAAGAGGAGGGGGAGGTGCCTAAACCAAACAAGAGAAACACTCTGAAAACGAGGGTCGATACCAGTCCATTTACAGAAGAAAGGGTTCTGAAAGAACTAATAAAATTGAAGGTGGACAAAGCAATGGGGCCTGATGGGATTCACCCAATAATTCTAAAAGAACTAAGGGTAGAACTAATGACACCACTGACTACTCTCTTTAACAAATCATGGGAGGTGGGGTGGTACCTGAGGACTAGAGGAGGGCAGATGTGATTCCTCTTCACAAAAGTGGGAGCAGGACAGAGGCAGGAAACTACAGACCAGTTAGTTTGACCTCAGTGGTAGGTAAAATGATGGAATCACTTCTGAAGGAAAGAATTGTTGAGTACCTAGAGGCCAGTGGGGCACAGAACCCAAGGCAGCATGGATTCACGAGGGGATGGTCGTGTCAGACGAATCTAATAGATTTCTTTGACTGGGTGACAAAAGTAGTAGACCAGGGAGGGGCTGTGGACATGGCTTATCTAGATTTTAGCAAGGCATTTGATACAGTCCCACACAAAAGATTAATACACAAGTTAGCCAGCCTTGGAGTGGGTCCCAAGGTGGTAGCCTGGATAAAAAATTAGCTAGACAACATGATGCAAAGGGTAGTAGTAAATGGAGTCCGCAGTGAAGAAAGGAGGGTTACTAGTGGGGTACCACAGGGTTCAGTACTGGGACCGGTCCTTTTTAATGTCTTTATAAGTGACATTGCAGAGGAACTGGAAGGAAAAGTATGTCTCTTTGCAGATGACACAAAGATCTGCAACAGGGTTGATACACCAGATGGAGTGGAAAGGATGAGAAGGGACTTGGCAAGGTTGGAGGAATGGTCAAATGTATGGCAGCTCAGATTCAATGCAAATAAGTGCAAGGTAATGCACCTGGGAAACAAAAACCCAGGGCAAGAGTACACAATGGGGGTGAGATACTGACAACAGTAAAATGGAAAGGGACCTGGGGGTAATTATATCAGATGACCTAAAGGTTAGCAAGCAATGTGAGAAGGCAGTAAGGAAGGCTGGGGGGATACTGGGATGCATAGGGAGAGGCATCAATAGTAGAAAACAGAAAGTTGTTATCCCTTTGTACAGACAGTTGGTGAGACCCCATCTGGAGTACTGTGTGCAGTTCTGGAGACCCCATCTCCGCAAAGACATAGACAAAGTAGAGGCTGTTCAGAGGAGGGCAACCAAAATGGTGCAGGGTCTGCACCAGAAGACATACGAAGAAAGACTAAATGAGCTTAATATGTATACTCTTGAGGAAAGAAGGGAGAGGGGGGACATGATAGAAACTTTCAAGTATCTCAAGGGAATTAACAAAGTCCAAGAGGGTGGCATCTTTCAGAAAAAGAGATGTGCAAGAACAAGGGGGCACAATTTGAAGATAGAGGGGGAGCTCAGAGGTAATGTGAAGTATTTTTACAGAGAGGGCTGTGGATGCATGGAACAGCCTCCCTGAGGAGGTTGTGGAGTCAAGAACAGTGGGGGGAATTCAAGAATGCATAAGACAGACATAAGGCAGTCCTAGTGAGGGGGGTAGGAGGAAGTAAGCTGTTGGTTAGTTAGGATCTGCAGCTTATCTGTTAGGTAGGAAAATGGGCAGACTAGGTGGGCCAAGTGGTCCTTATCTGCCGTCAAATTCTATGTTTCTATGTTTAAAAGTTAAACTTTTGTTTATGATTTTGGTTACATTAACAGAGTACTTTAGCAAGCTGTTTGGTTAGTTGGCTGTTACAAAAAAAAGAGAAACTCGACACTTGGAATAGGCTGTCAGTGTTGGCATCAAAAACTAGCCCTACATACAGAATCAGACAGAAGTAAGTGTGTGTATGTGTGTTGTGGGGAGGGGTTGTGTGTACCGTGTTGCTTACCAACTTCCCCCCACCAATGATCTTTAAAATAAAAAAAACAACAACAAAGAAACAGGCACCTGCAACAAGGAGAAAAATGTTGCACGACATAAAGGGCCCAATTCATAAAGTCGAAAGTTTGACACAAGGTGCCTGCGTCAATGGGATTTGATGCAAGTAGTACCTTGTGCCAGAAATTGCACCACACATGATTCAGCAAGGCAGGCTGTGGCAATGTTGGATACAGTTGTGACAAACAAGGCCTGCACCAGCTCTGCGCCATATCCGGGGGTGCACCATGGTGCTAGGGGGCTTGTGCTAGATGCAAGTTGCAGTATCCCCTTCAGAGGGATTCAGTACCCCATCCACAGGGCGCACAGGCCAGGACAGTTACACCAGCCCGGGACTGGTCTAATGGCTGTTGTACCACCCTCATAGCCATCGCTGTGCTGGATGGACCCTGTGCTGCCACTCGCCTACGATATCCTGCACCACCACAGCACCCAGAGACGTCCAGGGTGTGGTGCCAGCAGGGCCACCCCCCTTGGTGCCTGACATGTGATCCCCCCAGGTAACCACAGGCACAGCAGCGGCCATGCAGTGTCCCATGCTGAGGAATTATTGCCACCCCCACCACCCACCCATCCTCTACCTGTCATCCTCTGCCTCTGGTGCTGCCTGCATGACCCCACCAGCTTCCAGGTGGGTGTCTAGCACTGGGCGCCAGTGCTGCCTGACCTTGCCACAGCTTGTGTCAAACATCTCCTGTGTGCCTTACATTTGGTGCACAGCAATATGTGCCACAAGCTGTGGGAGTTTGGCGCTGAGACCCCTCCTGATAGTGAATCAGGCACAGGGTCCATAGCACACCAGAGATCAGTGCAAGCGGCTGTTTGACACGACTTGTGCCTATCTCCTCCGGACCTTCCTGAATGAGGCCCAAAGGCTTTAGTTTAAAAATGTCTCGAGTTTGGCCTGTCAGCGCAGCAGTTGTATTTTCGCTTGTGACGCTGGTGACCCGGGTTTGGGAATGGACCAGGGACATCGGAGGGCTGGCTGGGGGAGAAGGATGAAACGTCCTAAGGACTGCTGTCCTTCTCCGGTGGGGGAGCAGGGTTAATGTCCAGTGCTTGACGGACCCCTGGTGGAGGCTGGGGGTACCACAGTGACCGGCATTAGAGCGTGGATCAGGGGGGCAGGACAGATGCTGGACGTCATTGCATGTCCCTGCCTCCTAGAAACAGCACACAAAATCACTTCCTGCTGACAGCCCTAGATGGTGCCTGCCTTGGCCTTCATCAGCCTCCAGGATCAGCCCTCAGACCTAGTCCCATCGTGCGGCGCTGTTAAGGGGCCAGCACCGCAACCCTACCTTGGGGGGCAAGCCAGGGGGTATCTGAGGGTCGCAGTCTCATATGGAGGTGGAGGCCAGGGTCCGTGACCAGGTAGAGGTGCCGGGCCGTCAACAGTGGGGGCAAAAAGCATAATAAATTAAACGAAAAAAAAATGTCTCTAGTTAAAACTGAAGCCTTGTTCTGATGACCCACTGCATTCTTCCTGAAATGTGAAACTTGAAGCTGTATTAACCCTTGCTGTGCCATGGACTGATATAACAGTCAGTCCAGAATTCCTATACCTTCTAATTCTGTTAGTAACGGCAGTCTAAGGGTTAAACTTTCTTTGCAGCAAGGTAGGTCATGTCCTGTCTTCTTTAGTTGAGTGGTTTCACACTTGTCAGCGAGCAGTTTTATGTTTGATGGGTCAGGTCTCAATAAAACTAACAAAAATTACTGGAAGCAATAACACACGACACTCATTCTTGTTACCAACATGTTTTTATTTCAAGACCTCATGAAGAAAATAGTGTAGTGGTGGTGGTGGGGGGGGGGAAGGGAGGAGCTGCACTGTACTGAATGGACAGGACATAGTGAGATGTTATTCAGCTCCAATCCGTGGAAGCAGAAAGGCAGTGCTGTGTTATGAAACATTCCAGACATTCCAGAGCCCCCTTTCTCTACTGATGTAATCGCAATACATCAGCATGGCCCTGTTATACAGCTGTAAAAAGAAGAACCTAACCAGACATTGCAGGGTTTGCTCTGCTAAGGCCTTGGACTCCCTGACAGCCAGTGGCTCAAAATGTAAGAGAGAAACATGTTGAGGAGCTTCTGAAACTCAATACTGCTGTCCTGACTACAGCAATCCACCTTGCGTGGGAAGCTGCTTCAAAATACATCACACAGCAAAGGGTTATGGATAACCAGACAAACCCTCATCTTCTACTTCAGAGTAAAGAAACATTTCATAACCTGGTGCTTGGATTAACTAGTGTTGTCCAGTGTTACAGCTGGTACACTGTTTTCACCATATTCACTGTGTCTAAATCTGCACTAACAGATGTTAGAGAGCTTTGAAACTTTTTTTCTCAGTTATCTGTCTCCAGCACAGACACGTTACTTTGAATGCATGATGTGAATGCATTTTCAGATATCTTGCCTTTTTAATATTGAACACAGTTATCCAAGTACTCATGTCAGTCACTAAGATGTTTCTTCTAACTGTATTGGCTATATTCACTACGGCTAAATTCACTCTTCGTTGAAATCAACAGGACTAATTTTGGAAAGTTGTTCTCGTTCATCTAAGACACTTCTGAGATTGTCTAAGCAAACCTTCATCTAATACAGATGTTATTTGTTACTAACAAGTCAAGGGGCAGAATATCACAAAAATGGTACACAAATATGGTTCTGTTTGGGTGTTGGACAGTTCTGAAGTTCTACACCAAGTTTATAGTTATAAATGCATTTCAAATTGTTAGAAGATGTATGATCACAAAACTTCATGTCACGAATGAAGAAAAGACATGTTCCTGAAAGTATTAGGGTATTTAATGCTTTTATTGCACTTACAGTAGTCTCCACCTAGTACAAAGATTTGCATTACAATTCATGACAATTGACCAAAAATGGTACAATATTTTGTAACAGATTCACACAGTACATTGATGTAGTGAGATGTAAAAAAAGATATACCATGAAAATATAACTTTAATTTCTTGCATTAGTAGCCAGACTATTAAAAAAACATAATCTGAGTTACAGTTATCTTGTTTTCTCAACATGCAGTGAATAACATGTGGACTGGACAGAAAAAATCATAACTGGAAATCGCCTTTTTTGGGGTACATATACAAGACTGTACTGTGCGTTTTCCTTCAATAGAAAGACAACAATTTTACATCTGGGTGCAGCTAGTGGACCTATTATATTCTGAAAATGTCATTATATCTCAAATAGGAAAAAAAGATACAAGGATTTTTTTTTTGTTCCCAATTGTTTAACCAGGTGAGACTCACTAAGCTGAAAGCTTGTTTACAGGTGCAACCTGGGAGCACAGGGAAGTTAAGTGACTTGCTCAGGGTCACACAGTATGCAAGTGGGGGCTGTGGAATTCAAACCCAGGTCTCCAGATTAGCAGATCAGAGCCTTAAACCATTGTGCTACACTGCCTCATATAACTCAGATTTACATATGGGGTCCAAATGCCAGCAAGATCACCAGCAGGGTGTCGAAATTAATACCAGTGACCAGCAGTTAAAGGGCTAAGGAATTTCATTCAAAAACTCAATAAATTGCAAGATTTTTTTTTTGTGGAGAAAGGTGAACATTGTGGATTTTACAATAACATTGCAGGTGCAATTTTCCAGTGCCCCTGGAATCAATGTTTCCCCATGATGATATACTGAGATATCATCATGGGCCAAAGACCATTTCAGCCAATCAGCTTCTAGGATTCCTCCTATCCCCTTAACTGTCTGAGCTACATGATCAGGATTGTCCTAACCATTTAATTATCTGAGCTACATGATCAGGATTGTCTTGCCCTTTAGAGTATGTGTTGAACTTCCATTATTTCCTTGGGTTGCTCTGCCACCTAGTGGAGATTACTTGCATCTCTAATTTGGTTGCTGTTATTCTGTATTGTACTCTTCACCTGTCATCTCTGCCTTTGCAAATTATTGGCAGTTCTTTTTGCAGACTTCATACCTTGCACCACTGGATATTTCGTATTCTGTATTGCTTTGTTCACTTTTTAATATTTGTGTATGCATTTGTCACTTTCATTTGTCATTTCTTCCGATGAGTACTTGGTCGAACCTGGAAATGAGCCCTGGCTCAGTGTGCCTTTTCTGGTCATAGGACTTGCAGCTATAACAAAAGATGCCAAAAAGTAAGGCCAAAAATAGCAAGAAACAATTTAATGTATAAATTCAAACCTTTACAGAAATACAAGTGTGCAGCATGTGTGCAGCACTTGTATTTTCGTTAGGGAAGTACCAATTGTGCTGAAAGGTACCAGATATGTACAGTATGAAACACTGTAACTGAAAACATACACTGTGGTACAAATGGAACATACGTGCATATACTGCACAACCATACACGATTTGCTTCTCAATCCAGCCCTAGAGTTAAACCTTTAAAAATTAAAAACATGGGCCGGCCCGGTGGCGCTGAGGGCTGAGGTGCTGGTGCCTTACCTTGCGCTACGCCAGTGACCCATGTTCGGGAATGAACACGAGCCATCAGGGGTCAGCAGGGGAGGAGAAGGATTGAGCATCCGATGGACTGCTCTCCTTCTCCAGGGAGGGGGGTTCTTAGTGGTTGGCGCTTGCTTGCCCCCCCGGTGGAGGCTGGAGGACAGGGCGCCACACCAAAAGCAGGGGAGGAGTTGGGCCAGATGTCTGGAGGGAGCGTGTGCGGATGCGTACGCGCTCCACTCTGCTGATGTCATGGCACGGTCCCGACTCCTGGGAGAACAGGAGGAAAAAGATACCGCCGTGCAGGATGGCGGAGGGCGACTCGCAGGCTCCGCCCCTGGCTAGCCACGATGCTGGCCACGTAATCCAGTCCTCGGTGGGGGAGTTCCCCCCATGACCCCACCGGGGGGGTAAGCCCTGCAGCTAGATCAGCGTCGGCTGGTGGACGCCGGGGGACAGGGCTGGGGACGCCCTCCTGATACATGCCGGCGGTAAGGAGAAGAAAGTAATAACTCCAAAAAAAAAATTTGACTCTCTCTTCAGTTTAGTAGCCAGGAAAATAACATTTATAAGCCAGAACTCTTTGGTGCCTTTTTGCTGCCCCCTTCCTATTATAGACATATCCATGTTTGTTACCCAGACACCTTTTACACCCCATAGTGTACTTCAAAAACTGCATGATAAGAGCAACTAATACAACAGTACTTGATTTTATTTATTTAATATAATGTGTAATTCAAACAAAGTACATTTATATGATGACACCAGTAGGGAAGGATATAAGACAGTAAAAGTAACCAAAACCAATGGTCAGGGCCCCAAATGCTGCCCCCTCACCAATCAACTTGTGAGCCATGGCTGTTTTTGAGGTGCAGATTAGGAAGCATAGGAAAAACAGGAGCAGTTATAAAATTCACAAGTAGCGTATACAGGCAGTTCAAACAAAACAAAGTCCTTCCTCTGAGAGTATCTCTAATTCTAAATTTCAATCTGTCTCTCTCTCTCTCTCTCTCTCTCTCTAACAAAAGATTGCTCTCTTTTATAAGTAGTCTTTGCAGGCGGCCCATTGGCGCAGCATGAGGCTTCTGCTTCTGACACGGCGACCAGGTTTGGGAATGGACCCGGATCATCGGAGGGCTGGCGGGGGAAGGGATGGAGCATCCACGGACTGCTCTCCTTCTCGGGGAGGGTGGGCAACACTCAGAGCACTGAGGACTCCTGGCGGAGGCCGGGAGATCTCGCGCTGCCAACGTTCAGTATTGGGGGGGAGGCGGGGCAGACGCTGGCGTCATTGCACGTCCCCGCCTCCTCTGGGGAGAAAAAGGGGAAAAATGGAAGGTGGGCAGGACCACTGTGAGTATGAAGCCCTCCCTGGAGGACCTCACATCACCACCGCCACTGTGGGACCCCGACCAGTCACAGTTCTGGGGTCATGAAGGTGGCCGCAGACCCGCCCTCCGGGGGGTAAGCCGGGGGTGACCGAGGGTCCTTGGCAGCCATAGGTGGTGGTGGGGGTTTCCGGGGGCCATGACCAGGGAGGATGTATATGGTGGACCTGCCAGATAAAGAGAGAATAAAAAAAATAAATGAATAAGTAGTCTTTGCCTGGCAATTAATTTCTGCATCTGGAGCTCGTTAAGAGACATCCTGTTACTCACAAAATGTATTAGAGTTCTTGTCAGTTTATTTCCTGAGCAGGCTTGCAAATAGAACACTCTGCCCCAAGCTGGCCTCCTGTTGACAGTTTTGCAAACAAGCCTGAGGAATTAAAAAGGTCAAACTGCATCTCAAGGTTAACTCCTTGAGTTCCAAATAGCTTTCTGCTATCATTTCAACAACATAGCTATATACTGTACAGTTTCAAACCAAGCTATCCCAGTTTCGCACAAAGATTTACATTGATCTTTATAACTACATAAAGCAAGGGGAAGAAAAGATACAAACAGCAAGTGTAGGCAGGGAGATAGAGGGTTGGGGGGGTCGTGAAACCGTCAGAGTGATCAGTTCCTAGGTCTCACAAGAAAATTTGATTGCACAATCAGAAAATAGACCAAAAAGGAGAGGATAGAACATATTCTTGCTTTTAACTCTTTTTGCATAGCAAATGGAACAGGGTCTTATTCAACCCTGCCACACATCACTCTCTTTAAGAGGGAATCTATAAAAAAACCAAAAACATGTTTCCAAAACTTTCTTTTAATTAACTTTTTTCTTTGAAGATTACCTACCTTATAACTTGTACAGTTCTGCACACATGCAGTATCCCTTTTTACGTAACAACCAGTACAGCAGTTAAGTTAAACCTACACATTTTTTAATCTTCAGAATTCTCAATTCTTGATCCATATCTTGACAAAAAATCAGCACTGACAATCTCTTTTTCAGACTTGTGTATCACCGTGAATTTAAATGGCTATAGAACCAGGTACCAACTTGTGATTCTGGATTTTTTTTATCCTTCATTCGATTAAGCCAACACAGATGATTGTGAACTGTTAGAAGTACAAAGTCAGTTCCTAGTAAGTAAAACCTAAGGGACTCCATGGCCCACTTTGCTGCAAGGCATTCCTTTTCAATGGTGGAGTACCTTTTCTCTCTGTTGTGCAATTTCCTACTGATAAACAGAATAGGATGTTCCATCCCATCTATATTCTGACTCAGGACTGCATCTAGGCCTACCTCTGATGCATCTGTGTGTAACAAAAATTGTTTCTCAGCGTCTGGGTTTCTTAAAACAGAGGCTGGACATAATGCAGCCTTGATGGCCCGAAAAGCCTTATCACACTCTGGTGTCCATTTCATATTATTTGGGCACTGTTTCTTCATAAATTCAATGAGGGAGGGCAGCTAATTGAGCAAAGTTGGGAAAGACTAGTAGTGACTAGCCAGCCCAAAAAATGACCTGACATGTTTCTTTGTTTTAGGGACAGGACTATTAGTTACAGCTTCTGTCTTAGAAATCTCTGTTTTTACATCTCCATTTCCCAAAACATATCCCAAATATCTGGTTTCCTGCATGACCAGTGCATTTGGCAGTGTCAGTGGCTCAGTAGGCAGCACACTTGCCTCTGAGGCTGGGAGATCAGAGGGCTGTGGGTTCAGTTCCCACATCTGGCACTTGGGTTAATATCCTAGTACTGACACTGTGGTGTAGCATGAGAGGGGTGCTGCACTTCTGGGGTGCTGTCTTTTGGATGAGACGTTAAACTGAGGTCCCATCTGCCTGGATTGGTGGTCGTTCAGGTGGATGTTAAAGATCCCATGGCACTTATTGAAAAGAGTAGGGGAATTTCCCCGGTGTCCTGGCCAAATTTCCCTCATTCACTAAAAATACCACCAACAGCTTAATCTGGTTCAAGGTCAGTTGGCATTCATCTGTATCCCCCTCCCCCGGGTCGTGCCTGAAAATAGGCAGGATTTGTCTAGTGCACTTACCCGGTCGACAATACTAAATAAAATAAATAAATATTTGATAGGATTATTGGTCAGACTTGTCTTTTTTTTCTACATATACAGTTTTTCCTCCTCCAGCAGAGCTGGAAGGCAGCTCTGACTCCTCTCTCAGGGAAGTCTGCACTCCAGCCCTGACTCTCCCACACCCAACCCTTCCAGTAATCCCCCATGGGTTACCCCCCGTGACAAGGTGTCAACTTTCCTCTCCCCTGGAGACCAACATCCAGACTTCGGGGGGGGGCTGGTGCAGGTGCTGTGGGGCCATCATGGAGCCTAGCAGGTCCATTTTCTACTTTCTCCCCTTCCCTTGCCGCGGTTGCCCAGGTGTATGTGGAGGCATGCGCATATAGCAATCCGCGGCACCTTCCCTAGTCTAGCCACTTCCATCAGCACTGCCCTCAGGCCTCCACCTGGGGGCAGCCCAGCAGCGGGTGTGACTGGGTTCCCACCTGGTAGAGGAGAGCTGCCATGCGGCTGCTCAATCCATCTCCCTTCCTCCCCCCCGCCTCTCCCTCTCCGACAACCTATGCTTGTTCCTGAACCCAGGTCACCAGCTTGGCACGAGGTGTGGAGTCCAGTGTCTCAACCCTCAATGCCATTGAGCCAGCATAGACCTGTCATTTTGATGGATTGGATAACTAGTCATAGGTGTTTCAGGTGGCTTTTCCAGTCTGGACTGTACACCATGATATTGTCCTGGTAAGCAATACAATAACCAGTATGAGTGGCTAAAATTACATCCATGTACCACTGGAATGTAGCAGGTGCACCATGTAAATCAAATGGCATGGTGGTGAACTGATAGAATCCAACAGGAGTGGCAAATGTAGTCTTGTCTCTGGATTATTTAGCTACAGGAATTTGCCAGTAACCTTTGGTGAGATCGAGGGTACTGATGTACTTGGCACTTCCCAGTCTGTCCACCAAATACTCTATCCTAGGCATAGGATAACTGTCAAATCTGGTCATTTGATCAAATTTCTTAAAATCAAGACGGATTCTTACACCCCCTTCTTTTTATTTCAAGTACCATTAGTGACGACCAAGCACTTCTCAACTCTTCTATGATACCCAGTTCTTCCATTTTTTATATTTCCTTAACCACATCTGCTCTTAACTGCTCTGGTAATCAGTACATCTTTTGTCTGATAGGGTGAACATTCCCTGTCACTATTACATGTTTGAGCCCTTTTGCTGGGCTTGGCACTGTGGCAAAAGTACTGTTAAAGGTCTTTAGCAAATTATGAATTTCTGCGGTTTATTCAGAGATTAAGAAAACATTAACCTTTACAGCATCAGCTGTTACAGTTTGTTTCAGTCTATCATAAGTTATATCAATATCTCCTTTATCAGTATCTGGTAATACTAACACAGAAGCTTTTGGAATTTTTTCAACCCATTTGTTCAGGAGAATAGCATGGTATAACTTGCTAGTATTTTTCCTATCAGGGGTCTCAGTCTCATTGTTAACAGTACCAGGATGTCTAAGCACTTTATAAGGCCTTTGACACTTCATTAACAGTTTATTTTCTGTAGTGGGTAACAGTAGCAAGACCTTTTCACCTGGCTCAAAAACGTTTTCTTCTACCTCATGGTCATAATACACATTCTGCTGTTTTTGGGCTTCCTCTTGATTCGTGTGGGCAATTTCAACATATTTTGACAATTTCTTTCTTAGCGCACACATGTAAGATGTAATAGATTGTTTCTGATGGGGGTTATCTTCCCGTGTTTCTTTTATTACATCTAGTGGCCCTCTAGGTTGCCTACCATACAGCATCTCATATGGTGAAAAACCTATTGATGCCTGTAGCACTTCTCTGTAAGCAAAAAACAGGTAAGGTAAGTATTGGTCCTAGTCTTTCCTTTCCCCTTTTACAAACCTTTGTAACACGCGTTTTAGGGTTTGATTAAAACACTTATTAAGACTGTCTGTCTGAGGGTGATAAGGGGAGGTTCTTATGACAGTGATATCTACTGGCTAGTACAATTTCTTCAGTAATGCAGCACCAAAATTACTACCCTGATCAGTAATAATCTCTTTAGTTATGCCCACCCTGCTGACAATGTTGGCAAGCTCTGCTGCCACTTTTGGGGCTGTGACAGTATGCATTAGAATTGCCTCTGGGTATCGAGTAGCATAGTCAGTGTCAGTGGCTCAGCAGATTGCACACTTACCTCTGAGGCTGTAAGATCAGAAGGTTGTGGGTTCTATCCCCACACCAGGCACATAGAAGCACAGACTCTGATGGCAGATGAGGACTGCTTGGCCCAACCAGTCTGCCCATTTCCCTACATAGTGGATAAGCTGCAGATCCTAGTTAACCAACAGCCTACTTCCTCCTACCCCCCCACTAGAATTGCCTTATGTCTGTCCCATGCATTCTTGAATTCTCCCACTGTTGTTGACCCTATGCCCTCCTTAGGTAGGCCATTCTATGTGTCCACCATCCTGTCCATGAAAAAACACTTCCTCAAGTTGTCCCTGAGCCACCCCCCCCCCCATTATCTTCAAATTATACCCGCTTGTTCTAGCACATCTCTTTTTCTGAAAGATGCTACCCTCTTGGACTTTGTTGATTTCCTTGAGGTACTTGAAAGTTTCTGTTATGTCCCCCTCTCCCTTCTTTCCTCAAGGGTATAAATATTAAGCTCCTTTAGTCTCTTTTTATATGGCTCCTGGTGTAGACCCTGCACCATTTTAGTTTCCCTCCTCTGGACTGCCTCCATCCTGTCTATGTCCTTGCGGAGATGGGGTCTCCAGAAGTGCATGCAGCACTCCAGATGGGGTCTCACCAACTGTCTGTACAGAGGGATAACATATTCCTGTTTTCTACGGGTGATGCCTCTCCCTAAGCATCCCAGAACCCTCCCAGCCCTCCTTACTGCTTTCTCACATTGCTTGCCTACCTTTAGGTCATCTGATATGACTACCCCCAGGTCCCTTTCCATTTTTATTGTTGTTAGTACCCCCCCCCACATTGTGTACTCTTTCCCTGGGGTTTTGTTTCCCAGGTGCATTACTTTGCACTTCTTTGCATTGAATCTAAGCTGCCATACTTTTGACCATTCCTCCAACCTTGCCAAGTCCTTTCTCATCCTTTCCACCCCCCCTTGTGTATCAACCCTATTGCAGATCTTTGGGTTGTCTGCAAAGAAGCATACTTTTCCTTCCAGTCCCTCTGCAGCAATGTCACCTATAAAGACATTAAAGAGGACCAGTCCCAGTACTGAACCCTGCGGTACCTACTAGTAACCCCCCTTTCTTTGGAGTGGACTCCGTTTACTATTACCCTCTGGATCCTGTTGTTCAGCCAATTTTTTTACCCAGGCTACCACATTGGGACCCACTTCCAGGCTGTCTAACTTCTTTTGTGTGGGACTGTGTCAAATGCCTTGCTAATGTCTAGATAGACCATGTCCACAGCCTCACCCTGGTCTATTACTTTGGTCACCCAGTCAAAGATATCTATTAGACTCATCTGACATGACCTTCCCTCTGTGAATCCATGCTGCCTTGGGTCCTGTGCCCTGCTGGCCTCTAGGTACTCAACAATTCTTTCTTTCAAAAGTGATTCCAACATTTTCCCTACCACTGAGGTCAAACTAACAGATCTGTAGTTTTCTGCCTCTGCCTTGTTCCCACTTTTGTGAAGGGGAATCACATCTGCCCTCCTCCAGTCCTCAAGTACCACACCATCTTCCCATAATTTGTTAAAAAGGGTAGTCATTAGTGTCGCTAGTTCTCCCCTTAGTCCTTTTAGAATTCTGGGGTGAATGCCGTCAGGCCCCATTGCTTTGTCCGCCTTCAGTTTTAGGAGTTCTTTCAGGACCCTTTCTTCTGTGAATGGACTGGTATCGACACTCTTATCCAGAGTTCTTCTATTGTTTGGTTTAGGTACCTCCCCATCTCTACTTCCATGAATACTGAGCAGAAGTATTCGTTCAGTATTCCTGCTTTTTTACTGTCACCCTTTGCCCACCCCATCCCCTTTATTAAGCTTCACTATCCCTCCCTTGGTCTTTCTTCGCTCCCTAATGTACCTATAAAAGGTTTTATCTCCCTTCTTAACTGATTTGACTATCCTTTCCTGGGTTTGGGCCTTTGCTATTCTGACTGCCTTTCCCGCTTCCTTCTGCTTTAACTGGTCTAGTCCTCTGTCCTGCTCCTTCTGTGTTTCCTTATACTTCCTGAATGCTATCTCCCCCCCCCAACCTTCCCTGCCACCTCTTTTGAGAACCATAATGTTTTTTCCTTCTTTTTGTTTTGTTTATTTGCTTCACACAAAGGCTTGTTGCCTTTGTGATGGCAGTTTTGATTTTCTCCATTGTTCCTCCACCCCTCCTTCTTGCCTGTTTGCTAGTGCTTTTCTAAGGCACTCTCCCATTTTGCCAGTGTCAGCCCTCCTAAAATCCAATACCCTCACTTTTGTATAGCTTGACTCTATGGCTGTGTTTATCGTGAACCACACTATTTGGTGGTTGCTTGTTCCCAGGTGGCTACCCACTTCTAAATCTGAGATCCTCTCTCCATTCTCATTTGAGAGTACCAGGTCTAAGACTGCTCCCTCCTGAGTGGGTTCCAACACTTGCTGTCTGAGGCATGCCCCATGTAGGGCATTGAGAATGACCCTGCTCTTGGATGTGGCTGCAGCAGAGGTGCTCCAGTTAACATCTGGCATATTCAGGTCCCCCATCAACAATATCTCCTCTTTTCTGCCATTTTAAGGAGCCTTCTATCATTTCCTTGTCCCCGAGATGGGGGTCTGTATGCAACCCCCGTGCGGATTATGGTGCCATTTCCTGTCTCCAGGGTGACCTACAGTGCCTCCTCTCCTCCCTGTTTACCTTTTAGTTCTGTTGTTTCGATCCCTTCCCTTATGTAGAGAGCTACTCCTCCTCCTCTTTTACCCTCTCTGTTCCTCCTGTAGATTGTGTACCCTGGTATGTTGACATCCCAGTCATGGTTCTCTATGTACCATGTTTCTGTGACTGCCACGATATCCAGGTGTCCCTCTTCCATTAAGGCCACTAGTTCAGGGAGCTTCACACCCAGACTACAGGCATTGGTACTCATCACTCTCCATTTTTTGATGGCCTTACCCCTTTTAGCCCTATCTCTGCCCTGACTGGCTTTGCCTTTTTCTCCATTTACGTCTGTCCTGCTCCCTATTGACTTCTCTACCTTGGTATTTATCTCCCTAACTACCTTATTTTTTGTGTGTGTGGTGGTGGGGGGGATCTGGGATTTCTGCCTCTTTTCAGTACCTCTCCCCTTGGCTAATTTAAATGCTTGCCAATGAAGCATTTAAACCTATCACCTAGGATCCTGGTTCCCCTCCCAGACAGATGCAGACCATTGAGCCAATTCAATTAAATTCATTTCACTTTATTTGTAAAAAGGCGGTATTCTGAATGATCATAGCGCCTGTACATAAAATCAATAAATAAATAAACAACCATAAAATCCACAGAATAAACTCGTCTGAAAAGGCAAGCTCAAACAAAAACATTTTTAAAGCAGTATTAAAGCTCTCCACATTCTAGCATTCTTGTAACTGATGAGGTAGAGAATTCCACAGAGTAGAGGCCACAAATTCAAATGCATGGGCCCCGGATGTCTTCAGCTGAACCTTGGGAACCTCTAGAAATCCCTCATTGGTGGAGCAGAGTGGTCAGAAAGAGCAGTAGGGATTAAGGAGCTCTTGCAGGTAGCTCGGACCCTGTCCGTGTAGGGATTTATAGGTCAGCAAACGGACCTTGAAGGTGATCAGTTACTGAAATGGCAGCCAGTGCAGTTCACACAGCGCAGGAGTAATATGACTAGATCGGGACAACCCAGTCAGCAACTTTGCCGCAGTGTTCTGCACTAGCTGCAAACGATGGATATCAACCCCCAGTAGCTGTAGGTACCAGAGTTACAGTAATCGAGGCTGGAGGTCACAACGGCGTGGACCAAGGTTGGAAGGTCACCAGGTGGAACAAGGTGCTTTTTCCAGGTGCTATTCCTCAGATGGCAGAAAGAGGATTTGATGATGACCAACACCTGGGGATGTAGCATTAGCCTGTTGTCAAAAATAACGCCCAGATTCTGCGCCCACTCGGAGGTCAGCAGCTGTCGGCTCCCAAGCCAAAGTCCGGAGGTCTGACCAGCCACCAGTCCCTCTATCCGGTGACCTGGATCCACAACCAACATCTCACTCTTGTCAGAATTCAACTTCAACCAGCTGGTAGTCATCTAGTCCAGGATGTCAGAAAGGCAGTTGATAAACACAGAAACCGCACTGTCCTGTTTGGGCACAAAAGACAAGTAAAGCTGGATATCATCTGCAAAGCAGTGAAAACCCAGCCCATACCATCTTACAATGTCCCCCAATGGCAGCATATACCCTGAGAACCACATGGGGGACAGCACCGAGCCCTGCGGCACCCCACATGGCAGAGAGAATGATCCCGAGGAATAAACCCCGGACACCACCCTCTGAGATCTGCCAGTGAGAAAAGAATGGAACCATCTGAGGACCATACCAGACAGGCCACAGAGGAACTGCAGATGCTTGAGCAGCACTCCATGGTCCACGGTGTCCAACGCTGCAGAGAGATCAAGAAGAACCAAGATAGACCGGCTCTTCTGATCCCTCACTATCAGCAGATCATTGAGCACCCGAACAAGGGCCATCTCCATGCTATGCCTCTTTTGAAATCCCGACTGGAGAGGATCATAGATATCATGGATGGTTAAATGATTCTCCAGCTGCTGTGTGACCACTTTCTCAAGAACCTTTCCCACAAAGGGAAGGTTAGAGATTGGTCTGTAGTTAGCAAAGCTTTTTTTTTACCTCCTTGCCACAGGCTCCACGGGGCTATGACCCCCCCCAGACGGGATATATCCTCTGGCCCGACCCCCAGCTCATCTGCCCCTGAGGTTCCCCCCCCGCAGATTCCCCCTCTGTGGCAGGGTCAGGTGTAGGGGTGCCGTCAGTCCCTCGCCACCCAGTGCGGCAAATCTGGTGGCGGGGGCAGACTTTGGAGGAGCGGTTGGGCCATCACGGGTCCATGGAGCCCCAGCCATTTTCCATTTTTCTCCCTTCCCCCCCTCCTTCGTAAGTACGTCGGGTTCCGAGCCTCCTGACCCATACTGTCCTCCAGCCACCACTAGAGGGCAGTAAGCAGGCAGGACGACTAGTCCCTTCCCCGGAGATAGAGGAGAGCAGTCCTCTGGATGCTCAATCCTCTCTCCTCCTGCTGACCCCCCGTGGCCCAGGCTCATTCCTGAACCCGTGTCACCGGCATGGCGCGAGGTGTGGTGTCCAGCGTCTCAACCCTCAGTGCCACTGGGCCGGCTAGCAAAGCTTTTTTAAGGAGGGGTGTAACTACCACCTCCTTTAGGGAGTCCGGGAACTCACCTGATTGCAGTGAACACCAGTCTGTCTCTGCAAGGACTGGGCAGATAACATCAACACACCCCACTAGGAGGCGAGTTGGACCTGGATCCAAACTACAGCAGGTCGGCTGCATATTCTGGACAATCTGCATGACATCTACGAGCTCCAGTCGGTTAAAGTCGTACCAACCAGACCGAGGCATAGTCACCGACCACCTACCACCGCCACCCCCATTAGAGTGAGCTGCATGGATCTCAGATATGATGTCGGCAACCTTATCAGCAAAGAATTGAGCAAACTCATCACACTTAACCTGTGAAAACACTCTATGAACCTGGAGACAGACTGGATTGCACAGTCTGTCCACAGTTCAAAAGAGCTGAGCCGGTCGATTTGATGCTGCGACAATCTTGCTGGACAAGAACACTGCCTTCTTAACGAGATAGCCAATTGATAAGCCCTATAATGTTCCATCAAGCTAAGCCTGTTGGTTTCAAGGCCCGATTTCCACCAGCCATGCTCTGTCCTTCAGCCCTCTCACTTCATCTCCCTCAAGGTCTCATCAAACCACGGAGACTGAGAGTTAAGGGTGAGGAGACGAACACGGACAGGAGCAATGGCATCTAGAGCTTCTGTCACAGCCTTATTATAGGCTAGCACCAGGTTTTCTGGACTCAGGCTTGCACTCGGGAATCCTGATAGGTCAAGTACCGCCATTAGAGCATCTGGGGTCACACCCCTTAAAGGTGGTACCGAGCCATCTCCACAGGAGCAGGCCTATTAAGGGGAGCCTGGAAACTGAACCTTATAGTGTGATGGTCAGACCACCCAGCGGGTTCCACCATCAAGTCAGATTCCCCATCTCCTGCAGAAAGACCAGGTCCAATGAATGACTATGATTTTGAGTCACAGAGGTAACCACCTGTGTGAGACCCAGCAAACTCATAAGCTGGAGGAAATCCTCTCCAAACTGTGAAAGTTCATCGTCGATCCAGGCATTGAAGTCACCCAGAACCATCAATCTGGGCAACTCCAACACCATGTCGACAATGAAATCCGCAATTTCCTGAAGGTATTGCTTCTCATTGCTTCTCACCCCCTCCATGTGGATAGTATATGAGAAGAATCCTGCATCCCACACCTGCAACCATTGTACACTCAAAGGATCTGTCTCGCCCACAGGTACAGCTACAAGGTCCAATTCTGATCTAAAACAGATTGCTACTCTCCTGCCCCTGCGATCCTGCCTCAGGAGGTGCATCATCGAGAACCTGGCTGGAACAGCTGACTCCAAGATGGGGCCAGAATTTTCATCCAGTTGGATCTTGGTGATGCATGCCAGGTCTATTGACCCAACAGGATTGGCAATAATAGCCGTCTTGTTTTTAAAGGACTAGGCATTGCACAACACCACCCGAGTAGGATGAGACACTGAGGCCGTCAAGCCACCAGCCCACTAACTGTGGAACCCTTGGATATGGGTACCAGGCACGGAGGTCTGCGATCTGGCATCTATTTTGACCCAGGGTGTCTCCCAGTCCCCACTACCCCAATCCTGCCACCCCACTCCCCCCCTCCTCCAGGTCCTGGTCCCCCCTTTGCCTCCTACCCACTATCCCCAAAGCCCGGCAGCATCTATAGACAGATGCCTGCAAAGGGTGACAGTTAATGGAGTGAAGGCCCTGGAGCTCGGAGGAGGAGGAGTAACACCTGACTGGGAGAGCCTACTGCTGGCACATTCTGGCAAAAAAACAGAGCTATAATAACTCGCACACCACTGCAAGCAAAATAAACAGTACCAACAACTACTAAACTTAAATAACCCAATCTCCCACAAAATAATCCCCCAAACCCCAATAAAATACAAATATTCCCCAACTGAGAAGTGAGGAAGAACAGGTTAATCGTCACTGCAGATAAAACATGCTAGCCCTTAGCTGAGGCTCTCTCCCCCAGCCAGATCAGTTTTTATAGTCTATTCTCGCTGAACTCTTACTCCAGCAATACACTGTCCATGGAAAGAGTAATGAGAAATTTTTGGAGGGCCTCTCACACCCTTCAACCAAATTAGTAGACAGCAAATTGCCACCACAGGACCTGATAAGGGAGCATTTCATTCATACAAGTCTCCAAATTGCAGATGTATCCTCCAATCCAAAAACTTCAGCTTGCTAATGGACCCAACCATATATAGACCTGTATCCCTCCAGGTGGACCCCCAGTTTCCAATGAAGCCAAAACCCTGAGCTCCGCACCAGTTTTTCAGCCATTCATTAAATCCCATGATGCGGAGAACCCTATCCTCACCCTTGCCATCAAAGACGAAATCCTGCTACTGGGGGATTTCAATATGCTGGAAGTGGATTGGGCCACCCAGGTGGCTGCTTCAGCCAGAAGCACAGCCATCACAGAATTCCTGCAGAGTGTTGGACTCAGGCAGCTAGTACATGAGTCAACCAGGGACAAGTCAATTCTGGATCTGGTATGGACCAATGGGAACAGAGTTGAAGAAATACAGGTGGAAGGGCAGCTAGGGTCCAGTGACCACGACATGGTGTGGTTCTGCTTGGAGACATGAACTCAATTAAGCCACACAAGGGCAAGAGTATTAAATTTCAGGAGGGCGGATTTCACTGAAATGGGTAGATGTATACAAGCAGTCCTGGGGAAGGGAGGGGTAATAGAGGGGGTGGAAGAACAATGGGAGAAACTAAAAGAAGCCATAGTGGGGATAACAAACCAATGGATTAGGATAGTGGCCAAAGGAAAAAGAAGAAGGAAACCACTATGGTTCTCCAAAGAGGTGAAGGACAAAGTCAGGGCTAAAAGGCTGAGTTTCAGGAAATATAAGCGGAGACAAAGGTAGGGGGACAAGGGGATATACTTTGAATTTCTAAGGGAAGGAGGGAAGGCTGTTAGGAGGGCAAAAGTGCAGACAGAAGAGGGGTTAACATAGTCTATAAACAAAGGGGATAAGGCATTGTATAGGTACATCAGTGAAACAAGAAAAACTGGGGGAATGTTGTGAGGCTCAAATGGGAGAAGGGAAAGTGTAAGGAGGGGGATCTGGACAAGACAGAAATACTGAACAAATACTTCTGCTCAGTATTCACTAAGGAGGGGTAGGGTCAAGGATCACAGCTGGGTTGCAGAGGCAATGGGTACAGGAGAGAAGTGGACACCAGTCCATTCACAGTGCAGAGAATTCTGGAAGAACTCACAAACCTGAGGGTGGGTAAGGCCATGGGGCCAGATGACAGCCACCCGAGGATATTAAAGGAGCTGCGAAGGGTTCTATGTCATAATGGTGACTGCCGAAAGGTGATCACCATTACGGTGAAGTCACAGTGCCAAAAAATCAGTTTCGGTGCTGTGACTCCCCGGCGCACAGCAAAATGGCACCGGGGACTTGCTGCATCCCCCTAGTTACGGATTCTAAACTCCAGCGGGGTTCATGGGGGGGGGCGTGTAAAACATTAAAAAAAAAAAATTTGAGCCGGGCACACAAAACTGTACCTATGCCTGGACCCGAACCCAGCACCCCATCCACCCAAGCCACAAACCCACCCACCACGCCACGGGGCCAGCTAAACAGCCCACTGCGGCACCACCCCTCAAAACCCCTCCTGTCCTTCGCTGAGCATGCTCGCTCCCACCTCCCCGAGCACATGTATGAGTAGCAACATCCTGTTGCTACATGCGTGAACCCACCATAACCGACTGCCCTACCTCGTTGGTAGCCCCCATGACATGCACCGTGATTGAGTCGACATTTTGCGGTTCACTCAATTTCAGTCATGCATGTCACAGGCTACCCTGCACAGGGAACTAGCAGTGCCGCTGACGGCCCTATTCACAGAGTCACTCAACATGGGCGTCATTCCAGAGGACTGGAGGAGGGCACATGTAGTTCCACTGCACAAAAGTGACAGTAGGGAGGAGGTGCGGAACTACAGGCCAGTCAGCCTCACCTCAGTGATGGGAAAGATATGAACATATGAAGAAGCCAGCAGAAGAAGGCCATTTGGTCTATTAAGCATACTCGTATTGCAGGGTCCACAGCTTGAGCTAATGTCCCTACCCTCCCTCCCCACTCTTCCATCCTCCCTACCCATGATCCTTACTTTCCCCCAAGCCTGACCAAGCCTCTCTTAAAGCTACCCACTGTCTTCAACGAGATGACCTCTTCTGGCACTACATTCCAAGTGTCCACCACCCTCTCTGTGAAGAAGTGCTTCTTGACCTGCCTTCTAAACCTCCCACCCTCCAGCTTAAGACTGTGCTCCCTAGTGTTATGGTTGCTACTCAGCTTAAAGAGACTCTCCTTGTCAACCTTATTTATCCCTTTCAAGTACTTGAAGGTCCAAATCATGTCCCCTCTCTCTCTTCTGTCTTCCAGGGAGTACATGTTCAGTGCCTTCAAACTCTCCTTGTATGCCTTACCCTGCTGACCCACTATAATCTTTGTAGCCCTCCTCTGGACCTTCTCCAGCAGATTAATGTCCTTTTTGAGGTGTGGGCACCAGTATTGAACTCCATACTCTAGATGTGGCCTTACCAGTGGCCTGTACAAGGGCAGTATAACCTCTTCTTTCCTACTACTGATCCCCCTAGATATGCATCCCAGCATCTTGTTTGCCTTTGCTGCTGCTTTCTTGCACTGCGTGGAGTGCTTCAGGTCACTAGTGATCATCACTCCAAGGTCCTTCTCCTCCTCTAATGCATATACTCGGACTCCACCCAGGTAGAACTCCGTCATGGAATTCTTGGCTCCAATATGCAGTACTTTGCATTTCTTGGCATTGAAGCCAAGCTCCCAGATCCTGGACCACCTCCCCAGCTTTTCCAGATCTTCCTGTAGGTTCTGTATCCTTTCAGCTGTGTCCACTCTCCCGCAGAGCTTGGTGTCATCCACAAATAGGCACATTTTGCCCTTAATGCCATCCCCAATGTTATTGATGAAGATATTGAACAACACCGGCCCTAGCACAGAGTCCTGTGGGATCCCACTGGTTACCTCTCTGGTATCAGATAACTCTCCTTCCACAACCACCCTCTGGGTTCTGCCCCTCAGCCAGTTTTCCACCCATCTGGCCATCTTTTCCCCAACCCCAAGATCTACCAACTTCCTGATCAACCTTTTGTGGGGCACAGAGTCTAAGGCCTTGCTAAAATCAAGATAGAGGACGTCTACCGCTTGGCCCCTGTCTACTGTCTTAGTGACAGTCAAAGAAGTCAATCAGATTCATTTGACATGCTCTCCTCCCAATTAACCCATACTGCCTCGCATCCTGGAGACCATGCACCTCTAGATATTCCACCAACTTTTCCTTTAGTATAGTCTCCATGAGCTTATCCACAATGGAGGTCAGACTGACTGGACTGTAATTCCCTGGGTCATCCTTAGGACTGCTTTTGTGGAGTGCCACTACATGTGCTGTTCTCCAGTCCTGCAGTACCATGTCTGACTCTAGTGAACTAGTAAATAGGTCTGACAGTGGCCCTGCCAGCTTTTCAGCCAGTTCAGATAATAGAGACACTGCTGAAAGAAAGGATAGTGGCACATATGGAATCCAGTGGTGTTCAGAATCTGAGGCAACCTGGATTCACAGCAGGAAGGTCATGTCAAATGAATCTAATAGATTTTTTTGATTGGATGACTAGGGAAATAAATCAGGGAGGGGTGGTAGACGTCACCTACCTAGATTTCAGCAAAGCCTTCGAAACCATCCCACATAGAAGGCTGATTAACAAGATGGGTAGTCTGGGCATGGGAGACAAGGTGGTGAATTAGGTTAGGAATTGGTTACCTGACAGGAGACAGAGAGTGGTGGTAAATGGGCTACAATCTGGGGAGAGGGGGGTGACCAGTGCAGTACCACAGGGATAAGTAACAGGACCAGTCCTGTTCAATGACTTCGTTAGTGACATTGCAGAGGGTCTGGAAGGAAAGGTCTGCCTGTTTGCAGATGACACCAAGATCTGCAACAGGGTGGATACTCCAGAAGGGGTGCAGAAAATGAAGAGGGAACGGAAGTAGCTTGAAAGTTGGTTGGAGATGTGGCAACTGAGGTTCAATGAAAAGTGCAAAATAATAAAAGTAATGGGGCCTGATGGGATTCATCCCAGAATTCTAAAAGTACTAAGGGTAGAACTAGTGACACCACTGACTACCCTGTTCAACAAATCATGGGAGGATGGGGTGGTACCTGAGGACTGGAGGAGGGCTGATGTGATTCCACTTCACAAAAGTGGGAGCAGGGCAGAAGCAGGAAACTACAGACCTGTTAGTGTAGCCTCAGTGATAGGGAAAATGATAGAATCACTTCTGAAAGAAAGAATTGTCAAGTACCTAGAGGCCAGAGGGGCACAGGACCCAAGACAGCATGGATTCACAGCAGGAAGATCATGTCAGACGAATCTAATCGATTTCTTTGACTGGGTGACCAAAGTAGTAGATCAGGGAGGGGCTGTGGACATGGCCTACCTAGACTTTAGCAAGGCATTTGACACAGTCCCACACAAAACATTAATATACAAGTTAGCCAGCCTGGGGATGGAGCCCAAGATGGTAGCCTGGGTGGCTGGAGAACATGACACAGAGGGTAATAGTAAACGGAGTCCACTCTGAAGAAAGGGTGTTACTAGTGGGGTGCTGCAGGGTTAAGTACTAGGACCGGTTCCCTTCAATGTCTTTATAAGTGACATTGCAGAGGAACTGGAAGGAAAAGTATGTCTCTTTGCAGACGACACAAAGATCTGCAACAGAGTTGATACACAAGGTAGGGTGAAAAGGATGAGAAGGGACTTGGCAAGGTTGGAGGAATGGTCAAATGCATGGCAGCTTAGATTCAATGCTAAGGAGTGCAAAGTAATGCACCTGGGAAACAAAAACCCAGGGGAAGAGTACACAGTGGGGGTTGAGATGCTAACAACAACAAAAATGGAAAGGAACCTGGGGGTAGTCATATCAGATGACCTAAAGGTGGGCAAGCAAAGTGACAGGGCAGTAAGGAGGGCTGGAGGATACTGGGATGCATAGGGAGAGGCATCCCCAGTAGAGAACAGGAAGTTATCCCTCTGTACAGACAGCTGGTGAGACCCCATCTGGAGTACTGCATGCAGTTCTGGAGACCCAGTCTCCACAAATACATAAACAGGATGGAGGCTGAGAGACTTAAGTAGCTTAATATGTATAGCCTCGAGGAAAGGAGGGAGGGGGGACATGATAGAAATTTTCAAGCACCTCAAGGGAATCAACAAAGTCCAAGAGGGTAGCATCTTTCAGAAAAGGGTGTGCAAGAACAAGGGGGCACAATTTGAAGATGGGAGGCGGCTCAGGGTAATGTAGGAGTATTTTTTCACAGAGAGGGTTGTGGGTGCATGGAATGGCCTTCCGGAGGTTGTGGAGTCAAAAACAGTGGTGGAATTCAAGAATAATGGGCCAGTCATAAGGCAATTCTGGGGGGTGGGGTAGGAAGAAGTAGGCTGTTGGTTAAGTAAGATCTGCAGCTTATCCATCCGGTAGGGAAATGGGCAGACTAGGTGGGCCAAGCGGTCCTTATCTGCCGTCAAATTCTATGTTTTTATGTTTATTTCTTTAGTGATTTGGAAAAGACCTTTGAGCGCAAGCTCTTTTGCAAAGGTTCCACATCATAGATTGCAAAACAAAGAACAATAGGAGAACGCAGAGGTACATTATGATGAACGATACAGCTTGGATTCAGAACTTACAGAATAACTCAAAACATAGGTACAAGTTAAAATAACAAGAAAAACACTTTATGAGAGTTGTGGGGGGTAGCAGCCACAGAGTGTCTTGTCAGTAGTTCAGATGGATGGAGATAGCTGGCACTAGGGTGAAGAAAGGAGGTACGAGAGAGGTATGTACTGCAGTGGAGGAGAAGAGTTGGGTAAGAAGGGCGATAAGGTATAGGAATAAATGGTGGGGTGAGGGGAGGCTGAGTAGAGAAGAAATGCTAAAGTAAATGGTGGGGTATGAGGGTGCATGGTCAGGCAGCCTGCTTTAGTAATGACTGTTAGGGAAACTCACGGGACTGTGAGTTGGTGGAGGGGGGAAGGTAGGGTGGTGGGTGCCGAAGGAGCATGACGCAGACTGATTGCTGAGGCAAGTCATGAGAAGGGACAGAGGGAAGGGCTACCTGAGTCCTGTCTAGTGCTTGCTGGGGGGCAGAGAGAGAAGGTGTAGCTGGACTCAGGTGCAGGTGCACTTAGAGAGCATTATTAGGTGCTGTTTGAGGTCAGTTTTGAATTGTGTCAGACAATTGGTGGCCAAGAGGTGCCCAGGGAGTTTATTCATCCACTGGGGTCCCAGTAGGCAAACGCATGTTGCCCAAGTGAGGTGCGATGGGAGGGGATAGCCAAGGCCCCTCTAGTCCTCCCTCTGGTGACCTGTAACGAGTTGGCTGCCTTGATCAAATTCCCTACACAAGGTGGCGTTTTACCCAATGGAGCCTTCTTCCCTAGGATGCAAGTCTGGAATTTGATCCTGTTTCTTAATGACATCCAATTTGCGTGTTCGTACAGGGTACAGGTGTAAGTGCCACGCTCAGCATCCAGGGTGAGTCTGCAGACTTTGTTGAGCGCAGTTTGAACCCTCTTCAGCACTGTATCCATTGCCGCCCCATAGACCACTAATCCATAGTCAATAGTAGATATAATTGAACTGTGGACTGAGAGGTGGAGGGCCCCCGGAGAGAGGTGTTGCCTGTGCCTGTACAGGACACCAATCTTGGTACTGACTGTCTTGACCAAAGAGTCAATATGGTGCGCAAATGTGAGGGTATCATCTATTATGACCCCCAGATACTTGAACAAGTGAACTTGTTCCAGTGGCTCACTGCATGAGTTGGAGATGATGAGGGGGTGGTGCTTATTTTTCTTGTGGAGGCTGGCTATAAGGATGTCCTTGGTCTTCTTGTAGTTTAGTAGCAACTTATGACTACAGAACCAGTCCTCAAGTTTGGAGGAGTTCTGCAGCTCAGATTGTTGGGCAGCCTGAGACGTGCTGCTGCTCAGGAGCACAGCATCATCTGCATATAGTATGAGTTTGGCATTGCAGGCTGTGGGAAAGTCATTTAAGAAGAGACTGAAGAGTAAGGGCCCCAGTATTGATCCCTGGGGTACCCCTAATGATACCTCTCTTGCACTGGATACTGTTTGCCCAATTGTGACACACTGATTTCTCCTTAACAGGTAGTCTTGGAAGCAGCAAAGGGTATTGAGTGCCACACCCATGTTTTGCAGTTGGGTCAGTAACAGGGGGTGGTCGACTGTATCAAAGGCTTTGGTAATATCAATACAGACCCCACCAGTTTGCCTTCATCCAGGGCCTTATGTGCATATTTCATGTTGTCCAGCAGGGCAGTGGTGATACTGTGATTTTGTCTGGAGCTATGCTGGTTAGGGCATAGTAGATTATACTTATTGAGGTAGTCAATGAATTAACCTACCATAGTCTTTTTCCAGTGCCTTGGACAGGGGGAAGAGGATCAAGATGGGGCTGTAGTTGGCTACCAGAGACTTGTCGCCTCCTTTATGCACTTGAGTAACTAGGGCCTGCTTCCAAACCGCTGGGAGTTGGGCCAGGGCCAAGGACTTTTTGTACAGCATGGTAATGGGTACTATAAGAATGTCCATGAGCAGAGGGAATCCTGGGGAGAGCTACAGGTTGGGGGGGGGAGCTGACTGTCACCAAAGAGGAAAGGGACCTAGGGGTCATCTCTGAATACCTTAAGGTATCAAAGCAGTGCACAAAGGCAGCAGGGAGGTCCAGTGGCATGCTGAGGTGCACAGTATTTATTTATTTTATTTGTTTAGTTAAAAAAATTTTGTGATGGTCTGTTTTGTTTTTATGCTGTTTTACTAATATTTTTGCACAGCGTCCAGAGCCTCTGGGATTGGGTGTCTTTTAAATAAACTTTGCCTTGCCTTTGCCATAGGCAGTGGTATCACTATCTGGATGTTGGAGGTGGTGATGCCGTCGTATAAAACATTGGCAAGGCCTCACCTGGAGAACTGCATGCAATTCTGGAGGCCACACCTGTGCAAGGACATAGATAAGATGGAGACTATCCAGAGAAGGGCAAAAAAGATGATGCAGGGCTTGTACCACAAAACATATAAGGAGGGACTAAGGGGCCTCAATATGTACTCATTGGAGGACAGGAGACAGCGGGGGGACATGACTGAAACTTTCAAGTACCTGACGGGCATAAACAAGGTGCAGGTGAGGGACCTTTTCCAATGTAGAAAAAAATACTAGAACATGGGGGCACAATATGAAATTGGAAGGGGGCAGATTAAGAGGTAATGTGAGGAAGTTTTTCTACACAGAAAGGGTAGTCGATGCTTGGAATAGTCTGCCACAGGAGGTAGTAGGGGCAAGCACAGTGGAGGGGTTTAAGCATGCCTGGGACAGGCACAAGGGAAGCTTGAGAGGGGAGGGAGTGATGAACAGCCATTGATCACATAGGACCAGTGGCCACATGCAATGTATAGAGCCTATGGGCAGACTGGATGGGCCTAGCAGTCCTTATCAGCCAACAGTTTCTGTATTTCTATAGACAAGCAGCACCTCCGAGAAGGTTACCGTGCATGCTGCTTGTCTAAGGGCCCTCCCCAACTCTACAAACTCCTCCTGCACTGCTCTGATCCCACTCCCAGCCAGGTCATTTGTCCCTAGGTGGACAATGACATCCAGTTCCCTCTCCCTTGCAGCTTCTCCCGTGATCCTGAGGATTCGCTCCCTGTTCCTTCAAGTCATGGCGCAGGGCAGGCACCTTACCTCCCTCTCCCTACCATCCCTCAGTTCTACTCCCCTAAAGATCGAGTCCACCAGGAGGAGTTGCTTCCTTCCCATGTGGGGTCCCATGCCACCCTCCTGTGGATCTTCTTTGTGGAGATTTCCAGCATCCTCCTTGGTCTCCACTGCAGGTGCCTCCATAGAGGATCCATGCTCTATCAGAATGGCATATGAATTGTGGAGAGGTACAACTGGAGGATGGGCCTCTGTTCCACCACCCTCACCCTCCCTGAGCCCACTGTGGTCCAAACACTCCCCTTTCTTGGCAATCTCTGAGGCAGTGGTGGCAGCCCTGGTGGTCCCTGGGTGGGGGAGGAGGTTGCCTGAATCCTCACCAGGTCAGACTGGAGACAGGCAACCTCCTCCCTCTGACCAGAGGGGTGCCTGCAAATAGGGCAGCATTGCAGCCTCCAGAATGTCTCCCAGAAGACTGCCACCCCACAGCCAGTGCATTGTACCACTCCCCACATGTCTCTCTCCCTTCCTGTTTAAATGTTTTCTTTTTTGTTAGTGTGTGCTAGTGTGTCCATGTGTTTCACCCCATGAGACATGCTGGTCTGTTAAGGATATGACAGGTGTATGTCCTTTGCCCCTTTGAGGAAACGATGTCAGAATCCTTGGTATAAAGGACATGATGCATTTGGGGTGGGTGGGGAGAGGGCAGGGTGGATGGAACCAAACCCATGCCCTCCAGAAACAATCAGCTACAGCTCTGACCCACCACCCCAGTGAGCGCTTTCCTTTCTTTCAGCAAGACAACCAGCACAATTATTTAACAGAAATTATAACATGGGTTCCCAAAATACTGTCTTCTGATTCATCCAAACAGGTTACCTGACCATTGATTAATCCCTGATATACCCACAGTTACATGTTCAAAGGGTTTTATTTTACTATTTCTTTAGGTAAAACTCTAACAGAGCACTGCACATGTCATCAGAGGATTAACTCACTCCAGGGTATGGGTTTACTGAGTATTAATCCCCACCTGGGTGGTTCCACACCGCAAGGCGTGGATTAAGGCTCAGTAAATCCATGCCCTGTCATGGGTTAATCCCTTCAGATACCCTGTAAAAAATGCACTTGTGGTCAGAGGAAAGATCGCGCACATGTGCCAGAAAGTGCCACTAGTACACATGCGGGGGATTTCGGTGCCAGACCTCAGTAGGATTTTAAAGCTAATCCAGTGCTCGTTTTAAGTCTATACATACCAGCAGCTCTTTAATTTTATTGTTTATGCTGTATTACGTGTCTGCTGTGATGTATTTGCTAAAAGGTGCACCTCAGCACAGAGTAAACAGTAGACGCTCGTTCCTGGCATGGCATCTGCTTCCGGGGGATGGAGACTTTCAGTCGGGAGGAATATGAAGAAATAAATGCAAACTATTAGAAATCAGGTAAACTGATCACTTTTACTTTGATGCAGGGCCATTCCAGAGCATATATAATGCTTGTTTGTGTCCACAGGTCAGCATTTGTGAATTGAAAGTAAACCGAGGGGAAAAGCTGACAGTGCCCCTTTAATAACAGAAGCCCCTGCAGATGTTGACACAATTTGCTCATCAAACTGTTCATTTTATTACTTATCTTTTCCTTTGTCATCTTGAATATATTATAACACTTTTGGGTCTGTGGCATCCGGTTCCCAATTCCCTTTTTCTGCAAAGACCCACCCTGCCTCCTACAACACCTTTTCTGGTGACCAGTCCTTTGTAATTTCAGTTTTTACATTTACTGGTCTTGTTCGACTCAAAGATTTTTTATTTGTCCTTTGTTTATTCGCTATACAAGGTTCCTCTGCATGTGCAACTGGTCTCAACAATGGTTTGTCAATATTTATTTATTGAAATTTCGGAAAACACCTTTGAGAACAAGCTCATTTCACAGGTTCCAAGTCAGATGAACAATACATATTGGAAAAATATGAGACGGAGAACAAACAAAACAAGGAATTATACAAGACATTACAAGAGTGCATAACTAGAGAAGTTCCATTACATGTGGCACTGTACAATGTATGCCATGGTGCATATTTGATTAAAACCTGGAATTCAAAGGGTCATATTAGAGGGGATGGGGTCTTATGAAACGACCCTTTACAGGAAAATGAGAACAGACTCAGCCTAATATCTAATAATCAACAAGGTAAGGGGTGGCATCAGCCCAGGGGCCTCATCAGAAGTGAGAAGGTATGGGACAAAGCATTTTAAAGTGAGCAAGGGAGCTCAGGAGATATAACAGGGGGAGGGGGATAGGAGGAAAGCCATAGAACAGTGAGGGAAAAGAGTGGAAGGGATCAAGAGGAAATGTGAAGGAGAATGATTAGCAACTTAGAACAGTTATTTACATGCTGAGAACAGTTATGCATAAGGTCAGGATAGCATAAGGTTAGAATAAGTGTTGGTCACAAGAAGGAAGGTTATTGGAAGCATCTTGTTCTTTACCTACAATTTCTTCTTTTTCACTGTGCACAGTCTGCGTTCTGCTTGTGTTTCTCTCTGTGTTATTTTTCAGCATTTTCAGATCTCTGGGCATTGTCTGTTGCATGGCGGAAGCCTTTGGTGCTTCCGCGTCTCCCGTTGTCAATTTCAGCTGTTCCCCTGTCAGCACTGTTTCTCCTGCTTTGCGCTCACATAGTGATAGCCCTCGCTCTGCTTCCGATTCCTGCTGCAGCTTCTTATGGCTGATCACAGCTTCAGTTTCTGTGAGCATATCCATTAGCTTTTTTTTCCTTTCCAGTGCTGTTAAGGGATCTCCACCATCCGTATTTTTGATTCCACTCTTTGTTTCCATTTCATTGCTGTGCTTGTTTACTCTTTCGGAGGCTTATTCTATTTCCATTTTTCCCTCAGCTGCTTTTTGCTTTGATGAACCCAGGGAGGAAGCATTCTCCTTGGCTTCTTCCTCCACCATCCGCGATCCACCTCCATCAGCCATCTTGGCCAGAAGCCAAACGGCCAAAGGCTCCCTCTGCCACAGAGTAAGGGAATTTCCCTGGGAAGAGGTGCCTCAGTTGCCAACCCACCACAAGCCAATGCCATTTTCTGGGGCTCTAAGTCCCTTCAGTGACTCCCCATAGGTCGGGTTATCGGGGGGCACCCCCTCAGTCTGGAGGTCCCCTGTCCTTGGAGCCATACCCTGTATCCTTATGGGCCACAGAGAGGCCCAGGCCACCACTCCTTCTGCCTCCTTCCTGCTGCCCCTCCCCTCCCCTCACATCTGTGTGGCATTAATCAGCCCTCAGCAAAATTTCACATCACATATAATATTTTGTAAGTTGGTCGTGATAGACGCCCCCCCCCAAGAGTGCCCAAACATCATTTGAACCCTCTCTCTGTCCACTTAGGTCAGTGTCCCTGCTGTGCTCCAACCTCCCTCTCCAATGTCTCAGACCTGCACCTCGATCCCCCAGACCCCATTGCCTCACATGTCTTCTCTTCCCATCACCTGAGGGGGAATGTGAGCAGCAGCACCACTCAACGAGACATACACCATGGCTTCCCCTCAAAAATGGGGAAGGTTGACTGTAGTTAAAGTAGTTAGGGGATCAAGATCCCCCATCAATCAATACCATAAGCATCAAGGCACCAAGCAGGACCAGAAGGGGGAGAAGAAGGGGAGGGCCCCTTAACAGGGTGCCTCTCAGCCTCCTCAACCCCCCACAGCCGCTGCCCCCGCCCCCCGACCTGGCAGATCAAAATGACGACATTCCACCTCGATGGACCCACACCTTTAGCATCAAGGCACCAAGCGAGATTGGGAGGGAGAGATAAAGGAGAAGGCCCCCCCGCAGAGCACCTCTCAACCTCCCCACCCCCCGCAGCCGCCGTTCTAGCTTACCAATCTGGCTGCTGGAAAAAAATGTAATCATTTCACCCTGACAACCCCACATCACGAGCATCAAAGGCACCAAACGGGAATAGAGGGTGAAGAAAACAGAGAAGGCCCCCTCTGCAGAGCACTCTCAACCTCCCCCCACAGCTACTTCAGCCCACCAGTCTGGCAGTTAAAACCTTCGTCATTCACATTGACAGCCCCAGGGCAAGTGCATAATATCATCCTATAATATTTGTGTTATTTCAGGCCCCCCTCCCCTCTTAAGCAAACATTGACCTATTGTAAAGCACTTACCAGCCTGCCATGTCAACGACCTTCCCGTTCCCTCTACATTGCTGCGGGTTCAGAGGCAAGGATCCAGCCAAAGACAGTAGGACCTTCAGCACCTGCAGAGGGAAAAAACAGGCCTCTATAAGAATCCAGTACTGGCAATGACTGTTGGTTAATACACACAGCCTGACCCCCCCCCCCATGTCTTGGATCAACAGGTGCCCTCATCTGGACAACTCTCCCTTACTATACCTGTGGATACCATTAACCCTCTGGTTACCCTGCCCACCTCCCCCAAGTCAGCTTCTAAGTTTACCCCCAGCCCTTCTCTCTACAGCTTAACCCTCCAATAAAACAGGTGAAACACTCCATAAAGGATATGCATCAGTGAGTAAAGTCAGAGTCCCAGTAGTCTTCTGAAAATGTCCTGGTTTGACTCAGGCCTTCTCCGGACTGTTTTCATGGATTGTCTCTGTTCTTCCTGGACTCCAGGGATCTTCATTCTGTGTTTCCCTTGGTCGGTGGCGATGTCTGCTGCTTGCCCCTCTTCTGATTCACCATCTGCCATGGTTCAGTCTCGGAGATTCCAGGAAAAGACAATTCCAGTGGCGAAGAGAGCTACACAGGCACCCCCAGTTTCTGCAGTAATGGCCGTGCCTCAGCCAGCGTCCTGAAGAATTTTGGCCCGTCGGCAGTGTGGATCTTAAACTGTGCAGGAGCTAAAAGCTGCATCTTTATATTCTTTCCAGCCAGGTTTCAATGGATGGCCAGGAGTGTCTTTCTTTTTAACAGAGTAAGTGGTGTAAACTCATGTTCAAAGTATATCTTTGTGTCTCCGAATGGAATGTCCTTTCCCCCTATGCAGCATATAGCAGCTTAGTTTTAACTTAGTAGTCCAGCAGCCACGTAACTTTGGACCGCAGCTGTGCTTTGGGGTCAGTAGGACATGGAGCTAATGCTCCGTGGGCCCTTTCTATTTGCATAGGTACTTCTTTAGGCCAGTCTAGGAGCTCAGGGAGGAGCGATTCCATAAATTGCTCCATGTTCCCCAAGTCTGTCCCTTCAGAGAGTCCATGTATTCTAATATTGTTGCAAAGGGAGCAGAGCTCAAGGTCATCCATCTTCTCTGTCAGCTCCTGTTGGTGCAGATATATGATTACTGCCCTGTGCTCATCCATGGCCTTTGCCGTGCTGGACAGGCCTTCCTCAATGTCACTGGTATGCTGCTATAAGGTCTGAAGGTGTTGGACAGTCTCTGTTAGCCTGGCCTCCATGCGTTTGGTGGTGGCACTAATTTATTGAAGCTGCAAGAAGAGGGTCTTAGAGGTTATTGTAAATGGACCCTCCACCGCCTCCTCTTCACTTAGGCTGCTGACAGAGTCAGATCTCTCAGACCACGAGCGACTGGTGCTGTGGCCTCTGTTATTTGGCGCCATTTTTTCCACTGACTCTTTATTTTCTTTTTTGAATCCATGTTGTGCTGTTTCATTGCCATCCTCCGACTATGGTGATCTCTATTACTTGCCACAGGTGCTCGCTAGTTGTCCTTGGACCATAAGGAGGAATTAGTAATGTTTAATTAAGATAGTTGTCCCTGGGGGTTGAGAGCTGAACTGAATCATGCTGACATGCGAAGTAGGAGGAACCGGAAGTCCTGTTTTCCAACCTTGAACTATGTCACACTGCAGCGCAGCTCCACACTGCTCTATACTGGCTAACACCATTTTATAATGTCCACTGGTAGGTTCTAGAAATGATGGAAGAAGACCTCATTTTCCCATATAGGACTCTACTGACCACATCCTCCCAACCCCCAGCTCAACTAACCGTTAATCCCTTCACACATGCCACCTTTGTATGTTGGCAAAAAATATTCATCCGTAAAGTCCTTCAGGCTACCCAATTTATGGGCATACCTCTTTCTCAAAATGATGCTTTCTTACTCAGCAAATTGGACCATACCTTTAAACGATGGGAGCATCTGGGGCTACTCCTCTCAGCACAGTATCATCGCAGTCAAGATTTGCTCTCACTGGGGAGCTGACCCAGACTTATCCCTTACTAGTCATTACTGATTTTAGATATTGGCAAGTCTGTCATTTCTTAGAGATGATGTGATCCACAGACAGGGATCTCCCCTTATTACAACAGTTAATTTTTTATTTTTTTTAAATCACTCTTTATTCACCTTTCCCCAGCCTGCCACCCCCGACCCATCAGGGGAGACACGGCAGACATCCCACTGCCTTACACCCTACCCAGAGAGGATCCCGAGACCCCATGGAGCCGCAGTTTCACTCGGGTGGGATGAGGGGGAGCTAACACCTTAAACTTATGTTGCATCAGTTTGGGTCCGCAGGGGGCGAGGCACATCGTGGGCATGTCTCCTGGCTCCCCATCTCCCGCGGTGGCAGGCTCTTTTTCTCCTTTTCTCCCTCCCCTACAGCGTACAACCCCGCTGATGTCATGGCGCAAGGTGCCGATGTCCATGCTGTACAGCGGCTGCCCATCCCCTACATTGGGGCTTGCAGTACTCTGAGCCTCCGCTCGGAGTCAGGCAAAGTGGCGATCAGCCTCTTCCTCCCGGAGAAGGCAAGCTGTCATGGGACGCTCAAGCCGATCCCCCACCTGACTCCACGAGTGACCTGAGTTCGCTCCCGATCCCAGGTCACCAGCGTGGTGCGAGGTGTGGCGTCCAGCGCCTCAACCCTCAGCGCCACCGTGACACAGTTAATTATTTTTGTAATAAAAGAAGATCTTCTTACAGCCCTTATTTCTTCCCTCTACCAGGCTCTCTTGGAGCTGCAAGATCATGCTGTGGAGACAACCAAGCTTCCCTTGGAAAAAGACTTACAAATGCAGATTGATCCTAATGACTGGAAACAATATATTACTTATGTTCATAGGCCAGTGTCATCCTACATTTAAAAGGACTTTTCCTGGAAATGGTTTATTCACTTTTTTCAAACACCCCATATCATTGCAAAATATTGTCCTGCTGGAGGATCCTCTTGTTGGAGGGGATGCAATACCACTGATGCATCACACGGACATTTCTTCTGGGCTTGCCCAGCTCTGGTACCCTTTTGGGCCCAACTAACAGGTGCCGTACAAGCTATTTTTGGATCCAACTTCCACCTAGACTCCAGAGCTCTAATCTCCCTGGCTCCCCTTCCTGGCTACAGGCACCCTTTGGCCCGGAAAGCCCTCTTGGCATACTAACTGGTGCCAAATACCTGTATTAGCTAGCTGTAATACATTTATTTGGCACCAGTTAGTGTGCCGAGGGGCATCACAGAGCTGAAAAAAAGGCTTTTAAAGAGCCTATTGGAACGCAGTATATGCTTGCCAGCAATCTCTCTTCAACCACATCATTCAGTATGACGTCCCGGCCATTTTAGGAGTGATTCTCAGAGCAGGTTTCCACATGGAGGATGGGTTTATTCACAGAAGTTAAAAGTTATGAAAATGTATTTAACCTCAATTATAGAGGTAAGCAGCTAAACTGTTTAACAGAGGGGGCTCTCCTTTATAAAGTTATGGAGCTGGATTCTGCAATCTCAGGCAACAAAAAACCAATGGTTTAGGTGTTCTTTAACTTAGTCAAGGGTGACTCCAGATGTAGAGGTAATGGTTAGGGCAGGGGAAGTGTGGGCCTTGTTGCGGGAGCCAAACAACATACACTTGGTCTTTTTTTTTTCATTCATGACTAGCATGTTTGATGCAAATCATGTCTGGATGGCAGTAAAGTCTGAGTGAAGCCTCTGCCTCAGCTTCTCAAGGTTTTTGTCAAAGAAGAAGATGACAGTGTCATCTGCACAAAATATTACGTTGGTTGATTTGCATAAATCAGATAAGTAAGGGGTCCTAGGATTGACCCTTGGGGTACACCTACCCTTACAGGCTGTACATCTGAAAGTGTATTGTGGCATTTCAGTTTGTGATCTACCTGTCAAGTAGCCTTCAGACCAGCACACTGAGTCTTCAGACAGGTCTAGACTAAGTAGCTTGTGGCAGAGGGAGACATGGTTAACAGGGTCGAAGGCCTAGGTGAGATCTATGCATATAGATACTGCTATTTCCCCCCTGTTCAGAGCACAGTAGACTGACTCTGTGAACTCAAGGAGCGCTGTCACTGTGCTGAAGTTTTTTCAGAACCCACGCTGTTCGTTAGCCAGGAGCTCATGCCAACTCAGGTAGGCTACTAGCTGGCCATTTACTACTGTCTCTAACGTCTTGGATAAGGGGGACAGGATGGAGATGGGGCAGTAGTCAGATGGCTGGTTTGCATCTCCCCCTTTAAAAACTGTGGTAACGTGCCTTTTTCAACAGTTCAGAGACCTGCCCCGTAGTGAGGGACAGATTGAAAATCAACTGCAGTGGGTAGGTGATTTTGCTAATGACTAATTTGATCAACTTCCTATCAGTGCTGTCTGGATCAAGTCTTATTTTAATTTTAGTCGTAATAAGATAACTATGTACATCTGTCCAGGTGAGCCTTTTCAAGTAGCACTTAGGCCTGGTGGGCTCATCATGATTATTGGCTACTGGGGCAATGAGGTTAATGGGGCAGGTAAGTATACCATTAAGTCACTAAAGTTACTGTTAAGGGCATCAGCAATACTCTTGTCACCTTCAACTGTGTCTCCACCAGTTATCATGGAGTGGGGCAACGATTTTTTTTGAGTTTCCCATTATTTCATGGTTACTACTCCAGAGCTATTTTGAGTGGTGAATAAGGTTTGTTCATTGTTTTTGCAGAATTGTGCCTTGGCCTCCTTGTTATGGCTTTTTATAGTGTTCTGCAGCTCCTTGTATTTTTGGGGGCAACTAGAGTGGCCCTCTTTTTATGTTGCTTGCACGCATGTGCAAGCAACGTAGTGCCATCATCGGAGATTTCGGAGGTGTGTCACCTCCTCCTCCAATTCAGTCAGTGAGCTGGCAGGTGCGGCCCCTGAAGCCAATCGCATTTTGGAGCTGTCTATGGCACGCTCCAAAATACCGTAATGCTCTGATTGAAAGGGGCTACTCTTCAGTGAGCACCGATAAGATATCGGCTGCTCAGCGCAGCTCCCCACAGACACCCAGAAGGCGCCGCGACCGCCCGCCCCGACGATTGTATAGCCGACGGGGTGCCCAATCCCCGTCGGCTGAGCTGCGCCCCCCTAGTAAGTGCCACGCTGGGAGCCCACCCCAGCATGGCGAGGCCCGTTTGGCCGACGGGGTGCCCAATCCTCGTCGGCTGAATGCCCTCGTCTCTGTGCCACGCTGGGAGCCCACCCCAGCGTGGCAACAAATGCCATGGCCGAGGGGGGTGCCCAATCCCCCGTCGGCTGAACGCCCAACTTCCTTGTGCCATGCTGGGAGCCCACCCCAGTGTGGCAAACGTCCCACGTAGTCAATTTAAAAAAAAACCTGTAAAACAAAACTGTCCAGCGGCCTCCCAACCTCCACAACCGCACCCACCCACTGCACCCAGCCTCCCACACCCCTCACCCATACTTACCTCTGGACTCCGGAGCGGCGATCTTTGACCGGTGACCGCCTGCACTCTTCTAAAGCCGATCACGAACTGAGGAAATGCCGTAAGCTGTATAATGGGCTAGATAGGGGTTTCAACTTTGTTGCATATCTCAGGCATTTTTGGGAATTTTGCACAAATTTTCAACATGGGTTTTGGGACCTTCTCATGAATGATGTCACTGTCATGGCGTTATTGGCCTGAAGGGTGATTTCGCAGTCACTGTGCAGTCACTGCACAAAATCACCCTTTGGGCCTGAATAATGCCATGACAGGAAATCATTCATGAGAGGAGTCCAAAACCCATGTTGAAAATTCGTGCCAAAATTCCAAAAGATGACTGTTTTATGAGCGTATGCTATGCAGTTCCTATGCAGGCTCGTAAGTTCGCAAATTTCAATATTTTCACTCCAGATTTTCAACATTGCCATTTTACCACACCTTACTGAGTAGTATAGCTGTCATTTTCACATCTCACCTAAAATGTGTTTCACCATGTAGCGCACAATGGCGCAGTCGGTGTGCTGAAATCAATGTACGGACAAATTAAGAAAATCACAGTGACACTGTTCATGAGCTCAGGTGTTAAAATGGCTATGTTGAAAATTTGGTGAAAAGATTCCAAAATGACTGTTTTACCGAGCGATGGATTGTACAGTTCCACGCGCTCGTAAGTTCACGAATTTTCAATATTTTCTCCAGATTTCAACATTGCCATTTTGCCACACCTTCTTATAAATAGTACAGCTGTCATTTTCACATCTCACCCAAAATGTGTTTCCATCCATGTAGCGATAATGGCTCAGTCGGTGTGCAAATCAATGTATCGGATAAATTAAGAAAATCACAGTGACACTGCTCATGAGCAAAGGTCTTAAAATGACTATGTTGAAAATTTGGTGAAAAATTCAAAAAATGACTGTTTTACTGAGCGCATGCTGGTATGTTCCTACGCACGTCAGAAGTTCGCTGAATTCTTCAATATTATCTAGATTTTTAACATTGCCATTTTACCACATCTTCTTGTGAGCAGTACAGCTGTCATTTTCACATCTCACCCAAAGCGTGTTTCCCTCATGTAGCGCACAATGGTGCAGTCGGTGTCGTAAATCAATGTCGGGACAAATTAAGAAAATCACAGTGACACTGTTCATGAGCAGAGGTCTTAAATGGCTATGTTGAAAATCTGGTGAAAAATTCTTCAGATGTTCTGCAATATTACTAATGAAGACATTGAACAGAACTGGCCCCAGGACCGATCCCTGCAGCACCCCACTGGTCGCCCCCTCTCCCTAGACTGAATACCATTTACCACCACTCTCTGCCTCCTGTCTGTTAACCAGTTTCTAACCCAGTTTACCACCCTTTCCCCCATGTCCAGCCTGCCCAGCTAGTTTATCAGCCTCCTATATGGGATGGTGTCAAAGGCTTTGCTGAAATCAAGGTAAGCGTTGTCCGCTGCCCCACCCTGATTCACTTCCTTTGTCACCCAGTCAAATAAATCAACCAGATTTATCTGACATGATGTCCCCACTGTGAATCCATCTTGTCTATGGTCCTGGGTTCCGATGGCATCTAGATGCCCCACTATCCTTTCTTTAAGCAATGTCTCCATGATCTTCCCCACTACTGAGGTGAGGCTGAATGGCCTATGTTCCCGCCTCCTCCCTGCTGCGGACTTGTGTACAGGGGCCACATGTGCCCTCCTCCAATTCACTCATGTTGAATGACCCAGTGAACATGGCTGCCAGAGGTACTGCTATCTCCCTTCGCAGTTCTGTTAATATCCTTGGGCGTATGCCATCTGGTTCCATCGCTTTGTCTACCTTCAATTTAGTGAGCTCCTGCAGGACTCTTTTGTCCACCTCTTCACCCCCTTGGCAACTGCTGTACTGCTGTGGCCCTTGGCCCTCCCACTGTTCTGTGAATACTGAACGGAAAGACACAGTGGATGTCTTGGGAGGATTTAATGCAAAGAAGTGCAAAATCATGCACATAGGGAAGAGAAACCCTGAAGCCACTTATAGGCTGGGAGGGGAGTTGCTAGCAGTCACAAAGGAAGAAAGAGACTTGGGCATCATCATCACTGATGACCTGAAATCATCCAAGCAGACCTCTAAAGCAGTAGGTAAGGCTAGGGGGTGTTAGGTGTATTAGTGGGGTATCACAAGTCGTGAAGGAGGTAATAATCCCTCCAGGCGAAGACATTGGTTAGGCCCCATCTGAGTACTGCGCAGCAGTATTGGAGGCCACACCTTCACAAGGACATTAACCAAATTGAGGCAGTCCAGAGAAGGGCAACTAAAATGGCAGGGACTGCATCAGAAGACATATGAGGACAGATTAATCGGAGCTCAATGTATACCCTTGAGCAAAGGAGGGAGAGAGGTGATATGATCGAGACATTTAAACACCTAAGGGCATAAACAAGGTGAAAGAGTCTAACATGTTTAAATATAAGAAAAATAGCAGGACAAGAGGACACAGCATGAGATTAGAGGGAGGCCGATTAAGGGGGAATGTGAGGAAATTCTTTTTCACAGAAAGGGTGGTAGATGCATGGAATGGCTTACCACAAGAAGTAGTGGCTATGAATACAGTGCAGGGCTTCAAACAGGCATGGGATAGGCATAAGGGAGCAATACAAATGACTATGAATAGATAGGTCACTGACATCGCAAAGGCTGATGGCACATTTATAAGGTAGAAAAAGAAATGGGCAGACTGGATGGGCCTTGCGGTCCTTATCTGCCGACAACTTCTATGTTTCTATGTAAGGCATGAAACTGTCACTTCCAAATATCTAAACAGCACATACAAGCAAGCAACATTCGGCATTGACAAATGCTTGTTTATATAGGGCCCATGTTCTGTCATGTTCCTTGGTCAGTTGACTCAATGGCCGGAATAAACCATGCTTGAGAGTTTCCCTTCCTAAAGGGGGTCCTGAAGGGGGCAACAATGTCACAGACCCTGTTAAATTGGAGAATGAAGTACTCCACAGCAGCATGAACATCTCATGTGGTAGTTAAGAACTGATCGACTTGTCGCAATAGGGCTTGAAAATACAGTAACTTGTGTGTACAGAACACTCTGGCTTTTGAGGTGGACAGTTCATTTTTGTTCACCTTGATGGACCATTCGCAGGTGACAGAGGAGTGGTCACTAAGGAAGTTCGCAAGACTGCACTAGAAATTATCCTATCAGAGTTGCTGACTAGGATCCCGATTAGCAGGGTGGCAGTGCCTGTCTTGCAATTTATTCTGGTAGGAGTGGTTATCACTTGGGTCAGGTGCACACTGGCTAATGTGTCCCTGTATACCTTGTTTTCACTTGCAAACCAGTTGCAGTTAAAATCTCTGAGCACAACTGGCCCGGTGGCACTGAGGGTTGAGGTGCTGTTCACCACACCTCACGCCATGCCGGCGACCCAGGTTCGGTAATGACTTCAGGTTGTCGGGGTGCCAGCATGGGGGGGGGGCAGCAGAGCAGGATCGAGTGCCTAATTGTAGCTCTCCTCTCCTGGGATGACTGTCATCCCCCTCCGTAGTTCCGCTGCCATTGGGTGGAGGACCGGTGGCAGCACAGGTGGGAGGGGGGTGGCAAGTTAGGAGGGCATCTCGGAACACAGTGCGTGTGTACATGTCCGGGACTGGGGGCAGGTGAAAAATGGGAAAAAAATCTCCAAGCATATTTTTTTTGTGCTGTGGATTTAGGCCTCATATAGCCTTTAAAAAGCAGTAAAGAACTACGGCGAGGGGGGGGGCGCTGTGGAGCAGCAACATGGCAGTCATATTTTGAAGCAGCTCAAATCGATCACTAACAAAAAGCTTGAGATCTGCAGTTTAATCTACGCTTCTTGATCAGTAATTAAATGGAAGAGTACCCGAACACATTCAGTAAAAGATGAGTCCAAAAAAGGATCCCAAGCATGCTTCTCGGGGCCTCGAGGTGCATACCTCTCAACCTCTTGCCTCACGAATCAGGGACAAGGCTTAAAAAAATCAGGGACAAAGACCCCAAATCAGGGACATATCTTAAAAACAGGTACTATTCACTCAGAAACCTGATAGAATAAAGGGATTTGTGTTCAGATGCATTTTCTGAAGAACAACAAGTCTGTAACGTTAATGTTTGACATTATTTTGTGTTATTAATCCCCACCGTTCTGTCACAAAAACACAAATTGTATGAGGGACAGAGGAAAATTTTGAAGCCAAATCAGGGACATCCCTGAAAATCAGGGACAGTTGAGAGGTATGTCGAGGTGTATCTTTCCTCAGCAAGCACCTCGATAGGAGGAGGCCTGAACACTGCGGTTGGCGTGGCGCAACCAGAGCGTCCTACTACACAGATCCTTGCCATGCTGTCGAAACTTCAAGCTACCAGCAATGAAACGAATAAATGCCTGGCATCTGTAGAAGCTAAACTAAATGAAACAGATGCTAAAATTGCAGAAAACCTCCACTCAATCCAAGAAATTAGAGAGGTAAATAACAGACAAGCTGAATACAATGCTACATATGTCCGAGACCTCCAGTTCCTAAAGGCGAAAGTGGAAGCTCTTGAAAATGCACAATGCCAGACTAATATAAGGATAGTTGGCTTCCCTCCATGTTTTGCAGCTAAAACTGAACTTTATCAATCGGTGCACAGACTAATCTTTACTGACCTGCAGCTGCTTCCTTCAGATTCAGAGGTGCACCTGATAAAGGTTTTTGTGATCCCTAGGAGGCCAAGGTCCCGGAGTGATTCTGTGGAGCTCCCTGTGACTTCCATAGCCATCTTGTCTTCCCCTGAGGCTCGGATTTCTTTGCTACAAGCGACGAGAGCCAAAGACGACATTCAATGGGAAGGGAGCCGACTGTCCATATTTCCCGACCTGTCAGCCCAAACTCAGGCCAAAAAAGAAAGAGTTGCAGTCCACCAAAAAAGAACTGCAACATGGAGTGGCAGCCCAGCTCAACTTCCCAGCAAGACTGCAGAAGCGATATAAGGCTAAAATGCATAATTTTATTGATCCTGAGGCTGCAGCGGCATGCGTTGCAGCAAAGATCATTCAAGAAATGCACCCTGAGGAAGCATCGGACCTGGAGGAGTGAACTATTATGAACTGCCTAACTGGGGAAAGATAACCCTTATTGCCATCTAAGAGAAGGTATCGGCAGGTCTATGGAACACTTTTTTGGTGGCTAATTATTAGCGGGTGTACAACAATTGTTCAAATAGTGGCCCATAATTGTTATTGCACCTAGAGCTCATTGTAAGAGTTTATCATAATTTAAATGATTAAATTGTCGGGGGGTTTCTCCTCAAGATTCTGAGCCTAATTGTTGCTGCTTGAAGTTAACTATTTGTTACTTGATATGGGGTTAAAAGATGGTGTTTTAAATACCTCTCAGTTTGTGAACTTTTTTATTAGTAACCTAAGGAAGAATTTTGTCTACCTGCATGGTGGGTTGCCATGCCTCACAAGGGAATGCGAGTGAGTGAAATGACTGAATTAAGCCCAGACCATCTCATATCTCCTTTCTATACCTAAAGCACCTTCCTCCCAAATAAACCTTAAATCCTACGTGGGACCTGATGTGCTGGACTTACTATTTGTTCTTTAGTTACATCTGTGGCGAGGAGTAGCATTGCCCTATAGACCAGTCAGCTTGGACTTTATTCTCCTTTTCTAGCACTGGTAGCCTCCAAAACAGTATGGACTTATAGACCTTAACTTAACTGATAAGCAATTATACTCTTAAATCCTGTACATTCAGTTTTGGGATCTATGTATCCCATATTGATATTTTTATGAAGTATGTGTTTTTGCTGTATGATCATAAAATCTATTAATAAAAAGTATATAAAAAAAAAGCAGTAAAAGTCCCCCAAGAAATTTTTTTTGGTGGAAAATAGGCCACCAATGTCTTGAGGTTTTTTTCATCCTTAGGTCTTATCCTTAGATTGATTGTGAGAAGTTCAAAGCCAGTGGGCTCAAACATTAGCGGGAGTCTGCAAGATGTAATGAAGACTTTAATGTACATGAGGTACCCATCCGCCTTTCCTGAGCCCCTGTTCTGTCTTAACAGTTTGTAGGTGTCAATTCCAATGTCTCTGTCAGAGATCCTGTTAGTGAGCCATGTCTCAGTGACAGCCACAGCATCATACTGGGAGTTGGTTATGCGGATCTTAAATTTATCAAGTTTAGGCACGAGGCCACTATGTTTCCATGAGCTACCTCCAGGAATCCTCGGTAGGATGAGCCTGCCACGGTTAGGATGCACCTTGCCACCGCTGATTAGCAGCAATAGGATGACCTGCCTGATTGCAAGGTACAGTTTAATGGATTATTTAGTTAATTTAAGAATACATTTTTTTCACATAAGTAAGCAGTTCCCTAAAGGTGGGAACCATGTTAGTTTGAGGCCTTTTCAGGTTCCTGGGAACTGGAGAAACTGAAATACCTTCAATCAAAATAAAGAAAAGCAGCCTAACTAATGCAGAGTATTGAGAAATAATAACTAACCATAGGAACATAGAAACATAGAACGTGATGACAGATAAGGGCTGCCATTTTTTTGTAACCTTTATTTTTTGCTGCAGACCCTACTTTTTTTTTGTCACATTTTCTCCCCCGGGGCTCCGGTCTGCGTTACATCCCGACTGAACCCCCCAGCCCTGACACCGACATCAGGCCACCCTCCTCATGCCACAGCGGATTACCCCCCATGGTAGGGTGGTGAGGAGCAACCCCAGCTCAACTCACCGGAGCAGGATCCAGATGAGGAGGCATCATTCGGTTCTGGCAGTGGGGTCAGAAGCTCATGCTGCCCGATTGGAGCCCAATTTTTCTATTTTTTCTCCTTGTGGGCAAGGGCATGCAATGACGTCCAGGCATGTAGCCGACATCTGCCTTACTCCGCCCCCTTTCTACAACACTCTGGTAGCGCTCCCTGGTTGTCACCAGGGGGTCACTACAGAGCGATGGAACCCTGGATCCCTCCCCGGGATAGAAGAGCAGTCCTCCGGATACTCCATCCTATCCCTCCCCTGCCAACCCCAGTGGCCCGGGCTCGCGTCCGAACTCGGGTCGCCAGTGTGGCTTGAGGTGTGGCGTCCAGCGCCTCAGCCCTCAGTGCCACCGGGCCGGCCACTGCAGACTCTACTTGATCTATGGCACAATCTGTCCTCCCCACCTTACCCCTACAATTCCCTTGTGCCTGTCTCAGGCATTTTTTAATGCCACCACTGTTTTTGTCCCACTACCTCTGCTGGAAAGGTGTTCAAGGTATTCAAGGTATGCACCTGGGAAACAAAAACCCAGGGGAAGATTACACAATGGGGGGGGGAGGTAGTAACAACAACAAAATTGGAAAGGGACCTGGGGGTAATCATATCAGGTGACCTTAAGGTTAGCAAGCAATGCGAGAAGGCAGCAGGGAGGTCTGGGGGATACTGGGATGTATAGGGAGAGGCATCACCAGCAGAAAACAGGAAGTTGTTATCCCTCTGTACAGACAGTTGGTGAGACCCCATCTGGAGTACTGCGTCCAGTTCTGGAGACCCCATCTCCGCAAGGACATAGACAGAATAGAGGCAGTCCAGAGGAGGGCAACTAAAATGGTGCAGGGTCTGCAAAAGAAGCCATATGAGGAGAGACTAAAGGAGCTTAATATGTAAACGCTTGAGGAAAGGAGGGAGAGGGGGACATGATATAAACTTTTAAGTACCTCAGTGGAATCAACAAAGTCCAAGAGGGTAGCATCTTTCAGAAAAAGAGATATGCAAGAACAAGCGGACACAATTTGAAGACAGAGGGGGGGCGGTTCAGGGGCAATATGAGGAAGTATTTTTTACAGAGAGGGTGGTGGACACATGGAATAGCCTTCCTGTGGAGGTTGTGAGGTCTAAAACTGTGGAAGAATTCAAGAATGCACGGGACAGACATAAGGCAATTTTTGTTGGGGGTAGGAAGAAAAAGGTTGTTGGTTAACTAGGATCTACAGCTTATCCTGTAGGTAGGGAAATGGTCACACTAGGTGGGCCAAGTGGTCCTTATCTGCTGTCAAAGTCTATGTTTCTATAGTTCTATTCACCACCCTTTCTGTGAAGAAATACTTCCTCACTTCCTTCTGTTGTCAAAAGTGTTTTTTACCATTTGAGGAACATTGCCAGGATCAAGCCCCTTGTTCCTCCCGAGGACCTGCTGACATGGGTGCATGCCTTTGTTACCTCGAGGCTTGACTGCTGTAACTCTCTGTACTTTGGGGTCATGGGAGGGACCCTTCACAGGCTGCAGCTAGTACAGAACACAGTGGCTCGGTTACTGATGGGCCTGTCCAGGTCCACTCATGTGATCCCAGTCCTGTGGGCTCTGTATTGGTTGCCTGTCAGGTGGAGGGTCCTTTTCAGTGTGGGCTTGCTCAACCTTAAGGCCCTATACAGACTGGGCCTGGGCTACCTGACTGAGCTCCTCACATCTGCCACCTTGGTCCACTCTCTCCACTCCTCATCCTGGGACCTCCTGGATGTTCCCAGGATTCATCTCAAGACATCTGGTGACCGTGCCTTTAGTGTCGGTGGGCCGACCCTGTGGAACTCACTTCTATCTGCAGTCCGGGAGGCCCCTTCCATCGAGGTGTTCAAGCAGAGGCTAAAAGTCTACCTTTTCCACCTGGCTTACCTGGAGGAGATTACCTGATTCGCCTGATTGCTGACTGAAAGTATTAATAACCTATGCGTCTGATGATGAACTTTTAGTATCTTAAATCTGTATAATATGTGTACCTTGCATTTTTACTCTTCTAATATTATTATTTGTATTGTTTTTATTGTTAGGCGTCCAGAGCTTCTGGGATTGAGTGCCATAAGAATAAAATTTAATTGAAAAATAAAAGGCCTTGCCTTGCCTCACATCCTTCCTGAATTTACCCTCCTCTAACTTCATAGCATGCCGTCTTGTTCTAGAGCACATTTGTCTCTAAAAAATATACCCCCTCCTGTACCTTATTAATCCCCATGAGGTATTTAAAGGTTTGTATCATATCCCCCCCCCATCCAGGGTGTACATATTTAGCTCCTTTAGCCTTTCCTCGTAGAGCTTCTGATGCAAACCTTGCACCATTTTGGTAGCCCTCCTCTGGACTACCCACACTCTGTCTATGTCCTTCCTGAGAACTGGACACAGTACTCAAGGTGGGATCTTACCAGTGATCTATACAGAGGCAGCACAACCTCCCTGTTCCAGCTGGCAATACCCCTTCCTATGCACCCCGCCATCCAACTAGCCCTTCCGACTGCCTTGTCACACTGCCTGCCCACTTTTAGGCTATCAAATATGATTGCCCCCAGGTCTCTTTCCTGCTTGTTCTTTGTTCTATCTTTCCACTCATTTTGTACTCTGCTCCAGGATTTCTGTGGCCCAAGTGTAAGATTTAGCATTCTTTTGTATTAAAATCCAGTTGCCATTCCCTCAACCACTCTTCCAGTCTTTTCAGATCCCTGCTCATTCTTTTCACACACCCCTCCCTGAGTGTCCATGCTGTTGCACATCTTGGTGTCATCTGCAAAGAGGCAGACCTACCCTTCCAGTCCCTCTGCTATGTCACTTATAAAGACATTGAAGAGGACTGGTCTCAGCACTGATCCCTATGGTACCCTGCTGTCATCCTTCTTTCCTTGGAGCAAACTCCATTTTCCACTACCTTCTGTGTCCTATCCACCAACCACTTTCTTACACAGGTTACCACCTTGTTACCCACCCCCAAGTGACCCAACTTGCTTACCAGTGTGCTGTGTAGAACGGTGTCGAAAACCTTGTTGAAATCCAAGTGGGCCACGTCTACCACTCCTCCCTGATCCAACTCCTTTGTCACCCAGGCAAAGAAATCTATTGGATTTGCTTGGCATGATCTTCCCCCTCTGAAAACATGCTGCCTTGGATCCTGTTATTTGTTGGGTACAAGATAGTCCACAACCCTTTCCTTTAATAATGTTTCCATTAATTTACCCACCTCCCATGTCAGGCTGCCAGGCCTGGCATTGCCCACCTCCTCCTCGCTACCACTTTTGTGAAGTGGAACTACTTCTGCCCTTCTCCAGTCCTCTGGGACCATGCCAGTCTCCAGTGATCTGTTAAACATGTCCATCAGAGATGCAGCTAGTACCTCCCTGAGCTCCCACAGCACCCTTGGATGTACTCTGTCTAGCTGTATAGCTTTGTCCACCTTCGGGTTAGTGAATGCTTTCCAGACTTCCTCCACAGAAAACGGACTAGTGTCCATTTCACTCCCATCAAAGCTCCTGGTGCCTTTTCATGATCCCTCCACTTCTACTGTGAGCACTGAGCAGAAGTATTGTTCAAGATATTTGCTTTTTCTTGATCATCCTTCATGGGTAACCTGTGAACAAGGTGACTGCAATTGAGTGCCTACAAAAACGGCAACTCAATTACGGTGCCTGTGTTCAGGACTACCCAGCGGGGGGGGCGACCGGATACCAGGGTGGGTGACATACGGCGACAGGATGTGCGCGTGTATATGCATGCATGGGAAGAGAAAAGCAATGTGTGTGTGTGTGTGTGGGGGGGTGTCAGGCAGCTGCCAAGCTGGTCCTCTAGTGTGGTGGGGAGGGACGTTGGCTGGAAGGTGCAGGGTTCAGGTCTGGTGCAGTGTGGTTTTTTTTTTGCCGGCAGTCAGCTTTTCATTTTCTAAGTTTTTCACCCCACCAGCATGCACCCCCCTTGAGTTGAGAATCCATTAGTGGGGGTGTGTGGGGGGCACAGTCCCCTCCATTAAAAACAAATCCCCTCGGTCTCGGGCACCCTCTTGCTCCTTGCCACGAGAGAGCATCACTGAAATTAGTTTTTGGTGATGTACACTTGCCCTAACCGCAATCTCTATTCCGTGATCACTGTTATGACATAAAACCCCCTTCATGCAGTTCCCCCCCTTTAACTACGCAGTCCCTCCCTTTGTCTTCCTTTTTTTGCTAATGTACCTAAAAAAGTCTTGTCCCCTTCTGATACTCCCTGAGCAATCCTCTCCTCAATTTATACCTTTACACTCCTTACTGCTTTCCTTGCCTCCCTCTGTTTTTCACTTCCCTATTCTCCTCTCTCCGGGTCTCCTTATGCCTTCTGAATGCCATTCTTTCAGTCTTTACCTTTTCTGCTACCTCTTTTGAGAACCATAGCAGGCTCCCCTTTCTTTTACTTATGCTTACTTCCTTGACACAGAGGATTGGTACCTTTACTATGTCCTCTTTCAGTTTAGTCCACTTTTCCTCCATGAACCCCCAGGTCATCTCCCCCACTAGGTTATTTCGGAGGCATTCTCCCATTTTATTAAAATCAGCCTTTCTGAAATCCAAGATCCTCGCCATTGTGTGACTGGATTCTGCTGCTGTTCTTATGTTGAACCACACTGTATGATGCTCAGTGGTTCCCAGATGGTTTCTCACCTTGACATCCTTGACACTGTCCCTGTTTATGAGCATCCGGTCCAGTACTGCCCCATCATTAGTGGGTCACTGACTAGTTGCCTGAGGAATGCTCCCTGCAGGAAGTCCAGGATACCCCAGCTTCAAGCTGATGCTGCAGCTAGGAGTCTCCAATCTACATCCGGCAGATTAAAAATAAATATTAAAACTGAAATTAAATTGCTAAACTATTCTGGAGGCCAGAAGAGTGGAGCTGTACTTTGTGGGACGATGGCTCTCTTCAAGCAGAGAAACACATCTGACCTTTGGTGGAAGTGCGACTATACTGCAGAGTATGTGAACTTAGTTCTAATTTTAAGATTCCAAAATTTATATAAATTCTATCTCTGGGGCAACTCAGTCCAGTGGACTGATTGCCATCGTAAAGCTATACTGATGGATTCCTGGGGTTAAAACAAGTAATGCTAGCTGTTGCCTCCCGGACCCCTCCCCCACCACCCTGGCCACCTACATTCACAATAGACTGTAATTGCACAGATATTTTACACAACAGAGAAACACAAAACAGGAACTGTGGACAGGTCACCTTATCAGTCTCGCTAACAGTGGGGGAAGGGGTATAACCTAATTGTAATCAGGGGGCACCAACTGGGTGCATCCCAGCTAACTAGGGATAATAATGTATTTCAAAGGAAGGCGGAACCCTTGGGGTTGGGGGTCCTGCATGGCAGGGTATAGGAACCCCCCTGGAGGGCAAGAGGGGCCTCCGTATGCAAAAAGCATCCTGTGGGGAGTCATGTCTGACATCTTGGCCCCATCCCAACAACAGAAATGAGGAATGCAGAACAAATGTGTTAGGGAGAGGGAGTTCTTTTTTTTATTTTCCATAGACACTTTTATCGGCAACCAGGGGCGGTACCTCAGCCCCGATAAAACTCTGACCCCAGTCCAACCACCACCACCCCACCAAGACCCCCCCATAGATTACCCCCCCCATGGTGGAGCTGCGAAAGGAGCTCCCCCCACCTCCTGGAGCACAATCCAAATCCAGGATGGGCGGAGCGGAGGACTGGCGGCACAGAGCTGGGTGTCATAGAGCCCCTGGCTGCCATGTTTTCTATTTTTTCCCTTTGGTCCCCTCTGGCATTAATATGGATGCGCATGTGTGGGGGCACCCGCTCACCATACCCGCCAGCTACATGCCAGTCCCTGCTTGCATTGTCCCCCCCCCCAGTCCCCACCAGAGGGTGATGAACAGGCGGAATGACAAACCCTCCTTCACTGAGAGAGGACAGCAGTCCTCCGGATGCTTGATCCCCTCTTACCCCTGCCTACCCTCAGGAGCCCTGGCACATTCCCACGCCTGGGTCGCCAGTGTGGTGCGAAGTGTGGTGTCCAGCACGTCAACCTCCAGCAGCACTGGGCCAGCTAGGGAGAGGGAGGTCTGATGGGGAATAGGGGATGCGCAGCAATACAGGATGAGGAGATTAATGATATTCTGCTCTTGAGGAAAAGGTATTGCCTATGCTTACTCCCCATCATCCCAGGAGGTAAGAGATAGTGGGACTCCCACTGCTACAAGGCAGCAGTTAAATTCCTGATGCTCCTGCTTAACACATCTGCCTGAGACTTTGTCGGGGAGCTAACAAAGCCTTAGAAGGAGGCAAAGCGTCAGGGTATCAGAAAATATATGAACATTTGATGGCTGTGCAGGTCTCTACAGAAGGCCTTGTGAATGAGGACACAGTACTGCGGTATATATCTTAACTTCCCCCTTCAAATCCTGATCTATCATGGGAGGAGGGAGAACACCAAATAGTGTCCTTCTAAATTTATCTGGTTGTCCTGTCATCCCTCCCTGACTGACACTGTCTAAATCTGATCCCCCACTTCTTCAACCTGATCTCAGCCTCAAAGACCCAGTTGCAAGTCTTTACCCGCCCCCGCCTCGGATCAAATAAAGAATACCAAAAATCTTTGCATCCCTGTTCAAAAACTCATTGAGTATTTACCCAAAGGTACTAGCACACCCCTGTTGTATTACCTGTTGTCGGTTTTGTATGACCTGCTGCTGTTCCATGGGGCTGGGAGTTGGGACCCTCCCCTTCCCCATACATGAGATGCTACATCTCAAGGAAATTTAAAGAAAAATAATAACCTCTCTGGGACAGCAAGGGGAAAAACAGACTAAAATTACAAACCAAAAAGGAATTCCCAGCTCTCTGTTTTGGAAGTTGCGCTATTAATATCAGTAGGAAAACAACATACAAATCATGAGATGTCATCGTCAGGAGATCGGGGCACGGCATGAAAACAAGTGATTAGGGTCTGTCCCTGTGACAGTTCTAACTGTACTGATCTCACTGCAGCAGCACTTCCTTGTGTAAGACTTGCCTCTGACAACCAGCAGGTGGCACCATCTCCCCATCTTTTTTTCGTTGTTTGTATTGTAGGTAATCTGTTTTGCTCCTCTACTACCGGTGCAGGCATTTTCCCTCAGCAATGGGGAACTTCATGAGGCCACATTCCTTTTGTGTGGCAGCACTGCATACTGTCAGACTGGACAGTCACAGCACACGTGATCCTATATTTTGAACAGTAGTTCACCAAATGTGTGGAAGTGTTCCTTAAAATCTGCAACAGAGAGAGAAAATGTGTGGAGGTAAAGCTCAGAAGACTGTGAAAAACAGGGGGCTGTGGTACTCAAGACTAGATTGCTGTGACACTGACATGAATTTTTACTTTGAAGGCAGTTTGTAGTGTGGGGTGGCACCTTTTTCATGTGGAACATGAGACCTCTGAGGGGGTAAAATGAGTGATGTCTCTCACGACGTGTGACAGTTCAGCACAATGCACATGGCCAGGAAGGTGGGTGGGTGGGGGGCGGACGAGTGTGGGGGTTGGAGGATTATTCATCATGAAGGAGGTATAAATACCGAATGCTGGCAAGGTAGCTGTGAAATGGAGTATGCTTAGAACTGTTGGGTGATCCATTTCAGGTGCCTGATTCGAGGCAGTGAAATCTGAACCCTGGAAATGAAATGTTCCAGTGCAAAAGCTACGGATGACAGAACTCAGTATCAGCATCAGACATGCCTTCTTCAAGAGGTGGAGTTACTGTCTAACGCATGCTGTATAAGGAGCCAGCAAAATTTAAATATGCATTAACTCTCTCAGAGATGCAATGTTCTGACATAGCACATAAAAAGAGCATACATGCATGAAAATGTGCTTACTGATAAAGTGCAGCATGAATTAAAAAAACAATGAAAATTAAATAAAACGAGATATAGAAAAAGTCATTATACATCTTGAGGCAATGATTGCAGAGGCAGACCTGGATCTGGTGACCATAACAGAATCGTGGTGCATGGACAACCACAGCTTGTAAGTAGCCATCTCATGCCACACTATGTTCTAGAAGGACAGGTCAGGGAGGAAAGGAGGAGGTTTTTTTAATATGTGAAGGATGGTTTAAGGGCCACTGAAATATAGGGGCAACAACGGGACAATGAAAGGCTGGAGGTGCTGTGGGGACCACTATCTGCACGGGGGTGATGTATAGGCCTCCTGCACAGGTGGATGATTTAAACAGAACCTTGGGGAAACCATTAGCAAAATGTTCTTCAAAGGGGAAGTTTTGATAATGGGGGAATTTAATCTGCTGGATGTAGATTGGGGCATTCTCGCTGCAGCTACATCAAGAGGCAGGGCCATCCTCGACTCTATACAAGGGGCATTTCTCAGGCAGCTGGTGTTGGAACTCACTAGGGATGGGGCACAGCTAAACCTGGTACTAACAAACAGAGACAGTGTTGCTGACATCACAGTGGGTAGTCCCCAGGTACAAGTGATCACTGCACTGTGCGGTTTGGTATACAGATAGGACAAGAAAAAAAACACTAGGACAAGGGTCATGGACTTCTGGAGGGCAGATTTTAAAGAAATGGGAAACTGCCTCAGAGAATGCCTCAAGACAAGGAAGGCAGAGGGTGAGTGGAGACTCAATGGAGAAAAATTAAGGAGGGTATAAAGGCTACGGCGTACTGTTTGAAGGAAGTGAGCAAGGAAAGAAAGTGCAAGGCAACCCAGAAGGATGAAAAGTGGGAGGTATATCTGGCAAAGCAAAGAGAGGCAGGAAGGAGGGTGAGGGCAACTGAAGCATTAACAGAGGGAGGCTAGCTAAGGAGGTCAGAAAAGGGGACAAAACCTTCTTCAGGTATGTGGGGAAAGAGGAAGACAAGGCTAGGGATAGTGAGAATCAGGAGGGTGGGAGGGGGGACTGTGCAAAGGAAGCTCAAGAGAAAGTGGAAATACTAAACGATTACTTCGGCTTGGTCTTCACAGTAGAGGGTTGGGGATGGACCAGAATACTGCAGTAAGCAACAGGGAGAGAAGAGAGCAGATAATGGTCCAGTTTTGATGGGGAGGGTCCAGATGGGATAGGAAGCCTTAAAGGAGAATAAGGTGATGAGACTGGATGGGATTCATCCAAGGGTCCTAAAGGAACTGAAGCGTGGTGCTGGCTGCCCCTCTGACACCTCTTTTTAGCATCTCAGTGGAGATGGAGGAAGTTCCAGAGGACTGGATGAGGGCTGATGTGGTCCCTCTGCACAAAAGTGGCAGTAGGAAGGATGTTAGCGACTACAGGCTAGACAGTCTCACGTCAGTGGTGGAGGAGTTAATGTAGACACTACTGAAGGACAGACTTGTGGAGCACCTGCAGGCAAAAAGGCTGTGGGACCACTGGCAGCTACGGTTTCACGGGGGTGGGTGGGTGGGAGTCATGTCAGACTAATCTCATAGATTCTGTATGGTTCATAGCTCTGTGCTTCTGCTACGTACAGTAGAGCTGAGTGATGTGGTTATGCTTGGATACATAGGCCAGACCAGTAAGTAGGACAGTGGTTGCAGTATATGAGTTATATGATATGATTAGTGCTTAGATACTTCAGCATAGATGAGTAAGTCAGTGATTGTAGTACGTATGAGCTGGATTGTATATGCATAGTGCTTAGGTGCTTGAACTGGTGAGTAACAACTTGTTAAGACTTGATGTTTTGGCCTTTCTCTGTATCCCACCTTAGGAAGGATGCTTAGTCGACTAGGATGAGACCCCCCAAAAAAATAATGATTGCAGGTACGATTATCTCTTCCAACTCCAGACAGTGTGGCCAGTAGCACGCAGGAGAGGAAACCCCCCCTTGGGGGGAATCTCTGAGGACCCATGGCTACTGACCTGCCCATCCTTCTGGGCATATTTATTTATTTAGTTTTTGTTGACCTGGTAAGTGTACTAGACAAATCCTGCCTATTTTCAGGCACGACCCGGGGGAGGGGATACAGATGAAAGCCAACTGACCTTGAACCAGATTAAGCTGTTGGTGGTATTTTTATTAAAGGAGAGTAATCCTAAATGAGCAGTATATATATGGGCTAGTCCGAAACCCCAAATGATGAGGAACCAAAGGTCGGAAAGAGCAAAAGGAATCCAGTAATGATGTTGAATGTCTAGCGAGGAGATGGTAGCAGATCCTGAGCGAAGTCCCAGACCGAAGTCAATGTCCAGGATAAACATCGATAGAAGGGCATCAGAAATTCAGTTGAAGGCACAGGCAAACTGGAAGCAATGGTCCGAGTTCCAATAGACGAGGTGATGGAACATAAGTCATTGAAGGCGAGGCGAGTAAGCTGGATGCAAGTCGGGCAGCTGAAGAAAGTAGAGCAAAGGAACCCCCGGTCCTGAGTGGGCGAAGCAGTAAGTGAACAACAGGCTGGAAAGCTCTGAAATCCTCCAATTGTCCGGCCAAGCAAGTATGCTAAGGAACAGAACCTCCACACCCCAAGCTGGGTGAGGCAGATGCAGAGTAAAAATAGTCACATCTCCAGGCCCCGATGCTGGTGAGGCATGCATAGAGTGGAAATATTAATGTAACCCCTAGATGGCGCTATCCCAGGGGCTACTACCCCTGCCTGATTTGCCACTAACAGGTTGAGGGGCCTGGATCCAATGGCGGGTGCCTCCACCCAGAGGTCAGGGTTTGCAATAGTTAAACTAACTTGGTCACAGCCCTCTGGGACACTGCAACCCCCCTTTCTTCCCACTAGTGGCCCACACAATATATCAAATTACCTTCACAGTATACACTTACCCCAGGTCTGGTTCGGCACTGGGACCTCCTGTGAAATGAGATACAGTGCAACAATCACAGTACAGTACTTTAACATAGACAAATACCTCAGGCAGTATAACTTTGCTGAAACAAGCAGCTCTGATTTATTTAGGGGATATAACAAGGACAGGGGAAATCAGGTTAATTAGCTTATCACTCTAATAATCTACCTATGGCTCTGTGCACAGGCCTATTCCTATCAGTTACTGTCCCTGGGTACCCAAGCCCTAGTGGCTAGTCCAAACCCGTGGCAGCTGGTAGGGGCCCTTTCACACAGAGAAAGGAGAATTAAACAGTCAGCAGTACAGTAATTCCATTTGGATTTAATGTGGCAATTCAACAGGGAGCGACCCTGAATTAGTACTCCGACCTCCAAATAAGATAGGGTCCTTCAATGTCAGCAGGGCTCACTTGAGGTACACAAACCTCTTCACACATCCATATAAAAGAAAGCACTATACCAGGCAGGCTGCATCTGTATCGATCGCAATTACTGCACAATACCCGGAGAACACACAGCAGATTCAGTTCCTGACAGACCGAGTGCAATTTTCAGCAATTCCTCCAGTCTTCTACAGGGTGAGCCTGGTTTCTACTCTTCAGAGATCCTTTGATTCTTTTCACAGGGACGGATTCAGTCCTAACAAGCTGTTACACAAGCTGCAGACCGGAACTCTGGGCCTTACACACGTTTTGACTAAAACTGCACACTGAAAAAGCACAGGGCTCCTTCCTTCTTCACTGCCAAAGCTCAACTGAAACTCCAACCGACAAACCGGCACTTCCTTTGAGTTCCTCCCAGTTCTTGACTGGATTGGCTGTCACTCACAATAGACTGCTGCTGTTGGTCCAAAAGGCACTGAAGTCTAAACTACATCTCCCAGAGTCACTGCCCATACAATCCTCTTGTGGCTGGCTCAGATTATGAGTCCAAGTTCTGATTCGTCAAGGCACCATTTTAGAGCTAGCTTACCCCACACTGATTGGTCCAGTTCAGCAGTTCAAAACTAGAATGGGGAACTAGCAGACACAGTTCTGACTGCAAAGAAAGCAGGTTAGACAAACTGTAATTTCATTATTACTCTAAATAATTTCTGGCAAACAGTTACATCTTTCAGATAGGTTCCTTTGCACTCTAGTGACTGCAAAATGAAGTGAATTGGCAGCAGCTCAGTGGTACTCAGAGAAGCACACAGTCCCCCCATACAAACTAATTATGTCTGCAAGCAGACAGCTCTTAAAGAGACAGTACCAGAGGCTCTAAAAACACTCACTGATAAATGGCTTAAATGCCAAACACCATTCAGGCTTGGAGCATTCAAGCAAGCTCCTGGAAGTCTTTTGGGAACCCCCATTTGCAGGGGGGTTACATTAAAACCTCCAGGCCCTGATGCTGGGTGAGGCAGGCGTAGAGTAGGAATAGGTGAACCTCCAGGCCCCGATACTGGGCGAGGCAGGTGTAGGGTAGGAATAGGAGAATCTCCAGGCCCCAGTGCTGGGTGAGGCTGATGTAGAGTAGAGTCAAACCTCCAGGCCCTGATGCTGGGTGAGGCAGGTATAGGTAGAATAGATGAACCTCCAGGCCTTGATGCTGGGCAAGGCAGGTATAGGGTAGAAAAGTCGAACCCCCAGGCCTCATGCTGGGTGAGGCAGGTATAGGGTAGAAGTCAAACCTCCAGGCCCCGATGCTGGGCGAGGCAACTCTAGAGTAGAATGTCAAACCCCCAGTCCCCGAGGTTGGATGAGGCAGGTGCAGGCTAGGCCTCCGTGTGGCCAGTGGGAAAATGACCAGACTCCAAGTAGGTCAGGTGGAAAGGGTATAGAATGGCCAAGCCAGCTCCTATGAAGGCTAGCAGGACCAGGGAATGCTGCCATGGAGGGCCACCCAGTGTAGTATGTATCCAAGGAAGCTGAAGCCAAGGAAAAGGAGGAAGTCCATGTCAAATAAGGCATGGGACTGAGGAGTCGTAGCACAGGGATAGAGGAGGCCACCAAACTCCGATAATTAAGGGCAGCTAAACAGAAGAAGGGTGACACAGCAGACAGGAGGAGCTGAGGGAATGGAGTAAGTTTGTCTCACAGAAGGCAATTCCAAATCTAGTTTCCATAGGCACTAAGCAGATAGTCCAGCCAATGTAGTCTATGCGCAGCCCCCACATAATGACATAGAACTCAGTTCAGGATGGTATGGCAGATAGATGTGTCGGAGTCCATAACAGCAAATAGGGGTAACTGGAAAGAGAAGCAGACTCTGATGGACTAACAAGGGAACATATCAGCAATACAGAAGTTTGAGAAACCTGTTTAGAACAAACGGTGAGGATTGTGCTAATATGCTACGATCGGTAGCACTGGAGAAGGAAGCTCAGGTTTAATGGCAATTCATGTCTCCATAATGGTCTAAGATAAAGGAAAGTTCTGTCAACCCTCCAGAATGTCTTGAAGGATCTAGATGGTTGCTTCCCTAGCGGGAAATGATCCAGTACCATGAGCACCCCTGGATCACTCCTTCATGACAGCGTCCTCTTGAAAACCAGGCTGTCTGCCAGCCTTGACCCCCCCCCAATGGAGGTCCTGTATAGCAGGCATTAAAGAAACAAATCCGACTGAAGATCAGTGAAAATGTTCAGATTAAATACAATTCTGTGGCTGCAGTAATTGTGTAGGCATTCCCAGCTGCAGGGATTTAAAATTGCACAGCGATAGTTGCGGCTGCAGGAGCGAATTATTCTGCCATCTGGGAGCACTGGAACAAAAGGACTGGAACTGTAAGTCACGCCAAAAGTCCAGAGAGAGTGTTTCCTGACTGGACTGGTACACAGAGCAATGGATGAGCCGCGGAGGGAGAAATCGGCAGAGGCTGGAAGAGCCTGCACCAAGGCAGGGATTCTCTGCGAGGGCCATAGCTCCAAAAACATGTGGAGAGAGGGAGCTAGAATGATTCACGGTGGCATACTATGAGCGACTGCATGGCATGGCGGCTGCTCAAAAAGGGGAACAGAGGAAGAGCACCACAAAGTAAGGGGAGGCGTTGGCAGCAACAATGGAAGGCTCCAGCTGGCAGCAGGAGAAGGATGCCCAAAAGAAACCAAAAGCCCCAAGGAAGAACAAGAGGTAAGGGGACGCAGAAGGAGGGAGGGAGGGAGGGATGAAGGACAAAGAAAAATGACACAACCAGAAACAAACAACGGAAGGAAACATGTGGGGGAGGGAGCAGCCGAGGGCCAGCAGGACGCCAGCGAATGCGACTCGCTCTAAGCAGAGCGGTGGAGCCTGATGAGTTATGTAGGATGTGGGGGAGGAGCTCTTCCCCCACAGAACTACAGGCATGCACCTTACAATTGTAATTTAAATTCCAGTTTATTCAAAGGAAAGATCACGTTACAATATCAATTAATCAATGAATGCTGTGTGTGCTTTGTAAGTGTTAACGTCTGCTGACCTTAGGGGGCTTATGTAAGTCGATAGTACATGCTGTGAGTGCATCGGATGCGCTAACACCTGCAGACCTTGGCTGAGTTGCTGTTCCTTCGGGATCTGACTGCTCCTGCTGTTGTCTCACCTGGCGCCATGGCTCTACCTGCACAGGCGGGGGTCACTGCCAGTTTCCAAGGTCCTCTGGCTACCTTGCCCTCCTTCAAGCCACCCTCTGCCTGGCTATCGGCAAAAGGCTTAAAAATGGTACACCTGAATGTCTGTAGCATCCTCCACAACCTAGCTGAACTCACGACCTGGGTGGCCCACTACAACCCTGACATTATGGGGACCTCTGAAACTTGGCTGAAGCCTCACATTCCTGACCCCCTGTGTACCCTCCTGGGCTACAGCCTCCTCAGGAGAGACAGGATAGGAAGCAAGCATGGGGGTGGAGTACTACTCTATCATAAGGTGCACCTTAACGTGTCTGCGGTTGATCACACATCTCCTGCATCCCCAGCCTGCGAATTCCTTCACACACTCCTCCTGCTTGGGAACACAAAAAAGGTGCATCTGGTCTGTGCCTACAACCCTCAGAAGAGTGGTGTACTTGGGCTCTCCTCACTACTCGACCATCTTAGGGATAAGGTTGGGTCAAATGAGCTGCTAGTCCTGGGGGACTTCAACCTCAATTGGTTGGGTCCCAATACCAAGCTTTATGAGCCGCTTCTCTCAGGCCTCATGCTCTCCCAGCTCATTACAACACCCATAAGACTTAACCCACAGGGGGATAAAGGACCCCTTATAGACTGGGTACTGAGCAATAGACCTGACAGAATTTTTTACTCAGGAATACTCCCTGACGCTATCTCGGACCACTCTCCAACTTTCTGCATTTGGGGCATCTCCTCGTCTAAAATCCCGAGCATAGTTATCCAGATGAGAGACTATTCCAAATTCACACTCAATGACTACCTCGAGGACCTAGGACACGCTGACCGGACTAGGGTCACTGCCACCAATGACCCAGTAGCAGCCCTTGACAATTTCTTTGAGGTATTTGTCCCCTTGCAAAACAAGCACACCCCTCTCACAAAAAGAAGGGTGAGGGGCACCATCACAAAATGGCTTCATGGAGGACTATTCTCCCTAATGAAGCAGAGAGACAAATGCTGGGAGAAACACAAGATCTCCCACAACAACGACAACCTCCTTGAATATCGGCGGCTCAGAAACTCTTGTAAAAGAGCTATCCGCACTGCCAAGAGTGAGTACTGCAAATCTGCCCTGCTTGCCTCGACCAAAAACCCTCAGAATGTTTGGCAAAATATCAAATATCTTGTTGGAGGGTCTGCCAGGGTACAGGCCACTGACATGCATATAGCTAGGGCCAACTGCAATAACCCCCATACTATCTCCAATGCTTTTAACTCCATGTTCTCGGACCTGCCTGCTCCCCCTTCTACCCAGCTCCCTGCCCCAAAGCCTCTGGGAGGGCACACCCCTCTGCTGCCCTTCTACCTTAAATGGGTCACTGTTTCAGAGACCCAGAAACTCCTGCCCAATCTCTCCCCCCACATGGGAGCAGGAGATGACAGCCTTGAACCAAAACTGCTCAAGCTGGGGGCTCCTCTCCTTGCCTGGCCTGTGTCTCACATCTTTAACACTTCCCTCATCTCGGGGATCATCCCTGACATTTGGAAGGTGGCCAAGGTTGTCCCTGTTTTGAAACAAGGTGACCCCAAAGACATAAAAAACTATCTCCCCATCACCATACTCTCCACAATCTATAAGCTCCTTGAAAAGGCAGTTGCCGGACAACTCTCCCACTGCCTCCAAGGTTATGCTCTTCTCTCCCCAGCTAAACACGGCTTCAGAAAAGGGCACAGTACATCAACTGCACTTGCTGTGGTTACCTCTGAGATCAGGACCGCGACTGATCAAGGCAGTCTGACTGGCGCCATCTTTGTGGATCTCTCAAAGGCCTTCGATCAGGTTGACCATTCCCTCCTCTGCTCCACTCTCCAATCTCTCGAGTTCTCCCTTCCTGCCCTTGCCTGGTTCGCCAACTACATTGAGGGCAGGCAGCAATACACCAGCTTCAACCATGCCCTCTCTGTCCCCTCCTCAGTTAACTGCGGGGTCCCCCAAGGGTCCGTCCTTGGACCCATTTTGTTTTCCCTATTAATTAATTAACTGCCCTCTGTCACAACCCATGGGCACCCCACACTATACGCAGATGATCTTGTCATACTGACCAGTTCCCCAGAGATTACTGCCATCAACTCCAGACTAAACTATGACTTCAAACTCATCCAAAACTGGCTGGAGGGCCACAAGCTGACCATCAACCTGAAAAAGACCCAGGCCATGCTATTTGGCTCCGTGGCAAAAATTAACTCCTGCCCTACTCCCTTAACCATCTTTGGAATCAATGGCACCCTCCTGCAGGCCGTGAACTCCGTCAAGTATCTAGGAGTTACCCTTGACCTGCAGCTGGATCTCACCACGTATCTTCGGAACATATGTAAGGCCACAAATGGCAAGCTTGGACTTGCCTACAGAGCCAAAAGTTGCCTCACCCCAGCTGCACGGCTCGCCCTAGCCAGGAGGATACTTCTTCCCGTGCTCTGCTATGGACTCGCTGCCTTTGCCCCATCCTGAAAACTAGTCTAGCAAAACGGGACACCGCCTACAACAACATATGTCGCTTTGCACTTTCTGCCCCTTGCCTTATGCATTGCTGTGAGCTCTACTCATGGCTAGAGTGGCTCCCCCCCGTAAAGCACCATGTCTTTGCCCTGGGTAACCTTGTAGATAACATAGTCAGAACGGCCACTCCTTCTGCTCTTGCCCTTCCCCTCAAACATGCAACCCCAGCCTATAACTTAAGATCCAGTATGGCACTGGACTGCCTGGTGCTCAAGACCTGCACCTGTATGAGGGAGCGGGCCTTCTCCACCCATGCGCCTAGACTGTGGAACTCCCTTTCCGCTTCAGTTCCTGCCTCTCCCTCCCATCCCTGCTTCAAGGCATCCCTCTAGAGCTTCCTCAAATCAGTCTCTCACTGTCTATGTGCGATGTAGACCTCAGTGGAGACTCTCTCCTCCTTATTCCTCAACTTGAGGATGATGCCCTGATTGCTGCTGATACCAGCGGCAGCTGAATTTTTTGCTGAAAATCTGCACAAAGCACTTTCTGTCCTTCTGTCTGAAGGGGAAGCCCTGTTATAACTGTACCTATATGTATCTTAGCTAACCCTGTTGTTACTATTCATCTTGATGTAATTTTTCTGCTTATTCATTTGTTATGATTCTGTGTTGCTCTCTGCCTACACAACCATCTATGCCCATTGGCCTTTATGCTGTATCACCTACCTGCACCTACGTGATCGTTGCCTGTAGCATCTGTATGTTACCTTGTCTCTGTTTGATACATTGTATATACCTTGTAACCCTCCTGGGTCACACCTGAAAATAGGCACTTGGCTGTCTAGTGTGCTTACCTGGTAAACAAAAGCAAATAAATAAATAAATAAATCTTTATTTAGCCAGGTCACACTCCATTGAGCAAGCTCATTTTCAAGGAGGGCCTGGTAGGTACAGAATAAATAATACTGTAGCACAATAGAACATATAGCACAACTGGTCATAGTAATACAATACATAGCGATAAAAACAAGGTACAAGGATAATCAATGAGGCCCAGTCGTAAGGTGAAGCCTCATCCCAGTAAACAGTACAGCAGGGAGGTGGAAGCAAGTCAGCACCAATGTGCAGAACCAGTGATTTTAGACACTGACAGCTCTAGTAGAGCAGAGTTAATGCTAGTGGCAGTGCAAGCTGGGGGCTCAGCAGCAAGTAGATAGCAAGGATGAATCCAGGAACATGGCTTAGGGTAATTCTAACGAGAGGATAGGAAGTGTATAGGGCTGACTGTAAGAATAGCAATGTATGGCTACAGTTTAACGACAGGGAGGGCATTGACAACACTCCGAGAAGTATCTCGACTAGAGTGACTTGAATTCCACATAACGAATAGGATGCTCCAATTTTATGGATTTCTGGATGTTGTTCCACAGCTGGGGCAGCACATAGCTGAAAGAGGCTCTGCCAAAATATGAAAAGACTTTAGGCACAGCTAGTGAGATGTACGAACGGCTTCTGAAGGCATAGTTTCATAAGGTGCAGGAGGGCAGACAGTCAGAAATATAGGAGGGTAGCATCTTGGATATAGATATATAGGTCCATAGTATAGTGTTCCTTTGCCTCTTGAATGTAAGTGAGGTCTACCCTACCATGGAAAAGAGTACACAGTGATGGGTACTATATGCCGAACCTGAGATGAAACGTAAGGCCCTATGATAAAGGGTGTCAAGCTTAGATAGGGCGTTTTTTGGGACCTAGCCATACAGAAAGTCTGAATAGTCCAAGATAGCTCAGAACATGGTTTGAACTAAGCTTTTTCTGGCCTCCTGGGTAAGCAGATGCTTGATTCTAAAAAAAGTCCAAGCCTCTGTCTAAGTTTTTTTGAGAGCTCATCTATATGATCAGCAAAAGAAAGTCAGTCCACATACCTAGGTACTTGAACTTGGTTACATAGTCAAGTGACTCGCCAAGCATGGTGGTCATAGTGGGAATATTGTCGTGCTTAAGGTAGTTTATGGACTTGGTCTTTGGGGATAACAGCATAGCCTTGGTCTTTTTGGCATTCAATAGGAGCTTTTGACTCAAGAGGTTTTGTTGCAGCGTAAGGAAATCTGCTTGCAAGTCTGAGCAGGCACTTTCGGGAGTAGGCCTGGCAGTGTAAAGAACCATGTTGTCCGCAAAGAGATGTACACTGGAAAGTTTGATTCCACGGTCAATGTTGTTGATATAAAATGAGAAAAGTAAGAGCCCCAAGATGGAGCCTTGAGGTACGCCTCTGCTTATCTGTTTTAGAATGGAGAGCTCTTACTTGCTGCATCCGCTCTGTCAGGTAGCAAGAGAACCATTTTAGGGAAGGTGCATCCAGACCAATGTTGCAGAGAGTAACTAAGAGCAATGCATGGTCGACGGTATCAAAGGCCTTGCTTAAGTCGAGGAATACTGTGCATACGTGATTCTTTAAGTCAAGGGCTCTCTGCCTGTCATTTGTGACTTTAGCCAGAGCTGTGATTGTGTTATGGCATGGTCTAAACCCTGATTGCACAGGATTTTGCAGATCTGAGGCATCAATGTAGTTTCTAAGTTGGAAATTCACCAATTTCTCCAGCAGTTTTGATAGGGTGGGGAGTAAAGAGATTGGTCTGTAGTTATTTGGGTCTCTGGAGTGTCCTGATTTGAAGAGTGGTAAAACTTGGGCAGTATTCCAGACAGAAGGGCGTTTACGCAAGCTGAGGGACATATTAAAGAGGTGTGTTAATGGAGCTGCCAGCACTTGGTGACTGAGCTTTAGGAAAAAAGGGCCAATGAGGTCCTCTCCTGTGCTTTTTCTGGCATCCAGCTGAAGAAGCAGGTCATCCACTTCCTTGTAAGTTACCAGTTGGAAGGAGAAACCCGTGACAGGAGTACTGTAGACAGGGGAGGGCTTGCTGGTCCTTGTGATAAGAACTAGGTAAGTAGGTTATTCACAGGTGAAATGTCAAAGGCCATACCTGTGGTAATAAAATGATTATTAAAGCAGTCAAGGATTTCTGCCTTCTCGGTAATGAGGGATCCTTCGTATAAGATCTTGGTAGGGACAGAACCTGATGAAGCATGTCCTTGAGCATCTCTAAGGGTTCACCAGTATTTGGCAGGGTCCTTGGTGGAGTAGTCCAGAGTTTACTGGAAGTAGTTAGCCTTAGTGTTTCTGACAAGCTTTGTGCAGAGGTTTCTGGATGCCCTAAAATCAGCCCAATCCGACTGAAGCTTTGATTTAGGCGCTTTCTTCCAGAGCTTGTCCTTGTTGAGCAAAGCTGACTTCAGTTGACGTGTAAACCAAGGGAGAGTCTTTTTCTTGGTATGTGCAGCAGGGCACGGATGGTAGTGGTAAATGGCTGTCACTCCACAGAGGGAAGAGTGACCAGTGGGGTACCACAGGGATCAGTGCTGGGACCGGTCCTATTCAACATCTTCATCAGTGACATTGCGCAGGACCTAGAAGGCAGAATTTCCCTGTTTGCTGATTACACAAAGCTCTGTAACAGAGTAGACACACCAGAGGGTGTAGACAGAATGAGAAGGGACCTGCAGAAACTTGAAGAATGGTCAGGGGTTTGGCAGTTGAAATTCAATGCAAAGAAGTGCAAGATAATGCATTTGGGGCACAAAACCCTGGCACAATATATCAGTTGGGGGTGAGGATATAGCATGCACCAAGCAGGAAAGGATCTTGGGGTTATCATCTCGATGACCTCAAGGTAGGGAAACAGTGTGGACAAGGCAGCAGGTAAAGCAAATCGGATGCTGGGATGCATAGGCAGAGGCATCACCAGCAGGAAAAGGGAGGTCATAATTCCACTATACAAGACACTAGTGAGGCCCCACCTGGAGAACAGTGTACAGTTCTGGAGACCTTACTTACGTAAGGACATAGACAGGGTAGAGGAGGTTCAGAGGAGGGCAACAAAGATGGTACATGGATTGCATCACAAGTCCTATGAGGACAGGGTGAAGGAATTGAACATGTACTCCCTGGAGGAGAGGAGAGGAAGGAGAGAGGGGACATGATAGAGACATACAAGTATCTTACAGGGAGGAACAGGGTGCAGGAATACACTATTTTTAAGTGAAAAGGATGTTCCAGGACTAGAGGGCATGGGATGAAGTTGGAGGGAGGACGATTCAGAGGAAACGTGAGAAAGAATTTCTTCACAGAACGGGTGGTGGACAAGTGGAACACCCTGCCAGAGTAAGTAGTGGGGTCTGAAACAATCACAGGATTTAAGAATGCATGGGATACACATAAAGGAATTCTGGAGGTCAGGGTTAAGGGACAACAGACTTCTAGGAAAACATAAAGTAATCTTACAAGTTCAAATGGGCAGACTGGGTGGGCTGTATGCCCTTATCTGCCGACACTGTCTATGTATCTATGTGCTTTGTTCAAGGGGGCATGTCTGTCAATAGCTCTACGGACAATAGTATGGAAGGTCTCGAATGCTGTCTCTACTGACTTGACTAGGTAGAAGTCCTGCCATAGCAAGAAGTTTTGTAAGTCTGAAAGGAAGGCTTGTGTCACTAAATTATGTAAACCTCTCCTGATTGTGAACCTGGAATTAGAAATAGGCTTGGGTGCAGCTCTTATGCAAGCAATAAAGCAGTGGTCACTGAGATCAGTGAAGAATACTCCAGAAAGAGAGAAGAGGTGTGGCTAGTTTACTAGAATAATGTCCAGTAGGGAGCTTTTACCACCTCTAGTCCATCTGTCTGCACGAAAGATATTGTATTCAGGTAAGTTGAACTCAAGAGTCCAGGGTAGTGGGCTTGAGCCAGGTCTCAGAAACCACTAGGATGTCAGGTTTCGTGTCTATAATCCAAGCCTGAATGGCATCTAACTTACTTAGGAGGCTGCACACATTAATATGGAGGATACTTAGGCCTTTTAGGTTGATAAGGTCGCAAGGAGGAGAGATAGGTAGGGGGGGCCTGGGTTCAGTTCAGTGTTGCCAGAACAGAGCAGAAGCATGAATAGTATCATTTTTAAGGGCTCTGAACACAAGCTTAATGGATCGTACCCGAACCCATTTGTTCTGATGAGGTGGGCAAGGCATGTCGTAGTTTAAGTGGAAGCCAAGTGCTCCCAAGGTTGCATGTCGAAGTACCCTGGCCTGGTGCCGTAGGTATAGATGCTGGGATTTGCTAAGTCCAATGCACATATTAAACATCTGTGATGAAGTCCCAATGTGCCATGGCAGCAGAAAAGGGTAGGCCAACGATGAGGACATGAAAGAATCAGTAAAGGGGACACCATTGTATGGTGGGGCATTCCCAAATGAAGGATGGGTCCCTATGCAGGGAGTTAGCGAAAAAGCCATGAAATTGGCCATGAGGCCTATGAGCAATAAGGGCCACATTCCAAAATGCAGGTCTAGGAAACTTTTGCGTGAGCAGCGCTGGGCGAGAACAGCAGACCAGTGGGGGAGCTTTAAGAGATTAAGAGAGAGAGGGAGGTCAACAAAGGGGGTGTGGGGACAGCTAGCTTTAAGCTCCTGAACTCTACTACTAGGAACCAATGGGGGCAGGACAGGGTAGGGGAAGGAGCAGCTTAAGTGTATTTAAAGGTGGCCTGGGAGGGGGATGGGGTGGGCAAAAAATTCAGCAGCAGCAACAGCCGTGGAAGCTGTGGCTGTGTATAGGCCGTACCTGATGCTTGTGTCTGGGGGCCGGTGGCAGCAGTCTTCTTGGCACCGAGAGAGGCACAGAGTGGTGTCCAGGTTTGCAGGAGGTGAACCGCAGATGGCAGTAGGTAGCCCAGTGGGCTACAAGGACACCTGTTGGAAGAGGGACAGTACAGGGATTAAATAGCAGTCTGAAGTGGTGGGAGTGAAAATAAAATTAGCACACAGACAAAAGCTGCAATTTACTAAAAGACAGCCAAATCAAATCAATAAGCAACAGGTTATCAGGCATGTGCACAATCAGTGAAAATCTGCTACAATTCTAATACAACTAAGTTACAACTAAGATAACCACCCATAATTATACTAAACGCTGTATGTAACAAATACATAACAACATATGAATAGATCCTGTACTTATAATGTGCAGAAATGCCTCACAAATTTAGCCTAAAGGCAACTGTTTCTCTGTTTAACCAATAAATGCAATAAACAATCATTTTGCAACCTCTAAAACCAATAAAAATAACAAGAAACAACAACAAAATAAAAATATTGTGCACCATCAAAGATATAACCATCAGCTGGCCAGCCGACGCAGCGGCCAAAGCGTCTGCTATGTGCCAACATCCGGGTTTGGAGACAGACCCAGGAGTCAGAGGGCCAGCTGGGGGATTGACATCCTAGGGACTCTTCCTCTTTGGGGAGGGTGGGGAGAGGTCCGTGCTATATGGACATCTGATGGAGGCTGGGGGTACCTCTGTAGCCAGCGCTATTGTCTATGGTGGGGTGGGGTGGGGTGGATGCTGGATGTCATTGCATGTCCTCACCCTCAGGGATCTACATTCAAAAATGCCACCACCTCCCTCAATGAGGCTTCTCACTCTGTGCCTGTTTGTTCCCCGACCTCAGATAACGATAGATAGACATGCATCCACTGGTGTGTGTGTGTTGGTCCTGTGGCCCCACCCTGGGGGGCAAGCCAGGGGTTCCTTCGGTAGGGGATTCCTGCTGGAATCCCATCTTTAGGTTCATGGGTCCCAGGACCAGCCAATGGCCCCTTTAAGTGGGGGCAAGCCTAGGATCCAATTGCTGAGCAGGTAAGTCGGGGGATGGCCAGAGCTCAGGGTGGCGGAAGCTGAGGCCTGAGAGGAGTGGCAGGTAAAGCAAAGTAAATAGTTACATTTTGTCATGTCAAAGAATGGTAAAGAAGAAAGCTGTTGACTCAGGATCCCCTCTAAAACCAGCATCTAAAACTGAATATGTGTGCAGTCAAATGGGCCGGAGTGCACGTATATGAGCGTGTGCATATGTATATGTGGTTGGGGGGGGAGGGGTCCAGGGGAGAGCACCGCCAGCTACAGTGCCACCAACCCAAGCCAAGGGGGAGTACACAATCCCAGATAATGTACTACTTACAGTAGCTAAATTTGTAAATTAAATAGCTTCTTAAGGAGATGATTCCCCCTTCCCCCCTTGCCAGTGCCTCTTCTATTATAGCCATGGGTGCCATCTGTCTAAATGCCTGTCTTATCTGGAGTGGACTTGGGCTGTAATAGTTTCCCTCTCATACACCCGTTTCATTCTATCGTGCCATTCCATTGCTGTGGGTGGTTCTGGCCGAAGCCAGCAAGGTGTAATGCATTTCAGTGCCACTGCTAATAATGTCAAAGCCAATTTACGGGTATCTGGAGATAGACGTACCACAGTGGGGAATCCCAGCACCCAGTCGGTGAAAGTATTAGGGATGTCTTGATGCAAAATCCGCTGGACCCTGATTTTAATGTCTGTCCAAAATTCTTCTTGGATGGGACAATCCCAAAATAAATGCCATTGAGTATCTGTCACCCTGCACCTTCTCCAACAGTTGGCTGTGTTTGTGAGATTAAAATGTTCGGTCACTGTGGGTGTCTGAAAGTATCTAACTAATATTTGTCGATAGAACTCCCTCCAGGTGGGTGATGAGGTTACCTTTCAACCATACTTTAATCACATAATCCAATCCTCCTCAGAGATGGCATAAGAGGACTCCTCTTCCCATGCCACCCTAATTCTATGGAGAGGTTCTCCCTCAGTCCATCCTAATCTCCTATACACGTCTGAGATATATTTCTGTTTCCCTTTCAGGAGAACTACCCAGTATATAAAGTCTTCTCAAGAGGACAGGGGCCTATCCAACTGTGCCCTGTGGTTGTTACTACGAATAAAATGGTGAACTTGGTGGTATCTATGGAAATTCTGCTTTCTCAAGTTAAATTTCTCCTGTAAAGCTTGAAACAGAAGGCAAACATCCCTTTCCAAAACTTGTGAAAATTGTATCAGTCCCCCTTGCTCCCAACCATCATAACCATTATCCAATCTGGGAGGCAGGAAGTATGGGTGATATCGAATCAGGGAGAGAGGGGCCCAAAGACATGCCTGACACCAACTTGTTTTGAATTTTATGAAGAGTTTGCAAGGAGTGCCGGATCCAAGGGTTCTGTACATTTTAATGTAATCCTGTGATGTGGAGGACAAAACCAGCGTGAACAGGGGCTTCCCTCCACAGACTGCATCTTTGATGTCGTACTATCTGGAGGAGTGCCTTTGTTTTGCCCAGGAATATATAGGAGTTATTTGCCTGGCCAGGTAGTCATAGATTTCTTTGACTGGGTTCCCAGGGAGGAGGAGGATCAAAGGAGAGCAGTGGACCTGGCCTGTCTAGACTTTAATAAGGCTTTTGACACTGTGCAGCCCAGGAGGCTAGTTAAGAAACTAAGCAGCCTGGGGTGAGGGAGAAAGTGACAACCTGGGTATCAAACTGGTTAAGGGATAGGATGTAAAGGCTGGTGGTAAACGGTAGCCACTCAGGCAATAGGAGAACCACTAGTGGGGTGACACAGGGTTCGGTGCTGGGACTGGTCCTCTTCAATGTCTTCATAAGTGACATTGCAGAGGAGCTTGAGGGTTAGGTGTGTTCTTTGCAGATTATACAAAAAATCTGCAACACAGTTGACACTCAGAAAGGGGTGGAGAGGTAGCTGGGCAGTGTGACAAAGAAGCAGGAAAGGCTAGCATGATGCTGGGGTGCACTGGGAGAGGGATATCTAGCAAGAGGAGAGAGATGGTGCTGCCATTGTATCACTCTCTGGTGAGGTCCCACCTGGAGTACACTGTTCAGTTCTGGAGGCTGCACATCCACAAGGACATTGAAAGAGTGGAGATGGTGAGGAGGGCAACCAAAATGTTGAGTGGGTTGCACGACACGCCATATGAGAAAAGACTGCTGGAACTCAACATGTACTCCCTGGAAAAGAAGAGAGCGAGAGAGGACAAGATTGAAACGTACAAGTACCTCACAGACGTGAACAAGGTGCAAGTGGAAGGTCTATTTGAGAAAAAGGAAGGCACTAGAATAAGGGGGAATGCAGCGAAGCTAAGAGGGGGCACGTTTAGGAGAGATGTGTGGAAATACTTCTTCTCAGAAAGGGTGGTGGGTTACTGGAACAGCCTGCCAGAGGATGTAGTGGAATAGGCACAGGGCATATTAGGTAGATGAACAGGAGGAGGGAGTGACACCTATGACCAATTAGGGTCAGTGGTGCTGAAATAGGCAGGCAGGGACAGGAGGCAAACTGGATAGGCCTAAATGTCCTTTTCCGCTGACAAATCATATTTTTTTGTATTTCTAAGAAGCATCCCTCTTGGGCAGTTTCTTCACATTAGTAGAAACTGTTCTACTGATCAAGTATTTGAATCTCAGGCAACAGAACTACAAAGACATTTTGAAGAAACAGGATACTCTAGCGGGTGTGTTAGGCAGGCATATTAACAACCGAAGACCTGTGTGCCGATGCGGACAGTTGTGGGTTAGAGCTTAGCAGACTGCAGGTAGAAGTGGGGAATATTTATATGAAGGGGCTTTGTTATAAGCACTGAGCTAACTAACTGTCTATCTGTTTTTATTGACTTTCTACCAACTTGATCTCCCACTTTGAAAATTCTTTTGTTTGCTATAAGCTAACTTTATACATGTGTAACACGCTCCCCCCAGTAATCCCACTCACCTGGGCTGTCCCGGTGGGGCTGGGAGCTCAGTAGTACCTCCCCGAGGGGCTGGGCCTGAGTCCTTATCAGTAGTTTCTGTGGTGCCTTAGTGCCTCCACCTGGGGCCCCTGCGTCGCCTCCTGTGGGTAGAACAGGTTAGAACGTTTCCCCAGGATAAATAATGGTCTTCCCTTTAATTACTACATGTGATGACCCCCCAGAGCCACAATCACTCACACACAGCAGGTGAAACAGATGAACAATAAATATCCAGTTTATTACTACAAGCTAATACAAAGGAGGTGGGGGCTACTCCCCAAAACCTCCTGGTTACCAAACATTCACTTATCCCCACTTCCCCCCTTTTCCCTGGGTGCACCCGGACCAGTCACAGTTAGTGGGTACCTCATGGTCCCTTAGTCTGCAGGCCTGCTGTTTACCATTGGGGCCCTTACACACTCGCACAAGTTCCAAGAAACAAAGATAAACTGGTGTAGAGGACGATTCCTTCCTGACCCTCCTGGCAAAGAAAACAATGGTCTCCCCTGAGCTGCAGCTCGGGGTACTCACAGTGCCTGAAGAAGGCGATGACCCCTGCAGTCCACAGCATGTCATCTTCCACGAAATGGGTGGTGTAGTTCTTTGCCTGCCTGGCCTTTCCAGCTTCGCCCACAGGTCTTTGTATATGGCTTTCACCAGGCAGGCCTGTTCGTCCTTCTCTCCACGGTTCCTCTGATCTTTGCAATGGGGGGGCACTGCAGTTCAGCTCCCCCGGTGCCTTTTTAGTCTCCCCAGCTTCTCCCCTGGCAGGAAGGTCTGTCCCTGATGCAGCAGCCTCTCAGATGCCCCAGGCTGGAGGTCGCAGTACCTTCAGGCCAAACAGTCTGCCCCAGTACTTTTGAGCAATCAACCTGAGGGGCCCTCCTGTACAGCCCCAGTGGCTGTCTGGCTCCTTCCTGTTCGTTATGCTTGAAAGGGGGAGAGAGGGGGGTGGAAAGAGATGCAGCACCAGAGCCTTTGCCAGGCAAAACCACCAAAACAGACCTCTGGTTTCCTTTGGGGGGCCTGGGATTCCCTCTCCCCCCCTTCTCCTCCACCCTGCTCCCTTCTCTGTCTCTCTCTCTCTCTCTCTCTCTCTCTCTCTCTCTCCCAAACTCTTCCTCTCTCTCCCACCAGCTCTGCCTTTCTCCACCCCTTTCTTCTTCCTGCCATGAGGGAGGGATAGCCAAAGCCTCCCTGCCTGCAGGCAGTCTTCCTCCTCTCTTGCTTTTTGGAGGGGGGGGGGAGAGGAAGAGCTGCCTTTCTCTTTGTAGGAACCCATAACAAGTAGCATGCGCTTTTCTAGCTAGACACCTGGTTCCTAACTAGCACCAACAATAGTCACAGTCACAGCTAGGCTTGCATCAGGTCCAGCCACATCAATGGACCAGGCGCGAGTACCACCAGGACAGCGGGAGCCCCCCGCCCACCTCACGTAAGCGCTGGGCTGGGGAGGCTCACATATGGATTGGATAAATCCCCCATATTGTCTTGCTAAGTAGCTCTAAAAAGCCTCTGTATAAGTGAAATTTGTAGTTTGCTTGTAGGTCTCATGACCACCCTGTGCATTAATGACCTGTTTTAAAAAACAAGAAGTGGGTGACTGAGTGGTTCAAATACTTGTATAAGGGGCATTATAACTTAATGCAAATCTGACTTCACTGTATGAAATGGCCTGGTTTTGGGCACCTCCCCCACAGACTAAAGTTTGTATTATTTGACTGTGACTCCGCGACTGGCGCGACTCTGGAACTGCATTTTGTACTTTTGTAAATTGCCTTTTGTTGATTTAGTAACCATGAAGTGAATGTGAAGAGAGACTGTACCCCACGCCTTCTGCTGATTGCCAGTTTTTTTTTTTTGGGGTGGGGCAGTCTGCTTATGAATTTAGCTGTGGAAACAGTGGGTTAGTAACTTTCTAAATTAAAAATAAAGAATGAAATAATAATGGACTTAGAACAGTGCTTACTATCACTTCTCATTGATTGTATGATGGCTGAACAATAGAACCACATATGAGTAAGATTCTTCACCAGAAACTGGGTACACTCTACAGGATCAATTCATTTCTGTTACTATCCACAAGGCTAGCTCAAAGCTTTCTGCTCCCGATTATCGATTATAGATTTATGTTATATTCTGCTGCTACTGAGGTTGCGATTGCTAGGGTTACAGTTTTATATAATCAAATTGCAAGGTTTGTCACCCAGCTGCCAATGCGCACTCACCATTGTGTACTTTTAAAAACAGTGCAGTGGCCTACTTTAAATATTAGGTTTTAGGATTCAACTTGGCACAGTTGCTAGAATAATAGTGCTAAAGAATGTTCTGGAAATTTTGTATCAATGTTTCCGACCAAAAGTATCATTGTTACATACTAGATCATCTATGTCTGCTTATTTCAATACTCCCACAGTAAAAACTAGCTTAGGTCAGAGATCTTTGTTGTATCTGCTACCCAGTTTTTATAACTCCCTTCTACAACATCTTACAATTGAAACCTTAAGTCTACCCGTTTTCAAAACCAGGCTTGTAAAATACTTATTGGCCTATGAATGCTGTAATTGTGGTGGACTGTGTTTGCTATTGACACATTTTTATAACTGCGTTATATAAGTTATTCTGTTTGTCTTGCTGATGTATGTAAACTGTGTCTGTAATTGATATCTGATCGCCCATGAAAACAGGCATCAGTGCTCATGGATTTACCAGATTTTAAGTAAATGAACCAAACCAAACCACAGAGGTTAGGAGCTGAACTGAGTCAGGAGCCGAAGCAGCTGTAAGAAACTGAGCTTGGATTTAATTGATGAGTTACTTCTGCACAGAGTCTGTTTGGTATAGCATAAGCGAGTCATGAAGGAAGGGGCTGAATTCTTCCTTTTTTTTTTTTTTTTTTATGTTGTCATGCCAGTTTAACTTTTAATATCTTAAAAATTGGAACTTCTTCTAATTACTCACTAAAACTGTATGCCCGCAGGATGGGGAGATTGAAATTGACTAATTTGTGTGGAATCATTAGGAACAGAAAATATGACACTGGCAGTGAGGGAGTCAGAGTGTCCGATGGACGCTTCCCTCCGGGGGGGGGAGTGCTGGACCACTCTATTAGCGCCCTGGAGGTGTTAGTGGAGGCCTTCTAGACAGCGTGGAGCACTACACACGTTGCCCAATGTCCCCACCCCAGGATGCTACTGTGGCCACACAACTGTGAGAGTGACCAGAAAAATGGAAATCGCCCGCTTGGTTGCCGGATGATGACCACCTCATTCCCCGGTGCCATGTAGCCATTTTGCAGCCTCCTCCAATCCTCCTAGCCCCTGCTGCTCGGTCAAGGTAGCAGGAACTAGCTCCTCTCCTCTGCACCTCCTTGGGGAGGGGGGCCCCCTGGAGGTTCCACCATGTTGGTTTGACATCCATCATGTTGACTGACACCACATTGACAACAAAATGCTGACGGCGATGATGTCACCCAACAATCATGCTGCCGACCGCCATCACGGCAAGACACAGGGCACATCCTGGCTGTGTGAGGGGCTTCGTCACCCTGCACCCCACTGTGAGAGGCTTGCCCCAAAATAATATAATCACCTCCAGGTCAAGGTGTAAGGAAACAATCCAACACCCCTGGGGTGGCAAGATGGTGGGTGCTTTGAAATCCCGATCAATGGAATGACTGTCGATTGAGTTGCAGCACCCACATTGCCATCGAGGTAAGGGTTTTGCTGCACTGATGGTACCCCCAGCAGGGTTATCCTGGGTGTACTGAGGACGTGGATGAAAAGTGAGGAAGGAATGGATGGTAATGGGGATGGACTGGCGGGCAAAGGGGTTAACACTGCGCGGCCCCAAGGAGTGGCTGCCTGGAAGGGCTGGGAAAGGCAGAAAAAAGATGAAACAAACAAACAAACAAAAAAAGAATAGAAAATATAAAAAAAAAAAAAGAGTTGTGGCCTTCCGGTGATGTCACCAGCAGGCATGGCTGCATAGAATTCCAGCTCTGGCTCTCAGTCAACATTTGACTCCACAAACTCACTCATTAGCTACAAAATACAATCTGGAGTCTGGCAGAGCATGTGGGTAGGTGAAATAAAGGAATTTCCCCGACCATTGCTGCAGTTTCTGACACATCAACTAACAGCTCTGTGGAGACAGCACAGCCACAGCCAAATATGGCCAAGGATTCTGACAGCTTCAACTCTCTCCAAACCAACCAATGCTGCCATACTCACGGAGCTCCTTGAGTTTCAATCAGAGATCCATGCCTTTTATACTGAAAATAAAAGATGGACTAATAAAAGTTGAAACCAGGGTGGACGAACTTGAGACCCATGCCACGGCATCAGACACTGTACGGATGGTCTAGAGAAACTTGTGGTGCACATTATCAAGTACAATCAACAGCTTGTGGCTAAATGTGATGACCTTGAGAATCGGTCATATAGAAACAACATGAAAATCAGCAGGGGTCCCAGTAGAGGGGGACAGCAGGGACATGCTTGCTTTCTTTAACTCTTTTCTATAGGAAACACTGCAACTGGGCCAAGCATCTCCTTTAGATATTGACTGCACACGTCATGCACTAACACCCAAGCCATCTCACCCAGACGAGCGACCCGAGGTCAATAATTATAAAATTTTTCAACTATGCCATAAAACAGGACCTATTACTTAGAGCATGGTGCCTGAAACAAGTAATTTATAAGGGCAGGTGAATTTTCTGTGACAATGACCATTCACCTAACATTACAGTCAAGAGACAAGCCCACTCACTGATTCTTAAAGTTCTATGGACTAACCTGTTAAAATTTCAAACCCCCTACCCAGCCAAGCTTGTTATCATGTTTCCTGATGGCCCGAAGATGATTACCTGTCCTGAAGCAGCCATCCAGGAGCTGAAAGTCAGACAGATCGATGTTCCAGATGGGTGGAAAACTAGCTGAGGGACAGAACTCAGAGGGTGGTTGTGAGGGGAGAATTATCTGGCACCACAGAGGTCACCAGTTGGGCCCTGTAGGGTGCAATGCTGGGGCTGGTGTTGTTTAGTGTCCTCATCTTGACATTGGGGATGGCATTAAGGGCAAAATGTGCCTATTCACAGATGACACCAAGCTCTGCAGGAGAGTAGACACAGCTGAAGAGTTACATGACCTACACAATGATCTGGAAAAGCTGGGTAGGTGGTCCAGGATCTGGCGGCTTGGCTTCAATGCCAAGAAATGCAGAGTTATGCACATTGGAGTCAAGAATCCCAGGACGGAGTACTACCTGGGTGGAGTCCAGGTATCTGCATCAGAGGAAGAGGAGAAGGACCTGGGAGTGATGATCACTAGTGGCCTGAAGCACTCCATGCAGTGCAAGAAAGCAGCAGCAAGAACAAACAAGATGGTTGGATGCATAGCTAGGGGGATCAGTAGTAGGAAAGAGGAGGTTATACTGCACTTATACAGGTCACTGGTGAGGCCACGTCTAGAGTATGGAGTTCAGTACTGGTGCCCACACATCAAAAAGGACATTAACCTGCTGGAGAACATCCAGAGGAGAGCTACAAAGATGACAGTGGGTCAGCAGGGTAAGGCATATGAGGAGAGGTTGAGGGCACTGAACATGTACCCTCTGGAGGAAAGGAGAGAGAGAGAGAGAGAGGGGACATGATTGGGATCTTCAAGTACTTGAAAGGGATACATAAGGTGGATAAGGAGGGTCTCTAAGCTAAGTGGCAATCATAACATTGGGGGGCACAGTCTTAAGCAGAAGGGGGGAGGTTTAGGAGGGAGGTCAGGAAGCACTTCTTCACAGAGATGGTGGTGGACACTTGGAATATGTTGCCAGAAGAGGTGGTCTTATTGAAGATAGTGGGCAGTTTCAAGAGAGGCTGGGATAGGTATGGGGGAAAGGAAGGATCATGGGTAGAGTATGGGAGGAGTGGGGAGGGGGACAAGGACAGTAGTTCAAGCTGTGGAGCCTGCAATATGAGCAGACTAGATAGATCAAATGACATTCTTCTGCTGGCCTCTCTGTATGCTTGTATGTTTGTATGTTCCTCTTCCACATCATTCCTCACCATCAGTCAGTCATTGGACCCTCTGCCAGGACTCATGACAAAAAGTCCCTGCAGCCACAGCCAAGAAACTGAATCAGCAAGCCACACTTCAGGATATAAAACAATTGTAGAAATCCTTACAATGTACCCCACAGCAATGAGCCCACTAGTTTAAATTAAAGCACTCCCCCACGCCTCAGAGGTATGTGGGGGGGGGGGTATGGCCAAGACGCTCAGCTGCTGACAGAATTCTCACTCTCACCTGTCAATAATTGATATTACCCTAGTGGTGGTGGTTACCACTTGGTCTCCTGCCTTCAACCCAGCTCCCAATTGCCTGGACTCAGCGTTGACCTGCTCCTGACTCTGATGTGCAGACTATTGTTTGTGGCACAGCACAAAGCCTTGTAGCTACCTCTTGGGGCATGAGCGGAAATGCCACATTATTCGTTTTTCCAAAGGAGGAACCACATAAACAGTTTGTTGTTGCACTGTGCAGTGGACGGGGGTTGGGTGGCTCAGCTGCTGAAGGGCTCTATCTGTAAGAAGTAAGTAATCAGCACTATCATTACAGCTGTGGCCGATCCTCTGCCCCCACCTTCAACCCGATCCCAAAGTATCTGGACTACCACTGCAGTACAACCTATGGCATACAACACAGAGTATACAATCCAAGCCACCCCAGATAATGTGACTGGAGGGGCTGCATATTTTTGTGTCCTCAAGGAAAGGCATTGCAGTAACAGACTTTTGTTGGACCGTGCATCGGGAAGGGGGAGAGAAAGTTAAGATTTAGTTTAAATTCATCTACACTTTGTAATTCATACTGCTAATGATACAGTAACTAACCCTGGCTGTGAAATGGATGTATGTGTGTGTGTGTGTGGGGGGGGGGGAGGACCAGATCAAGGGAAAAGTTAGACAATTGCAATAAATTATATATACTATGACCCTTGTCAGCCAAAATGGTCAGACTGCCATGAGATGGTGTCTTTCTACTGAACTTCAAACCACAAGATCGGCTACGACACATGGTGCTCTGCAAAGCCCAGATCACTAGCAGCACTGGCAGGGCCACCCTAGAGCCCCTGTTAATGTTGGGCTCCTGAGCTTGGCCCCAAGTCCTGGATTGTGCCTTCTTGCACCCCCGAAGAGTAACACTCACCATGCTTATTGTTCAGACTGCATCAGGGGGCCAGCTCGAGGGGGGAATTGGGGGGATGGGGATGCTTCGTGCAGTGGGTACCTTGCCCCATAGCGCTGATATATTCTGTCTGATTCAACAGTGTCCCCTCGCACCCAGTCATACCTATTACACCACCCTTGCTTCTCATTTTCTGGGTCCTGACGTACAACCTTGATTTTTACTTTCTGTCTCACATGAGGGCCCAAATGGGTTATATCATCTACTCAGCTCAATGCTCTAATTTAGGGCACAAAACCTACAAAAATATTGCCAGTGATCAGGCTATAGCCTCCAGTTCTGGCTGTTTGAGTAGTCTGAGGGAGAGGAGCCAACGCACCTAATTAACAGTAAAAGCTTACCTCTTCAAAGCACAAGGGGTCAACCACTGAAGAGCCCCCACCCTACTAAATATACTACTCCAACAAGTCAGCTGTGAACTAATATCCTTTGGAGGACCAGGAAGAAGTAAGAAAAATGAAAAGAAAGGGGATGGAATGTGGTGGGGGAACCTTTCGTTCTTGGGGAGTGGGCTGTGCCTGCTGGGGCGTGGGTCCCCTACCCAGGCCCCCTGGGTGACCTCAGCAGTGGAACCCCTCTTAATGGGGGGGGCATGGTGGGGGCTGCACTCTGGAACATCTGGAAACCTCTTCAAGCTCATCTAGCATGCAGAGCCATATCAAAACCCTTCAGTTAACTCCTCCCTCTTTTTACCCCTTAACTCCTAGGAGGAACTCACTGCCATGGGATCAGATCCGCTGCCATCCTCCACCAACAGTAAATGATTCAGAGGACCAGAGAGTCAGCTGATCCATATTCTTCCCCTGGTTGGTGTTGTTTAAATTATATAGAGGTGTACCTGTCTAGTTACATTGATAACACCTCTGTATATTTGATAGGCATTCTGTCATAATGGTCCATGCCCATAAGTGCATGATTAGCCCTCTAGGGACATGACAGCTGTTCTATTATAGGAGATGTATTGCGATCTACCCACCTAGGAAGTGCTATAGTTCACTTTGTTTCACAGTTTCTTGGAGTTTCTTGGCTGAGGTTGGCCCAGTTCGTCGCTACAGTGAACTTTTTTTTTTGTATTATTTGTTTATGTTCCCTTCTCTAGTCCAGCTGCCCACTCCTTTGGGTGGCCAAGCTGCACTGCTCTGCTCCTCCCCACTGCCATCCACTTCCCCTCATCATGCCACCCCCCCGGCCGACCCATTGTGTCCCTTCACCAGGGGGGGTGGCCCCCCTCCCAAGGAGGGGTCCAGGAGGGGAGACTTCTGCAGTGCCCACTTGCACTATCTTTCAATCCTCGACGGGGGCGGCGAGGGTGCAGGACAGGGCAATCCCAGGCTTTGCGGCAACGGGAGGGTGGGCTGACATCATCCAGCTGGCTGGGCAGCCGTTTTCCTTGTTCTGGTTTCCCCACCCTCTGGAATGCATGCCGTGGCATCCTTGCATAATCGCGCATGAGATGTGTGGTCACCCACACTGCAAAGCATGTTGCTAATACCGGTCACCAGGAGCCACCAAAGGGAGATGCATTCTAGGCCCACCCCCCAGGAGGAGAGTGTCCAAAGGATGCTCTGGAGCCCTCCCTGCCAGCCTCCACTCCTGTTGTCCTGGGCTCAGGAGCGAACCTGGGTCACCAGTGTGCCAGGCGAACCCCTTCGCCTGGCACCGTGGAGCCAGCCACAGTGAACTTTTTAACAATGACTTCTATACAATGCCTCATGGAAGGATGGGGTGGTACCTGAAGACTGGAGGAGGGCAAATGTTATTCCACTTCACAAAAGTGGGAGCAGGGCAGAAGCAGGAAACTACAGCCCTGTTAGTTTAACTTCAGTGGTAGGAAAATGATAGAATCACTTCTGAAGGAAAGAATTGTTGGGTACCTAGAGGTCAGAGGGGCACAGGACCCAAGGCAGCATGGATTCACAGCAGGAAGGTCATGTCAGATGAATCTAATAGATTTCTTTGAGTGGGTGACCAAAGTAGTAGATCAGGGAAGGGCTATGGACATGGCCTACCTAGACTTTAGCAAGGTATTTGACACAGTCCCACACAAAAGATTAATATACAAGTTAGCCAGCCTGGGAGTGGGCCCCAAGATGGTAGCTTGGGTAAAGAATTGGCTGGAGAACAGGACACAGAGGGTAATAGTAAACAGAGTCCACTCTGAAGAAAGGGGGGTTACTAGTGGGGTACCACAGGGTTCAGTACTAGGACCGGTCCTCTTCAATGTCTTTATAAGTGACATTGCAGAGGGACTGGAAGGAAAAGTATGTCTCTTTGCAGATGACACAAAGATCTGCAACAATGTTGATACACAAGGTGGGGTGGAAAGGATGAGAAGGGACTTGGCAAGGTTGGAGGAATGGTTAAATGTATGGCAGCTTAGATTCAATGCTAAGAAGTACAAAGTAATACACCTGGGAAACAAAAACCCAGAAGAAGAGTACACAATAGGGGGTGAGATACTAACAACAACAAAAATGGAAAGGGACCTGGGGGTAGTCATATCAGATGACCTAAAGGTGGGCAAGCAATGTGAGAGGGCAGTAAGGAGAGCTGGGGGGATACTGGGATGCATAGGGAAAGGCATCACCAGTAGAAAACAGGAAGTTGTTATCCCTCTGTACAGACAGCTGGTGAGATCCCATCTGTAGTACTGTGTGCAGTTCGGGAGACCCAATCTCCGCAAAGACAGACAGGATGGAGGTAGTCCAGAGGAGGGCAACTAAAATGGTGCAGGATCTGCACCAGAAGACATATGAAGAGAGACTTAAGGAGCTTAACATGTATATCCTCGAGGAAAGGAGGGAGAGGGGGGACATGATAGAAACTTTCAAGTACCTGAAGGGAATCAACAAAGTCCAAGAGGGTAGCATCTTTCAGAAAAAGAGGTGTGCAAGAACAAGGGGGCACAATTTAAAGATAGAGGGGGGGGATGGTTCAGATGTAATGTGAGGAAGTAGTTTTTCATGGAGAGGGTTGTAGGTGTATGGAATAGCCTTCCTGAGGAGGTTGTAGAGTCAAAAACAGTGGGGGAATTCAAGAATGCATGGGACAGACATAAGGCAATTCTAGTGGGGGGTAGGAGGAAGTAGGCTGTTGGTTAACTAGAATCTGCAGCTTATCCGTTAGGTAGGGAAATGGGCAGACTAAGTGGACCAAGTGGTCCTTATCTGCCATCAAATTCTGTGTTTCTATGTTTCTATTATCAGCTCCTGGGCAGCAATTCGCCACCCTACAGTGCACATACCACCTTCCTACCCAGGACTATTTTAGATACCTGCAGATCCGGTCTTACGTTGTTGCCCAGGGCAAAGCTGTGTTCCAGCTCCCTGCAAAGTCTCCTTTTCTCCTACAACTCCTACATCATGTATGAATGGGGATACCGTCCATGACCCACCTTATCAAACACCTAAATAAGGTCATCTAAGATGAACACCTTTACTCCACACAGACCATACTAAATAGCTAGAACTTGGGACTAGGAGAACAATACATCCAAGCTTTGTGACTTAAATACACAGCCCCGGCATACTGTCTTACTTTCTTGACCAGCTGACGTGAGTTCTCATGGAAATATCGTTCATGATATTTTCATACTCTGGACATAATAGTCAAACACAGGAGAAACTCAAGCTGACTGCTGTGGAGGATGCAGTATGAAGCCAGCACACCATACTCACAAATTATGGTAATGTCCAAAAATGTGTTCATTCTGGCACTCCGCCACACAAGAAATCAAGACAGTTTTTAACAGCCTGGAGTCGATAACCTGCTCTCTGGCACTGACGGCTGGTACTGATGGCTGTTACCATAGAACTTAGCAGACCAAAGATTCGCACACTTAAACTTTTATTGACTTTGCTCTTAGCAGCCCACAAAGTGCCACTTGCAACTGACTTACTCCCACCCTAAAAAGTACAGCTATCCCTGCACCATCCGCCACTTCAAATAAAGCACATTCAGACAAAAACAGACTTATTAGCGCTAGTTTTATTTATAAAGTGCCATAAATATCAAAAAATCTCAAACGAGGACTTCAACAGGGATTCCAGCTGAAAACTCCAACCAGTTTCGCTCAGGCATCATCAAGGACTGTTACTCGCAACTGGCTTACTCACATCCTACTCACAGAGGAGGACTGCAGAACTATAAACTCCAAGATACATGCACTAGAGAGGCTGACCTAATCCATTAAAAAACAATTACCCCACTTTGAGGCAACCTGGCAGCGCTGGATTGTGTGTCAACTCCAAGCACAACTGAACTTTGTCCCGTAGAGGACCTGCCTTTCCCATCCTATACTTTCGCTATTCTCTACCCCTTTCATTTTCTATCCCCTTGAGTTTTTCTACCTTACTTTCTGCTATCCTGTTAATGTTCAGGTAACATAGGCACCATCCTTTCTCAAGACCACCTATCAGTTACCCTGTAAGGGTGTTGCTCTATAAAAAATGACTCTCTTAAGAAATATGTTTTCAAGTTAATAAACAGACTAGCTAAGAAACCAGCTGGCTTGCTATAGTTCCTAACACCCTTGCAACACCTGATGCAGCTTTGGATTTTAAATATTCCAAGGGCTCCACTTGGACAGAAGGACGAGTACCTATTCACCCAACATAAGCAGTAAACAGACTCAATTTAAGAAGTGCTTATGCTACTCTGATATATTTGGCAACTACAAAAGAAATGTACACTTCCTCTAGGTTTTTCAATATTTCTTTATTGTCAGCATTTCTTCTTGTAGCCTGTTATCTACACATGATCTAAAGCATACTCTGCTTACCTCTGTTAACTGGATTGTCTATATACCTCTTCACAGACTCTATTTAGATAAATGGATAACAAAATCTAAGTTTAAAGAGTTGCTATATGCTGTATGTCTATAATTCTGAATTAACTCCCTACCTTACAGTCACTTGACTTTTCATTTCGAATAGGCTTAGCCTTTGAACCAAGAACTGTGGATAGAATGGAATGCTACTTGACTAACATCTCACCTCTCTGAAGCTTTCAGTGCTTTTTGAGCCCACCAATCAACATAACATGAATTTTAAATAAATTACTTAAGGACTTGCATCTAAGGTGAACCTGCTCCCTCCCCCAACAGTTTCTGTGTGGGGAGAATCCTAAAGCAGCATAAGGTTTTATTATTCAGTAACCAATTGTCTTATCTTAGACTACTAATGTGATTAGAGAATCCTATGAAAACTGAGAATTACATTTACTGAATGAGGTACCAAGTTATCATTTTTTCTTAAATCATCTGTTTTGGGCTTTGTTTTTTAAGTTACTGTTTTGTAAACTGCAAGTTGGTTACCTGGGCATCTTGAGAGTTTAGTATAAGTACTCCTCTTCCATCTCCTCTGGAATTTGTTACCATTTCATCTTGGTATTGGACTTAAAAATAAGACTTGAACACCTAAGGCCTGATTTTCAAAGCATCTGGAATGATTTAAGGTGCTCACTGCACTGCACCTTACATCATTCCCAATTTGGCAATGCAGCCTACCCTAGTTGGGGGATGGCTTGTGCTAGATGAGCCTGTGCTGTCCTTGTGATGGATGTATCACTGTGCCACAGTGGGAAGGGGCTTGTACCAAGGCAAAGCTGCAGCATCCCCTAAAACAGGATTTTGTAAACCACCCAAAGGGCACACAGCCTGCAACAGACCAGCCTAGAGCTGGTCTAACAGCCTGCATGCCATCCCTGGAGTTATTGCTGAGTGGGAGATGGACCATGCCCTCTGTTACAGATGGTGCCAGTAGAATGTTGGCACCCACACAGCCCCCAGGCACCTATCCCTTCACCAGTAGAGTAGCCAGTGGTATCACACTGCAGCAGGTTGGTGCCCTCTGAGTCCTTCCCCCCATGGTGCCAGTCATATGACTGCCCCCCCCACACACAGTCCAGTCCCTGGCACTGTGGCATCCATGCCCTGTCCCATTCCTGGCTCTGTCACTGCCCCCCAGTCCCCCATCCCACCCTGTCCTGCTCTCCATGATCCCTGCTAGCCATGTTGGTGAATGGTTGGCATGTCTCTGCCACAGCCACTGCCGCCGCTCTACTGTCCCGCAGGTTGCAGCATTCCCCTGCCATGTGCAATTTGTTTGGCACACAGGATGGCTTATGGCAAACTCAGTGACTTTGCTGTAAGCGCCCTGGATCTATCAAAATCTGATGCAGGGTCCCTGGGGCACCAGAGTTTGCCACAAGTGGGGATTCGGCACATGGAGTCCCCTGTATTTTTAGTAAGTTCTTAATTGACCTGAAAATCGCTTAAATGTAACTTATTAACTACTTATAACTACCTATATAGGCATAAAGCAGGGATGTCAAAAATATTTCACCAAATGGAAGAGGCTGCTGCTTGGTTTAAAACAAGAAAGAATGGCTTAGGGCCAGAGACACAAAAACATTGAGGAAGAACAGTATTAAATTCAAGTACAATAAATAACACAGAATTAGATGCAAGAAAAAGAAAAAAAAACACTTAGTTTGATGTTCCAAAAATTTGCAATAATATCACAAAATATACACAAAAAAGTGAGAGGAAGTTCAGAGGCAAGTGACAAATCAAATTTAAACAGAAATAACATGACTGGGCAGAAGGGCAATAGACAAAGACTGAAGCAAGAAAGATGACTAAAACAAAATTAAGTAGAGAAGAAAAAACAGGAACAAGTATTAAATGGAATCAAGATAATGAGAGAAAGGAACAAGAAACCAAACAGGACACTAATAGCACTTTGTTAAAACAACTTAGGGTGACTAGAGTCAGTAAAAAACATGTTTTCCAATTTATCGGACCAAGTATCTTCAACTGCAAAACAGTTTGAATCTTTAACTACTACAGCAAGTGAATTAGGGGTACTTGTAAGCAAACTAGAGAGTTAGAAACCCCCAGTGTTAAATGTCTATTGCAGAACACACCAAAGAATTACAAACATTACAGGAAGAAGTTGATGAAATGGAAACCCTGCGGATGTAACTTAAAACTAGGTGGAATACCAGCGGGTATATGAACATACAAACATACAAAGAAGCCAGCAGAAGAAGGTCATTTGGTCTATCTAGTCTGCTGGTATTGCAGGGTCCACAGCTTGAGCTACTGACCCAGTCCCCCCACTCCTCCCAACCTTTCCATCCTCCTGACTCATGACCCTTGCCTTCCCCCTATGCCTATCCCAGCCTCTCTTGAAGCTGCCCGCCATCTTCAGCAAGACCAACTCTTCCAGCAGTGCATTCCAAGTGTTTACCACCCTCTCCATGAAGAAGTGCTTCCTGACCTCCCTCCTAAACCTCCCTCTACCTTAAGACTTTGCCCCCTTGTGTTATGGTTGCCACTTAGCTTAAAAAGACCCTCTTTATCCATCTTGTTTATCCCTTTCAAGTACTTGAAGGTCTCAATCATGTCTCCCTCTCGCTCCTGTCCTGCAGGGAATACGTGTTCAGTGCCCTCAACCTATCCTCGTATGCCTTACCTTGTTGACATACTATCATCTTTGTAGCCCTCTTCTGGACCATCTCCAGCAGTATGTAGGGCATGGAAGGGGATATATCCATAATCGTCTTTGAATTATTACCAACAGAAACACTGGGCAGGTAATATCCTGTAGACAGAGTTACACTTGATCATACAGGTGGAGGATTTAGAAGTGAGAATTACAAAGGAAAGCATCTCAAATATGCCAAACCATTAAAATACCAAGACAAGGAAGAAACAATGTGTAAGGCTAGAATGAAAAGGGGACTATGTGTACTGTACGTGGTTTAATAATTCAAGTATGTCCTGATCTCCCTTCCCCAGATGTTTAGGTGAAGCAGAAAGCATTCCAAATGGCAAAAGAATTACTGTGGCTGAACAATATAAAGTTTACAATGCTACCACCAGCTAAACTCAAAGTGACCGTACGTGGTAGAATTAGCATTTTTACTTCTCCGTCGGAAGGGGAAGAAGCAATAAAAAGCACCTTGCATGAAGATGCCCATGCCTTCAATAAGGCAATGAATTCTAAACCATTTAGCTATAAAGGTTCAGCAGAGATGCACACCACCAAACAGAATACTACATCAACCCCTTCTTTTGGAACAAATGAAATGACTAAGGGTGAAAATGGAAAGAATGATGCTGGACAAGAATTTCACCCAAATGCATCAATCAAGAAACAGAAAAAAAAGAAATGAAGAAACAAGTGATGGTGAATTACGCAATAACAGTGCAGTTGAATCTGAAGATAGGCTGAAATAAAGTGACGTGATATCTGAAGGAGAATATGAAGTGGAAAAGTATGAAGAAATGAATGGCATGAGGGAAGCTAGAGATTAAGAGAGAAGAGGCATAGAAAAGATGGGACAAGTAGGGAAGAGAGGACATGAGGGAGAAAAAAGGGTGAGGGGAGAAAAAGATATAGAAACTGTATGAAAGATAAAAGGACAGACATAGTTTAGGAAGGAGACAATACTAGTGTAACCTAATTAAGGGGATGTTTAACTGATTTTGCTCTCAGACTCTTGTCTATTAGGACCTGTAGATCATCTTGAGAATAATGGGATGGGGAGGGGGGAGGAAATCGGACAAGAGGTACGGAGGAGTCAGCTCAAAATAATAAGGCTGTTTATATAATACTGTTGCTGATATGGGTGGGGGAGGGAGGGAGGGAGGAGGGAGGTGGAATGTTTTCAATTCTTCTTCATTATGCCATGCATTTAGATGCATTACTTGTGTGGGTTGGAAAATTGGGAGGAGAAAAAGTAATTGGCTCTAGTGGGGGTTATCAAGTGGTATGCTACACTGAAGTCCGTGTCAGTAAAAATTCATAACAAAATAAGATTGGAAAAATAAATGTGATAAAAAAAGCGGGCCCGCCGGTGCAGCGGTTGAATTTCTGCTAGATGCGCACCCAGGTTCGGAATGGATCCAAGTCATCATGGGGCTGGCCGGGGAGGAAGGATTGAGTGTCCCTAGGACTGCTCTCCTTCTCCGGGGGGGGGTTATATGCTCGGCGCAGGAGCAACACCTGGCGGTGGCTGGGTTCATCGCCCTGGACTGATGCATGGTCGAGTATCTCTGGGGCAAGACAGACACTGGCATCATTGCACATCTCCACCCCAGCTTACAGGGGACAAAATCCTCCTAGATGAAGCCCTGTGCCTGAATCTCTAAGGACTGTAGACTCCACACACTCCAAACTGAAGGTCCTTGACTTCAGGAGGGCAGACTTCACAAACGTGAAGGCCTGCCTAAGAGACAACCTTAGTAACGCGACAAAAGGAAGTGTTGAGGAGTATGGGACAAGGCTGAAGGATGCAATAACCATGGTCACATCACAGTGTGCCCATCAGGTTAGTAAGAACAAAAGGAGGTAAAATACACTATGGTATTTCAAGGAGGTGGCAACCGTGGTGAGACAAAAGCGCATAGCCTTCAGAAAGTACAAAAGGAGTCAGGGAACGAGGCAGACAAAACAGAATATAAACAGAAGCTAAAAGAGACAGGGAAAGTGATTAGTAATGCAAAGGCTCAAACAGAGGTTAAGATAGCTCAGGAAGTAAAAAAAGGTAACAAAACCTTCTACAGGTACATATGTGAAAAAAGGAAGACCAAAGGGGGCATTGTTAGAATCACAAAAAAAGATGGACAAACCACAGAGCAAAATGGGGAGAAGGCAGAGACACTCAATGAGTACTTCTGCTCAGTCTTCACACAGGAAGCAGACAGTAACGGACCAGCATTAGGCATAAAGAAGTGTCCAACTGAAGGAATAGACACAGGTCCCTTCACAGAGGAAAGGGTCCTGGAGGAAATAGACAAGTTAAAGGTAGATAAAGCTATGGGGCCAGATGGGATACACCCAAGAAAACTGAAAGAACTAGGGAGGGAAATGGCAGCCTCATAGCAGTGCTCTTCAACAAATCATTAAGGAGCGGGGAGGTGTTGGAGGATTGGAAGAGTGCAACAGTAGTACCACTCCACAAAAGTGGAAGCAAGGAACAGCCAGGTAACTACCGTCCAGTTAGTCTAACGTCAATCATGGGAAAACTGATGGAGTCCCTGCTGAAGGAAAGAATCATAGCTTTTTTTGGAGTAAACTGGTCAGCTCGACAAAAATCAACATGGTTTCATGGCAGGGAGGTCCTGCCAGACAAACCTGGTTGATTTTTTCAATTGGGTCACCAAAACAGTGGATCAGGATGGGGCAGTGGATGTGGTTTACCTGGACTTCAGCAAAGCTTTTGATTCTGTTCCACACAGCAGACTAGTCAAAAAACTGGAGAACATGGGAATTAGGCCCGAGGTTACAAACTGGGTCAGAAACTGGCTACATGGGAGAACTCAGAGAGTATTAATAAATGACATTTTGTGGAGGGGAGGGTGACTAGCAGGGTCCTGCAGGGCTCAGTTCTGGGGCAGATACTCTTCAACACATTCATCAGTGACATTGCGGATGAACTGGAGGAAAAGGTGTGCCTGTTTGCAGATGACACCAAAACTGGCAACAGGGTAGACACAACAGAGGGACAGCAAAGCATAGAAGCTGACCTCCGAAAACTGGAGGAGTGGTCCAAGACCTGGCAATTAAAATTCAATGCCAAAAAATGCAAGGTCATGCACCTGGGAAAGCGTAACCCAGGGAAACTGTACTCAATGGGAGGGGGAGCAGCTGGTGGCTACCAGGCAGGAGTGAGACCTAGGGGTGATCATATCAGATGACCTCAAGGTCAGAAGACAATGTGAAAAGGCGACACTAAAGGCTAGTGGTATCCTGGGATGCATAGGGAGGGGCATAATGAGCAGAAGGCATGAAGTAATCATGCCCCTGTATCGGTCCCTGGTCAGGCCTCACTTGGAGTAATGTGTCCAGTTCTGGAGGTCACACTACAGGAAGGACATAGATAGGCTGGAGACAGTACAGAGAAGAGCAACAAAGATGGTGCATGGCTTGCATCAGAAACCGTACGAGGCAAGACTGGATGGCCTCAAATTATACTCCCTAGAACAACGCCGGAATCGTGGGGACATGATAGAAACATTCAAATACTTTAAAGCAACAACAGGGTGCATGTGCAGAACCTCTTTCAGGTAAAGGACTACAGCAGAACTAGAGGGCACAACCTTCAACTTAAGGTATGAAAGTTCAGAAGCAATACGAGGAGATTTTTCTTCACAGAGTGTGTTGTGGAACCATGGAATAGCCAACCGGAGGGTGTGGTAGGAGCCAAGACAGTGGAGGAATTCAAGCAGGCATGGGACAGACCCTGTGGGATACACAAGCAGGCAGCTAAGTGGGGGGGGTAGGAAGCCAAGGGCAGACTTGATGGATCATATGGTCCCCATCTGCCGACAACCTTTATGTTTCTATGTTCTATGTTTCTATGTTTCTAAAGTGAAGAGCATACGAGGCAAAGGGAACAGGGGAGAGGATGGAGGAGAAATAAGGAGGAAGATACCAAACCAATATTTGGAGATGAAATAAGCACAGTGAGATTGGCGACGTGAGGGAAGAGGAGGGATCAAGAGACAAGTGTAGAGGGAGCAGTGATGGGTACGAGAGGATGCACTGGCAGCAAAGCAACAAAAGGCATTACAAAGGATGTCCAGTCTTGCAAGTGAGGAGGAATGTGGTGCCATAAACCATATCCATATAGTCAAACACTGGAAAAAACATTTTGGTAAACAGTTCGTGGTGGACTGGGGAAGACAGGCAGTCCTTATTGTTGTAGAGGGCACCAAGTTTAGGGCAGAGCTTTGAATGGATGACATTGATGTGGGTGGAGAAGTGAAGCCTACTATCCAGTCACACACCCAGGAATTTGAAGCAAGGGACTACTTCAGGAGCGCAGCCGTCCATAGAGGTGTGGGCAGGAGGAGGGGAGTGCCTGGACAGTTTATGGCTGGTACCAAAGTTCATGGACAGTTTTCTAAGTGGTGACCCAAAGCTGGTTTGATTGGAACGAGCATTTGACATTGCCGAAGTCACTCTGTAGTGATTCCTCCAAAGCTGAAATTGAAGCATCAGAGAAAAAGAGAACGGTGTCAATCGACTACATCTGAGTATGCAAGTTGACACAGATGGAAGGGAGGTAATTTAAAAAGATGGAAAATAGGCTGGGATACAGAATGGAGCATTGGGGGACCCTGGATTGGATTAAGAAGGGGGAACAATGCATTGCCTACCCATACCAACTGAAGATGGATGGAGAGATAGGATCGGAACCAGTCAACAGCTGGAACAGGGAGACCGGTTGATCTCAACTTCTCCAGAAGGAAGGGGTGGGCTACCAAATCAAAGGCCTTGGCCATGCCAATGAAGGTAGCAGCTATGATCTGTCTCTGATCTATTCCAGTAAGAATGGAATCGGTGACATGAAGCAGGGAGGAGACTGTGAAATGTTTTTTACGGAAGGCAGACTGGAAGGGAGGGAGACAGGAATTCAATGGAGTAGAGTAAGTCAGCAAGCTGGTCTTAGACTAGTTTCTCTTGCAACTTGGTGAGAGTAGGAAGGAGGGAGATGTGCTGGAAGATACCAAGTTCCCCTTATGGAGGGGGAGTACCTTGGCAAATTTCAAGGGCTGAGGACAGCACAGAGGTAAAAAGAGAGGTTGGGGTGGTGGGTGAAGGGAAAAGCAATGGCAGGGGCAGAGAGGTGGAGTAATTCAGGGATAGCCTATCAGGGCTAGATCGTTTAGAGAGGTTAAGGGAGGAGAGAGCTTGCAGGGTCTCCAGGGGAGTAACAGGACTGTAGTGAAAGCAGTTAGATGAATGTAACAAAAGGGAAGATTGAGGAAGGGAGAGAAGGGCAGCAGGTTGAGAAAGAGGGGGAGGAGGCAAGGGGTGAAAAAATTAATTGGAGTGAGCTGCAACTGGAAGGCATAGAGATAGGCGAATCATTCTCTAGCAGGACAGAAGTAGAGAACTGGGGATTGGGGGGGACCAAAAAGGGAGTAAATTACCTTCTAGAATTTAGCTAATGAATTAACATTGTACCCAGTAGCTCCGTATGAAGTCCGAACCATCCATTGATTCTCCTGATACAAAACGGCCACCCAGAGTATAATGAGTTAATGCAGTATTCGTTAGAAATTATTTTTTAACAGTATCTAAGGTATATATGTTTTTTAAACCTCTTATTTTCCAGTTTTCATCATTGGTGTCTGTTTTTGTTTCGAATATGCTAATAAATTAATATTTTACCATTTCTATTTAAGCACTTGTGTTGACTTTATTTATTTATTTAGTTTTTGTTGACTGGGTAAGTACCCTAAACAACAACACTGTCTATTTTCAGGCATGACCCGGGAGAGTTACAGACAAAACCAGCATATTCTAACAGGGGAGTTCCAGACAGCATACAGCATAGAAAACAGTTGGGTACATGATAAACACATATACAGTGAATATACACAGAGAATACAAGGAATTCAACAGGCAATCATCACTGTAAGGAAAAAAAAAATAACCCATGTAAGTACAGAGGGCACCATGAAACAGAGGGTAGGAAGAATTACCCAGAGGACTAATAGGGGCGTTAAGGGTAAGTGGCCAGCAGCTTGGTTCTAAGAGCAGTGAGCTGGGATAGGGGAGTCGCAGAAGTTTTTATTTATTTTTTATTTAGTTGTTTAACCAGGTATAGCACACTAAGCTGAAAGCTTTTTTACAGGAGCAACCTGGGAGCACAAGGAGGTTAAGTGACTTGCTCAGGGTCACACAGTATGCAAGTGGAAGCTGTGGGATTCAAACCCCAGGTCTGGTCTGCTGGATGTCACCAGATTTGCAGCTCAGAGCCTTAGACCACTGCGCTATACTGCCTCCTAGAGTGCTATACTGCCTCCTAGAGTCTGTGAAGTGCTAGTGGGGCCTTGGGGAGAGACAAAAACGAGGTCAGTACTCAATATAGTTTAGGGGCATTTGTCCTTGATTTGTAGGTGGTTTATGAGGCCATTTTTAAAGATATGGTGGGACTGTGCGTGTTTCAGTTCCTTAGGAAGAGAGTTCCAGAGTTTTGGTCCAGACACCGCAAAGGCATACTTGCAGTAGCACGTAATAATGGTGAGGGAAATATGGCGACTGCACTAATGGTGATGGTAAATTTCTGCTCAGACATTAATGGCGACAATTGCTTCCCCCCTCCCCGAGGTGCTATGACCTCAGAGTTGATTATATTACTAAGGGGGGGTGCAGGGGGGCAAAGCCCCCCAAAAGCAGCTGTCACCATAAATGTCTGCGCCAAAATTTACCATCACTGTTCTTACATTCGCCGAAATGCTGTCGCCGTTAGTGCAGTCTCTGCATTTCCCTCGCCATTATCACATGAAACCCATACTCGCCCATTCTAGTGTTGCATTTGGGGATATCCAGTAGAGAGCTGTCCATCGAGTGCAGTGAGTAGGTCGGTAAGGGAGGTTTGAACCAGCAAGCAATAGACTCAGGAAGGCCTCTGATTATTTATAAAGATGGATGCCTACTGGTGCTGAAAATGCTTGCAGAGTCTGCGCGAGATGAAGTCAGTGTCATAATATTAGCATTTACATGTTCCCGATGCTGCTGTTTTGATTGACAAGCTGAAAGGTAACACAATCGCAAGTACACGTGAGCAATACTGTAACAGAACTCGCTCAGGTCTAAGGGGATCACTATTCGTGAATGTGCTGACTTAGCTACCAGCTGTAAAAAAATGGCTTTTTGAATTTGATTGATAATTTAATCTCTTTATTCAGTCCTTTCTCTCCCCCACTCTTGATGCTAGGTGCCTTTCCCATTGTGTCTCTTTTATATACAAATTTTGGTTTAGCACCTTTCCCACTTATCTCAGCTCCCTCCTATCCCCTCCTCCTTCTTCCTCCTACCCTTTCAGTAACATTACTTCCCATTCTCTCTCTTCCTTCTAGAAAATCTACTCTTGGTCAATCTGCTTTGTCTTACTGCTTTCCTAAACTTTGGCCCTCTGTCCCCCTTTCTATTCGTTCTGTCTCCTCTGCTTCCTCCCTAAAGTCTTCTCTTTATGATTTTTGTTATCCTTCCTGCAACTGTTTATAACCTCTTCCTCTGTTACTCTCTCATTACTTGTTACTGGTTGTCTTACTCCCCTTCTCTGGCTTTGCTCTGTTCATGCTGTTTCACTACTTTTTCCCCTTCTTACATAGAGGTAATTGTTATTTTCAAATTGCATTCCTTACTGAATTTATGATTCTGAGTGCATTTCTATGTCATTGTATCTGACTTCTTGTATTTGTAGCAATTATATTTGTAGACCTCCCTCCCTCCCTGTCTCTAGGGGCATGATGGTGGTAAAGTCCTGGGGAGGGGGCGCTATACGGCAGAAAAGAGTTCACATACCTGGTCGGCCTGGCATACCAGACCTGATGAAACTGGAGTGCCCTCGGACCTCTAGGTGTAAAGCAGGTTGACTGGAGAAATGAGACGCTATTCATCACCTGCCTGGCCTTGCCATCTTCACCACTGAGGCCTTTGGAGGCAGTCTTCACCAGGTAGGTCTCTCGTAGTCTTCCTAGAGGGTCCTCTGAGGCTTAACCACTCGAATGCCACTCTGGAACACACATTAGGAGCTGGGCTGTGGAGGCAACATCTTGTTAGCAGCAAAAGAGTCCATCCAAATGAATGAGGGGAACACCCAAACTGCACAAACAGGGGATCCCATTTAATGAACCGTTAATTTAGAAACAGGAACAGTCACTCCTTGGAACAGTAAAACACAAGTTACTCAGGACCATTGGGGTCACACCAGAAACTACGAGATGCTTAGGACCATGGGGGTCACATCTGAAGCTAGTGAAATACTCTGGACTGTGGCAGTCACAAACAGAGGAGTTAGTCCAGGCAGCTACCCTTCAGGCTAGGCAGCCACAGTCCAACACAGGCAGCACGTTTAGGGTTGAATAGGCTATAAAACAGACAGCTGAAGTTCTTCTTTCTCCTCTTTCTCTCTCAATCTCCAACGAGGACATGATAGAAACTTTCAAGTACCTCAAGGGAATCAACAAAGTCCAAGAGGGTGGCATCTTTCAGAAAAAGAGATGTGCAAGAACAAGGGGGCACAATTTGAAGATAGAGGGGGGACGGCTCAGAGGTAATGTGAAGAAGTATTTTTTCACAGAGAGGGTTGTGGATACATGGAACAGCCTCCCTGAGGAGGTCCCGGAGTCAAGAACAGTGGAGGAATTCAAGAATGCATGGGACAGACATAAGGCAGTCCTAGTGGGGGGTAGGAGGAAGTAAGCTGTTGGTTAACTAGGATCTGCAGCTTATCTGTTAGATAGGAAAATGGGCAGACTAGGTGGGTCAAGCGGTCCTTATCTGCCGTAAAATTCTATGTTTCTATGTTTTTATGAGGGGCATGGACCTCCAGGAAGATGGCCGACCCTGCCCATGGCCCCCCTCTTTGTCCGCTCCTCTGCTCAGAAACTGGGCAGTCTCAAATTTGGGGCAATATGGGACCAGAGGCTGTCCCTGGACCCCCAGACCTACTGGGATCCCCTCACCTCTCAGGCTTCACCTCTCCGCCTCTTTTGTTGATCTCTGCATTCCCCAATAGCAAATCCTTTTGAGGGTTCTTGCTCAGCAGCAGTCCTCAGGGATAGCGGCAACTCAGCCCACCCCATTGCTGCAGGTTCCACAGCCATTCCTCCTCCAGGAATGACAACAGTGCTCATCTTCATGGGAACTGAGTCCCCAGACAGCCCCAGAGAATGGGCTCCAGAATCAAGCGCCATTGCCACGTCACTGCTCTCAATGCTGCACTGCTGCACTAAGTAAAAAAAATAACTGCGGCTTCATTGGGCGAGCAGGCAATCACCCCCACTCAGACCACTCTCTCTCTCTTGCTCTCTCTCTCTCTCTCTCTCTCTCCCTCTCTCTCCTTCTGGTGATCTCTCCCATTCCCACGCTGTCTCTCCTTTATATCCCTTCTCTCAGAGGTTGCCAAAACCCCTGAAATCCAATCCGGACCAATTCCCTGGGCACCAAAAAACACTCTCTCCCCTATGCCTTGTGGGACATGAGGTCCCAGGTTAGCTATTTACAATGTGCGCCCCCCCCGGCACTAGCTGGCACTGAACTGCCCCTAATGAATGGAGCAGCTGCTCCTTTAACATTTTATATTCTCGGTGGCCACACATGCTCAGTACGCGTGGGCCACCATTACTATTTACATTATTTATTTATTTAAGTTTCCTGTGTCCTGAGCTTTTCCCAGCCAGAAAAACTGGACCCAGGAAGCCAATGCACTTGGAGGCGTGGACCCACATCCCAGCGCTTGGCCTGACCATCAAAAGCTGAGCCACTGAGAAACAGCATCTGGAGCCACAAGCCACAAGGGGCCCACAAGGTGTGAGTCCCTCTCCCTGGAGCCATGGATGCAACCAGCACCGTGGGGAGACCCGAAGCCTCAGCTCCCTAAGGTAAGCCCGTTTTGGGGGCTTACACACTCCTCCTGTCAAATGCTAGCTGTCCCAGCGAGACAAAACCCGCCATAAAACTTCTTACACTATCCTTACTCTAGACCTAAACTACCACTACCTATTTTAACACTAACTCAGCTCTCTAAGCCACCTGGGATCACTCTTCATACTGGGCCACCCACCGCCAGAACCAACTGACCCCCTGCTTTCAGCCTGATGGTGTCCCCAGCCTATTAACTGGTCCTTATCTGGCAACCCATCACTAGACCTATAGCCTGATTGCTTTAGTCCAGCATGGCATCGACCCAGGTTCTCCTCCCCTGGCGACCCACTGCTACACCTACAGACAGATTGGTTTCAGTTCACATGGCGGTGTCCCAGGTTCTCATATTCTACAAAAAGCTGACCGCTTAAACCTATTAAAGCTGCCAGCTGCCTGCAAGGGACCGCCTGGAAATTCAGTAGAAAACCACATATAACAAAATCGGAAATGTTAGCAATAGTTACCAAACTAAATTCTAACAGCAATACTGTAGACAGTTTTTTATGCTCTACTGTCCTACAAGAGATAACTAAAGCTAGTGAAACATTTTAGCTGATTAGCACCATTTTCACTCAGCAACATTTTTGTAATTCCCCTGAATAAAATATCCCCCTGTAATAGGAAAATACTTTTAAACAGTGTGCAACTCATTCATAATATGACATTAAAAGTGCAACATTTAAACAATATACACTATAACAACAGTACAGAGACAGTTATACCATGTCTTTTCTCTCTTTTTTCCCCCGCTGAGGTAACATTTCCCCCCAAAACCCATTGTCCACAAAAAACAGTTTATGAGTCTCTGAAAGGCCTGCTTTTTAGTCCAAATCTTTGGGCACTGAATATTCATTGGGCAGACAACCCCCATACTTTGGCCCTAGGTAAATGGGACACCTTCCATGGGACAGTCCCCGCTCCCACAAAGTACAGTCCTGCTCCGGTCCCGGCCGCAGACAGAAACATTGCACTTGTGACTCCAACAGAAAAAGGCATGAAATGTCACAGTTCCACGCACCTTAGTCCAGCTAATGGGGGACTTCCACATCTTGCCCAGCACCTCAGTTTAAAGACTGCAAAGGCTGGGGCACCCACATGTTGTAAGCCCCCCTCCCCATGTCCAAGGATATGATGATGGTAAAAGTCCTGGAGAGGGGGCACTCTGCAGCAGAAAAGAGTTCACATACCTGGTCAGCCTGCCTTATCAGACCTGATGAAACTGGGTGCCTTTGGACCTCTGGGTGCAGAGTGAGTTGTCTAGAGAGATGAGATGCTGGTCTTCACCTGCCTGGCCTTGCCACCTTCGCCACTGAGGCCTCTGGAGGCAGTCTTCACCAGGCAGATCTCTCACCATCTTCCTAGAGGGTCCTCTGAGGCCTGACCCCTTGGATGCCACTCTGAAACACACATTATTTATTTATTTAAGAGTTTATCCAGGGGATCATGCTGAGGGGGGAACCGCTCAATTCCAGATGCATCCTGGGGGTAAGGTGATAGGTCACAAATTAAATACAAGCTTACAAAAGTAAGCAAATTACAGATCATACAGTTGACATAGTTACATTGTCTAGAGAGTATACAGTTAGCCATTGGGCTGAGAGGGGTAGCGGCCTTAGTAGACTGTAATAGCGAAGTTAAGGATGAGAACCATGCCGTGGGGCCTAGGTATCGGTAACAGAGAAAGCAGCATTGACTAGCATAGACCACATTATACCAACAACCCTACCAATGAATGGAGGAGCTGGGAGGAAGTCCGCAGCATGAGCCTGTGTGTACGGTAGCAGCCAGGGCCAGAACCTGTATGTACGGTGCCAACCAGGGCCCCATTTGTGAGGCCCGGCAGGCAGATAATGCATGAATCAGGTGAACTGACACCTTGCTGGTGCTAAGTATATGTACATCTGATGGTGAAATGGGCATTGAGGAGGAGGTTGAGATGCTGAGAGTTTGTGGTATGTCTAATGTCAGCAGGCAAAGCGTTCTAAAGTTTGGGCATTCGGTATTCGAAAGCAGCTTGTCCTTTGGATGAACCCATAAATGGGACATGAAAAAGTCTGGAATCAATGCTTCTGAGGGAGTAGGCTGGTGGTGGTTGGGTTGAGAGTGCGGATTCAAGGTATGAGGGAAGGGACTGAGTCCAGTATTTAGCTGTAGACCTAGTGCAGTGGACCTGCCTGCGGGCCTGGAGTGAGGGCAGGGCTAGGGAGCTGTAGAGGTCACAGTGGTGAGTCATTTGTGGGCATTCCAGGATGAAGTGACAGAAGGAATGGAAGAGTGTGTCCAGACTGGCTAGGGAGGAAGGGGGAACAGAGCTGTAGACTACGTTGCCATAGTCAAGTAATGGAAGAATCATCTTTTGAACAATTTCCTTCCGGGATGTTGTGGGGATACATCCCTTGTTGCGATATAAAGCGCTAAGTTTAGGGTGCAGTTTCTTGTGAATTGATTCGAAGTGCATGGAGAAATCAAGGTTCTGGTTGAGTCAGACCCCTCAGTATCTGGAGGAGGTACATGCCTATAGGGAGGTCCCGTCAATGGTTTGGTATATGGAAGGAACGGCTAGACGGGAGAGTCTTGCCTGCGAGCTGGAGGTTAGCGAGACATTTTTCTTGGTGTTTAGGAACAACTGGTTGGAGCGGAACCAGTGCTGAACAGTGTTGAAGTCCTGCTGTAGTACAGTGGCCACTTCAGTGGTGGAGGGGCCTGTGGCATACAGTACGGTGTTGTCCGTGTACATGTGGATGGATGTGCATGGGCAGGCCAATGGAAGATCATGTAAGAAAATGGAGGAAAGTAACCGGCCCAGGCCTGAGCCTTGGGGGACTCCAGTTGTGACTGGCAGGGGATTAGAGGTGTGTGGGCCAATTTTTACAGACTGGTAGCTGCCTGCCAGGTATGAATGAAACCAGCTGGTCCGGCATCCTATAATTTGGCTAGTAGGAGGGAGTGGGAGACGGTATCGAAGGCCTTGGCCAGGTCGGTGAAAATTGCTGAGGTGATGTGCCCTTTATCCATGCTGGTGAGGATGGCATCAGTTATCCTTAGTAGGGAGGTGATGGTTGAGTGCGATTTATGAAAACCAGACTGATAGAGGGTGAAGAAGGAGGATGCGTCTAGATAGGAGGAGAGTTGGGCGAGAACAAGATGCTCCTGCAGTTTGGCCAGAATGGGGAGGAGGGAGATGGGGCAGTAATTTCCTGGCAAGGAGGGGTCACCATCTTTGGGGAGGGGGATGACTATTGCCTGCTTCCAGTTGGCTGGGATTTCAGCTATTGAAAAAGAGAGATTGAAAAGGCTGGCCAGTGGGGTGGCAATGGTGGGAGCTGACAGGTGTAACATTTTGGCGTCCAAGCCCGTAGGGTATTTGCCTTTGTTGAGATTGAGAGCCCGCAGTGTTTTTAGCACATCGGCCAGGGAGACTAGAAGAAAAGAGAAACTGGAGGGCTGGGAGGTGGGTGGTGTTTTCGGGGAGGTATGCGGTGTGGGGGGATGCGGGAGAGCTGATAGGAGAGAGTCCACACAGCTGGTGAAGAAGGTATTGAAGGCAGAGACCACATTAGGAGCTTGGCTGTTGAGGCAACATCTTGTTAGCAGCAAAACAGTCCATCCAAATGAATGAGGTGAACACCAAAACTGCAGAAACAGGGGATTTCATTTAATGAACAGTTAAGTTAATAACAAGCCCCCCTGGCCCGGTGGTGCTGTGGGTCGAGGTGCTGGACGCCACACCTTCTGCCACACCGATGACCTGGGTTCGGAATGAGCCCGAGCTGCTGGTGGTCGGCAGGAAAGAGAGAGGATCAAGCATCTGAAGGACTGCTCTCCTCTCTCGGGGGGGGATCCAGGTGTTAGCCCAGCATTGCAGCAGCCCCCGGTGGAGACTGGATGCACTGCACCACTCAGGGCTTAGTTAGTGGGATGCAGAGCCACAGCAGACGTCCCTGATGTCATTGCACACCCAGGCTCTGCTGGGTGGGAGGGTGAGAGGGCATGACCATAGGCTACCAGAAAAACCCTCTTCCTCCTGATAGGTAATGGAGGGTCCGGGAGTGCCTGCCTACCACACCCAATGTCGAGACCCTCATCTCAGTCCTCTGCTCTCCTCCATTTCAGGACACCTGACTGGATTCTAGATAGAGTGCCAGGAGGAGTATCTGGTGGTCCCACCTCAGAGGACTCAGAGTAGGGAGGCTGGGTGGCCATTGGGAATGGCTGGAGAGTCGATCCCTGGAGGAGCGAGAGGGAGCTTCAGGTGTGTGGGATCACAGCATTCACCATGAGTCAACTCCTGAAAGAGTTCAGGAGGTAGAGTGATAAACAAAAGTGTAAAAAAAAAAAGTTAATAACAAGACCTTTATCAAGGCCGCAGGAAACGTCCCTGATGCACTTAGCGATCACTCCCCTATGTTCTGTGTCTGGAAGAACAACTATCCTCACCTTCCCCCCCAAGAATTCTTAAATCTAGGGATCTAACTAACTTTAATACCACAGCTTTCTTGCAAAGTCTTGATTACATTGATTGGCCCCCGATTACCTCTCTCCCTGACATAAATCAGATATTAGAATACCTTGTCAACACCTTCCCCTCCATCCTTGACTCCCATGCCCCTTTCAAATTAAGAACAGCTAAAGGACTCCACTCCCCATGGCTTTCACAGGAGTTAAGGCACCTAATGTGCTCCCATGATAGAGCATGGAAAACCTTCAACAGAACTGGACTTTACACGGACAGGCTGTCCAATCGCCACTGTGGAATGCCTGCAAAAACAAACCAACAAATCAAAGCAGGATTACCTCTAATCTCTGCAGGAAATGCACCTCACCAACCCCAAATGTTTTTGGTAACAAATTAATGCACTACTTAAGGGTACGAATGGAACATCCCTTAAAATATGATCATGAAAGGGACTACACTATCCACACCCTTGGCGATAGCCACAGGAATAAATCTCTTTTTTTTACGGACCTTGATAATTACAAGACTAGCCTAACTGCAACTCAGCCTGATTTGAGCATTGCTCACCCGCAGGCCCCTCATCCCCACTTCCATATAAAAATCGCCACACGCGCAAAAAGGTCCTTAGAATTTTAATAGGCTTCAACCCTGATAGCTCCCCAGGTTATGACTCCCTCCCACCAAAATTCCTCAGGACAGGAGCACCTGCGCTTGCGCGCACCCAGTTGCACTACTAATCAACAGATCCTTCATCATGTAAACCATACCAGACACATGGGAAACTGTGATTGTTGTCCCTGTACACAAAAGTCACCCGACCAACCTCATTGAGAACTATTGACTGATATCCATCTTATGTCCCATAGCAAAAATCCAAGAAAGAATCTTATATAATCAGTTATACTCTTTTCTAGAACAGACCAAGACCCTTACCATCCACCAACATGGATCTGCATGAAATTTCATGGGACTGAATCTGCTCTATTACGGGTCACCTCTGACATCTTTCAGGCCATGGGTCAGGGCTTTGCTACTGGGGCAGTCTTCGTAAACCTGACAAAGGCATTCACCCTCATCAACCATCCACTTTTCCTTGCCAAATTCCACAGTCTGGGCCTTGATAACAACTCTCACTCATGGATCACTAACTACAGTACCTGTCCAACAGACTTCAATGTGTCACATGGGCTGGAGCTGGAACCATGTCATCCCTATCTCCCATCACTGACACGGTCCCCAGGGAGTCAGTTTTGGGGCCTCTATTATTTTCTATCTTTCTTAATGAAATGCCACTAAATTGTGGAGGTGCATCGGTTCAGCTCTATGCAGATGATGCAGTACTTTACAGATCCTCGAAAGATGTTTCCTCTATTAAATCTAACCTGGAAACTGACTTCCAGGCATTAGAAACTTGGTTCAAGGAGAACCTGTTGGTGCTGAACACAAAAAAACCCCAAAAAACATGCTGTTCCACCACACCTCCTTCGAAATGACTACCCAGCCATCCCTGGTAGTCAAATCAATCACTGGTGTGCTGTTAGAAGGGGTGGGCTCTTTCAACTATCTGGGTCTGACGCTTGACAAACATTTATCCTTTCACACACACACACACACACACACTCTCTCACACACACACACACACACACACAAACAGTGTTATTAAGGTGACCCATCAAAAGCTTGGCCTTCTATATCGTACTGCCCCCTACCTCACACCCCATTCGAGGACGACTATTGCCTCATCTACCCTTCTCCCTGGCCTCTTCTATAGAACCCCAATAATTCACTCTGGTAAGACCTCAAGTTGTGACCAAACTTAAACTGGTCTATCACAGAATCTCATGCTTTTCTGCAAAAGCACCAGCTTGGGCCCATCACTGCGATGTGCTCAACACCCTAGGCAGCCCATCTTTTGAGGCTAAACTGGGCTTCCCAATATTCTGCACCATCTTCAAACTCATCCACATCCCATCCCAACCCATCCCCACCCATCCTCTCCAATCTGCTCATGCTGAAACTCTTCTCTAGGACCCTTAGATCCTCCCACCTCCTTATGCTAAGTCTACCTAAAACTTGCTTAGCCTTTGGCAAGATCCTTGTCTTCCTCAGCACCTTGAAAATGGAATAACCTCACACACGGTCTGTCATGTATGTCTCTTCCCCAATTTAAAAGACATTTCAAAAAAAATTTCTTTCCACCTCCAATTTGTAACTGTAACTGCAACTAACCATTTTCTGTTACCTCTCCCCATCCCCCTCCTTTACTCACCCTTTCTAACTCAATTTATGATCGTCTCTCCACACCCCTCCTCTTTTGACTCAACCCATCTCTACTCCAATGTCTATACATATGTAATTTATGTAATATGTGACAGCATTTTATGTAATTGCTGTATGGTTAACTCGCTTCACTTTTGTAACCTATATTTATGACCTCGCTCAGAAATGTTTTATAGTAGATGATCTTCTGTTTGTAACCACTGTCTTCAAATGTTTTATTTTCTATAGATAACTCTTGTATTGAACAGTTCACTCTATTTGTGATGTATCTTGTACTAAGTATGGAATGCTTCTATTGCCTGGCTCATGGCTGAAAAAGGAACATCTTTGTCTCAGTGGGCCCACCTGGTCATCAAAATTCAAATAAATAAATAAATTTAGAAACAGGAACAGTCAGTGCATGGAGCAGTAAAACTCAAGTTGCTCAGGACCGTTAGGGTCACATCAGAAACTACTGGATGCTTAGGACCGTGGGGGTCACATCTGACACTAGTGAAATACTATGGACCGTGGCGGTCATAAATGGAGGATTTAGTCCAGGTAGCTACCCTTCAGGCTAAGCAGCCACAGTCTAACACAGGCAGTATGTTTAGAGCTGAATAGGCCTATAAAACAGATGGCTAAAGTTTTTATTTCTCCTCTTTCTTTCTCAATCTCTAATGAGGAGCACGAACCTTCAGAAAGATGGCTGACCTGCCCATGGCCACTTTTTCATCCACTCCTCCTGTCAGAAACTGGACAGTCTCACATTTGGGGCCATATAGGATGAGGGGCTGTCCCTGGACCTCCAGACCTGCTGGGACCCTCTCACCTCTCAGGCTTCACCTCTCCTCCTCTTTGGTCCATCTCTGCATTCCCCAACAACAAATCCTTTTGGGGTTTCCACTCAGTAGCAGTCCTCAGGGTTGGTGTCAACTTGGCCCACCCCCTTGCTGCAGATCACACAACCATTCCTCCTCCAGGAACCACAACAGTGCTCATCTTTGCGGAAACCAAGTCCCCAAACAGCCCCAGAGAATGGGCTCCAGAATCGAGCGGCCACTGCCACATCACTGTTCTCAATGCTCCACTAAGTAAAAAAAACTAACTGCAATGTCATTGGCTGAGCAGGCAATTACCCCCGCTCAGACCTCTCTCTCTCTCTCTCTCTCTCTCTCTCCACACTCTCTCTCTCTCCCCACTCCTGGTGATCTCTCCCATTCCCACAATGTCTCCTCCTTATAGCTGCTCTCTCAAAGGATGCCAAAACCCCCGAGGTCCAATCCGGATCAATTCCCTCGGCACTAAAAAACACTCTCTCCTATGCCTTGTGGGACTCATAGTTTCATGTTAACTATTTACAATGTCCCCCCTTCCCACACCAGCTGGCACCAAACTACCCCCAATCAATGGAGCAGCTACTCTTTTAAATGTTCTGCACTTGATGGCTGCAAATGCTCAGTAGGTACGAACTGCCATTACTGTTTACATTATTTATTTATTTAAGTTCCCTGTGTCCTGAGCCTGGGTCAGGCAGAAAAAATGGACCCAGGACTCTGTCGTTGAGGCACAGGTCAAAAATCATAGGGAAAACCAGGACAGAGCAGTTGTAGAATTCACCAGAAATATTTATTTACAGTAACAGTAACATAAAAAAAATAAACTTGTCCAGAATAACTATGTACAAAGGAGGAAAAAACAGTAGATTTCCTTGAGTCTCTGTGTCCCTTTTTCTTCTTTAGCAGTTGCAGCTTAACTTCTTTATAAGTCCTTTCAACTCCCATTCTTAGTAAGCATCTTGTTTCTTCCGTAGTGTTCTGTTCTTGTATAGTTCAGGTAGGAAGTGTGCTTGAGTTGAGAGGCCCCATTTCCACAGCTTTTGAAAAAGGCTTAAAAATTGAACTCAGGTAACCTCTTGAGTTTACAATAGCTTTCTGCAATCATCTCAAACCACAATTATATACATTTCAACAGTAACACTATATTTTCTAAACAAAAGGGATCCCAATATCAGTTACATTTCTATACAATGATTTGCACATATTTTTATATTAGCAGATATGCAAGGGAGGAAAAGACAGGCAAGACAGCAAGAGAGAACTGAGAGACAATGAGAAGCAAAGAACTGTGAGACTGATGGAGTGATCAAGTCCAAGGTCTAACAGGAATATTTGGTTGCGCAACCAGACAGAGAAGAGACAGAAAAGGAAAGATCCTTGCATTTAAACACTTTCTGTAACAACTGGGGCAGGGTCCTATTCCACCCTGTCACAGACACCAATGCACCCAGAGGTGCGGGAGGGACCACACCCAGTGCTTGGCCCATCTGCCAAAAGTCGAGCCACTGGAAAATAGCAGCCAAAGCTGCAAAGGGTCCACAAGGTGTGAGTCCTGCAGCCAGCACCATGGGAAGACCCAGAGTCACAGCTTACTTATTGTTTAGCAATCTTCTTCTCTCCATTCCCCCAGGACACATCTGGAAACAAGCTTTTATAAGCTCAGTATGTATTTCCTGGTTAAACTTTTAAATAAACAAATAAATAAAATAATTATTTCTGTCAGTAGTACAGTAATGATCTAATGTGCAGCCTTTATTCATTTACAATAAAAATGGATAAATGAACACATCATTACACTGATGAACTTTGATGTTATAATTATTTTTTTATTTCAAATTACAGCATTTTTAAAGCACATTAATGTAGTAAAATGTGTTCAGTGTTTTACTGCAACAGTACAATATGTAATTGTTTACCTTGTTCACATCTTTATACACTGTTATGCTGTTACACGAGCAGTGCATAAAAAATCTTAACGCCAGATCTGTATTTGCAATGAAAAGAGTGCTGAGCAACTATTTTCATACTACTCACATGTGTACAACAGCCGCAGGAATCAGAGCCTCCATTTAGAGCTGGTGAATTATGAGCCACTCATCCTGCAGCTGGCCGATGATCTTTCCTGTTGGACTCAACAACCATTGGGATTTCTGCACAAAACTGAGACTATCCAACAAAATGTACTGCCCCGGCTCCTCTATTTTTTATAAACCCTCTTGATCATGCCTTCTAAAACATATTTCCAAATGTGGGACAGACTTATTTCCTATTTTATATGGGGGAGGTCTAAGTCCCCCCCACCCGGGCCAGATAGTAGTAAGTAATAAAACTTTAATTCATTTCATTTCACAATGAAAGAATCAGATAGCTCAACTGAGACAAGCTCATTTCCAATGAGATCCTTTAGGCCTCAAGGATGAACCGGGAAACTACAGACCAGTGAGCCTTACATCCATCGTGGGTAAGCTAATGGAGACTATCCTGAAGGATAGGCTGGTGGCCCTCCTAGAGGCCAAAGGACTACAGGACAGCAGACAGCATGGCTTCATACATGGCAGATCCTGCCAAACCAACCTGGTCGAGTTCTATGACTGGGTAATTAGGCAACTGGACAGGGGCCATGCAATGGATGTCCTGTATCTGGACTTCAGTAAGGCATTCAACTCAGCGCCACATGGAAGGCTGGGAAGGAAGTTAGTAGGCGCAGGGGCGGGTGCAAAGCTGGTGAGATGGGTAGGAAACTGGCTGCAGAGAAGGCAACAGAGGGTGGTGGTGGGTGGGGAGCTCCACACCCAAGGGCAGTGATGAGTGGTGTTCCACAGGGCTCAGTGTTGGGACCAGTGTTGTTTGGGATATTCATTGCAGACATATCACGGGACATCAAGAGCAAGATCAGTCTGTTTGCCGATGATACCAAGGTAGGTACGGTGGTGGATGACCTAGGGGGATGGCAGGGGTTGCAGGATGATCTGGCAAAGCTTGAAACCTGGTCAGACACCTGGCAACTGGGCTTTAATGCCAAAAAGTGCAAGGTGCTGCATTTTGGGATGAAGAACCCAAGGAGGAGTTACCAGCTAGGGGGAATGCAGCTAGCCCAGACAGAGGAGGAGAAGGAGCTGGGTGTGCTCATTACAGGGTCAATGAACAACTCGGCACAATGTAGGAAGGCAGCTGCAAAGGCCAACAAAATGCTGGGTTGTATTGCAAGGGGTATATCCTCGAGGAGGGAGGAGATGATTCTGCCACTGTATAGGTCATTAGTTAGACCACACCTGGAGTAATGCGTGCAGTACTGGCATCCGTATCTGAAGAGGGACATTAAGTTACTGGAAGGGGTGCAGCGCAGAGCGACAAAGATGATCAAGGGGCTGGGGGACTTATCATACGAGAGGAGGTTGAAGGAGTTGAACATGTACTCACTGGAGGAGAGGAGAGCAGGGTGACATGATTGAAACCTTTAAATACATGAAAGGAATAAACAAGATGGGTACAGAGGGGCTGTTCAAAGTAAGGGAAGGGAGGGCCACCAGGGGCCATGATATGAGACTGGAGGGAGGAAGGTTCAGGAGGGAGATGAGGAGACACTTTTTTACAGAGAGGGTGGTGGCTGGGTGGAATGCGTTACTTGCTGAAGTGGTATGCAGTAGAACAGTGGACTGCTTCAAATGAGGATGGGACAGGACAAGGGAGAGGGTTAATGAAGGGGAAGGGTGGAAGGGAGGGGCAGCTGCAGAATAAGGGGTGCTAGCTGCACATTCGAGCAGACTTGATAGACCTCTAGGCTTTATCTGCTGGCAAATTTCGTATGTTCGTATGTTCATATGCAAATATCTAGTAACTGGATATAGACAGTACAAACAATACATACAGTATATGAGTTACACTACATCAAACACAATTATAGTCAAGGCATATTTAGAGGAACTGTTTGAGCATATAGTGTAAAAACAATTCGAACATTATCTAACACTTCCAATACAGTCTTATAATTCCTCAGCTAAACTCTCGTAGGGTTCTAACAAAGGCTCACTTTTCATACCATGTTTTTATTTCCTCTATTCTAACCTTATTATTAATTAATCTAAAAATTTGTGGTAGGGAGTTCCACAGCTCAGGTGCCCTATAAAAAAAATGATTTCTACCCAGGTTTGTTCTATATTTGGGTGGCGCACACTCCAAACCCTGGCTGACTTCAGCCCCTGTTTTATTTGTCTTATTTTTAATGTTTCCGTAATGTATTCTGGTGTCTGTCCTTTGATACTTTTGATCATAAGTAACAAGGCATGCAAACAACACCTTTCTTTGAGACTAACCCAGTCCAGCTTTTCATATATTTTCACTCTATGTGTTTGCTTTGGAGCATCAAGTATGAATCTCCCTAGTTTGTGGTAGACAAAATCAAGTCTGTTTAGAATGTTTTGTGACGTTCCCATGTAAATTATATCACCATATTCAATTATGGGCAATACTAACGTATTTATGATATAAGATATACTATCTTACAACTCCCCAGAGTAAAAGGGGGATTAAACTTGCCAAATATGGATACATACATCTAAGCATCACAAATATGTATAATAATGCGCTGGTTAGCTCCAGAATATTGAGCTCACTGGAAATTGACTGAACAAACTCGTAATGTCATATTTGACTTATGCCCATATCTACTGGGTAATCCACCTATATGTGCTCCCCTAAACAAATTCCCTTCCTATACAGCTGAACCATTTAGACAATGGAGGTATGTCATAGACTGCCTACTCATGCAAGCTGAAAGACTATATGTAAGGGTCCTAGCTAACGACACCGCCTTCCTACCGAATACATTTATAAACACCCTCTGAAAGTGGAACAATTACCGTATTAAATTTGCATATCAGCTGTTGGGGCCCATGGGCATACAATCCTTTGCTTCTCTTCAAATTAACTGAAAGGGGAAGGGGGCAGATCTGTTCCAGTACAGTAGCTCCTTCTTGTTGTTTTTACATGGTTTCTTGTGGATTTTACTTTGTAGGTTATTTCTTTTCTTTCTTACTACTTCTAAGGGGCTAGCAGGGTGTTGTTTTTGGGGCTGTTGGAAGTTTGAAAACTGTTTTTGGTGGCTATAAGTGGGCTTATTTGTTTGATGTTTCACTGTGTAGCAGGCTGCGACTGTGGAGGCCTAGTTCTTCTGATTTAAAACCTATTTGGTGGGATTTAATTGGGGCAGTTTCTTTGGTTGCAGGGCTTGGAGGGGCAGACACAGGGCTGATACACTCTCGAGGGAGTCGGGTGTAGGCCCTAATCCTGCCCTCCCCCCCTGAGCTCGGCTCATTTATAGGGGAACACCTGCCCTGCAATTGGAGGAAAAGGCTTCAGGTGCAGTTCATGTAGTTCTAGCCACTGGGGGTTGGGTTTAAAGGCTGGGAGAGAGGAGCTTAGGGAGTTGTTCACTTCCCTTATAAGTTTACTGTGTTGTACTGCACCTAGTAACAGGGGTACTTGTTTACTGTGGGACTGCATCTAGGATTAGTGGGTGACCTGATTAGTGGGTAGGGGTGTATCTTGGACTAGCGGGGAACCTGGTGGCTCACCCAAGGGAACCTTCTTGGAGAGGGACGGGACCACATATCATTAGGGCTGGCATCTTTGGGAGGGTAGTGGGGTGCACAGGGTGTGGGGCAGCCATGATACTTGACTGGGCTTTGAAGTTCGGTAGTTGCCCAGTGTGCTACCAGCTGGAACAGCTTAGGGAGGAGGTTGAGGGGATTAGGAGACAGCTAGGGGAAGGGGGGAGGTATGGTTGGGGAATAGGGCAGGGGCTGTCCCACAGGGTTGCACCAAGCACTAGGGGCAGGGGCATAGGGAAAGGAGTGCAGGAGAGTACTCTGGGGTCACATTGGGACCCTGGCAGATGGGGCCCAAAAGGACGATACTACCAAGGAAGCAGGCAGGTAACTGGGGACCCTCACAGATGGGGGCCAAAGGGAGGACATTCTCAGGGTAGTAGGCAGATGGCTGGGGCTGGACAGAAGGAAGCAATGGGGGGAGGTGGATTGGACCTTAAGCTCAGTAACCGCTTCAATTCTCTTCTTCTGCTTGAGGGTGATATAGCCATGACAGGGTTGGTTAGAGATGGAAAGGAAGTAGGGGGCAGGAGGTGGGGGCCAAATAGCAGGAGGAACAGGGAGGAACTTGGAATGTGAGAAAACGGGGGGAGCAGGGGATCAGAGCAGGAGGAGGAGGGGTAGAGGGAGGAAAGCGCAAGGAGAAGGAACAGTTGAGAGGAAAGGGCAAGCAGAAGGACCAGAAGTACAAGGAGGATACAGTAAAGGGAGCTGAGGGTTTAGGCCAGGGGAGCATGACAGGCAAGGAAGGGCTGAACAGAGACAGGAAGGAAGGGAGGATGAGCCAGGCTAGTTTAGCAGATTGGGGGGGAATGACCAGTTGCGAGCAGTAACGGTGGGGGTAGCGAGGTATAGAAGGATACTCAGGAGGACAAGAGACATAGGATCAGAGGGGAGGGGGTGTTCAGGGTAAATAAGGAGGGGATGGCAGGTGGCACCCAGATAGGGGAAGGAGGAGCAAGGAGCTGGCTGGGGGGAGGGGCCGGTAGAAAGGATGAGGGACATGGAAGGGGGGGAATGGAGGAAAAGGGGCAGCCAGAGTGCTCCTGTTGGGTGATTCCATGATCAGGTGCATCACATGGGATAGGGAGGGGAGAAGCCTGCCTGGTTAGAACAAAATGCTTCCCTGGACTAACGGTGCACAGGGTCAAGCATGAGGTATATCAGCTGGCAAAGGATTGCAGAGGTTTCCGGACATACTGGTCCACCTGGGTACCAATGACATTGAGGGAAATAGTGAGCTAGAGATACAGGTAAGGGTCAGGGAGCTTGCCAGGATCTGTCATGATATGGGATGCGCAATTTCCTCCTCGGAAATCCTGCCGGTGCCAAGGGCTAGTGGGGAACACAAGAGGAAGATTAGGGTGATAAACCAGTGGCTCAGGGAATGGTGTGGGGCCAGAGGGTATGGGTTGATGGGGGACTGGGGGGAGACCTGACAGGATAAGCGGCTGTATGCTAGAGATAAGCTCATTCTCAATTCGGAGGGGAAGGAAATCCTTAAATTGAAAATAGAGGGGTTCATTGGTGAAAGGTTAGGTTTAAACTTGTGAAGAGGGAGGGATGGGAGAAAAGGCTGTCGAGGGGGGTCAGATAAAGAAGGGACTCTGTCTTCAGCCCCCTGGGGGAGCTGGAGGAATGCAGGAAAAGGCCGACTGGTAAAGTACGAACCAGGGGAAGACAGAATCCCCATGGGAACAAGAGCAGGGGAAATGGAAGTATAGGGAAAGGGCGGAAGGTAGTCCTGCTGAATGCCAAGAGCTTGGGCAATAAAATGCCTGAGCTCCAGATGATGCTAACTGAGGGAGAGGTGGATCTGGCAGTGGTCACTGAGACCTGGGCCACCGCAGGGCATGACTGGGACCTGAACCTGGAGGGTTCACGATGTTCAGGAAGGACAGGTGGGAGGGAAGGGGAGGAGAGGTAGCAATAATAGTCAAAAACTGCATTGCCATAGGAGGAGTGGGGGAGGTGGAGGGAACTGTGGAGGCGATTTGAGTCACCTTGATAACAAGGGGGGGCAAGAGAGTAAAAATAGGAGTGGTGTATAGACCCCCTGTGCTGGCGGAGGAGAAGGAGGAGAGTCTGATGGCAGATGTTGGGAGACACTGCAGATTGGGAAGGGGAAGGGGAAAGGTGGTGATGTTGGGAGACTTAAACATGCCAGGAACAGACTGGGAGACTATGACATCCTCTGTGGCCAGGGAACAGAGGTTGTTGGATGTCTTTCAGGATGCGTTCCTAACTCAGCAGGTGGGGGAACCGACCAGGGAGGAGCGGATACTGAATGTGGTCCTGGCAGACAGTGACCAGATTGGGGGCCTGGAGGTAAGGGACCCATTGGCAAGGAGTGACCGTGCCACAGTCTGGTTCTGCCTGAACCTAGGAGGGGTAGAAAACTGCACAAAGATGGAGGTAACTGACTTCAGGGGGCGGATTTCAAGGAAATGGGAAGGATCCTTAAGGAGCACTTGGATGGGATTGGACCAGACATGGATGCAGACAGTAGGTGGGAAATCATCAGGAGGGGGGTGTAGGATGCTGCCAGCACCTGCACAAGAGTAAGACGAAAATGTGGTAGGGCCCCAAAACCCTGCTGGTGGACCAGGGAGGTTGAGGAGGTGGTGAGGGGAAAGAAGGCAGCCTATAGGCAATTTAAGTGCTCAAGGAGTGATAGGGACCGAGGGGAGTATGAGCTGATGGCCAGAAGGGCCACTAGGGTGGTGAGGGTGGCTAAGGCAAGGAAGGAGCAGAACCTGGCCAGGAAAATTAGGAGAGGGAACAAGGGGTCCTTTAGATACACTGGGGAAAAATGAAAGGTGTAGGGGCAGATTAGCAGGATTAAAACGGGGGAGGATGGGCACAAGACCCAGGGAAGCAGGCTGAGGTACTAAATGAGTACTTTGCCTCATTTTTCACCAATGAAACTGGGGGGACTGCATCATACATGGGAGGAGATGGTGAAACTGAGGAGGGGGACCCTTACCGATCGGTGGGCCTGGAGAGAAGGGGGGGCATCACTGGCAGGTGGGGGGGAAGGCAAAGCAGGGGGACGAGGTAGCGGAGGTGGAAATCATGGCAGAGACAGTGAGGGAAGCCCTCAGGTCCTTTAAGACAGAAAAAAGCACCAGAGACAGATAAATTACATCCCAGAGTGCTGAAGGAACTGGCGGATGTCCTGGCGAAACCCCTGGCGGAGCTCTTCAGCATCTCTCTGAGGACAGGGTGGGTGCCCCAGAACTGGAAGGTGGCACATACAGTACTTATCCACAAGGGGGGGATCAAGGGAGGTGGCAGGGAACTACAGGCCCATCAGCCTGACATCGGTGGTGGGCAAGGTGATGGAGGGCATTGTCAAGGAGAGACTGGGGGGGGGGACTTGGAAAAGTTGGAGTGCCTGGATGATAGACAGCATGGGTTTGTCCCAGGGAAATCATGTCAGACAAACCTTGTGGAGTTCTATGACTGGGTGATGAGTGCCTTGGACCTGGGTAGACCAGTGGATGTTCTCTTTCTTGACTTCAGCAAGGCGTTTGACTCTGTTCGTCATGGGGGCCTATTGGATAAGCTGGGAGGAATGGAGATGGGGAACCAGATGATCAGACGGATAGGCAATTGGCTCCAGAACTAGACCCAGAGGGTCATGGTTGGTGGGATAGTCTCATCTCCAAGGAGGATCATTAGTGTAGTCCCTCAGGGATCAGTTCTTGGGCCCCTCCTGTTCAACGCCTATGTCTCTGACATAAGGAAGAGTATCAGGAGTGAGATGAGTCTCTTCGTGGATGACTCAAAACTGGGGGTAGTGGTGGATGGGGAGCAGGGGAGGGTGGCCCTACAGGGGGACCTGGAGGCTCTATAAAGGTGATCTAGAAAGTGGAAGCTGAGGCTCAATGCAGGGAAATGCAAGGTACTGCACCTGGGAGCCAGAAACCCAGGCCAAGTGTACACCCGGGGGGGGGGGATGCTACAAGTCTCGATGGCTGATAGGGACCTGGGGTAAGTGGTGGATGTCAAGATGAACAACTCGGAGACTTGTAGGAGGGCAGCAGCAAAGATCAACAGGATGCTTGGATGCATCGCTAGGGGGATCACCTCCAGAAGGAGGGAAGAGATACTCCCACTGTATAACTGCTTGGTGAAGCCGCACCTTGAGTACTGCGTGCAGTTTTGGAGCCCACATTTAAAGAGGGGCATTGAACTTCTGGAGTGGGTCCAGAGGAGGGCAACCAAAATTATTTGGGGCTTGGGGGACAGGACCCATGGGGAGAGGCTCAAAGAGCTAAATATGTACTAACTGGAAGAGAGAAGGTACCAGGGGATATGATAGAGGTCTTCAGGTACATGAAGGGGATAAATAGGGGAGGAGCAGTCAGGGTGCTCTGAAGGAAGGGGGGGGGCAACTAGAGAGCATGGGTGGAAGCTGGAGGGAGGAGATTCAGGGGAGAAAGGAGGAGGTGCTACTTCACTGAGAGGGTGGTGGAGCCATGGAATGCGCTGCCCAGGGGGCTGGTGGAGGCAGAGATGGTGGAGGGGTTCAAGAGGGGTGGGACAGGTACAGGGGAAGGGTTCTGGAAGCAAAACGGTACAGCTAGAATATCCGGGAATGGGAAGGGAGAAGGGGGGTAGCAAGGTCAGCTCCCAGGGTGGGGTCTGACCAAACGAGCAGACATGAAAGACCATTAGGCTTATTCTGCTGGCATTTTAGTATGTTAGTGTGTAAATTACATATAAATTACCCCCTGTTGAGCTTCATACTTATCTGCAACTAAAAGCATATTTGTAGCCACATGAGGAAGCCTTAGCTAAAAATCACAGAAACTCCTTCTCAATTGGTGAATCTCATAACCTATTACTTGAGTGGAAATGTTAAGGACCATCTCATAAGTGTGCTCTATAAAGCCCTGCAGGAGATCCCCTCAGACAATACAGATCACATATGGGCCCGTTGGTCAAGAGAATTAAAAGAGGAGATGGACCCAGAGGCCTGGGTGGTGTCCACCCTTCCATTGCTAAAATTCTCAACAACCGAGTATTGGAAGGAATATGCATGGAAAACTAGAAATTTGCTTTTTTCAAACTCCGGTGGTCATAACTAGATACACAGATCCTGAGCAGGGGAAATGCTGGTGGGGGTGTGACTTTGGTCTGGCAGATGCAGAATATGTAATATGGTCCAGTAGTTTTCTCACACACTTCTGGCAAGAAGTTATGTCTGAAATAAATGGATTATATGAATGCCTGGCACTTCTTACACCTACATACATCTTAATAGCAGCGACGCCGCAGGGGATTAAGGTCAATAAAACTGAATATAGACAGACTACCCTCCTTATACTGATTGCCAAAAAGGTAATCACCAGACTTTGGCATTCAAAAACCCTCCCTACAAAAGAACAGTGGAGGAACCTTACATATGAAGTGTATACACTGGAAAGGCTTTCAGCTAGATTACAAGCATGCCTGACCTCCTTTGATATTAGATGGCACAAATGGGTTTTGTGCCAGCTAGACCAACACCCAGAGTCTGTACCTTGAGCACCCAGAAGAAGCAATTTATTAGAAAAATAGAGGCAACTTAAGTGTACACCGGCTTAGCCCATAAAACTTTGTACTATTTGAGATAAATTGCTATTGAAGGTGACCCTCCCCCTTTCCCTCTGTCTCCTTTCCTTTCTTTTTTCCCTTTACTTCTTCCTCCTTCCCTAACCTCATTCTCCTAACTCTGTGTCTTGAGCCTCTTACCTCCCTGCTACCCCTTTCTCTTCCCTATCAGCATTCAAAATTGTTTGCAATCTAAAACCAGTACACAGCACCTTAGGACATTTGATAACTAAATAACTTTTTTTGTGGAATGGTCTTTGGCAAATCTCGGTCTTAAAGTCTGAAAAGTGATAACTGCACATGCTCTAATCACCCTTGAACTGCATTGGTCCACCACTTAATAATTGTACAAGTCTAAAAACTAAAAGGGAAGAATGGAAAGATTCTGACTACATGAGAAAATAAAAATTGTTTAATGTCATTGGGAGACTGACTGTAAGGCATGCTGATTTGAGGATCTCTATGTAAGGTATGTTGCAACTGATGCATTTTTTACCAATGAAAAGTTTAAATTGTAATAAAAAGTTTAAATTATTAAAAAAAGGAATAGGAGCCGTGTCAGAGTGTTTTGAAATCCTACGCTTACATCGGGAGCATTTATTTAGTTGAGCTGCATTAGACTGCAAAATATACACATGTGTAATGGTGTGTGAATGAACTTCTGAACTGTCTTCCCCCTTCTCTCTCCCCCACAACAGTTTTACATGGTGTAAGAAAATAAGTAATTTACAATTGTTGCTCCCTATTGCCTAAAATGGAGGTTTATGTATTATGTATAATGACATCGGTTAATACTCCCCCCACAACGCCATGGCATACACGGCAGTAGAAACATAGAAAAATAGATACATAGAATTCGACGGCAGATGTGAACCGCTTGGCCCATCCAGTCTGCCCATTTCCCTACCTACTGGATAAACTGCAGATCCTAATTAACCAGCAGCCTACTTCTTCCTTTCCCCACCCCCTAGAATTGCCTTATGACTGTCCCATGCATGCTTGAATTCCACCACTGATTTTGACTCCACAACCTCCTCCAGAAGGCCGTTCCATGCATCCACAACCCTCTCTGTGAAAAAATACTTCCTTAAATTACCTCTGAGCTGCCCCACCTCTATCTTCAAATTGTGCCCTCTTGTTCTTGCACACCTCTTTTTTTGAAAGATGCTACCCTCTTGGACTTTGTTGATTCCCTTGATGTACTTGAACGTTTCTATCATGTCCCCCCTCTCCCTCCTTTCCTCGAGGCTATACATATTAAGCACCTTTCGTCTCTCTTCATATGTCTTCCGGTGCAGACCCTGCACCATTTTGGTTGCTCTCCTCTGGACAGCTTCCATCCTGTCTATGTCTTTGCGGAGATTGGGTCTCCAGAACTGCACACAGTACTCCAGATGGGGTCTCACCAGCTGTCTGTACAGAGGGATAACAACTTCCTGTTTTCTACTGGTGATGCCTCTCCCTATGCATCCCAGTATCCCCCCAGCCCTCCTTGCTGCCCTCTCACATTGCTTGCCCACCTTTAGGTCATCTGATATGACTACCCCCAGGTCCCTTTCCATTTTTGTTGTTGTTAGTATCTCACCCCCCATTGTTTTATTTTTATTTATTTAGTTTTTGTTGACCAGGTAAGTGCACTAGACAAATCCTGCCTATTTTCAGGCACGACCCGGGGGAAGGGGATACAGATGAATGCCAACTGACCTTGAACCAGATTAAGCTGTTGGTGGTATTTTTAGTGAATGAGGGAAATTTGGCCAGGACACTGGGGAAATTCCCGTTCTCTTTTTGATAAGTGCCATGGGATCTTTAACATCCACCTGAACTACCACCAATCCAGGAAGATGGGACCTCGTTTAACGTCTCATCCGAAAGACGGCACCTCAGAAGTACAGCACCCCTCTCATGCTGCACTACAGTGTCAGTACTGGGATATTAACCCAAGTGCCAGGTGTGGGAACTGAACCCATGGCCCTCTGATCTCCCGGCCTCAGAGGCGAGTGTGCTACCTACTGAGCCGCTGACACTGATATGACATTGTGTACTCTTCCCCTGGGTTTTTGTTTCCCAGGTGTATTACCTTGCACTTCTTAGCATTGAATCTAAGCTGCCATACATTTGACCATTCCTCTAACCTTGCCAAGTCCCTTCTCATCCTTTTCACCCCACCCTGTGCATCAACTCTGTTGCAGATCTTTGTGTCATCTGCAAAGAGACATACTTTTCCTTCGAGTCCTTCTGCAGTGTCGCTAAATAAAGACATTGAAGAGGACCGGTCTTAATACTGAACCCTGCAGTACCCCACTAGTAACCCTCCTTTCTTCTGAGTGGACTCCCATTTACTATTACTCTCTCTGTCCTATTCTCCAGCCAATTCTTTACCCAAGCTATCATCTTGGGACCCACTCCCAGGCTGGCTAACTTGTATATTAATCTTTTGTGTGGGACTGTGTCAAATGCCTTGCTAAAGTCTAGGTAGACCATGTCCACAGCCCCTCCCTGATCTACTACTTTGGTCACCCAGTCAAAGAAATCTATCAGATTCATCTGGCATGACCTTCCCACTGTGAATCCATGCTGCCTAGGGTCCTGTGCCCCTCTGGACTCTAGATACTCAACAATTCTTTCCTTCAGAAGTGATTCCATCATTTTCCCTATCACTGAGGTTAAACTAACAGGTTTGTAGTTTCCTGCTTCTGCCTTGCTCTCACTTTTGTGAAGGGGAATCACATCTGCCCTCCTCCAGTCCTCAGGTACCACCCCATCATCCCATGATTTGTTAAAAAGGGTAGTCAGTGGTGTCACTAGTTCTACCCTTAGTTCTTTTAGAATTCTGGGATGAATTCCATCAGGCCCCATTGCTTTGTCCACCTTCAGTTTTAAGAGTTCTTTCAGAACCCTTTCTTCTGTAAATGGGCTGGTATCAACTTCTGTATCCAGAGTGTTTCTACTGTTTGTTTTATGTACCTCCCCCTCTTCATTTGTAAATACTGAGCAAAAATATTTGTTTAGTATCTCTGCCTTTTCACAGTCTCCCTCTGCCCACCCTCCCTCCCCTTTATTAAGTCTCACTATCCCTCCCTTGGTCTTCCTTCGCTCCCTGATGTACCTATAAAAGGTTTTATCCCCCTTCTTAACTGAGTTGGCTATCTTTTCCTCGGTTTGGGCCTTTGCTGTTCTGACTGCCTTCCCAGCCTCCTTTTGCTTTAACTCATACAGTTCTCTGTCCTGCTCCTTCTGCGATTCCTTGTACTTCCTGAATGCTTTCTTTTTCTCTTGAACCTTCACTGCCACTTCCTTTGAGAACCATAGTGGTTTCTTACATTGTTTTGTTTTATTTATTTGCTTCACACAAAGGCTCTGTATTAGAGGCTGATCATTTTCTAATGTGCATTCTTTCTGGCAACATATCTCCAATGATTTTATAACACTGATGGAGGTTTACTGTTTCATAGAGGGTTCATACCTTTGCAAAGTTGTAGCATAATGCTAAGTAAAGTAAATTACTGGTGTGTGAACACATAATCACTATGTCATTGTCAATGCTGTGCTCGTACGATTATCTGTACTAGGTTGAAATGGTCAGTTTCAGACTATTGCCTTCTTAAGTTTGTTTGGCAGGTCAAATTTTATGTTCTTTTGATCTGACTTGTGGAACGGAGCTGCAGCGTGTTAAAGTACTGATTCTGGGAGACTTGATGATTAGGGGTATTTACTGGGAGGGATTGGGGGAATCCCATAGATAGCTTAAGGTAGTGAGTATCTCTGGTCTAACAGTGCATAGGGCAACGTTCATGGTGTATGAACTGGTTAGGGATTGTGGAGGGAAACCAGATTTCCTGGTGCACTTGGGGACAAACGATCTGAAGGGAAATAGTGCCTTGGAAATCCAAGCAAGATTCCAAGAAATTGCCAGGGACAATGGATGCAACATTTCCTTTTCAGAAATATTGCTGGTACCAAGGGCCTTGGGGGAAAACAAAATGAAGATCATTGAGGTAAATGGCAGGCTCAGGAAGTGGGGATTGGAAAGTGGGATGGGGGTGCTAGGGAACTGGGAGGGAGTTTGGGAGGATAAAGGATTGTATGCCAAGGATAGGCTCCATCTTACCCCATTAGGTAAGGAGGTCCTTAAACAGGGGGTGGCTGACTATATTCAAAAAAAGTGGGGTTTAAACTTGTGAGGGGAGAGGGACATGGGAGGGGTGGGCCAGTATCCCCCTTCCCAAGATGAGGGGAATAGCCTCCTAACCCGAGGGAAGGGGGTACCAAATATGGGGGATGATTCATGGGGAGGATGGAAGCATATGAAACCCAGGAGGGGTTCAGCAAAGGGGATCAAGGACACCTGGTGGTGGGTAGTGTTAGTAAATGCCAGAAGATTGAGAAACAAGATACCAGAGTTCTAGGCCATGCTGTTTGAGGAGGCGGGGGACGGAGGTTGCGGCAGTCACGGAAACATGGGCCAACAAAAACCATAATTGGGACCTGATGGTGAGGGGGTACAATTTGCTTAGGAAGGATAGAAAGGAGGGCAGTGGGGGAGGAGTGGCTTTGTACATAAGAGATGGCTTAGAAATTGATAGGGTAGAGGAGGCAGGGGGAAATGTGGAGGCCTTATGAGTCACCTTACGAACCCCTGCAGGAGGTAAAGTCAAGATGGGAGTAGTATATAGGCCCTCCAGGTTGGGGGATGCACTGGAGGAAGACTTGCTGGACAACATCATAGCCCAGTGTGTACCAAAAGGGGAGAGAGTGGTGTTGATGGGGGACCTTAATATGCTAGGTGCAAATTGGGAAACCATGACCTCAAAGGCGGCCAGGGAGCAGAGGCTGCTGGACTGCTTCCAGGATGTGTTCCTAACACAGCATGTGGTAGAGACCACAAGGAAGGGGCATGTCCTGGATGTGGTTCTGGCAGATGGGGACCTGGTAAGGGACATGGGTGTTGAGGACTCCCTGGCTGGGAGTGACCACAGCACCATCTGGTTTCAAATTAACATGGGGGGGAGCTCCAGGACACTGATGGTGGACTTTGGGGGCAGATTTTAAGGGCGTGAGAACCATTCTCGAGGAGCATTAGAAGGGGGTTACAACAAGGACAGATGTAGAAAAGAGATGGGAGGTTATTAAGCAAGAACTTTATGAGGCAGTCAGGACCCGCACTAAGGTCAAGCGTAAGGGAGCTCGGACACATAAACCAAGCTGGTGGTCTAGGGAGGTTCAGCTAGCAGTCAGGGAGAAGAATGCTGCCTACAAAAAATACAAAGCAATGAGAGGGAAAAGGGAAAGGGAAAAGAAAGCTTACCATCTTTCCTCTAAAAAAGTTACCCAGGTGGTGAGGGGGGGCTTAGTCCAATAAAGAGCAGCGATTGGCAAATGGGATATGGGGAGGGGAAAAGGGGTTCTTTAGGTACATAGGGCAGCAAAGGAAAACCAAGGTCCTGCTCAGTAGATTGAGAACAGAAGAAGGGTGGGTGAAAGAGGCGAGGGACCAGGTGGAGGTATTCAATGAGTACTTCGCCTTTCTGTTCACCTGTAAGAAAGAGGGGATACTGAAAAAGCAAGACACATAGGGGATGGTAGGGGTGGGGGGACAGTGGGAGAAACAAATAGGGAGCAGGAGGAAGGGGGAGGTAACCCCAAGGGGTCACATCGGGATACAGTTAAACAGGCCAGTAAGGAGGGGGGACAGATGATGCTATCTCCACTGAAAGGGTGTAGAAAGCCCTAAAAGACCTAAAGAAAGATAAATCTTCTGGGCAGGATGGCATACACCTGAGAGTGTTATGGGAATTGACAGATGTACTGGCAGAACCCCTGGTGGAGCTCTTCAACAGGCTGCTCGAGACAGGGAAGGTACCCAGGGATTGGCTAGTGGTGCACGTGGTGCCTATCCATAAAGGGGGATTGAGGGAAGTGCCAGAAAACTAGAGACCCATCAATTTGACATCGGTGGTGGGGAAATTAATGGAGAGTATACTGAAGGAAAGATTAGGGGTGTTCCTGGAGAAGGAGGGAGGGATAGCAGGCAACACAGTTTCGTGCCTGAAAGATCATGTCAAACTAACCTTGTGGATTTCTATGAATGGGGAACATCTGAACTGGACTGGGGAAGGCCGGTGGATGTACTATTTTTTAGACTTCAGCAAGGCGCTTGACTCGGTCCCCCACTATGGCCTGGTGGGGAAACTGACTGGGTTGGGGGTGGGCCCATTGATGGTAAGATGGATATGAAACTGGCTAATTGGTCGCACTCAGAGAGTTGTGGTCAGTGGTGAGCTCTCGAACCCTAGAGGAGTCAGTAGCGGGGTACCACAGGGTTTGGTCCTGGGTCCGATCCTGTTTAATGCTTACATATCTGACATCAGCGAAGGAATAGGGAAAAAAATGAGTCTCTTTGCTGATGACTCTAAGATGGGAGCAGTAGTTGAGGGGGAAGAGGGAGGTTGGCCTTGCAGGGGGATATAGAGACTCTGGTCAGGTGGGCTCACACCCGGAGATTAAATTTAAATTCCTCCAAATACAAGATATTGCACCTAGGATGGAGAAACCCCAATCACATGTATACCGGGGTGGTGGGGGGGACACACTGGAGGACTCTATGGGGAAAAAGACCTAGGGGTCATAGTGGATGCAAGCAAGAATAACTCTGAGCAGTGCAGGAGAGTGACTGCCAAAGCAAACAGAATGTTGGGATGCATCGCAAGGGACATCACCTCGAAGAGCAGGAAAGTGATCCTACCACTATATAATAGGCTGGTTTGACCGCACCTGGAGTACTGTGAGCAGTACTGGAGGCTGCATCTAAAGAGAGACATACAGCTCCTGGAGAGGGTCCAGAGGAGGGCTACCAAGATGATACGAGGACTAGGGGATCTGACATATGAGGGCAGACTAGAGGAGCTCGACCTGTTTTCATTGGCGGAGAGGTGAGATGGGGGGACATGATCAACGTCTTCAAGTACCTCAAGGGAATAAACAGGGTTAATATGGAGGGGATGTTTAGACTGAAGGAGGGAGGTATCATCAGAGGACTTGATCTAAAGTTGGAAGGTGGAAGGATGAGGGGGGAAAAGAGGAGGAGGTTCTTCACAGACAGGCTGGTGGAACCATGGAATGCACTGCCTGGAGAGCTGGCTCAAGCTTCCATGGTGGAAGGTTTTAAGAGAGGGTGGGACAGACACAGAAAGGGGAAGTATCAAGGGAAGGCCTGGCCTAGGTGGGTGGAGAGAGATGATAGGCATTCTAGAACACAAGGGAGGGGGGAAGGAAGACCTTGGTACCTAGTTAGGGATCTGAGATTTCGAGCAGACTCGATAGACCGTACGGCCTAATCTGCTGGCAATTAGTATGTTAGTATTAGTTTTGTAGACAATGGGTGGGATATTTAGAAATGTGCCAGAGGCAGGTGCAACAGCTGCGCAGAGCATGTACACTGCACCAGTGTGCACTCAACGCAATATTCAAAGGCTGAGCACAACGGCAAGTGACAGCACAAGACTGCTAACTATTGCAGGGATGCACCATCGCGCAACAAGGGCTGCGCCAGGAAGCAAGTCATCAGGCACCATCGCCCAACCTGAGCTGCACAATGGAGCAAGGCAGGAAGTGCAAGAGTACAACACTGGCTGGGCAAGGGACAGAGGTGCATGGGCCATGGCACAGGGCACCCGACACAGTGTGGAGCAGGCCACAAGAACAGGACACACTGCCACCATGGTGCAGGGGATGTCAGGGGGGTAGGCAAGGCAGGCACATGGCCACAGGCCCTGACCATGTGAACCACAGCAGTGCATGGGGGTGGCGTGACACCAATGACCACTGGCAGGCAGCCACAGGCAGCACCCACAGGATGGCACAGGACATGCCACTGGGACCATAGCTGACAACACACATGCTGACAGCACACAACTCACAGGCCACACAGCCCAGCAGGGATCACATGTATGCCCCAGGGCACACATACTGGCCAATGGGCACAGACCCCCAGACACAAGCCCCAGTCGACCCCAGACATACCACACAGCCACCATGCACACCACTGCAGCATGGCTCCATACACCAGCTGCAAAGCAGAGACAGACACAGATGGCTACCAAAATAGAAGTGTATTAAAAGTAACAAACAACAGAAACTATATACAGAGGAACAGGGATAGGGGGCAGGGAATGGGGAGGCCACAATCAAGAAGGTAGGCTGGGGAAGGGGGGCAGGGGGACAGGGGACATGGCAAGGCAGGGTACAATGGAGGAGGGGAGTCGGGGAAGGGAGGGTGTTGCAGGCCAATGGGCCCCACATGATGTTCACACCTTACCAGTGCCTTGTCCATCGTTGCCTCTGCAGCCTGAACAGGGTCTGCCTTATGACGTGGGCCACTGCAAGGGTGGCCGTGGTGACCCTCAGGATCCTCTCCAGCAGCCTGGTGTGGACATCCACATTAAGGACACCGAGGACAAAGGAGGGGACAAGGATGAGTGCACACCCATATGACTGTAGCCCATCCACCATCTGCAGCAGACAGCGGTGACATGTGCCCTATAGTAGGCACACAGCCATCTGCAGTGTGCGTGCCCACATGGTCCACCATCCTGACCATCCACAGCCATGCACAGCACTGCACACCACCACCACCAGCCATGTGCAGCACACCAGAACTATGGCTGCCAGGCAAATGGTCATTGCGGGGGGAAGGCAGTGGCCTGGCTGGGACCTGGATGCAACCACAGCCTACCTGCAGCGGCCATGCACATGCATAAGGTGCGGCGTGGTGCAATGGATCACACCGGTGATGCACGGCTGTGATGGCTATGTGCACAGGGGGTTGTGGCCCACCCCAACCCCACACAACAATGTACTTTGACAGAGTGCCTACCTGCATGCTGCAGCATGACTGGCGCCTGTCCACCAGCACCTCCTGCATGGCCAGCATCCCTGCTGCCATCTGGCAGTGGCTCCCACCATCCTTGCCCGGTGCCAATCTTCAGGGCCTAGTATGGAGAGAGTGAGAGGCAGACATCAGCACCAGGCAGCAGCCCACATGCCCAACCCTCTTCCAGCACAGTATACCCCATGTCCCTGCGCAGTGGTTGCCGTGGCACAGCACATCTATGATGCGCTGCCATGGCCGGTGTCATTCCCAGCCACAGCCCCCCAACCCTGGCAGCATGGTGTGACACCTGCTGGCACCCCACAGAACACTAACAGGCACAGTCGTGGAAATGTGCAGTCACCTGGCCATGACATGGCACCCCTCCAGACACGTGCCTGCAGTGTCCTCAACTGGTCCAGATCCCTCTGCTGCAGGTCCCCATACCTGTAGTGGCACTGCTCCTCACTATGCCATGACCCAGTGGCCCCCTGTAACCCATCGGCCACCCCCTGCCACACCTCGGTGTGTGGCCTGTGCAGGGGCACCTGCCCATAGAGGGTGCCAACATGGGGCTCCACTAGTGCCACCAGGTTGACCAGATCAATCTGGCTGCAATTGGGCACCCTTGCTGTGCTTCTGGGAGGCATTCTGTAATCCGCACCACTGAGACAAAATAGCACCCAGAAGCGCACGAGACACATTTGCGATGGGTATGCGACTCGCCTGGTGATGTGTTGTCTTCCTCAATTGCGCATGCCTCATTGCTGCATGATATAGCTGGAGTAGTGCTGGCACATGCCACAGGCACCCGGGGGTCAGGGGACACACATAGGGGTCAAAGGCCAGCACACGCACTGTGCACAACAGTGTGACAGGGCATGGAAGGCATGGTGCGTTATAGGGTCCAGTGTGTCCCATGGGCCATGTGCCAATGGTACATGGGTGCCATGGGGGAGTGCATGTGCACCATATGCCCAATAGTGGCAGAGCACTGCTACCACGTATAGTGCACTGTGTGTAGGGCGCCACCGACGCACGCCGACGCCTGCGCGGTACGCGCTGTGCCAGGTGGACGGCGCGATATCATACAGTTGCGCCCATGGCTTGAGCATGTGCATCTCCAATGTGCCATGCGCAATTCTGCGTTATTCAGCTGGCATATGCAGATGAGCTGATCAGCATAGGCGCAGCGCATCAGAGGCATTTGCATCTCATTACAGTTGCACATTCCCTCATTTGCATGTGATGCACTATAAAGGCACCATGGGACTGCACAGGCACCAGACCGGTATTGCATCCTTCACAGGTAAGACGCCAGGCAGTTGGCATGTCGGGACAGAGGATTGGGGGGGCACCTTGGGTGTGGCAGCCAGCAATAACCACATGTCCTCACCCACAGGAATGAGCACGTTGGAGCACAAGGAGGTTGAGGAGCAGGGGCCTGCATGGAGGTGCAGACCCAATTTCACAAGGGCAGAGTGTAATGCCCTTTATGATGTATACCTGGACCAGGAGCCCCTTCTGAGTGGCTCCACAGGCACCCCACAGGCCAGGGCAGCTGCACGGGAGGGAGTGGTCAGGGCTGTGATCCTGCAGGGCAGCCATCAGAGGTCAGCACAGGAATGCAAGAAAAAGATGGGCATGGACTGGAGGCAGATAAAGGAGAAGGTGGCTGCCATCTGGGCCGCATGTGCCACCATGGGCGGTGGACAGCCTGAGGTGCCACAGCTGACACCGCAGGAGGAGCTGGTGGTGGCGACCATGCAGCGCAGCGACATTGAGGTTGTTCCTGTGGTGGATTACAGATGGGGGGAAGACCATCACTGCATGGCAGGTACAGCGGCTCATGGGGATGGGGTGAGGGGTGCAAGGGGGCAGGGGTGCGTGGTGGTGGCACTAACATGTATGTGTTCCCTTACAGATCCCGAGTGCCTGCGTGCAGCTGCAGGGTGGTGGTGCCCACCTTGGGGGCTGTCGTGGACCTGGAGGAGCGCCCATCCACCTCCACTGGAGTCCGGGGTCTGGACTGCTGCCAGCCCATCCCCACTGTCTGACCAGATGCCTGTGGTGTGGGCACGGACGAGGCCCAGGCAGTGTTTCAGCGGGATGCCAGCCATGGTGTCCAGTATGCTGAGACACTGATTGGGGCATGGTCTGGGTCTGATGATGACATGACCACTATCCTGGATAGTGGTGATGGTGACGTGGAGGCACCATACCACGCACTGGACACAGCAACGCTGATGGTGCCCAGGTGGCGCTTGTCGACCTTCCAGCCACACTGTCTGGTGAGGTGGTGGACAACGTACCTGTGGCGCAGACCATACTGTGGCGGTGGTGGTGCAGTCCCCAGTGCCGCCATACGAGCACAGCGGCTTGAGGGGCAACAGCGCAGCAGACAGTGCCAAGAGGGGTCTGGGTGCAGTGGCTGCTGCCATTGCACCACAGACAGTACAGGCCCAAGGGGCCCGCTGTGCAGCCCCCACCTGTGTGGAGGCCATGCTGCAGGACTGAGCAACTCCCTTGGGTTAGCAATGTCCAAGCCCCAGGGTGTTGACTCTCTGACCGAGGACACCCAAATGCTCCGGGCATCCATGGAGCAACAGATGTAGGTCATGGCAGGGGTGCGTGCACTCCACACTTAGCTGCGACAGTCTGCAGGGTGGTGAGACTGGGACTTTGAGCAGCTCCTGGCCAAGGCCACACGCATGTGGGAGGACATGACCGCAGGCCTGGATCGGCTCATCGCTACGGTCACGGCTGGCATAGCACCACTGGCTACCCTTGTGCAGGACCATCTACAGCAGTCACCGCAGAGTGCATTCTCCACCCCTCAGTCCTGGCATCGTGTGATCCCAGCATTGTCGTTGCTGGGATCCGCTGTGGGCATTCCAGGCACACATGGAGCAGGCCTGTTCGGGGGCCTGCAGATGCCTGTGAGGGATCGTTCGCATTCCCGCAGCAACATACCTGGGGGACCGTCTGTGACACCCCCTGTGGCCGTTGCACAGTCTGCGTCTGCTGGGCAGTCTCGACGGGGCCATCCATGTGTCCGTGGAGGCCATACAACTGCACGGCAGTCATGATCCGCCACCCTCCATGTCTGCTGCCTGCCGCAGCCCTGTATGCACAGTGGTGTAGTGTGTGTGTGTGTGTGTGTGCATACCAGGGCCATGCGGTCCATGGACCACACAACATGCCTGCCTTGTGCACACCCATCCGGCCGCTGGCCACCATGACATGTACATGATGATGCCATCACATCACCAGCGGTCACTGTGCACTGGTGTTCAGTGTCTGACACACGCCCGTTGGTGGCTTTGGGGTGTGCGCGCATGTGGGTGCCCATGTGACTGTGCTTCTGTGTGTGGAGGTGTGTGGGACTGTGTGGATGGGGTCCACAGTGCCGTAAGGGGTGCTTCCCCAGTGTCCTGTCCCATGTCCGTCAATGCTGCCCTCCAGCAGTGTCTGTTGTGGGGCCCAGCCAGGCATGCCTGTATACTGTGCCCCAGTCCCTGGGACATGTGTGTGATCATGTTCCCCTACATGCGTGCACTGTAGTGCTCCTCTGCAATGGTGTCCCAGTGCTGCTGGGCCATCCTGCGCAGCCAGGGTTCCCATCATCTGGGGGGGGCTGCTCACCACCATGTGACCCAGCATCTGCGTTGTCCCCACTGCTATTCCCCTCTTTGACCTCGACAGCTATCCCATGGTCAGTGGCCATGTTATGTAGCACACAGGCCAGGAATAGGCCATGGGCTTCAGCAGTCCAAACACATGCTTAAGGATGTTTTGTGTGCTGGCGTGTGTCTTGTTGAATCTCTCTTGTGCAGGGGTTGATGGGCACTGGTACGGGGTGAGCAGCCAGGGCTGGAGTGGGTATCTGCTGTCACCTGTGTGGGCACATGATGGGTTAGCACTTTGGTCTGTGTGGTTGCCCTCCCACCTAAACAGCCAGACCCTCTATGCCCCCAGCATAGCATCTCCCCCTCACACCCTGCCATGTTGTGCAGGACTGCCTATCCCAGCTGCATACTCACCTACTAGGTGGCCGGTGGGGATGTCCCCACTCTCCAACCTGTGGCACAGTGCAGACTGGTGCCAGATGAAGGCATCGTGTGCTCCACCAGGGTGTGTGGCACAGAGATTGATTATGCGTTCTTTGGCATCGCACACCAGCTGGCAGTTGACACTGGGGTAGCCTTTCCTGTTGATGTAGGCCACCTCCTCCAGCTCTGGTGGTGTGCAGATGCCTACGTGGGTGCAGTCAATGGCCCCTAGCATGTCAGGCATACGTGCCACCCTGTGAAACTCCTGCATGTTTGCTGTACACTCCGCCTGTGTGCTGGGGAAGTGGATGTATTCTGCAGCATGTGGCAGCAGTGCATTAATGCACTGTGTGAGGAGCCTTGACGCGGCTGACTGGGTTATGCCTGTGGTGTCCCCTGTTGGTCTCTGGAAGATGCCTGTGGTGAGCAGGCACATCACGGCCATGACCTTTGTCTCCACCGACAGGGTATGACTCCATCTTGTGGATGCCTGCATCTCATCACTGCACAGCTCACAGAGCTGCCTCAGAATTGCCCGGTTCAGGCAGTACCGGCCCACAATCTCGGTGTCACTGTACTGTTGCAAGGTGGTGCGGGCGTGGTACCACCTGTTCCGGGCATACCGCCACTGGGCCCTTCCACGGCCATGCCACTCAGCCTCCTGTCTCCTCACACCCCTCATTACCACCTCCATCTGTCCATCTGGAATATTGCACTGGGCATGGCCTGGCCTGTTCTGCCCCCCCAAAGCTGACTCCCTGGGCTACCTTGGCTGTATGCTGCTGCCTGGACCCCTGCACTGGGCACACTCCTGTGTTGGGGACCCTCACACACACACACACACACACACACACACTCTCTCTCTGGTCAGCTCATGCTCACAGGCCCAGTCAGGGTTGCAATTCCTGTCTCACAGCCCATTGCACCTCCTGCCTCTGTGTCTGTTCTGCACCCCTGCTGCTGTCCTGCATGGCCACTGGCCCTCTCTCTGTCTCTTTCTCTCCATTTCTCACCCCTGCTCCCCTAGGCACAAGCCTCCATCCCCTGCTTGCTCCATCCTTTTCTAGGCTCAACTTTGCTCCATGCATGTCCCTGTTGCTCCATGCTTGTGCCATCGGCTTGCTGTTGAATATCACACAGTGCAACTTATTCATGGCTACGCCCCCTACACTTGTGCATGCATTCATTAGGGTTGTGCATTGGTGCTCTGCAATATGTGCTGCACAATGTCACCTGCTCAATATCGCTCATTGGTGCATGTCCGCTATTGCGCTGGCTTATCTCACTTGCACCATGTGCAGCCGCTTTGAATATCCCACCCCATGAGTCTGCGATTCTTTACACTATACCTGTTCTGTGTGTTTATCAGGGTTGTAGTTGTGGACTAGTGTGAGCAGGGTTGGCAAAAGATGAAGGTTAAATAAAGCATTAGATTAGGGATGTATACCATAAACCACATTGCCCACTCCCTGTTGTAGTGCTTGTCAGCAACCTGCATGCCACGGGGCCAGTATTAAAAAATTTTGTGCGGGCACTAATGGATGTTTGCCCGCACAAACTGGGATTTGTGCCAGATCCCCATATTCAAAAGGGGCATTTGTGCAGGCAAACAGAGTTAGCACCTGCAGAAAACATAATGTGTGGGTGGACAAGAGGAGGGGCATGGCCAAGAATAACCATGCTACCCCACATTCAGCAGCTTTGCACTGCACAAAAGGGGTTAGCATGGTCCTTTTGTGTGGCGCAAATACCGCTGAACAAAACCCCCTCTTACTCTGCTGAACCCTAGTAGCTGCCGGATGTACTGTAGTGACTGACTCAGTTGTTCGGTGAAAGAGCACACCCTCCCCTTGTCGTCTACAGCACCCCCTCAAGTGCCAAGCTGGGTATGTGTGAACACATCCTTAGTAGGTAGTGGCCTCCCTCCCACTGATCACCATCTCCCTACACACCGAAGATCTCCTTGGTAGTCTAGTGGCCCCCCCAACCCCTGATGCACAGTCTCACAAGTAGTAACCCGATTTCTGATGCCTAGTAGTCCCTTCCTTATGCATAGCATAGCGTATATTAACCTAATCCCTGGTGCCTAGTGGTCCCCCCACCCTCTGATGTACAACCCCACATGTATTAACCTGACCCCTGGTGCCTAGTGGTCTCCCCACCCTCCGATGCACAGCCCAACATGTAATAACCTGATCCCTGGTGTCTGGTGGTCCCCCAACCCCGATACACAGCTCCACATGTATTAACCTGATCCCTGGTGCCTAGTGGTCCCCCATCCCAGAGGCACAGCCTGACATGTAGTAATCTGACCCCTGGTGCCTGGTGGTCCCCCAACCCTGATGCACAGCCCTGTTTGTATTAACCCGATCCCTGGTGCCTAGTGGTCCCCCAACCCTGATGCACAGTCCGACATGTAGTAACCTGATCCCTGGTGCCTGGTGGTCCCTCACCCCCGATGTACAGCTCCACATGTATTAACCCGATCCCTGGTGCCTAGTGGTCCCCCAACCCTGATGCACAGTCCGACATGTATTTACCCGATCCCTGGTGCTTGGTGGTCCCTCACCCGCGATGCACAGCCTTGTTTGTATTAACCCGATCCCTGGTGCCTAGTGGTCCCCCCAACCTCTGATGCACAACCCGACATGTAGTAAACTGATCTCTGGTGCCTAGTGGTCCCCCAATGCACAGCCCAACATATATTAACCAGATCTCTGGTGCCTAGTGGTCCCCCCACCCTCCTTTGCACAGAACATCATATATTAACCTAATTCCTGGTGCCTAGTGGTCCCCCCACCCTCTTGATGCACAGCCCAGCCCATAGTAACCCAATCCCTGTTGCCTAGTGGTCTTCCCACCCTCTGATGCAGAGCCCCACATGTATTAACCTGATCCCTGGTGCCTGGTGGTCCCCCAACCCTCTGATGTACAGTCTGGCATGTAGTGACTCGATCACTGGTGCCTACCAGTCCCCCCACCCTCTGATGTACAGCTGCACATGTATTAACCTGATCTCTGGTGCCTGGTTGTCCTCCCCGATGCACAGCCTGACATGTACTAACCCAATCTCTGGTGCCCAGTGGTCCCACCCACCAACTGATGCACAGCTCAAAATGTAGTAACCTGATCCCTGGTGTCTTGTGCTCCCCCCACCTGCTGATGCATAACCCAATATATAGTAACTCGATATGTAGCAACCCGATCCCTGGTGCCCAGTGGTCCCCCCAATTGCTGATGCACAGCCTGACATGTAGTAATCTGATTCCTGGTGCCTAGTGGTCCCCCACTCTCTGATGCACAGCCTCACATGTATTAACTAGATCCATGGTGCCAAGTGGTCCCCCACCCTCCCATGCACAGCCAAACATGTAGCAACCTGATCCCTGGTGCCTAATGGTCCCCTCACCTCTGATGCACAGCCCCACATGTAGCAACCTGATCCCTGGTGCCTAGTGGTCCCCACCTTCTGATTCACAGCCTGACATGTAGCAACCAGATCCCTGGTACCTGTGGTCCCCCCACCCTCCCATGCATAGCCCAACATATAGTAACCTGATGTCCAGTGCTTAGTGGTCCCCCGCCCTCCAATGAGCAGCCTGACATGTAGTAACCTGATCCCTGGTGCCAAGTGGTTCCCCACTCCCCAATGCGCAGCCCCACATGTATTAACCAGGTCCCTGGTGCCAAGTGGTCCCCCCTACCCTCCCATGCACAGTCCAACATGTAGTAATCTGATCCCTGGTGCCTAGTGGTCCCCGCCCTCCAATGCACAGCCTGACATGTAGTAACCAGATCCCTGGTGCCTAATGGTCCCCCCACCCTCCCATGCACAACCCAACATATAGTAACCTGATCCCTGGTGCCTAGTGGCCCCCCACTCTGCAGTGCACAGACTGACATGTAGTAACCAGATCCCTGGTGTCTAGTGGTCCCCTCCACCTTTCGATGCACAGCCTGACATGTAGCAACCTGATCCCTGGTGTCTAGTGGTCCCCCACCCTCCGATGCACAGCCTGACATGTAGCAACCTGATCCCTGGTGTCTAGTGGTCCCCCACCCTCCGATGCACAGTCTGACATGTAGTAACCCATTCAACATCTTCATCAGTGACATTGCACAGGATCTAGAAGGCAGAATTTCACTGTTTGCTGATGACACAAAGCTCTGTAACAGAGTAGACACACCAGAGGGTGTAGACAGAATGAGAAGGGACCTGCAGAAACTTGAAGAATGGTCAAGGGTTTGGCAGTTGAAATTCAATGCAAAGAAGTGCAAGATAGTGCATATGGGGGCAAAACCCTGGCACAATATATCAGTTGGGGGGTGAGGATATAGCATGCACCAAGCAGGAAAGGATCTTGGGGTTGTCATCTCTGATGACCTCAAGGTAGGGAAACAGTGTGACAAGGCATCAGGTAAAGCAAATAGGATGCTGGGATGTATAGGCAGGGGCATCACCAGCAGGAAAAGGGAGGTCATAATTCCGCTATACAAGACACTAGTGAGGCCCCACCTGGAGTACAGTGTACAGTTCTGGAGACCATACTACGTAAGGACATAGACAGGGTAGAGAAGGTTCAGAGGAGGGCAACAAAGATGGTGCATGGGTTGCATCACAAGTCCTATGAAGACAGGTTGAAGGAACTGAACATGTACTCCCTGGAGGAGAGGAGGGAGAGAGGGATATGATAGAGACATACAAGTATCTTACAGGGAGGAACAGGTGCAGGAAAACACTATTTTAAGCGAAAAGATGTTTCAGGACTAGAGGGCATGGGATGAAGTTGGAGGGAGGACGATTCAGAGGAAACATGAGAAAGAATTTCTTCACAGAACGGGTGGTGGACAAGTGGAACACCCTGCCAGAGGAAGTGGTGGGGGCTGAAACAATCACGGGATTTAAGAATGCATGGGATAGACATAAAGGAATTCTAGAGGGCAGGGGTAAGGGGAAACAGACTTCTAGGAAAACAAACTGAACTTACAAGCTCAAATGGGTAGACTAGGTGGGCCATAGGCCCTTATCTGCCGACACTGTCTATGTATCTATGTATCTATGTAATCCCTGGTGTCTATCAATCAATCAGTCAATCACTATTTATTTATAAATAGTGCTTTTCTAAAACCAAGGCACTTGTACATAACATAAGCAATACAATACATAATTTTGAATTCAAATAAAATCTTATATTTAAAATTCACTATTAAGTTACTATTCATTAAAACCACCATATGCTGACTCAAATAAGTAAGTCTTAAGTGCAGTTTTGAACTCCTGGGTGGTCAGGCAATCTCGTATCCAATGAGGTAGAGAATTCCACAGTGTCGGGGCCACAAAGCTAAAAGACCAGGCCCCAGATGTCTTTAGGCGGACCCTGGGAATCTCTAGCAATCTCTCATCGGTGGATCAGAGGGGTCGGAGGGGACAGTAGGGATGAAGAAGATCTTGCAAGTAGCTAGATCCCTGGTCATGTAGGGGTTTGTAGGTCAGTAAATTGACCTTGAAGGAGATCCTCCACTGCACTGGAAGCCAGTGCAGTCTGCGGAGCACAGGCATTATATGGCTGGTTCTAGCCTGGCTGCTGCATCCTGCACTAGCTGAAGGTGACGGACATCAACCCCTGGTAGCCCTAGATATAGGGCATTGCAATAATCAAGGCGAGAGGTAACAAAGACATGGACCAAGATTGGAAGAGGTTCCAGAGGAACCAGGTGTTTCACCCGGGCGATATTCCTCAGAAGGTAAAAAGAGGTTTTGACGACAACTGAGACACCTGTGACTTCAGGGTCAAACAATAGTCAATAATAACACCCAGGTTCCACACCCGATCTGAGGTAGTCAGCGCCACACCCCTAAGAAATAGTCCCGAGGGTGATCCTGACGAAAAACCCGCATCCCGACTATCAGGGTCCACAACCAGCACCTCAGTTGTAGCTGGGTTCAACCAAGACCAACTCACACTCATCCAGTCCCGGATCTCGGTGAGGCAGTTGTTAAGTATCGAGAGGAGCACATCTCGACTAGGTGCAAAGGACATGTATAGCTGAGTATAATCTGCATAGCAGTGAAAACTCAGACCATACCCCATAATGATCTCTCCTAACAGCTGCATGTACACTGCGTACAACCTGGGTGACAAGATGGAGCCCTGCGGTACCCCGCAGGATAGGGGGTGAGGGGCCGAGGAATAAATTCCTGACACCACTCTCTGAGTCCTACCCTCAAGGAAAGATTGAAACCATCTGAGGACTGTACCAGACAGGCCACAGTTGAGCCGCAGGCAATCCAACAATGTTATATGGTCCACAGTGTCAAACGCTACAGAGAGATCAAGGAGGACTAAGATAGAATGCGTCTTCTGATCTCTCGCTATTAGGAGATTATTTAGCACCCGGACAAGGGCCATCTCGGTACTATGCCTCTTCCTAAATCCTGACTGGAGAGAATCATAGACATTGTGGCTGGTCAAATGATCATCCAGCTGCGACGCAACCACCTTCTCAATAACCTTACCCACAAAGGGTAGGTTAGAGACAGGTCTGTAGTTTGCCAAGCAGTCGGGGTCAAGGGAGGGTACTTTTTAAGGAGAGGCTCAACAACCGCCTCCTTCAGGGGATCTGGAAAGAACCCCCTCTCCAATGACCTCCAGACTGTCTCGGCTAGGACTGGTCTGATCACATCAATGCATCATACCAGAATGAATGTAGAGCCTGAGTCCAAACCACAGCTGGCTGGTCGCAATGTCTGGATGATCATCACTATGTCAGTGATTGCAAGCTGGCTGAAGTCAGACCAGGCAAACTGAGGTCCTGACATCTCCTGCAGACCATCGCAAATTTCATTAGAGTGAGCCATGTGAATATCAGATCTGATTGTGGCAACTGTATCTGCAAAGAATCAAACAAACTCGTCACACCGTTCTTGCGACAAAGCTTCTCCAGACTGCAGACAGGTTGGATCGTACAATCTGTCCACAGTCCGGAACAGCTGAGCTGGTCGGTTCTGTGCAGCAGCAGCAATCTCTCTGGACAGGAATTCTGCCTTCTTATGGGTGCTTGCTGATTGATAGACCACATAATGGTCCATCAATCTAAGTTTGTCTTCATCCAGGCCTGATTTTTGGCCCACTCCCTGCAGCTTCTTCAAGGACTCATCAAACCATGGAGATCTTGGGCGGAGGGTAAGGGGCAAACACGAACAGGTGCTATGGAATCTAGGGCCTCCACCACCCCCTTATTATAGGCAAGTACTAGATCCCCTGGATCCATGCATTCACTTGATACACCTGATAGGTCCAGCACCCTCATTAGGCCATCTGGGGTAACACCCCTTAAAGCATGGTACCGGACCATCTCCGTAGAGGCAGGCCTATTTGGGCGGGGCCATGAAACTGAACCCGATGTTGTGATGGCCTGACCACCCAACTGGTGGTCTCCCCACCCTCTGGTGCACAGTGGGGGGGGGCACTAGCGACCAGGGATTGAGATACTACATGTTGTGCTGTGCATGGGAGAGTGGGAGGACCACTAGGCACCAGGGATTGAGATACTAGATGTCGGGTTGTCCATTGGTGGGTGGGGTGACTACAAGGCACCAGGGATCAGGTTAATACATGTCAGGCTGTGCATCAGATGGTGGGGGATCACAAGGCACCAGGAATTGGGTTACTATATGTGAGGTGGTGCATCGGAGGGTGGGGGACCACTAGGCGCCAGGGATCAGGTTACTACATGTCAGGATGTGCATCGGAGAGTAGGGGGACCACTAGGCACCAGGGGTTGGGTTAATACATGTTGATCTGTGCATTGGAGGGTGGGGGACTACTAGGCACCAGGGATCAGGTTACTACATGCCAGGCTGTGCATCAGAGGGTGGAGGGACCACTAGGCACCAGAGATTGGGTTACTACATGTCGGGCTGTGCATCAGAGGGTGGGGAGACCACTAGGCACTAGGGATCAGGCTACTACATGTTGGGCTGTTCATAGTAGCATGGGAGAACACTAGGCACCAGGAACTTCCACACAGGCATGTACTGGAGAAGGGGGGGGGGGACATTGCACTAACTTGCCTCCATCTCCATTGTAAATAGGCCCATAATGGGCATGCAAATGACCCCTTAATGTCTTGCATGCCCAATGGACTCATTTGCATGGATCCCAATGAATATACGAACATAAGAACATACAAATGTGCCAGCAGAAACAGACCACCTGATCTATCTAAGTCTGCTTAAGTGTGCAGCTAGCACCCTCAGTTTGCAGCTGCCCCCCCATTTGTCATCCCACTGCTACCCCCACCTCCCCTACCCTCACTCTCCCCTGTTCCCTGTCCCATGCTCTTTTGAAACTGTTCACAGATTTACATGATGCCACCCATTCTGGTATGGGCATTCCATTTTACTACCACCTCTCTGTGAAACAGTGTCTCCTCATTTCCTTCCTAAATCTTCCCCCCTCTATTCTTAGTGCATGCCCCCGGTGACCCTCCCCCTCCTTAACTTAAAGACCCCATCTGCCCCATCCTTATTGATTCCCCTCAGATACTTGAATGTCTCTATCATGTCCCCCCTGTCCCTTCTATCCTCTAGGGTGTACATATTCAGGTCTGTCAGCCTGCTGTCATAGTCTCTCCCCTCCATTCCACATATCATCTTTGTTGCCCTCCTCTGCACCCCCTCCAGTAGCCTGATATCACGCTTTAGGTATGACCTCCAAAACTGCACACAATATTCTAAGTACGGCCTTATCAGCGACTTGTAGAGGGGCAAGATCACCTCTCTTCGCCTGGACGAAAAAGCCTTCGCTATGCACCTCAGCATTTTGTTCGCTTTTGCAGCCGCTCTCCTGCACTGGACAGTGTTGTTCATGGTCCCTGTTATCATCACCCCTAGGTTCTTCTCCTCCTCAGTCATCCCTAGCTTAACCCATCCCAGCCAGTATTCTCTCCTTGGGTTCTTCACCCCAAAGTGCATAACCTTACACTTCTTTGCATTGAGCCCCAGTTGTCACCTCTCTGACCACTCCTCCTCCTCCTCCTCTAGCTTGCTTAAATCCCCCTGCAGCTGCTTCCATCCCTCCTCTCCATTCACCACTGCTCTGATTTTGGTGTCATCAGTGAACAGACTTATCTTGCTCATCACCCCATGTACAATGTCTGATATGAAGAGCCCGAACAATATTGGCCCCAATACAGAGCCCTGTAGCTCTCCACTCGTCACCGGCCTTGGAGTTGAGAGCGCCCCTCTCACCACCACCTGTTGCAGCCTCCCACTCAGGCAGCTTGTAAATCCAGTTCATCATTTTTGCCCCTACACCAGTTAGCTTCCCCCCAAGCCACCCATGAGGCACAGAATCGAAGGCCTTGCTGAAGTCCAAGTAAAGAACGTCTACCACATGACCCTTATCCAGCTCACGTGTCACCCATTCATAATATTGTATGAGGTTGGTTTGACAAGACTTCCCTGAAACAAACCCATGCTGCCTCACATCCTGGAAGCCATTGTCCTCTAGGAACAACACCAGCCATTGCCTCCATGCATTTGCACACTATGGAGGTGAGACTTACCGGGTGATAATTACCCGGTTCATCCCTTGGTCCACTCTTGTGTAATGGTACTACGTGTGCCATCCTCCAGCCCAGTGGCACACCTCCCGACTCCAGTGAGGTGCTGTACAGATCTGCTAGCGGCTCCGCCAACACCTCCGCCACCTTCCTCAACACCCTGAGGTGGATACCATCCGGTCCTGGTGCCTTGTTTACCTTCAGTGACCTCAGTCCCTCTAGGACTCTACTTGCCTCAATTCTTTCACCTGTTGCCACCTCTCCCCACCCTCGTGGTTCCCCATTTTCTTCCATGAACACTAAGCAAAAGTATTCATTCAGTGCTCCTGCCTTTTCCTCACCCTTTTCTGTCCACTCCCCACCACTTTTTATCCTTACTATTGTCTTCTTGCATTTCCTTTTCTCCCTGATGTATCTGAAAAAGTCCCCCGGTTAATTCCCTGCACTAATCTCAGCTCCCTCTGGGCCTTGGCTTCTCTCCCTTTTCTGGTCACCTCCCTGGACCATCTTGCATATTCCTTCCTGTCCACTTCCTTCCCTGTCCTTCTATACCTCTGGTGCACCTCTCGTTTTGCTTTCACCACCTCCACTACCTTGCTGTTCAACCAGCATGGTTTTCTTGCTCTGCTCCTCTTACTGTGTGTTTTGGTGCAGGCTTCTGTTGCTTCTGTAATCACCCTTATAATAATATTCCATTTCTGCTCTGCATCCATCTCCTGCCTTATGCCCTCTAATTTCCATTTTAGTACTTCCTGCATCCTCCCAAAGTCTGGCCCCCTGAAGTTTACTACCTGAGTAAATGATTTCTCTGGCTCCCCGAACATTGTGATATTAAACCACAATGTTTTGTGATCACTGTCAGCTAGTGGGTCCTCCACCTTTATTTTCCTTACTGCCTTCCCATTCGACAACACCAGATCTAAAGTGTTCTTTAGCCTAGTAGGTACACTAACCAGCTGTGTCAGCAGACCCTCCTGGATTGCATCCAGAATCACTTGCTCCCTAGCACTGGAGGTGACTGGAATGCTCTGGTCAGCCCCTGGCAAGTTGAAATTCCCCACGATGACCACCTTCCCTTTTCTACATACTGTACCTTTCTGATTTGTCCTGCTAATTCCCTGTCAAGCTTCTCAGACTGGGACAGTGGCCCATATACCACCCCAAACCTCAGTTTCCTACCCCTTGAGTCTAGGAGCTTCAGCCAGATTGCCTCTGTTCTCCTTTCTTCCCCCTCGTCCCTTGTGCATTTGATCCCATCCCTCACATAGACTGCCACTCCACCGCCCCTCCCTTCCTTATGGTCCTTCCTATATACTTTGTATCCTGGGCTCGCCAGATGCTTAGTTGCCCACGTTTCTGTGACAGCTGCAATATCCACCCTCCACACTGCTAAGAGTGCCTGTAGCTCAACAGATTTGTTGCCTACGCTTCTTGCATTCAGCGAGACCACCCTCCATCCTGTCCCTTTCCTTCATTGGCCTCCATTTTCTTCCTTCTACTCCCTCCTTTTTCAGCCACCCCGAGTTCTTCCATGCTAGTTTGGGGTGTAGGCTCCACTCTATCAGATCCCTGCCTACCTGCTGTCCACTGGCCACCCCCCATCTAATTTAAATCCACCTTTGTTGCAATATACCTCCCCAGTCTTTGCTTTAATACCTCTTTCCCCTCCCCACTCAGGTACAGCCTATCCCTTGCAAACAGATTGTTATTATCCCAGGTACTGCCCCAGACACCCACAACCCCATATCCCTTAGTTTGACACAGTTCTACCAACCATGTGTTTAACTCCCTAATCCTCTCCTTTCTCACTGTGCTTGCACTTGGAACTGGGAGCACTTCGGAGAATGCCACAGACTCCCCAGTCTCCTCACGCAACCATCCCACTTTCTCAGTCCTCTCCCTTGTTACCTCCACCATTTCCCCCACTAGATCAGTTGTCCCCACATGTACCACAATGTGTGGTTTCCTCCTACCCCTCCTTATGCACCTTAAGATTGCCTGTTCTGCCTTGTCTGCCTTCAATCCTGGTATGGACTCCACCCATATCTGGTTGTGTCTCTCCCCCCTTGCTGCCCCATCTGATCCCCTTGAGTATGGAGTCCCCCAACACTAGTACACCTCCCTCTTCTTTCCTTGTGTCCGACGCCACCCCCCACTCAGGTTCTCATTTCTGGGGCCACTCAAGACAGTGCTTTTACAGTGTGTCCCAATGTCTTCCCCCCTGCATTTCTCAATTGAGACTCCTCCCCTTCCTCCTGTTTGACTGCCAACCTTCCACTTCCTCTTCACCTCTCCAAGTATTATCCCCCCACCATGCCATACTCAGTCTCTCCACTAGTAATACCCCTCTCTCCCTTCTCTTTGTGAGTACTATCCCTTGTGCAATCTCCTCCTGCGTCCTCTTTCCCATGTGTTGCTAGTACAGTAAACATGTTCCTTCCTCCCTTTGCCTTATTGTACGTTTCCTCCTCCCTCCTGCCTACTGCTGCTCCTCTTTTTCTAGGTCCTACTAGAGTCCATCCTTCATCAACTGGCTTCCTGTCTACTGTGCCTCATCCTCCAATCTCTCCCTTGCCCCACTGTTCCTTCTCTGTGGTGCCCCTACAATACTCTCAGATATCAGCCCTCCTACCAACGCAATCCTCGCCTTCTCCCTCAACCTCCCCAGGTCCCTGCCAAGCCACTGAACCTCTTCCTCAAGTCTCCTTAGCCTGTGGCATATTCAACACCCTCCCAGCCTCCACAGTATGTTCATCTGCATTGTTGCCCCACAACCATTGCACCCTACAATCCTACTCATATTGCAAATAGCGCTCCGGTGCTATCCAGTCTGGTGGCACTATTCCCTGCATAGCATGGATCCATGTTGGGGCAGTGCCACCTGCCATAGTGTTGCACCGACGTGGCCCTATATTTAGTTGGATAGCTTGGTGAGCTATGCAACTGAATATAGCATCCTCGGACTCCGGGCAATTGCAAAGCACAGCACAAACCTTTGGGCTCCTTTATGCACATTTCTGAATATCAGGCCCCTGGTGTTTGAGTGCATACTAGGAAGTTTACCTGATGATACATAAACCTGCATTTTGGGTAGTGGAGCAGTATATAAGTGTGTGTGTGTGGGGGGGGTCGGTTCAGAAGTTGTTCATTCACACACCATCACACACTTGTATCTTTTGCAGACTGCTGCAGCCCCACTAAATAAATGCTCCCAATGTAAAACTCAGCATTTCAAAACCCTTTAACATGGATCCAGTTTCTGAGGTCGTCATACTATCATGTAGACTATACGAGTATGAAACTAGACGATCCACATTCTTTTGATTATAAGTGCAAAAATGTCAGAAACAAAGTACACTTCTTGATATGATTCTTGTACAGTTAATGAAGCAGCATAACATACTGTGTATGAAGACGTGAGGCAAAGAAATATATAGCATGGTGTCATGGTAAAACGTGAAGACGATACTAAAAAATGAGTTTATGCCTATATACAGACAGTATAGCCTGCTCACATACATATTATTTATTGAGAGTAATTAAGAGAATAGTGTATAATATTCACAAAAGTGCACCTATCACTTGAAGAAACTATGGAGCAAGAGGAACAGCTGTCGGTCTCCATGACTGCAAAGGTCTGTTGACACATGGATCACGAATGTGCACATATATAATTGACAGATAACATAATCCAGTCGTGGTCTGTTGAGTGTGTTGCGCAAGAACTGAGCATGCCTCTTTGTACATCAAAGTGTAATGGCAGGCTTGGTGAAGGTATGTGCTAAACGAGTATGTTGAAAACACCCAAAAATTAAGGCAACTAAGGAAATCTAGGTAAAAATTGGTGCCATGTTGATAATAATCATAATTGCAATCAGAGATGTACTCGAATGAAATTTTCATTATCAAATACTGCTGGCTTATGTTTGTTCTGGAGGTTAGAATTAAATTACATTGAGTTTGCTGCTCTGATGACCTTGGCACAAGAATTTCTAAGCCTCCTATAGGAAAGGAGATCTAGAAGGGAATATGACAATTTGAAAAGACTCAAGCATTGTCAAAAGTCTTACAAAGATTGAAGAGGTTCGATGTAATCCAAAGATGGTGGAAGCCCTTGACTCAGACTTTCCAAGGGGGAGCACGCTTGTCCCACACTTGCAACAATTTGGAGTGAAAAAGAGAGAGAGAGACACATCAGTATCAGCAGCAGATAGGATGGGGGACCAGTCAATGGCTACGAGGTCTCTGAGGAGACAGTGAATATTTAGAGGCTGAAGCGACCTAGACCATATATATATTTAGGCGGGGCAGTGGTGAGATGAATTTTTCTGACACAGTATAACATGCAATAGTCACTAAAGGCATCCAGTATAATACCAGCATGAGGGTGACAGGAGAGAACCCAGTCCAGCAAGGTGTGATTTAAAGAGTGAGGACTGAGGCGTGAGGGCTCAGTAATGAGCTGAGATAGATGAAGTGACTTGAATCCTTTGAGTTGTCAACCTGGAAGCAGCGGAAAGCCAATTTGTATTGAAGTCCCCCGAAAGAATAAGTTCACCAGAAGAGGAGTGAGTGGCCAGAGTGGAGAGAGTATCAACCAACGGGGGAGATTTTAGGGGAGGCATAGATAGTCCCAATAAAGATGGGCAAGGAGGAGAGGAAAGAGTGTGACCAGGAGAAATTCATGACAGGAGAGTGGTTTCACAGAGAGAAATTGAGCAAGTGAGATTCTGGTGGGTGTATGAGACTCCATGTTTACCAAGGATTTTGCAATCAAGGTTTTGACTGAAAAGATTATAATTGGACAGAGACAAACTGCATTAAGGGATTCTGGAGGACAGTCAAGATTCAGCGATGCATAGAATATCGGGGAATGCTGTTCAAACTACACTCTCAGGAGATCAACCTTCAGTAGCAAGCTCCTAGCATTGAGGGGAAAGATGCTAAGACCCTTAGGGATAGAAGAGGAGGAGGAAATGGCAGAAACAGGGCCAGGTTTAGACTAATTGGGGGCTATGCATAAATGAAGGGCTGGGTACACATGATAGGCATGTACCTGGACATAGGTACCTGGGCTGCACAGGTCCACACTCCCAAACAGTTGCATGGTGGCCAGTTTGCATGAATGCAGGCCACCACTGGGTGACTTGACTGTCCATGGCCCTGCTCCCCCAGCACACAGCTGTGCAGGTGCAGATCAGAGGACACAGGTGGGCATCTAGTCGGATGCCAGTCCTGGTCACATAGTGCATCTCCTGCTCTGTACAAGCAGGGGATTGTGGGATGGCATGGGATGCATAAATTTAAAATAGGTGAGTGCCCAAATGGCTGCTCCCAGTCCTCCCTGCCTACCCAGAGGGCTGGGCAGCATGGAGAGTGGGGGGTGTCTTTGTCCCACTGCAGCCAATGGGTGTAATTGGGGAGGAGGCGAACAATGGATATGGCAGGGTCCCTACCGCTATATCCTGTGCCCCCCTCACCCTGCACTCCATGCCTTTGTGAATGGTATGGCATGGCATGTTGGCATACTCCCAGACATGCCTATGGACCATCCATGAGTGTATCTGCATGAACCCATCAGGGGATAGAGTGCAGAAGGGGCTTGCACCCTTCCGTGAATTCTGCCAGGGATCTGTGGGCCCCTCACTCAGTGGCATTCCAACTTATGATTGCCTATGTACCACGGATACGTACCATGTAGGCAATCCACTATTTTGTGCATAGGCCCCTATACGACCAGACAGAAGGAGAAATAGGATAAAGAGCAGTAGGACACAGTGAGACGTATGTCTATGGTGGGGCAGAGTGATGGAGGAGGAGAGGAAATCGAGAAGAAAGTGAGCTCTGTGAAGGAATTCAGTATTTAAAGAAGGAGAGGGGAGGAGGCCAGGATGAATAGAATGAAAAGAGGAGGGCTGGCCCACCGGCACAGCTGCAAGGTGACCACTTGTGACGCCAATGTCCCGGGTTCAGGAACAAACCCAGGAATCGGAGGGCTGGCTGGGCGGAGAAGGATAGAGCACCTGAGGGGCATCTCTCCTTCTCCAGGGGGGTAGGAGGGGAGTGTCTGGCTTGGTGGCGACCTCTGGCAGAGGATGGGGGAATCACTGGGAAAAGCCAGCACCTGCTTGCATGGGAGATGGGACAGATGCTGGCGTCATTGCATGCTCTGTCTCCCAGGAGAACACAATCACAAAAATCTCTGGTCCCACAGCCATGACACCCCGCTCTGCCGCAGCTCCCACTGTCACTAGTGCCCACCGGAGGGGTGCCACTCCTGTGGCCCACCCTGGAGGGTAAGCCAGGGCTCGCCTACATTGACCATTGGGAAAGGGTGCCTGTCCGGCGGCCCCACCGAAGAGGGCAAGCCAGGGCCTGGTGTTTCAGAGTGTGGGCAGGGACTGAGCTACATAAAGGGCATTGTGGTGATTGGAGGCAAAAAGAATGAAAAAAAAGAAAGAGGAGAGGAAGATTTGAAGGGGAGGCATGAGAGGAGTTTGGGAGGAGGTGTTTGGGGGAAAGAACAGGTAAGGAAGAAGGAAAATGAGAACATGAAGGGTTAAGTACATATTAGGCAGTAATATAAGTAGGCTAACAGTAAAATAAACTAGCATCCTGGAACAGCAAAACTGACATATAAGCTTGGTTGTACCAACAAGGAATGCTATACAAGTAACAGCATATAGGAGAGCTCGGATTAGGGAGCAGCGACAGAGTTAACAACACAGGGTATCTAAATTAAAGTAGTATGCAATGGAGCACCAGCTAGGGTGCATTAATGGAGTAAAAGACATGAACAACATAACAAGACAGCATGTGGGACTGACTGGAAATAGGGCACCACCACAAAACAACACAAACACAAGCTATATAATTTGACCACTTGTACTGGCCACGCAGATAGGGTGTAGCACTAAATGCCCCCTAACTAAAAGCCTACAGTTATAGGCCACCCAGATTTTTTCAGAAGTTGTATATTCCTTTGCTCAAAGAAGCCCCACCCCAGTCACTGCTAATTGGCTGGGGGATGAGCTGGACTCAGTGCTATTCTCCAGTCAGGTCCAGTGTGCAGGGGAGAAGCAGTGATTGGTGGGGGGAAGGGAAATCAGGGCTCTGTCCCTACCTTGTTGGTGCTGCTGCAAAAGTCCCTTTGGGTATGAAAAGTGCCAGTCATGTGCTGTCCTTTGTTTAGGATTTTCAAATTTGGCACTCAGAGCTCCTCCCATGTCATTGCTGATTGGCTGGTGGGCAAGTTGGGTCCATTGCTAGCCTCTGGTTGGGTCTTGGTGTGCAGAGGAGAAGTGGCGAATGATGGGCGGGAGAATAAGGGCTCTGCACTACCTCACAGCCCCTTGCTAGTGCTACAGCAAAAGCCTGGAGGGTATGAAATGTGCCAATTGAGCACTGGCCTTTGTTCAGGATTTTCAAACTTGGCGTTTGAAGAAACCCCACCTATGTCACTGCTGATTGACTGGGGGGTGAGTTGGGTCCAGTGCTGGTCGTCAGTCTGGTCCCAGTGTGCAGGGGAGAAGTGACAACCATGGGGAGTAAGGGGAATCTCAGGTCTCTCTCCCTACTTCATGACTCTTTGCTGGTGCTGCTGCAAAAAAAGTCCCAGCGGGTATGAAAAGTGCCAATTGTGCACTGGCCTTTTTTCAGGATTTTCAGATTTGGCACTCAAAGAAGCCCCATCCATGTCACTGCTGATTTGCTTGGGGACAAGATGGGCCTGGTACTGGTTTCCGGTTGGGTCCCGGTGTGGAGTGGAGAAGTGATGTTCAGTGGGTGAAGGGAGAATCAGGGCTCTGTCCCTGCCTTGCGACCCCTTGCTGGTGCTGCTGCAAAAGTTCCAGCAGATATGAAGGGCAACGATCATGCACTGGCCTTTGTTCAGGATTTTTGAGCTTGGCACTCGAAGAAGCCCCATCCACATCATTGCCGAGTGACTGCAGCACAAGTTGTGTCTGGTGCTGGTCTCCAGTTGGGTCCAGTATGAGGGAGAGAAGTGGCAATTGGTGAGGGGTTGGAGGAATCAGGGCTCTGTCCATACCTTGCTGGTGCTGCTGCAAAAGTTTGGACCATTTGTGTTGGATGTGCACAAATGCTGAGGATGTTTGATGAATGACGCAGAGAGATGAAGCACAGATTCATCAATATGCCTATTTGTAATGTGCCAGCTGAAGCAAACTTATACACAATCATTGGTTCAGCATCATGTACCAAAAAAATGCAATATGTTGGGTCCTAGTGTGACAGGGATAAGCGACAAACAGTGTGTGTATGGGGAGGGGGAACAGGGCTCTGTCCCTAGATTGTGACCCCTTGCTGGTGCTGCTGCAAAAGTCCCAGTGGGTATGAAGAGCACCGATTGTGTGCTGGCCTTTGTTCAGGGTTTTTAAATTGATGCTCAAAGAAGCCCCATTCACATCAGTACTGAGGGGCTGGGGGTGAGCTGGGTATGATGCTGGTCTCCAGTTGGGTCCCAGTGTGCAGGGCAGAAGCAATGATTGGTGTGTGGGAATGATGAGAATCAGGGCTCTGCTCCTACCTTGGGACTCCTTGTGGTGCTGCTGCAAAAATCCTGGCAGGTACGAAGAGTACCAATTGTGCTCTGGCCTTTGTTCAGGATTTTTTAATTGGTGCTCAAAGAAGCCCTGCCCACTTCACTGCTGAGTGGCTGGGGGTGAGTTGGGTCCAATGCTGATCTCCAGTTGGGTCCTGGTTTGTGGGGTAGAAGTGGCAATTGGTGGGTGGTTGAGGGAACCAGGGCTCTGTCCATACCTCGCTTGTACTGCTGCAGAAGTTCTGGTGACTGTGACAGGGTTGAATAAGGCCTTTCCCCATTTGTTATGCAGAAAGAGTTTAAATGCAAGGATCTATTCTTTCTGCTCCTTTTCTGTCTCTTGTCTGTTTGGCTGTGCAACCAACTTTTCCTGTGAAACCTAGGAACTGATCACTCCGACGGTTTCACAATTCTCCTCCTCTCGCTATCGCTCTGCCGTCCCTTGCTATTTCTGTCTTTTCTTCTCCCTTGCATATCTGCAGGTATAAAAATATATGTGAATCTTTATGTGGAAATGTCACTGATTTTGGGATCCCTTTGTTTAAAATTGTATATAGTTTTACTGTTGAAATGATTGCAAAAAGCTATTTGGAACTCAAAGGGTTAACCTGAGATGCAGCTTTTAAGCCTTTTGCAGAGCTATAAATGAGAGATCAGTTCTGGGTCATCATGTACTGTTTTGCTGCACCTGCAAGGAACAAAACTAACAAGAACATTCTGTAAACTTACAAGAACATACTGTGAGAAGCAAACTCTCTTAACGAGTTCCCAAAGACATAAAAAAGCAGCAATGCTTTTGCTAGAGAGACAAGAAGAATGAGAGACTGAAACTTGGAATTAAGAGATACCCTCAGAAGAGGGACTTAGTTTTCTCTGTTTGTACTATCTTTGTAAATAGTTATACTGAATAATTTTTATTTTTTATACTGCTGTTGAGAAAAATAAAACGCTATTTGCGAATTTTGAAACAGCTCCTGGTTTTCCTATGCTTCCTGACCTGTGCCTCAACAATAGTAATTTGTGTCTGATGTGCCATAATGCTGAGGATGTTTGAGGAATCGAACAAAGTGGTTAAGCACAGATTCATCAATATGTCTATTTGTAATGGGCCAATTGAAACAAACTTATTCAGTCTGGTTCAGCAGTACGTGCTGCAAAAATTAAATGGGAGAGTGTGGTACACTGGGTCACAGGTGTAGCATACAGGCTGTGTTCACATAGTTAAGGTCAGTAGGTTCGGAAGAGATATTTTTTTATTCTGTTCCTTCAGGACAGAATAATTTAGGTCTAAGAAGGCAGCTGGCTGTAGGCTTACATGAATAAGTGTTACCATTGACACTTATAGGAGGGACAGAATGAAACTTAACCAGCAAAAAGGGGGGCTTGGAATACAGAACAGAGAGGGATACAGAAGAATTTAAACTTAAAAGTGATTCTTCACGCCTTGCTGGGACAAGAGAGTTAAAATTAATTACAGTAAGGTGAGAAGATCAGTCTGAATTTGGGGACGTGCGGGAAACATTATTTTAAGAAGCTGGTGCCCTGTATTGAGTCAATTAGGAGTACAGAAAATTCAGTTTCCATCTGTAAACTTGCATGTACTGGAACCAACTTCTATTAATAGCAAATAAAACATTATTTTTATATAATATCTGTGGTAAGTGGAATGAATTACATACTTAAGACAGTGACAAACACTGTCTGAAGATGCAACTACCGACAGCAGTCTTGGACATACAGAGAAGAAAAGTTATGGGACTGTGCCGGCAACCTTAAAGTAGATGAGTCTCACCCTGGTGGGCATGCATATGGTTACCAGGTGGCTATCAATGGAGATGTGCGTGGACCGGACCCTGAGTCAGTGGCCTGCATTAAGAAGCAAGTTCAACAGCCAGAGGCATAGAAACAGACAGGAACAATAAAGCACTGCGACGATGACTACAAACAATGACGCTGGAGCTCCTGTTCTCAGTTTTCACTAGAACAAATAAATTCAGCCTCATTTACAGGATTTTCAAAGGTTGGCGCAGGGCTCTTGTCAAGCCCTGCACCACGACGCTTCGTTTTTGACAGTGTGCCCAATGGGTTTGCTGCAACGCCATTTTATTTCAGTAGATTGGATGCAGTTGCGACAGTGTGCCCAATTTATGGCAGATTGCACAAAATATTTGGAGCAAGCACCATAGAAAGGGCCCCTGGGATTGCCATAAACTAGACCACAAAAAGTTGGCCTAACTTGCGGCAGTTGCCACATGGGATGCAAAATCCTGGTAGATTGTCGCAAGTCTGGTGCACCATATCTTTGGCACACCTGGAACGTGTGCAATTGGGCCCCTTAAAAAACTCGGCCCCATGTTTTAGGCAGAGGGCTGTTGTATTCTGCGGGTGACTGAAGAGACAACAAAACTGCAGAGAGGATACCTGAACCGTTTTGTTAAAACCGAGTTAATCTCTGCAGCTACAGATATCATGAAAGTTGATTACAAAAGCAGAGCAAATTTATTTATTTGAAAAGGTTTCGCCAGGAAAGACAACCTGAGCTGTAAACAGTTCAGTTCCAGAAGTGTCCTGGGGGGAGGGGTTACATAAGTGGGGAGAGCAAAAAGAAAAGCATAACCAAGCTAATTTACATAAAGTGCAACACAAGTACAGTACATTACAAACCTTGACAAAGAATAGAACTAAGACTGATGGTATCGTATAGATACAACATACAGGGTTGCAAATACCATAATCACGAGAGTATTAACAGCTAACAAGAAAGATATAGACTGGAAGAAGGAGTACACCTTAAAGTGCTAGAAGTGGCAGGTTGAGTACAGGGGTTTACCAAGTGCTATGTTTGCCTGATTGAATGGCAATGAAAAACAAGGGGGGGGGGGAAGAAGGGGAAAGGAGAGGGTGGGGAAGAGGAGGGAGGGTAGAGAGGCATGCCGAGAGCTAGACCCCTTCAGGATGCTGAGAACCCTGCAAGGGGGACAAGGACCCAGCAAGGGATGGAGGTGAGAGAGAGAGAGGGGAGGAGGGAAGGTAGAGAGGCATGCCTAGAGCTAGACTCCTTCAGGATGCTGAGAACCCTGCAAGTGGGATAAGGACCCGGCAAGGATGGGGTAAGAGAGAGAGAGAGGAGGAAGGGAGTATATGGGGGGAATAGGTGGGTGGGAGGAGATGGGAGCTAGACCCTTCAGGATGCTGAGAACCCTGCAAGGGATCTAGGACCGACAAGGATGGAAGTGGGGAGGGGAGTATTTGGGTTGGGGCAGGGTGGGAGGGAGGAGATGGGGTAGCAGAGGCTGCAGACAGAGGTAACTTAGAAGTGCTGGGGATAGGAAAAATTGGTATGTAGAGAAGGGTTAGGTGTAGGTAGAAAAAGGTTAGGTGCAGTTGCAACATACGAACATACGAAATTTGCCAGCAGATAAAGGCCTAGAGGCCCATCAAGTCTGCCCGAATGTGCAGCTAGCACCCCTTATTCTGAAGCTGCCCCTTCCTTCCACCCTTCCCCTTCATTGACTCTCTGCCTTGTCCTGTCCCATCCCCTTTTGAAGCAGTCCACTGTTCTACTGGATACCACTTCTGCAGGTAACGCATTCCACCCAGCCACCACCATCTCTGTAAAAAAGTGTCTCCTCATCTCCTTCCTGAACCTTCCTCCCTCCAGTCTCATATCATGGCACCTGGTGTCCCTCCCCTCCCTTACTTTGAACAGCCCCTCTGTACCTGTCTTGTTTATTCCTTTCATGTACTTAAAGGTTTCAATCATGTCCCCCCGTCCCTCCTCTCCTCCAGTGAGTACATGTTCAACTCCCTCGGCCTCCTCTTGTATAATAAGTCCCACAGCCTCTTGATCATCTTTGCCGCCCTGCGCTGCACCCCCTCCAGTAACTTAATGTTCCTCTTCAGATACGGGCACCAGTACTACACGCAGTACTCCAGGTGCGGTCTAACTAGTGACCTATGCAGTGGCAGAATCACCTCCTCCCGCTTCGAGGATATACCCCTTGCAATACAACCCAGCATTTTGTTAGCCCTTGCAGCTGCCTTCCTACATCGTGCCGAGTTGTTCATTGACCCTGTAATGAGCACCCCCAGATCCTTCTCCTCCTCTGTCTGGGCTAGCTGCACTCCCCCCAGCTGGTAACTCATCCTTGGGTTCTTCATCCCAAAATGCAGCACCTTGCACTTTTTGGCATTAAACCCCAGTTGCCAGGTGTCTGACCAGGTTTCAAGCTTTGCCAGATCATCCTGCAACCCCTGCCATCCCCCTAGGTCATCCACCACTGCTCCTACCTTGGTATCATCAGCAAACAGACTGATCTTGCTCTTGATGTCCAATGATATGTCTGCAATGAATATTCCAAACAACACTGGTCCCAACACCGAGCCCTGTGGAACACCGCTCGTCACTACCCTTGGGTGTGAGAGCTCCCCACCCACCACCACCCTCTGTTGCCTTCCCTGAAGCCAGTTCCCTACCCATCTCACCAGCTTTGCACCTGCCTCTGTGCCTACTAACTTACTTCCCAGCCTTCATTGAGGCACCGAGTCGAATGCCTTACTGAAGTCCAGATACAGGACATCCACTGCATGGCTCCTGTCCGGTTGCCTAGTTACCCAGTCATAGAACTCCACCAGGTTGGTTTGGCAGGATCTGCCCCATATGAAGCCATGCTGTCTGCTGTCCTGTAGTCCTTTGGCCTCTAGGAGGGCCACCAGCCTCTCCTTCAGGATAGTCTCCATTAGCTTACCCACGATGGATGTGAGGCTCACTGGTCTGTAGTTTCCCAGTTCATCCTTGGGGCCACTCTTGTTGTGGGGCACCACATGAGCCATCCTCCAGTCCTGAGGTACACACCCCGAATGTAGTGAGGCATTAAATAGGTCTGCCAAACTGCAACAGTGAACAGTGTGTTTCCAGAGGAGGAGTGATAGTGAATGGTGGGATTGGGTGGAGCAAATTTCTAGCAGAAGGGAATTCCAGATATTAGGGAACTTGTACAAGAAGGCAGCACGGCCAGATGAAGTGCGCCATGGGGGGAGGGCTAGAGTTCTATGTGTGGATGTATGGAGGGTATAGCGGGGGGGTTGATAGGAGGGAAGATAAGTAGTGGGGGGGGGGTAGAGATCCAAGCCAGAACTTCCCAACTAAATTAGCACCGTGTGATAGGTGTCTGGCATAGAGGGAGGGAAAGGAGTGCGAGCGATACAGATCAGAAATCTGAAGGATAATGATACATCCGCAATGGTGTCAAGGATATCAAGAACACTGAAGAACTAAACTTTTTTGGGAAATTTATGTTGCAATTTTTGGCCAGGAAAGAGACACTAAGCCAAAGCTTGCTTCCGGGTACATCCTGGGAGCACAGAGAAGTTAAGCGATTCACTCAAGGTCACACAGTATGCAAATGGTGGCTGTGGGAATCAAACATAGTTCTCCAGGATTGCAGCTCAGTGCTCTAAACCACTACACTATACTGCCTCCACACTGATTCCACCCCAGCCATTTTTACCAGATTTTATGCCAGCATTAGGCCCACTTAAATGGCAATGGTAAATAAATTCTTGAAAGTGCCTGTTCAGTAATTCAGTCTAGTAAGCAGTGGCTATTCTCCATCCAGACAGTAGAGTACAACAGAGTACAGTAGAGCAGTTTTCGGAAAGAGCAGTTCAGTCACTGGCTGAAAAATTCTGCAAGAATGTACCTGATGAGGACTTGGTCAATCTCACTGATAAGTGGTAGGACTTCCAGGAAGCTGTGGATCTTCCAGCCTTCAGCCAGGATGGGAAGATAAACATATGGTGGGGCAAGGTCATGAAGATGTCCAATTGTACAGGAATGCTGAAGTTTTTGAACTTAAGGCTGCTGAAGAAGGCTCTGGTCATCCTTCCTTAAAATCAAGCTCCTGTTGACAAGACGGTTTAGCACTGTCAACAAAACTGACACAGAGTGCAGACCATCAAGCCAGCTAGCCGGCACAGTGGTACGGCTTGTGACGCCAGTACCCCAAGTTTGGGAATGTGCTCGTGTTGGCTGAGGTTCAGCCGGGGGGGGGAGAGTCAAGTATCCAAAGGACTGCTCTCCTCTTCCAGGAAGGGCGTGGTGCAGCACCTGGAGCTTGACTGTTCACCTAGTGGAGGTTGGGGAATAGTACACCTGGCAACAGAGGAGTAGGAGACGTCTGGCTTGCCACACACGGGAATGTGCGTGGTACTGCCATTGACACAACTGCATGCCACTCCTATGAGGCAGCCTGTGATTGGCCACACTCAATATCTGCAGCCTTTAGAGGAAGTTCACCCTCTCCAGGGCTGGATTGCCCAGCACTCACCCAATGTCTTAGCCCTATCTGAGACCTGGCTGTCAGATAAAATACCTAATGGATCAGTCTCCATTAGTGACTACACCATTCATTGAGCTGACAGGTGTAGTAAGAGGAGAGGTGGCTTTGCCATCTACGTTAGATCCTCCCTTTGCTCCCTTGAGGTCCCCATCCCACCACCCACACATGGTGCCCAGACCCTAGCAGTCAAGCTGAGCCTTGACAATCCAGGCAAATGCCTCTACATTGTGGCGATTTACATTCCCCCCTGCAACCAAAAGCCCACCTTTGACTCAGTCCTGGGCAGTATCACACACCTCCCACCTAACAGTGAAGTGATTTTTCTGGGAGACTTCAATGTAAATTACTATCGACTGCATCGCCCCTCACAAAGACTCAGCCTTAGCTTGTGACCTCACCCAGGTCGTCCAGTCCCCTACCAGACTGGACTCTAGGACTGGGTCCTCAACCCTTATAGACCTAATCCTCACCAACAGGCCTAATAATCTCTCCCAAATCAAAGTGCTTCCAGACTCAATAAGTGACCATTCACCAGTGACCTGCTTGTGGTCCAATAAAATCCCCCCTACCCCCCCTAAAGTCTCTGTCCAAAGATGCCTAAAAAAAGGCACCCTTGCACGGCTCAAATCACACCTTGCCTCCTGTGACTGGTCCCCTATTCACACTGCCCAGTCAGTAGACACTACCGTTACCTACTTTAGTGCCATCTTCAACTCGGCCTGTGACATATTTGCACCATTCTCCAAACAACTTTTAAAACACAGAAACACTCCTTGGATAGCCCAAGCACTACTAGACCAAATGCACCAGAGGGACAACCTATGGCACAGGGTCCTTGACTCCTAACTCCCGCAGGACAGGCAACTGTACAGAGAGGCTAGAAACAGATGCACATGGGCTACCTGGCAAGCCAAAGCTGCCTACTATAAACACACCCTCACCGCCTCCTGGGGCTCCAGAAAAAACTTCTGGAGCAACATTAAGGAGCTCTGTGGGAAAATTGTATCCCCTACTCCAGTCCAGCTTCTAGTAGATGGGGTTACCACCTTGGACCCTAATATTATCGCCGATGCCCTCAATACCTCCTTCTCTGACCTCTCGCATATCCTCCCACCCAACTTCTTTGACCCTATCACCAATCACCCCACTGACGTTTCTGACATCAACAACCCTATCCTCTTCAGGCTAAGAATCATCTCCTGTAATGAGGCTAAACGCTATCTCACCAAAGCACTGGCAAACTCTCACTATAGTAACGATTCCCTGGACATCAAACTCATTCAACTTATGCTGGATGTGACACTACCTCATCTCACCAAAATTCTCAACCTGTACTTATGCCTCAGCCAATTTCCCACAACCTGGAAAAGAGCGTTAATGACCCCTATCCTGAAGAGTGGCGACCCCACCTCCACTAGCAATTATAGACCAATATCAATCCTGCCCCCTCTCTCTAAGGCCCTTGAAAAAATAGTGTCAGACCAACTAACAGACTATCTGTCCAAACACAACCTGCTCTGCCATGAACAACACGGTTTCCGGAAGGGCCACAGCACCTCCACCGCCCTTATTGAATTTACATCATATATACATGAAGCCCTGGAGCAGGGCTCCATGGCAGGGGCTCTCTACGTTGATCTGACCAAAGCATTTGTTACCATTAGTCATACATTGCTTCTCCACACCCTTCCATCCCTTAATTTCACACCGGAGGTTACCACCTGGTTCAAAGATTATCTCTCACATTGGACACAACAAGTCAGAATCAATACCACTATCTCCTCAAGCAGACCGGTCCTAGCTGGAGTACCGCAAGGGTCAATACTTGGCCCATTACTCTTCACCCTCTTCCTGAACTCCCTTCCTAAATCTTGTAGTGGGAAGCTGCTGCTTTACGCTAATGATGCGATAGTCTTCTGGAAACATCCTCATCCCAATTCACTACAATCTGCCCTACAAGGTGTCTTTAGGGAGCTGGAAACCTGGTTCACTGGACACCGCCTAATAATTAATTACAAGAAAACTAAAACCATGATCTTTTCCCACCGCCAAAACCCTCTCTGTCACGCATCGTTAATTGTCATGAACTCCCAAGGCTCTGTGCTTGAACAGGTCTCATACTTCAAATACCTCAGACTCATCTTGGACACTTCCCTCTCATACCACTCACACATACAACAAGTCCCCTCCTCTATTAACACTAGACTGGGGATCCTGTACAGACACAATTACTGCCTACCCCCTCAGACCATGCACCTCACTGTGTCATCATCTATTCTATCCTTGGTGGACTACGGAATAGTGATTTATGGGACCACTGATCAAACTGCCCTCCACAGCATCAACCTTGCCCTCAATAAAGCTTGCCAATTGGTCTCTGGATGTGACAGGTTAACTCACACATGCAAGCTTTATAGACGTACTGGCTGGCTAAACTTCCAAGGCAGGCTTAAATACCATACCTGCATCCTTGCTAAAAAGATACAACTTAAGCAGGCCCTAGTCAGCCTCCACCCACTTATACATGCAGCCCTTCATTGGAGGGCCCATAGGCATTCTGCCAACCCCACTCTCCTAGTCCCTCACTGTAGAACATCTCTTGGACAAAGATCCTTCCGATATCGTGCCCCACTATGGCTGAACAGCCTCCCATCCTCCATCTCCCTGGCCCACAGCCTCAAGACTATTTAAATCAGGTCTCAAAACCCTGCTCCTTGACTCTGCAACCTGTGACTGTAAATAAACTCCCTTTCTAGACCCTCCGGGCCTGTATCTTGCCTTAACTCTGACCCAGGACCTTCTTTAAGCTCCCTGTTGATATAACCCTCCTATCTGTAAAATCCTGTGATGTATGACTATGTATTACTTGATATTAGTTATGTATGTGTACTATCTGTTTTTCTCTGCATTGTATTTTTATTTTTTGACTGACGTGGAGCCTTTGCAAAAGAGTCTATGACTCAAAGGATTGTAATTCTGATTCTATAAATAAATAAATAAATATGTGCCACAGGTGGAATGAGGAAACATCCTGGATGGCAGGGTGATCGTTGCCCCTCCCAGGACCCCACCCAGCGACTCAGGCACGGCTGCTGGTGGGTACAGTGTGCTCTCCACCAAACTACCACGGGGGTGTAAGCCATGGGACCATAGTCTGATAAGTCCTGTGGGAGGGCAGGCTGAAGGGGGCCACGCAGGATAGGGAGACCATACCAGGGGGAGAAAAATTACTAAATGAAACAAAAAAGTGCAGGCTGTTGATTTCAAGCAGTCCCTGTGTTCTTTGCTGCATTGTCCTTCTACCAGCTAAGTACAACAGAAGTACTCCTCAAGGCTGCGAAGCATGCATCCTTGAACTGTAACCAACAACATATGGAGGAAAAGGAAAATCACGAACCTGAAAATTAAATTATAATGACCTTTCAGTGGGAACAGTTTTTTATTTTATTTTATTTGTTTTACTGAACAGTAGACTAGGTTAAGCAAACACTCAGGCCATGTTTGTTTTTCAATGCGACCTTTGCTCAGGGAAGCATTTGAAAATTCAAATACATTTATTGATGTTTGGACAGGGTTTTTTTTTTAATCATTGCTGGAACTGTCCATATTGTTGTTTTGTTTTTTTTACTAGGCAAGTACACTGAGAATGCAAAAGAATTAACAGAAGAGTTAGCCAGTCCCCTGGAGCACCTATTCAATAGATCACTGGGTAGGGGAGTGGTTTTGAGGGACTGGAGGGTGGCGGATGTGGTGCCACTTCACAAGGGAGGGAGCAGGAAAGAAGTGGGGAATTACAGACTGGTTGGAGTCACTTCTGTAGTGGGAAAACTAATAGAAACCTTGATCAAGCAAGACCTTGTGCAATACCTACAGGAGAATGGGCTCCAAGACACCAAACAACATGGATTTGAGTCTGGAATGTCGTGCTAGACAAATCTAATACCCTTTCTTTTGACTGGGTGACAAGGGAATTGGATAGGGGACTTACAGTGGGCAGTCTCTATTTTGATTTCAGCAAGGCATTTAATTCTGTGCCACACAAGTGCCTGCTGAGGAAGCTAGAGTACATAGGGGCCACAAAGGGTATAGTCAGACAGGTGGACAACTGGCTCACAGACAGGAGTCAAAGGGTGGTGATAAACTGGGTGAGGTCAAGTGGGGCATGGTTACTAGTGGGGTTCCACAGGGATATGTGTTGGGCCCTGTTCTCTTTAATGTATTCATCAGTGACATCGTCGATAATATCCAGGGTGAGCTAGCCCTGCTCGCAGTTGACACCAAGTTCAGAGGGCAGGAGGACACTCTTGAAGGGGTTAGGAACCTACAAGAAGACCTCCAAAAATTGGAAAGGTGGACAATTCTGTGGCAGCTGAAATTCAATGCAAAAAGTGCAACGTGATGCATCTCGGAAAAGAGAACCCAAGGACGGAATATTGGCTCAATGGGTTTAAATTGAGCACCTTGCAGGAATAGAGGGACCTAGGGGTCATTATTACAGACACTATGGAGCAGATGAGCCAATGTAATAAAGCATACAGCAGAACGGACAAAATGTTGGGGGGTATAGGCAGGGAGATTGATAGCAGGAAGAGGGAAGTGATCATTTTTTTTATCCTCCCCGAACTCTGGATTAATTTGAGCCCAACTCAGAGGAGTTCTCGGAGCTCTTAATTTGCAGCTTTGCTGGGTTAAAACATTTATTGTGTTTAAATTAATTTCTATTCTCTCCCAGTCAGACCTGGTGTTTAAATTAATTTCTCTGCTACTCGGAGCTACTCTCTCCCAGTCAGTGCTGATGATTTTGGGGGTACAATGCTGTTTCAGCTTCCTAAAGCTGTATAGTTGCCAGTTCCAGTTTCAGATTTGACTGTTTAAAAGCATTGTATGAAAATTTGTAGTCTGAGCTGTGCCTGATGCCGCCGTGTGTCTCCCACCCTCCCTCCGCCCAGCCTATGGGACACTTACTTTTAGAGGTGTAATACTAGTCCCTGATTGGATGACTATCAGCCCACTTTTTCATTGGCTCCTTATACGTTCCTACCACAAGAGGGAGAATACTATGAACATCAGCTAAAGACCTACTCATACAATTCAATAAATTTTAACCTCAGTCAACACAGTGTCTCACAGCCTTCATTGGCAGCTCAATATTTTTCTTTTCTCTACCCACATTCTATTGAATTCTCCTCTACCCTCATCCTTTGAATTCTCAGTTTGACTATATTCTCTGTACATAGCCCCTTCCCCAGCCCAAAGAGCAACTTTTAATCCCCTTGCCCATTTTCTCTCACAAACAATGCAGCATCTAGGACAGGCCCTTTCTACATTATTTCTTCTCATATATCTGTCCTGTGATCTTCTAATCTCCTCTTGCACAACACATGAACAAGAATGCCACCAAGAACAGTGCTTCTGCATCCCCTCACAGAACACACCATGCGACCATCCCCTGGAACTTCTCCCACTCCCCTACCTGACAAAAAAGGATACCATCTAACTAGGCTTCTGGCTGCATAGCCATTTACGAGTACCTACTATAATAACCAGAAAAATCAAAAACCTTGCCCTCACCCCACCCTGGTGTGCACTGCTCCATTTATTTTATAGACTCCTGTTAGCTGGAGATGTCAAGTTCAACCCAGAATCCCCCAGTACGCACTTTCCCACCCCTGCCCCCCCACCATATCGGCTAATGCTAAGGGCCTGAGAATAGCACACCTGAACTGTGAGAGTCTGCGTCCAAAAATGTCAGAGCTTGAAGCCTGGATCACTTCCTTCAACCCAGCAGTATTCTGAGTCTCTGAAACATGGTTAAAACCATCCAGCCTACCGCACAAAGTGGCCCTGCCTGGGTACACTACCTTCAGGTGGGACAGGGTCAGCAAAAGAGGTGGCAGTGTTCTCCTATATATCAAGTCCAATACTGCAGCCACTGAAATCACACCCCCAGCCTCCCTCATGTCCCAAGCAGAATCCATCTTTGTATCCTTAAACCTAAGCAACACTAAAAAAATAACAGTAGAATGTTCCTACCTACCACCAAAATATGCTGCAGCCCTACCTAACCTCATTTCCTCTCTCTCTCTGAGCTACCACCACAAGAACTAATATTGTGTGGGGATTTCAACATAGACTGGTCTTCCAGCAACAAAAGCACAGCTCAGTGCACCCTGGCCGACGCCAATCTAACTCAACACATCACTGAACCCACAAGAAGGAATAATAGAATGAGAAACCACTCCCTCATTGACTGGATTATACCCAACTGTGCTCATAGAATAACTACCTCAGGAGTATTACCCGACAGTATCAGTGGCCACTCTCCAGTCTGTTGCATCTAGAGGAATAACTCCCCTAACCCTCCCCCTAAAATTATAAAATCCCTTAATATGTTGTCCTTTAATCGTGCATCCTTCCTCAACTCACTTTTTACTGTAAACTGGGACCCCATTCATACCATTCCCACCATTGACCAAGCTCTGGAATACCTAATTGACACTATCACTGCCATAATTAACTACCATGCCCCGTCTACCCGACGTAGGTCCAAGGGTGCTAAAGCACCATGGCTGACAAAAGAAATAAGGAACCACATGTGAAAACCAGAAGCAGCCTGGAAAATATACAAGAAGACCGATCTCCCTTCAGACTGGCATGCATACAGACAGCTTAGAAATTCATGCAAGTCCAAAATAACTAATGCAAATAGGACCTACTACTACTACCATTCTATCCAAATAGAAAATCTCAGTAACCCCAAAGAATTCTGAGCCCAGATAAATTCCCCCCGAAAGGTAAAACCCCCACCTACCCCGACTCGCTCTCAACAAAGGACAAAGTACTATCAGACCCAGCATCAATAGCAGATGGTTTCAACAATTTCTTCACAAACCTCAGCAATTACGTATCCCACTTCACTATCAATCAAGTTATCCAACCCTCTCCAGTCACAAATCCCTCTGGGCCTGCACCACCGCAATTCCATGTCAAACTAGCTACCTGTAAAGAGGTCCTCAGACTACTCCAAAACCTCAAGGAGCATGGCTCACTTGAGCCAAGGTTCCTAAAATGGGGAGCACCAGTACTTGCAGTGCCAGTTAGAAATCTGATTAACAGATCCTTTCAGGAAGGAACTGTACCATCTAAATGGAAAACGGTGCTTGTAATCCCTATCCACAAAAGGGGATTGGCCACACTTATTGAAAATTACAGGCCGACCTCAATTCTCTGCCACCTAACTAAAGTTCAAGAACAAATCCTATATAACCAACTGCAAGACTGCCTCAGACTTCACCAACTCCTGTCACTCTGCCAGCATGGTTTTCACAAAAATCACAGTACTCTCTCTCAGCACTCATCAAAGTCACCTCTGACATCTTCCATTCATTTGACCATGGACTAGCAACGGGGGTCATCTATGTTGACCTCACCAAGGCCTTGGACCTGGTGAACCATGCGTTGCTGCTAATGAAGCTGGAATCCTTAGATCTGGATCAGCCTTCCACATCTTAGCTCCGTGACTACTTATCAGGTCACTCCCAAAGTGTTAAATGGGCAATTATCAATCCTCATTCAGACAAATTACCCATGGAGTCCCACAGGGATCCATACTGGGCCCCCTTTTATTCTCATTATTTATTAATGAGCTGCCAAACTTCTGCAGTGGGGTATCCGTTCTGCTGTACGTGGATGACGCTATCCTGTACCACTCCTCAACTGATACCAAATGGCTCAATCAGCACCTGGAGTCCGATTTCAACCAACTAGAAGCTTGGTTCATTGAAAATAACCTATTACTTAACACAAAAAAACAAAAACAAAGTGATGCTTTTGTTATCCAATGATGATAGCGACTGAAAATGAGCAACTACAAAAACAGTGACTCATTTTCAGCGCTATTATTCTGGGCTACCCTGCAAACTAGCAACCGTGGGGAAGGGTGACTGGAAGCGGGGAATAGCGAGGGGAAGGTGAGAGACAGGGAAGGTGTTTTAGGGAACTGGTGTACCTGCTGCTGCTGCTGAGCCATCCATGTGAAGTGGTGGTGTGGGTGGCTAGCTCCGGCACAGCAGGTACTGGGTTTGGGGCTGGAACAGGGAGCAAGTAAATTTTGCTGCTGCCTGCAGCTGTGGAACTTAATTTTTGCAAAATCCAGAGTTTGCCTCTCCCTGACATGCCCCTAGGTTGAGAATTTTAATTCAGGGGTGTGGAGAGGACCTTCCCCCCTCCATAAAAACACTTTAATATTCTGGATGTTGGGTTGCCTTGAAGTGTATTTCACCGATTTGCTTTTCAGCGATATACACTTGCCATAATAGAGATCGCTGTTTTGTGATCGCAATTATGACATGGAACCATGCTTTTCCATCCTTCCTCCTATAAAGCTGCCCTCAACCACTCTCCATCTACTCAATTAATGGGGAACCCGTTGAAACAGTAAATACTTTTAAATACCTGGGCATCTTGCTCGATCCTAACCTCTCATTCGAGGCCCATATCCACTAACCCACCAAAACCATACACCAAAAGATTGGTCTGCTATACTGTCTTCTTCACTTGCTGTCCAATGCATCCCATGTCATAATTGCCTCTGCCTCACTGCTACCTCTTCTATCTTATGGGGCTCCATTATTCTTATCTATCAAGGCCTCCCTAACAAACCAATTGAAACAACTTTACCATAAGATTGGGCACAATGCGCTTGGAGCGGCCCCACGCCAAGACCATTGCACTGTACTAGCATCGCTGGGCTGGTGTCAGCTCAAACACAAGTTCCAGTTCACCTCGCTGTGTCTTAACTACAAGTTCAATCATCTCCACACTCCTCCTAGTCAAGAACAAGAACAAGGTAGAACAACCAATGGTAAAAAATAATCATTACAGTCAGGGACACAAAGTTGACAAAAGAGAATAGGTAATACAGTACAAGGCAGGGAGCAGTGACATAATCACAAAAATAACACCAGTCAGCACTAGTGATAGGGAGGTCCTAATGACAAGTAAGTGTGCAGTGTGGAACACATACGCCCCATGTATAGCAGCAGTATTTGAGACAATTAGGTCTGACAGCCAGAGGAACTAGTCAGGGATAGGAGCAAGGACCAGAAAGAAGCAGGGAGCCCTTTAGAGTCCTGCAAAACTGCAGGTGACTGGGAGAGCTGTGTGCTGTAGGAGGTAAGGAGTTCCAGCCTTTTTTTTTTTTATTAACATTTTGTTAACTGGGTAGCTACACTGAAAAAAGTCCATTTTCAGGTCCGACCTGACACAAATACAAACATAACAGATACTGCACATAATAAACACACAAAAGAAATTACGAACAACACATACAAACATCCAATGACTGTAAATATTTTTTTAAATTAATTTTAAAATGTTGCAATGAAGAGGAAAAACGTAAATTGTCCGGTAAATTATTCCATAATTGGGTGGCAGCAACCAAAAAAGAACGTGATCCAGATTTAGAATGACATGGAATAGTTTGCAAAAGAACACCCTTGAAGGATTGTAAATTATGCACAGTGGACCTAATAGTAATTAAGCCCTTTAATGGAAACACGGTTTTCGAAAAAAATAGAGTTGAATATTTGATGGCTGAAAAAATAAGTAAATTTAGATTTCAGTATTATGGAGGCATAAAAGGTAAAGGTATGGTGGCTATGCCCATGGTACATCTACACTCTTTTTTATTAATTTTATTTGGCATTTTACAATACAAACATACAGGTAAATGCATTGAATCACAAAGGGATACCTCAGCATAGAAATATCAAAGCGTCTTTTACCAAGGAAGTGGTTGACATCCTCCCCTGCATTACATCATTGGGGAAATTACACACTTGATTAAACTGTATACTATGATATAGTTCAGCATATAGCTCGGAGCTGTTACTGGGTTATTTAACAGATTACATCTTGAGAGATGCCCTCTTACCATATAGGCCCTTGGTCCATCCTTATCCCTGATATTTTATACAGCATTAAAAAAAGATCAAGTGAATACCCCAAAGAGATTGCTCATCAATAAATCGTGTCACAGGTAAAACTAGGATATTTACCTCACAATATTGTAAATCCTACCTTGTCTTGTGATAATCTTGATTATTCTAATGGGCCAGTCTCCTTCTCTCTCCCACTTGACTCACTGTAAGATTCTAATTACCTCTTCCCCCAACTAAGTACATATACCCCCCATACCGTTTTACTTCCTACCTTATCTTGCCAGTCCATAAATCCCCTCATCCTTACACTCCTTCACCCAAGGTCACCCTAAATTACCCAACTGGCACTATTCATCCTTGCAATGCTCTGCACTACCATATACCTCCTCCCACTCCTAATCACTTTGATTTCCCTTCCCCATCACTATATCCCTTCATCCCATCCTCTCCCATCCCTGACCCAACGCCTTCCTTTACTCTCAACTCACCTCACCCCCCCTCTCAGAGCACTGTCCCACTGCCCATGGCCACCAGGAGCAATAATCCTCCCATCCACTAGCCTCCTAGCCAACCTGCCAATGCCCAAACTCCCATTACATGCCCCTCCCTTCCTACCCTCCCCCACTGCTCAAGGGCCACAAAGAAGACATACAACCTTATCAGACTCATTACATTACTACTCCTCTCACTGCTGTTGACATCGAACCTAACCCAGGACCAACCTCCTCCCCCCATTTTCCCAAGGGCCTAAAAATCACCCACCTTAACATAAGAAACCTGATCCTTAATTAACCTTACTCCAATCCCTCATGTGGTTCATAGAAACATAGAAACATATAATTTGATGGCAGATAAGGACTGCTTGGCCCACCCAGTCTGCCCATTTCCCTACCTAATGGATAAGCTGCAGATCCTAGTTAACCAGCAGCCCACTTCTTTCTACCCCCAACCCCTAGAATTGCCTTATGGCTGTCCCATGCATGCTTGAATTCAATCACTGTTTTGACTCCACAACCTCCTCCGAGGCGTTCTATGCATCCACAACCCTCTCTGTGAAAAATACTTCCTCATTACCTCTGGAGTCACTCCTCTATCTTCAAATGCTGCCTCCTTGTTCTTGCACACCTCTTTTTTTGAAAGATGCTACCCTCTTGGACTTTGTTGATTCCCTTGAGGTACTTGAACGTTTCTATCATGTCCCCTCTCCCTCCTTTCCTCGAGGCTATACATATTAAGCTCCTTTAGTCTCTCTTCATATGTCTTCCAGTGCAGACCCTGCACCATTTTAGTTGCCCTCCTCTAGACAGCTTCCATCTTGTCTATGTCCTTGCGGAGACTGGGTCTCCAGAACTGCCACAGTACTCAGATGGGGTCTCACCAGCTGTCTGTACAGAGGATAACAACTTCCTGTTTTCTACTTGTGATGCCTCTCCCTGCATCCCAGTATCCCCCAGCCCTCCCTGCCCCTGTCACATTGCTTGCCCACCTTTAAGTCATCTGAAATGACTACCACAGGTCCCTTTCCATTTTGTTGTTGTTAGTATCTCACACCCATTGTGTACTCTGCCCCTGGGTTTTTGTTTCCCAGGTGCATTACCTTGCGTCTTAGCATTAAATCTAAGCTGCCATACATTTGACCATTCCTCTAACCTTGCCAAGTCCGTTCTCATCCTTTCCACCCCACCTTGTGCATCAACTCTGTTGCAGATCTTGTGTCATCTGCAAAGAGACATACTTTTCCTTCCAGTCCTCTGCAATGTCACTTACAAAGACATTGAGAGGGACCGAGTCCTAATACTGAACCCTGTGGCACCCCACTGGTAGCCCCCTTTCTTCAGAGTGGACTCCATTTACTATTATCCTCTGTGTCCTATTCTCCAGCCAATTCTTTGCCAGGCTATCATCTTGGGACCCACTCCCAGGCTGGCTAACTTGTATATTAATCTTTTGTGTGGGACTGGGTCAAATGCCTTGCTAAAGGTCTAGGTAGGCCATGTCCACAGCCCCTCCCTGATCTACTACTTTGGTCACCCAGTCAAAGAAATCTATTAGATTCGTCTGGCATGACCTTTCTGCTGTGAATCCATGCCTTGGGTCCTGTGCCCTCTGGCCTCTAGGTACTCGACAATTCTTTCCTTCAGAAGTGATTCCATCATTTTCCCTATCACTGAGGTTAAACTAACAGGTCTGTAGTTTCCGCTTCTGCCCTGCTCCCACTTTTGTGAAGAGATCACATCAGCCTCCTCCAGTCCTCAGGTACCACCCCATCCTCCCATGATTTGTTAAAGGGCAGTCAGTGGTGTCACTAGTTCTACCCTTAGTTCTTTTAGAATTCTGGGATGAATCCCATCAGGCCCCATTGCTTTGTCCACCTTCAGTTTTAAGAGTTCTTTCAGGACCCTTTCTTCTGTAAATGGGCTGGTATCAACTTCTGTATCCAGAGTGTTTCTATTGTTTGTTTTGGTACCTCCCCTCTTCGTTTGTAAATACTGAGCAAAAATATTTGTTTAGTATCTCTGCCTTTCTCAGTCACCCTCTGCCCACCCCCTCCCTTTATTAAGCCTCACTATCCCTCCCTTAGTCTTCCTTCGCTCCCTGATATACCTAAAAGGTTTTATCCCCTTCTTAACTGAGTTGGCTATCTTTCCTCAGTTCGGCCTTTGCTGTTCTGACTGCCTTCCCAGCTTCCTTTTGCTTTAACTGATACACTTCTCTGTCCTGTTTCTTCTGTGATTCCTTGTACTTTCTGAATGCTTTCTTTTTCTCTTGAACCTTCACTGCCACCTCCTTTGAGAACCATAGTGGTTTCTCACATCATTTTGTTTTGTTTATTTGCTTCACACAAAGGCTTGTTACCTCTGTGATAGCAGTTTTTATTATTCCCATTGTTCTTCCACCCTCCTTCATGCCCATTTGCTAGTGCATTCCTTGAGCACTCACCCATTTTGCAAAGTCAGCCCTCCTGAAGTCCAGTACTTTTGCCTTTGTAATGGCTTGACTCTATTGCTGTGTTTATTGTGAACCATATTGTTCGGTGGTCGCTAGTTCCCAGATGGCTACTCACTTCTACATCTGTGATCCTCTCTCCATCTCCATTTGAGAGGACCAGGTCTAGATTGCTCCTCTCGAGTGGGTTCCAATACTAGTTGTCTAAGGCATGCCCGTAGGGCATCTAGAATAACCACTCTTAGAAGTGGCTGCTGCAACTGCACTCCAGTTAACATCTGGCATATTCAGATCACCCATCAGCAATATCTCCTCTTTATCTGCCATTCTAAGTATACTTTCTATCATTTCCTTGTCATTTCCTCCCCCTGAGAGGGTCTGTGTCATAACCCTGTGCGGTTGTGGTGCCATTGCCTGCCTCCAAATTGACCCACAGTGCTTCTTCTCCTCCCTGTTTACCCTTTTGTTCTGTTGCTTTGATTCCTTCTCTTATGTGAAGCTACTCCTCCTCCTCCTCTTTTACCCTCCCTGTCCCTCCTGTAGATAGTGTATCCTGGTATGTTTGCATCCCAGTCATGGTTCTCACGTGTACCATGTTTCTGTGACTGCCACGATGTCAGATGTGCCTCCTCCATCAAGGCCACTAATTCAGGAAGCTTGTTACCCAGACTACGGGCATTGGTACTCATTGCTCTCCATTTTTTGATGGCTTTACCTTCTGTAGCAGCATCCCCCACTGACCTTTCTAGCTTGGTCTTTTTCTCATTTAGTACCCTGTTTTGTAGGGGGAGGCTGGGATTTTCCTGCTGCTTATCAGTGCCTCCCCCCTTGACTAGTTTAAAGCTTGCCAATGAAGCATTTAAACCGATTGCCCAAAAGACTTGTTCCCTTCCTGGACAGATGCAGACCATCCTGCCAGTATAGGCTGGTGTCCCTCCAGGTGGAACCCTAGTCCCCAATGAAGCCAAACCCCTGTGCTCCACACCAATTTTTCAACCATTCATTAAACTGCATGGTGCAAAGTACCCTCGCCTCACCCATGCCACTGACAGGCAGCACCTCTGAGAAGCATACTGTGTGTGCTACTTGTCTTAAGCCCCTCCCCAACTCTACAAAGTCCTTCTGCACTGCTCTAATCTCATGATGAGCCAAGTCATTTGTCCCTATTCAATGTCATAACGGCGACCACTAAACAGCGAGTGTACATTGCTGAAGAGCAAAACGCCGATGTACACTCTCCAGCGACTACAAAAACAGCAGATAAATCTTTCAAAATGGAGGAACACATCTAAGCAGGGGCTGTGCCCTGCATCTCTATATTTAGATTATCAACTCCAGGGGTGCATGTCGGTGAGGGAGACCGGGAGGAAGGCAACTTGGGAGGCAAACACAAGCTGTAAGGGAGAGAACATGGGGAGCAACCTGAGGGGGTGGGTGAAAATTGGATTCAAAAAAAATTTAAGTCCCGCAAACACCAAATAAAAAAAACAGTACCCTTACCCAGTCCCAACCCCTGAACCTCCCACACTGCTGCCATCCACCCTCACCACCACACCACACGGACAGATCAGCAACACCCCATCAGACTACCTCCCACGAGCTTCTTGCTTTCACCATCCTCTTCCATTCACTCTCCTGCACAGTCGTTCTTGTTCTCCTTCATCCACGCTATAACTGTGCCTCTCTATCCTTTCTGGGTAGCTCACATCACGAGCGCTCAAACTGAGTCGCTCAGAACTGAGTCACTTAATTTGAGTTGCCCACATGACATGATATCCATCATGCTAGACCTCCAGCCAGATGTTCTGGTTCTCTCAGAAACCTGTCTCTTCCCTAAAATACCAGATAAAAGCCTCTCCATGCCCGGCTACTCCCTTATTCTTCAAGATAGGTCCAGTAAGGGCAGTGGCATAGCCGTATATCTCTCTTCCAATCTCCAGTTTTCCCCTGTGATCTCAGTCTCCTCCCCCTCTACCTTTGAACTTATCCTTCTAAAACTCTCCTTACCACACACTCTACTCATATCTATAGCTGGCACATTCTGCCGCCCTGGTCTCTCCTCATCACCAATCTCAGAACTCATCACCTCCATACCTACACATGCCTCCTCTGGTGAGCTCTACATCCTAGGTGATTTTAACCTGGACTGGCTGTCACCTACATACAGTATGGCAAAACATGTTCTAAAGTTAAATCCCTCAATCTAACCCAATTAATCACTGAGCCTACCTGCCTCAACCTCAAAACTCACAACCACACCCTCTTAGACTGTGCCCTCACCTCATACCCTCATTGCATAATTGATTCTGACATTCTCCCAGACACACTGAGTGATCACCATATGATTTACTGCATCTGCAAGGTCCATTGAACTAAAGGTCCCCCAAACTGATTTTGCTACGCTCTTTTCAATTGTTAAATCTAGCCCCCCTCCTAGCTGAACTAGCCCATACAGACTGGTCACCTATCTCCACTGCATCCTCAAGCAGGTGATGCCCTCAGCTACTTCTGTTCCAAATTCTTGAACATTTAGAACCAGCATGCCCCCCCTCAAATACACTAGGGTAAGAGGATCACACCTCCCCTGAATCGATGCCGAATTGCTGGCCTGCATGCATGCTTTTGACTAAACCTGGAAAGCCCACTGCTCAAGGAAGGTAATTGTACCCTGACTAACCCCCCTTCAATGTGGCTGCAACTTTCAATGCCTTTTTCACCTCCTGTGCATCATCATCACTCCTTGCCACTCCCCCTTCCACCACCATCCCCCTTGTCCCCCCAAACCCCAATATAGTCCCCCCTTTCCCCTTCTCACCCATCTCCCCAACTGAAGCCTTCAAGGCCCTCTTAGCCCTAAACCCTTGCAAGGGCAACAGCACCGATGGGCTCAATTCCAAACTCCTTTATCTCTCCGTTCCCGCTATCTGCTCCCCCCTTGCCGCACTCCTAAACCCATCATTCTCTCTTGCTTCTGTTCCTTCAGCCTGAAAACTCTCAACAGTCATCCCTCTGCCTAAAGGTGGTGACCCCGCCAAACCCTGGTAACTATCACCCAATCTCCCTACTCCCCATCCTTGCTAAACTGCAGGAGCACATTCCCAGCTTTCCTCCTATCTTGACTCCTCCTCCTTTTTCACCCCTTTCCAGTCTGGCTTCATTAAGTCCCAGTCTACCACCACCTCTCTCCTTTGGCTTAATGATTTCATACTTACCAGTATGGATCAGGGGCCGATCACTTCCGCAATATTTGTCAACCTGGCTAAAGCCTGCAACACAGTATTGCCCTCCCTTCTCCTACACAAGCTAAAAGCCACCGGACTATCCACTTCAGCTACCACCTGGTTCCATTCCTACCTAGAAGGTAGGTCACAATCAGTCAAGATTGGCATCTCCCTCTCCCCTCCCCATCAATACTGGAGTCCCACGGGGCTCAGTACTTGGCCCAATCCTATTTTCAATCCTCTTAAATGACCTACCTGCTATCTGCTCTGCAACAGACATACACATGTATGCAGACAACACCGTCCTTTACACCTCTGGTGCTTCCCGATCAGATGTGGCAGCAAGACTACAGTAGGATTTCAACAAGGTTCAGCATTGGTTCCACTCCAACCAGCTGTTCCTAAACACCAAAAAGACTGTCTCCATGACCTTGGGCACTAGGCAAAGACTCTGTAAACCCCGCCCCCCTCCACACTATCTTTCACACCCTGGATGGGACAACATTAGAGCGTGCCACCTCTTTTAAATACCTTGGGATCTGGCTAGACCAGCACCTGGACTTTTCTGTACATGTGAACGCAATCCAAAATAGACCACACTCTAAACTTGGTGCTTTATACAGAAACTGTGATTGCATTCCACTATTGGCTTGCCATGCAATTGTGCAGAAAATGATGCCCCCCACTTTCGACTATGCTGATATAGTCTTTAGTGCTGCTCCCAAGTCCACCCTTGTGAGACTGGACACTCTTTTTCATTCCTTCTGTCATTTCGTTATATTCTGCCCCACGCAGATCCATCACTGTGATCTCTATAAAGTCCTCTCCCTCCCATCCCTTGAATCCAGATGCCTCACCCACTCCGCAAGCTTTGTGGCCAAATTCTGGTTTGGACCACTTCCCTCCTACCACACCTCTACTCTCTCTACCCCCACCCTTCCCTTCTACTCCCTCCGGAACACCAGTCACAAATCCCTGGCTCTCCCCCATAGGTCTAACACTGCTGGTCAATCTGCCTTCTCATATCCATGCCCTAAACTGTGGAATGCCCTCCCCCCCATCCGAAATGCACCCACCCCTGCATCCATTTCCTCCCTACTCCATGACTACACCTCTCCAGTTTGTGCATGCCCCTGATTCCCTCCTACCTCAAAGACCAGGTCCAATCCATCTCTCAGGCTAACCTTTTGTACCGCTCCATACCTTCAGATACTTTCTTAGTCTAATTCTCATCACATGATGGATCAGACCTGTTCTACCCACCATGTGCCTGCCCCTAACTCACCTACCTCCAAGAATGCATTCAATCCTCCCCGCAGGTTGGCAATCCTTTCATACCTCTCCATACCCTCTACTACCCTCTAAGTCTACTCATCCCACACCATGCCCAGCTCTGTTTTAGCCTCTATGTTCCTGGGAGCTCCCATTCCATTTGTTTAACATTTTCTCCATTGCTACCAGTAATGCTGTATGTTGCTGTTATTGTTTACTATCATTTGTAACTGGGTGATCATCCACTACATGATACTTGTATCCAATAGATATTGCTATTTTTGTGCTGTCCCATACTGAGATGGCATACTTACTGTAGGAACCGCCTTCCTGGGGAGGTTGTTGGGTCTAAAACAGTGGGGGAATTCAAACATGCATGGGACAGACATAAGGCAATTGTAGTGGGGGGTTGCAGGAAGTAGGCTGTTGGTTAACTAGAATCTGCAGCTTATCCAATAGGAAGGGAAATGGGCAGACTGGGTGGGCCAAGTGGTCCTTATCTGCCGTCAAAGTCTATGTTTCTATGTTTCTATGACTGCAAGTCAATATATTCTTTGCATTTTAACTATTCTAACGTTGTATCTTTTGCTACTGTTTATGTACTGTTTATTCCCTTCTCCCCTCCCCCCACGAGCGAATCTGGAAGCGAGCAATCCTGCTCAGTATGCCATCCTGGTGAAACATTTAAATAAATAAATAAAAATAAAGGTAATGAATATGTAACATCAGCTTGGAAAATTATTATAACTATTCCAACTGGGAATGTACATTAAATTCTGGGAATCTACAATGAACTCTCGTCCCCGTTTCACTAACTTACCCTCCATAGGTACTGATAGAAGGCTATAAACTGTTTACCTTGCAAGCAGCAAATTCAGCCTAGCGATCTTGAATGCTCAGGCTTGGCACCAACACAAAAAGACACTGGTGGGAGCTGCCATGCAGTCCCGCATGATGCAGTTACAATTACTGCGCGAGTAATATATGACCACTTAGACTGCACTATAAATTCAGTGGTAGTATATCATAGCAGGTGAATATGAAAGCTGCTAAACAAACATATGTTTATATTGATCTGCTAAGCTAAAGTAAAACCATGAATTAATATGACTATGTGCATAGATCTTTACAGGACTTGTATAATATAATTAAGTCTCCAGTTGATGAATTAATAATGTTGAGAACCAATAGCCATCACAGGAGCAAGTGTCAAAGAGCCTGCTACTACAAGTTTTGCGCTGTTTAACCCAAATCTGTATTAGCCAAGGAGGAGGTACACAGAACCTTGCAAACAGTCTTGAACAAGAAGTGGTCATGAAACCGCTACTGAGCAGAACTAGTGAACCGCCAAAACGGTGCTCTTCCTTTTAATAATACCCCAATAATTAACACGTATGACCAAAACATAAACTAATATTTAGTCTTTTATTGGTGATTGAAACAGATTTGAAAGTGGTGGCATGTACTTACTAACAATTTGAAATGGTAAAGAAACAGTCTGTAAATGTAGCCCACCCCTGAGTTGGCAGATGCCTCTCCCTCCCTGCCACACAACTGATGATCGATATTCTGTACTAGTTTGGAGGCATCAGCAGAGTCATTGTAGTAATAACTGTACCCGTTCCACAGGACCTTCAGCTTGGCTGGAACAAGTAGTGGGTGCTGCACTTTGTAAGACCGCAAGGATCCACAAATGTGGTCAAATGATTTGCAGTGAAGATGCACACTATGTGACAGATTCAGAAAGAGTGACAAGGATCCCTCACCATACATGATGTTGCGGATCCGTCTGGCCAGTCCCAGCATCCTGTCATGATCACCAGTCCCCCGTACATACAATAAGAGAGGTCCAGGGATAAGCTGAATATGCTACCCTTCTAGGGGTTATCTGACAGGCTTTCTCAATGCAGAAAGTCTGGTCCACTTCAGTGAGGCCTAGTGATCATGAACAGAGTATTCTGGCAAAGTCCACAGGGTCCTCCCCTTCAGCTGCTTTAAGGAGGCTGACGACCTGCAGGTTTTGCTCCTTCACTTGATTTTCAAGTGCTTCCATTCTTTGTCGAAGGAGTTTGTTCTCCTTGATCAGGTTGCAGGTTGTATCCACCATTTTCAAAGTTGAGCCCTTGGCCCAGTGCACACGTTTCTGAATGCCTTTCACCTGTGTTGTTAATGTAAAGACTCTGGGGGTCAAACTATCTAGCTTTTGTCCATGTCTTGGATGTTTGTTTTTTTTACCAGATGATGCAGGGTGTTATTTATAGTTTGCAAAGTCACTTCACTTCAGCTGGTGTCTCCTGGGCCCAAGGTGACCACTGATGCATGCAGCCCAGTCTCATTACTTTGTGCTGTCTTTGGCTTGAAGAAGTCAGAGTTTTATGGTACCTGGTTTTACGGTTTTCCCATTTTCTTGCACAACAGTTCTCCAGGAGCAATATTTAAGCAAGTTAGCCATGAACCTTTGAAAAAGAAAATACGCTATTTAATTATATTTCAGCAGGCTCTTTCAGGAGCTCAAAGAAGGAGCATCTGCTCCATTCCATTGCTAAGCCATGCCCCCACATCTGCATTCTTGGAGAAGATGTGAGTTCACAAATCTCAGGAAGTAGGCTGAGGTGGGCTGCTGCAGGTGGGTGACTAGTGAAGCTAGGGAGGAAGTCCAAAGCAATCTGTCAACAAAGCAGCCCTGAAGAAATTAGCATTGTCCTGCTGGGGAGACCCAGCCTACACCAGAGTAGAGTTAGTAGTGGAGGGTAAGTCTGGAGGTTGTCAAGACAAAGTGACATGTACTTTTATAAGTTGCATTCCATTTCAAAAAGGTGGTTCTGTTTGTATCAAGGAACACCAGCAGACCACAGGTGACACCTGGCAGCAGTGCCACTTGAGCAATGGCCAGGCATGCTTTGGGCACAGGTGATGTCTGACATTGTAGGCCATGCCAAGTTTAGGGAACTGGAATGTCCTGCACCAAGAACCATACCCAAACACTCAATTCAAAGTGCAAAAAGATATTTTGTAGGCACATTCCATAGCCTAAACTCTCAAGAACCATTTACGGAAGTTTCGGCTATGGTATGTGCCTACTATAAATATCTTTTTGCACTTTGGAGTGTTTTGGTATGATTCTTGGTGCCAGACTTTCTGGTTTCCTCAATCATTGCCTTATGCAGTGTTCATGGCATGGGTTTCCACAAGGAGGGACCCTGTCTACTGCTTTCCCTCTGTGTAACTATTAACCCTTGTACTTGGCCCAGCCATGTTTGAAACCATTAATGGTTATTGCACCACTACCTCTGCTGGTAGGCTGCTACATGGCTCATTTTAAAACTTGGCCAGGACACCAGGAAAATGCTACTACTCTTTTCAAGAGGTGCAATGTGGGTTTTAATGTTCACCTGAACAACCACCAGAAGAAGCATATGGGGCCTTGGCTTAACATCTCATCCAAAAACAGCACACCTCAGCAGTACAGCATCCCACTAGTATTGCACTCGGGTGCTAGAGTTTTATGGTATGAGCCCTATCTTGATGAGAGACTAGAATCCATGACCTTCTGGCCCAGAGGTATATGTGCTACCAACTGACACATGACATGGTATCGCAATATGGAAGGAGAAATCTGGAGAGGGGTCAAGTGTAATTCTCAGATACTTGAAACTGCTGACTTCTTCCAGCAGGGACCCATCAGCAGAGGGGAATGGAGAATTAAGGCACACTTGCTTGGAGTTCAGGTTTTGATCCAAAAAGAATAGCTTTCATTTTTTTTAAAGTTCAGTATTAATTTGTTGTTAGATAGCCATGACTGAATGAGGGCAAAAGAATCTTACAGAGTCAATCGAATATCAGAGATACAGTTTGCACTGCAATATCATCCACATACACCAGAGTGTTACATTTGGTGGTAATATCAGGGAAACCATTAATGCACAGTGAGAAAAGAAGGGAGCTCATAATCAAGCCTTGAGGAACACCAACAATCATGTCTGCTAAAGCAGAGACTAACTTGTCGCTTTCTGCCAGACAAGTAGTTGGAGAACCAAGGGAGGCTAGCTTAGAAAGAGTAGTGAGTATTAATCAGGCCAAATGCTTTGGTGAGGTCAATGAACACTGCTCCAGTTATGAGGCCAGCATCCATAGCCAGGCTAATATTGCATATGTGAATTTGGCCAAAGTAGTGGAGGTGCTGTGTTTGTTCCAGAACTCTTACTGGGCAGGGTTAAGGAGGTTATATTTTGTTATGCAGCCTGTGAGCCATGATGTCACTGTTTTCTCCAGGATCTTGGCAAGGACAGAAAGAATGTCAATTAGTTGATAGTTGTCCATATTTTTTGGGCGACCTGACTTGAAAACAGGGAAAACCACACATCAAGGATAACCCCAAATGAGAGATTAATGATTTTTGTAAGTGGGGCAACACTGTAAGGAGCTGCCACCTTTTTTTTCAATTCTATGTATCCTTCTTCAGTCCAGCTGATTGGGATCCCCTTCAGATGTTGTTAGCACCCACTCTTGTTCACCTGAGGCCCCCATATCTGGATCACTGGCCTGTGGTCTACCAGCAACACACTGCAGTCAGCTGTTCCCCCTTGGCTTGCCTCCCCACCCATGGCTGGGCTGCATACAGTTCCTTGGCAATGCTCCACTCCAACTGGTCAGCCACTGCAGTGGAGGTGAAGGCCGGTAGAGTCAGAACCAGGTAGGTGGGGCACTGCAGCATCATCATTCCACTCAGCAGCTGTTTTCAGAGACGGTACCTTGCACACTCCTATGCCTGGTATGTCAATGGCCGCTGCTCTTCTGCCCCTGTATCTGCAGCCCCTCGCTCCATCACCCTTAGGTAGGGGCCAGGTGAAACCACAACCCTTACAATCCAACAGACATTCAATCCTCCTCCCCCTGACTGACCCTCCGAGACCCCGAGGTCATTCCCAAATTCGGTTCATCAGCACTGCAAGAAGTAGCACTACCAGTGCACTGACAGGACATCACTAGAAGCTGCCATCTTTAGCAGTTTGGTTTCTAGTTCATCTGAGCCAACATTATTATCTGGGGTAATGCCAGCCAGTAGCCTATTTATTCATTAAGATGATTGTACCATGTTAGCAATGCAGAGAGTTATGCAAGCCTCATTTACAGATGCAACCTGGGAAAAGAAGAAGGGAAGAGGTAGGGGGAAGGACAAATATGGAAACAGTGAGTGGCAAAATAGCTAAATATGTACATAGCTTTTTGACCTTCGATACCATTACTGCATGGAGGTAGAAGGGAATGTAGATTGTGCAGTCAGATGCAATACATGGCAAATTAAACAATATATTGTACATAGCTTATTCCCCAGCCCATTACATTTAATCACTCCATGCATCTTTTAGTAACCTTAATTTATGGTGGTAAGTGACTCCAGGCCCATCATGTCCTTGTAAATGTTTGCTCAAAGTATCTATTTGAAACATTTTACAACATTTGAGTGTCAACATGAAATAAAATGCAATAAAGTTTTGTTTGGTTTTACTGGGCTGACTTTGTTTTGTCTGAGTTTCATGCGTCAGCAATCGGCATTTGAAAGTCTCCTGATTTTTAGTTGTGGAAAGAAGTAGATCTCCCTCATTTGATTTGATTTATTACTTTGCAGGTAGCCCTATGGACAAATGTCTGTGTTCACAGACGTCCATGGACAAATACAAAAAAAATAACATAAAACATGGTTGTGCATAGTGCTGTGTCATAACAAGATACAAATTCATTAAATAAAACTGACGTTAAAACAATTGCATTCTAATCTACTGTACTCATTAAATAGTCCTTTAACACAGTCTTAAAAGAGTGGAAAAAACAGCCACCAAACAATGTTTGTGGGATGTTATTCCAGCCCCTGGCAATGCTACAAGAAAATGAACTCTGTCCTAATTCAGTTCCTTTTCAGAGGCACAAAATACCGTTCATGGCAGCTATAGTATCATTCACATCTATCATGCCTATTATATTGATTGGGGCTGACGTAACAATATTCTAGAACCCCTAAGACATATAATTTCAGATGCTTTTCCAAAGGCAAGCAGCCAGTTAGAGCGTAGAGACTACAGTGGTGAGCACAAGATCCATTGTCAAGAGCAAGTCAACATGTTTGTGAAATGCTGTTTGAACCCTCAACAATGCACTGTCATAGGAACAAAAGACAGATTACGGACATAAGTAGGCCAGGGTAGCGTAGCCCAACTGGAATGTTCGCCACTCAACTGCTGTCATGTGCTCCAACCCCATAGACCACCAATCCACAGTTTATTAAAGGCAAGACCTGCATAGGGGCAGACACAGATCCCTCTGTACAGGCAGTTGGTGAGACCCCATCTGGAGTACTGTGTGTAGCTCTAGAGACCCCATCTCTGCAAGGATATAGGCAGGATGGAGGCAGTCCAGAGGAAGGCAAACAGAATGGTGCAGGGTCTGCACCAGAAGCTATAAGAAGAGAGACTAAAGGAGCTTAATATGTATACCCTTGAGGAAAGGAGGGAGAGGGGGACATGATAGAAACTTTCAAGTGCCTCAAGGGAATCAACAGAGTCCAAGAGGGTAGCATCTTTCAGAAAAAGAGATGTTCAAGAACAAAGGGGCACAATTTGAAGATGGGGGGGGGGAGCGGCTCAGGGGCAATGAAAGGAATTATTTTTTCACACAGAAGGTTGTGGATGCATGGAATGGCCTTCCTGAGGAGGTGGTGGGACAGACATAAGGCAATTCTAGTGGGAGGTAAGAGAAAGTAGGCTGTTAGTTAACTAGGATCTGCAGCTTATCCAATAGGTAGGGAAATGGGCAGACTGGGTGGGCCAAGCGGCTCTTATCTGCCATCAAAGTCTATGTTTCTGTGTTGTTTACTGCTAGTTTTCTAGAAGCACTGTACAGTTTTGCCTGTTTCTATATAATTATTTTAGGGTTGTTGACTTGGAAGGTCTGTGCGTGTGTGTGTGTGTGGGGGGGGGGGGTAGGTATATTTGAACAAGCACAATGTAAAGTGTTCATAGAAACACAGATGACTGAAAACAGAAAAAGACTATGAGGCCATCAAGTCTGATCTGATGCTTTGTGTTGAATTAGTCTGTAGTTTTAGAGTTCTCCCTGCACCCCCATCTCTTTCTTGTTCCTAATAACCCCCTCAAAGATCCCTGATATAGTCTCAGCATCATATTGCTGGATAGAGTGTTTCACCTGCCTGCTACCCACTCCATGAGAAAATACTTTCTGATGTCCTTCTTGAATGTCCCACTTCCAGCTTGAGGTTGTGCCCCCTGGTGCTTGTACTGTTCCTCAACTTCAGCAAGGCTGTGAAGCCCACCCTGTTATATTCCTGAATGTATCTGAATGTTTCTACCATGCCCCCAACCCTTTCCTCCTGTCCTCCAGAGAGTACATGCTGAGAGTTTCCAGTCTCTCCTTGTAGGATCTACTCTTCTGCCCCGGATCAGTTTTGTAGCCATTTGCCGAATAGTCTCTATCCTCTCCTTGCCCTTCCTTAGATGTGGGCTCCAAAACTGTAATATAGTGTGGTCAAAACAATGACCTGCACAGTGGCAACTTCACCTCCCTTCTGCGGCAAGTGAAATCCTGTCTGATACATCTCAGCATCTTGCTTGCCTTCCTATATGCTGTATTCCATTGAGAAGAGGTTTTCAAACTATTACTGATTATCACCCCCAGGTCCCATTCCTGCCCCGAGTGCTCCATCTTGACCAAAATGATGCAACATGCTATCTGTGGATTATTACCATCGTGCATCACTTTACATTGTTAGGCTTTTAATTTCCGTTGGCAAATTCTGGACCACTACTCCAGCCTCTCTACATCCCCTTCCATGCTGTTTATTCCCTCCTCACTCTCCAGTCTCCCACAGAGTTTTGTGTCATATGTGAACAGACTCATTTCCCCCAGCAACCCACCCGAATATAGCTAATATACATGTTAAAAGGCACTGGCACAGGACAGGCCTGACTGAGATGGGGCATAGCTGCCTGTGAAGAGGGAGTGGTGCTAAAAATACTTCATCATCTTGCCAGGATCCGGCAGGGAGAACAACATAGAAAGTCACTGACAACTTGAAGTGCAACACATGGAGGAGGCCTCAGATGATATCACCATTGTGGCTGACCCTGTTGGATGGACAGGGGGTCAGACAACCACAGGAACTGGCATAGTTCTGATGTTTGGGGACCATTGGCTCCATTAAGATAGCAGGAAGTCACTGCGCTGGATGGCTTGTTTTGCATATAAGAAATGCCCCAAAGGGACATAGTGGTCACCATAATCTGGCCCCACTGACATGTGGGATGGAGCCAGAGGTCGCCTTCAAACCTAGAAAAATACTGGGTTAATTAGAAGCAGCCAGACCTCATGTGACCTACCCCAGTCTATGTATAGAAACATAGAATTTGTCAGCAGGAAAGGACCACTTGGCCCACCCAGTCTGCCCAGATGTTCTTTGCCTAGTCCTTCCCAGCAGACCCTAACTGGCCTCAGGTGACCCTCCTCCCTGTCCATTTACTAATATTTCCTATGTCTATCCCATACATGCTTGATGTCCCCCACTTTTTTTTATCTCCACCACTTCCATTGGCAGTCTGTTCAAGACATCTACCACACTTTTAGTGAAGTAGTACTTTCTCATATCTCTCTTAAACTCCCCTACACCCCAGCTTCATTGCATGCCCCTGGTCCTAGTGCTATTTTTCAGTGCAAGTGAAATGTCCTGCAGTGAGAGTGCCACAGGGCTTTGGAATGCAACACAAAATTCGCATTAAACCAAACCAACCAGAGGGTTATTTTGCCCCCTTGGAAGGGTATCAACCAGTGGACACTGGAGCTTAGATAGGTGGTACTTCTGCATTGTGCTCTGTCAACTCACATTTGCCAGATAAACAGAGAAAGAGACAGATACACCCTTTCAGTTCAGTCTCTGGGTAAAGTGTGGCCAAAGTTCCCTGTCTGGGACTCTATCAAGCAGAATCAGAGTGTGATGCCTGAAGTGCCCACCTGGGACATCAGTCTTTGGAGAAGGGATTGCTTTGCAAAGCTCCAGTTCTGTGGAAGAAGCCAGCCTGCTTTCCTCAGGAAACCCTGCTGTAAGAATTCGTACTAGCAGAGTGCCTAGCTCCGTAAAGCCCTGAGTGACTACCTCCATTCTGGTGGGAGAAGAGTATAGTCCCCTGCAAGGGGTGAAGAAGACAAACCAGATCTTCGACTGGTTTATCACGACTCACACCTTTCACCACACTGGAGTATGTTAGATCTGTTGCACCTTTTCTTTTCTTTTTTTTTTATTTCTTTTTATTATATTTGATGTGATCACAACCTGATACAGTCTACAGTCAGTTGGTTTATCATCAACAATATCATTGCAAGACTTTTGTACATGATCTACAATTGTAGATATAAACCATTGTACTTTAAATAAAATTACTTTTATACAATATGATTGAGTATATTATTCCACTATCATTCTTACCCACTCTGGAATAAGTCAAAATTTATTTTTTCCCTGTAACAATTGCTCATATTTCCACAAAGGAGATACGAACATACGAACATACGAACATACGAATGTGCCAGCAGAAACAGATCACCCGGTCTATCTAAGTCTGCTCGAGTGTGCAGCCAACACCTCTAGTTTGCAGCTTCCCAACCCCCCTTCCTTTTGTCATCCCACTGCCACCCCCCAACCTCACTCTCCCTTGTTCCCTATCCCATGCCTTTGAAGCTGTTCTACAATTACATTATACCACCCATTCTGGTAGGCGTTCCACTTTGCTACCACCCTCTCTGTGAAATAGTGTCTCCTCATTTCCTTCCTAAATCTTCCCCCTCCATTCTTAGCCCATGCCCCCTGGTGACCCTCCCCCTCCTTAACTTAAAGACCCCATCTGCCTCATCCTTATTGATTCCCCTCAGATACTTGAATGTCTCTATCATGTCCCCCCATCCCTTCTATCCTCCAGGGTGTACATATTGAGGTCTCCCAGCCTGCTGTCATAGTCTCTCCCCTCCATTCCACATATCAACCTTGTTGCCCTCCTCTGCACCCCCTCCAGCAGCCTGATATCACGCTTTAGGTATGGCCTCCAAAACTGCACACAATACTCTAAGTGCGGCCTTACCAGCGATCTGTAGGGGGGGCAAGATCACCTCATTTCGCCTGGACGAAAACCCCTTCACTATGTACCCCAGCATTTTGTTCACTTTTGCAGCCACTCTCCTGCACTGGGCAGTGTTGTTCATGGTCCCCGTTATCATTGCCCCAAGGTCTTTCTCCTCCTCAGTGATCCCCAGCTTAACTCCACCCAGCCAGTATTCTCTCCTTGGGTTCTTCACCCCAAAGTGCATAACCTTACACTTCTTTGCATTGAACCCCAGCTGCCACCTCTCTGACCACTCCTCTAGCTTGCTTAGGTCCCCCTGCAGCTGCTTCCACCCCTCCTCTCCATCCACCACTGCTCCGATTTTGGTGTTGTCAGCAAACAGAATTACCTTGCTCACCACCCCATGTCCAATGTCTGATATGAAAAGCCCAAACAATACTGGCCCCAACACAGAACCTTGTGGCACTCCACTCATCACCGGCCTTGGAGTTGAGAGCTTCCCACTCACCACCACCATTGCAGCCTCCCACTCAGCCAGCTTGTAATCCAGTTCATCATTTTTGTCCCTACTCCTACACCAGTTAGCTTCCCCCCAAGCCGCTCATGAGGCACCAAATCGAAGGCCTTGCTGAAGTCCAAGTAAAGAACATCCACCGCATGACCCTTATCCAGTTCACCTGTCACCCAGTCATAATATTGTATCAGGTTGGTTTGACAAGACTTCTCTGTAACAAACCCATGCTGCCTCACATCCTGGAGGCCATTGTCCTCCAGGTACGACACCAGTCTTTCCTTTAGTATCGTTTCCATGAGTTTGCACACTATGGATGTGAGACTTACCAGACGATAATTACCCTGTTCATCCCTTGGCCCGCTCTTGTGTAATGGCACTACATGTGCCATCCTCCAGTCCAGTGGCACACATCCTGACTCCAGTGAAGTGCTGTACAGATCCGCTAGTGGCCTGCCAACATCTCTGCCATCTCCCTCAGCACCCTGGGGTGGATACCATCTGACCCTGGTGCCTTGTCTACCTTCAGTGCCCTCAGTCCCTCTAGGACTCTACTTGCCTCAATTCTTCCATCTGTCACCTCCTCTCCTCCTGTCTCCAACCTCCCAGCCAATGCTGGTAGTGGTCCCCCCTTTTCTTCCATGAACACGGAACAAAAGTATTAATTCAGTGATTCTGCCTGCTCCTCCCCCTTTTCTGTCCACTCCCCACCCCTTTTTATCCTCACTATTGTCTCCTTGCACTTTCTTTTCTCCCTGATGTATCTGAAGAAGTCTTTCTCCCCCCATTAATTCCCTGTGCTAATCTCAGCTCCCTCTGGGCCTTGGCTTCTCTCACTTTTCTGGTCACCTCCCTGGACCATCTTGCATATTTCTCCCTGTCCACTTCCTTCCCTGTCCTCCTAAACCTCTGGTGAGCCATTCATTTTGCCCTCACCACCTCCACAACCTCGCTGTTCAACCAGCATGGTTTTCTTGCTGTGCTTCTCTTACTCTGTGCCTTGGTGCAGGCTTCTGTTGCCTCTGTAACCCCCCGTTTAATAATATCCCATTTCAGCTCCACATCCATCTCACGCCTTATGCTCTTCAGTTTCTCTTTCAGTACTTCCTGCATCCTCCCAAAGTCCACCCCCCTGAAGTTTACCACCCGGGTAACTGATTTCTCTGACTCCCCACACATCGTTATATTAAACCACACCGTTTGGTGATCGCTGTCGGATAGTGGGTCCTCTACCTTTATTTCCCTCATTGCCTCCCTATTCGACAATACCAGATCTAAAGTGTTCTTTAGCCTAGTAGATACAGTAACCAACTGTGTCAGGAGACCCTCCTGGATTGCATCTAGGAGCACTTGTTCCCTAGCACTGGAGGTGACCGGAATGCTCCGGTCAACCTCCGGCAAGTGGAAATCCCCCATGATGACCACCTTCCCTTTTCTACATACCTTTTTGATTTGTCCCACTAGCTCCCTGTCAAGCTCCTCAGACTAGGATGGTGGCCTGTATACCATCCCAAACCTTAGTTTCCTACTCCTTGAGTCTAGGACCTGCAGCCAGATTGCCTCTGTTCTCCTTTCTTCTCCCTTGTCCCTTGTGCATTTGATCCCGTCCCTCATATAGACTGCCACCCCACCCCCCTCCTTACAGTCATTCCTGTATAATTTTTATCTTGGGATTGCCAGATCCCAGTCCTGGTGCTCAGTTGCCCACGTTTCTGTGACAGCTGCAATATCCACCCTCCACACTGCTAAGAGTGCCTATAGCTCAGCGGATTTGTTTCCTAGGCTTTTTGCATTCAGTGAGACTACCCTCCATAATGCCCCCTTCCCTTCACTAGCCTCCATCTCGTCCCTTCTACGGCTTCCTTTTTTGGCCTCCCTGAGGCCTTACCTTCTAGCCTGGGGGGTAGCCTGTGACTCCAATCTATCGGATCCCTGCCTACCTGCTGTCCACTTGCCACCCCCCATCTAGTTTGAATCCACCCTTGTCACAATATACCTCTTCAGTCTTTGCTTTAATTCCTCCTTCCCCTCCTCACTCAAGTGCAGCCTATCCCTTGCAAACAGATTGTTATTATCCCAGGTACTGCCCCAGCTGCCCACAACCCCATATCCCTTAGTTTGACACCATTCTACCAACCATGTGTTCCCCTCTCTAATCCTTTCCTTTCTCACTGTGCTTGCGCAGGGTACTGGGAGCACTTCGGAGAAGGCCACAGACTTCTCAGTCTCCTTACACAACCTTCCCACTTCCTAAGTCCTCTCCCTTGTTACCTCCACCATTTACCCCGCTAGGTCATTTGTCCCCACATGTAACACAATGCGTGGTTTCCTTCTACCCCTCTTTATGCACCTTAGGATTGCCTGTCCTGCCATGTCTGCCTTTAATCCTGGTATGGACTCCATCCATATCCAAATGTGCCTCTCCCCCTTGCTACCCCATCTGATCCCTTTGAGTATGGAGTCCCCCAACACCAGTACACCCCCCTCTTTCCTTGTGCCTGTCGCCACCTCCCCACCCAGGTTCTCATTTTTGGAGCCACTCAAGACTGTGTTTTTACCATGTGCCCCAGTGTCTTCCCCCTGTCTCTCCCAATTAAGACCCCTTCCTCTCCTCCTATTTGACTGCCAACCTCCCTCTCCCTCCTCACCTCTCTGAGTATTATCCCTCCCCCTGTCACACCATGCTCAATCTCTCCACTAGTAATGCTCCTCACACTCTCTCCTTTGTGAGTGCTATCCCTTGTGCAATCACCTCCTGCATCCTCTTTTCCATGTGTTTCTAGCAAACTAAACATGTTCCCTATCCCCTTTGCCTTACTATGTGCTTTCTCCTCCCTCCTGCCTACTGCTGCTCCTCTTTTTCTAGGTTCTACTGGAGTCCACCTTTCATCAGCTGGCTTCCTATCTAGTTTGCCTCCTTCCCCCTCCCTTGACCCCCTGTTTCTTCTCTGTGGTGCCCCCACAATACTCTCAGATGTCAGCCCTCCTACCAATAAAATCATCCCCTCATCCCTCAACCTCCCCAGCTCCCTGGCAGCCACTGAACCTCTTCCTCGAGCCTCCTTAGCCTGTGGCATATTGGGCACCCTCCCAGCCTCCTCAGTATATTCATCTGCATTGCTGCCCCACAACCATTGCACCCAACAATCCTACCAATGGTCCACACTACCTATACAGCCTCTGCACACTAACTATCCCTACAGCAAGTAGAATTAAGTAATCCTAGCACAGCCTCTAACAGAAATACCTGATATTTTCCAGTTGAAGCCCCCCCACAGTATCCACCTATCACACTATCAGCAACTCACTGTGGATGCTGTACTCCTATTTGAGACCTACCTATGCTTTTTCCCTGCCTCGTGGCTGCATTATTGGATAGAAGAAAATGAGCTGCACATGAAGCCCCTCCCTCTAATTGCAGGGCAGGTGTTCCCCTATAAATGAGCCATGATCCAGGGAGAGACGGGTGGGGGAGGGTGGGATTAGGCCCCATATCTGACTCTCACGAGAGTGTATCAGCCCTGTGTCTGCCCCTCACTGCACCTCCAAGCACTGCAACCTCCTCTGGAGGAAGGTCCCACACAAACACTGTATTAAACAAGTTGCACAACTACTGCCATAAAGTCCACAGACCGAAAAGGAATGTAATGCTTATCCAGCAACTAAATCCTTTCCCCAACTACTCAGCAAAAGAAGGTTCAGACAACCTTTGCCAGACCCCAACTGCTTTTGCAGTTAAAAGACATCAAATACAATTTCCAACACACAGAAATGGCAGCTAAAAAACTACTTTAAATCAAGTTACAAACACACTCAGCAGCTAAAGGCCCTTTCTCCCTCTCCTCTAGCTGAAGACTGACTGAGATGGCAGTTAACCATCACATTCTAACAGCACTAATCCCTGTAATATGATGCCTGCACTTACAGGCCAGAGAGCAACATTTAAACACATTCACCAATTTGTCTGCTAGAATTCCTTAACCCTGCCCAAACCAAATTTAAAAACACAGAAAAGGCAGTTAGGAACAGACCTCAAATACAATTTCCAACACACAGAAATGGCAGCTAAAAAATTACTTTAAATCAACTTACAAACACACTCAGCAGCTAAAGACCCTTTCTGCCTCTCCTCTAGCTGAAGATTGTCTCCATATCTCTATTCAGGGGGAACATTCCCCAGGTCCCCAGTGTTCCCATTGCATTACATCTTAAGGAGCAAAGTCAGGATCTCGATTAGACATATAGAACACCCACGGCCTCCAAAATAACTCAGCCTCTGAAATTTTATTATGCAATTTGGCCATAAGAGATTCCATATAATAGATGTCAGAAACCAACCTGCTCCACTCCCCAATAGTAGGATCTTCCAGAGACATCCAACATCTTGTTATAGCCTTTTTGGCTGCCAAAAATATAGAATCATAGACTTTGATGGCAGATAAGGACCACTTGGCCCACCCAGTCTGCCCATTTCCCTACCTATTGGATAAGCTGCAGGTTCTAGTTAACCAACAGCCTACTTCCTGCAACCCCCCACTATAATTCCCTTATGCCTGTCCCATGCATGTTTGAATTCCCCCACTGTTTTAGACCCCACAACCTCCCCAGGAAGGTGGTTCCATCGTCCACCACTCTCTCCATGAAAAGAATTTCCTCCACATTACCCTGAGTCGTCCCCCGCTATCTTTATATTGTGTCCCTTGATCTTGCACATCTCTTTTCTGAAAGATGCTACCTCCTGGACTTTGTTGATTCCTTGAGGTACTTGAAAGTTTATATCATGTCCCCATCCCTCCTTTCATCAAGGGTATACATATTAAGCTCTCTCAGTCTCTCTTCATATGGTTTCTGATGCAGACCCTGCACCATTTAGTTGCCCTCCTGGACTGCTTCCATCCTGTCTATGTCCTTGCATAGATGGGGTCTCAAAACTGCATGCAGTACTCAGATGGGGTCTCACCAACTGCCTGTACAGAGGGATAACCACTTCCCTTTTTCTACTTAGATGCCCCTCCTATGCATCCCAGTATCCCCAGCTCTCCTTACTGACTTTTCACATTGCTTACCCACCTTTAGGTCATCTGATATGACCATTTTTGTTGTTGTTAGTACCTCCCCTGCCATTGTGTACTCTTCTCCTGGGTTTTTGTTTCCCAGGTGCATTACGTTGCACTTCTTTGCATTGAATCTAAGTTGCCATACTTCTGACCATTCCTCCAACTTTGCCAAGTCCCTTCTCATCCTTTCTACCCCCCTTGTGTATTAACTGTGTTACAGATCTTTGTGTCATCTGCAAAGAGGCATACATTTCCTTCCAGACCCTCTGCAATGTCACCTATAAAGATGTTAAGCAGGACTGGACCCAGTGCTGAGCCCTGAGGTACTCCGCTAATAACTCTCCTTTCTTCGGAATGAGTTCCATTCACTATTACCTTCTGTGTCCTGTTGTGCAGCCAGTTTGCTACCCACGCTACCACCCTGGGACCCACTCCCAGGCTGGTTAACTTGATTATTAATCTTTTGTGCGGTATTGTGTCAAATGCCTTGCTAAAGTCTAGGTAGGCCATATCCACAGCCCCTCCCTGGTCTATTACTTTGGTCACCCAGTCAAAAAAATCAATTAGATTTGTCTGACATGACCTTCCCGCTGTGAATCCATGCTGCTTTGGGTCCCGTGCCCCATTGACCTCTAGGTTCTCAACAATTCTTTCTTTCAGAAGTGATTCCATCATTTTCCCTACCACTGAGGTCAAACTAACAGGTCTGTAGTTTCCTGCTTCTGCCTTGCTCCCACTTTTGTGAAGGGGAATCGCATCTGCCCTCCTCCAGTCCTCATGTACCACCCCATCCTCCCATGATTTGTTAAAAAGTGTGGTCAGTGGTGTCACTAGGTCCCCCTTAGTTCTTTTAGGATTCTGGGATGAATCCCATCAGACCCCATTGCTTTGTCCACCTTGAGTTTTAGGAGTTCTTTCAGGACTCTTTCTTGTGTAAATGGATTGGTGTCAAGTTCAACCCCCCTACCCAGAATGCTTCTATTGTTTGAATTTAGGTAACTCCTCCTCTTCTTCTTTTGTGAATACTGAGCAAAAGTATTCATTCAGTATCTCTGCCTTTTCACTGTCTCCCTCTGCACACCTCCCCTCTCCTTTATTAATCTTCAATATCCCTCCCTTAACCTTTCTGTGCTCCCTAATGTACCTATAAAAGGTTTTTCCCCCTTCTTAACTGAGTTGGCTATCTTTTCCTCAGTTTGGGCCTTTGCTTTTCTGACTGCCTTCCCCAATTATTTCTGCTTTAATTGATACAGGTCCCCATCGTGCTCCTTCTGTGATTCCTTATACTTTTTGAATGCAGCCTTTTTCTCCTTAACCTTCCCTGCCACCTCTTTTGAGAACCATAATGTTTTTTTACTCCGTTTTGTTTTCTTTATTTGTTTCACACAAAGGCTTGTCGCCTCCATGATGGCAGTTTTGATTTTTCTCCATTGTTCTTCCACCCCTCCATCCTGCCCACTTGTTGGTGCATTCCTTAGGCACTCGCCCATTATGCCAAAGTCAGCCCTTCTAAAGTCCAATATCCTTGTCTTTGTATGGCTTGTCTCCATGGTTGTGCTTATTGTGAACCACACTGTGTGGTGGTCACTTGCTCCCAGATGGCTACTGACTTCTAAATCTGTGATCCTCTCTCCATTTGAGAGTACCAGGTCTAATATTGCTCCCTCCCAAGTGGGTTCCAACACTAGCTGTCTAAGGCATGCCCCCTGTAGGGCATCGAGAATGACCCTGCTCCTGGATGTGGCTGCAGTACATGTTGTCCAGTTAACATCTGGCATATTCAGGTCCCTCATCAACAGTATCTCCCCTTTTTCAGCCATTTTGAGAATGTCCTCTTTCATTTTCTTGTCCATTTCCTCCCATTGAGATGGAGGTCTATATACAACCCCTGTGCAGATTGTGATGCCATTTTCTGTCTCCAAGGTAACCCACAGTGCCTCTTGTCCTCCCCCTTTACTTTTTAGTTCTGTTGCTGTGATCCCTTCCCTTGTGTAGAGAGCTACTCCACCTTTTCTTTTACCCTCCCTGTCCCTTCTGTAGATTGTGTACCCTGGTATGTTGACATCCCAGTCATGGTTCTCCATGTACCATGTTTCTGTGACTGCCACAATATCCAAGTGTTCCTCTTCCATCAGGGCTACTAGCTCAGGAAGCTTGTTTCCCAGACTACGGGCATTGGTGCTCATTGCCCTCCATATAATGTTGGCTTTATCCTTTTTTCCCCCATTTCTGCTCTTATATCCTTTGTCTATTTCTCCATTTACCCCTGTCCAGCCCTCTGTCAACCTCTGCACCTCAGTGTTTACCTTACTACCTGCCATGTTTTGTGGGGGGAGGCTTGACATTTCCTGCTTCCTATCAGCATCTCCCCCCTTGGCTAGTTTAAAAGCTTGCCAAGGAAGCATTTAAATGTATCACCTAGGAGCTTGGTTCCCTTCCTGGACAGATGAAGACCATCATGCCAGTACAGACCTTCATCTCTCCAGGTGGACCCCCAGTCCCCAATGAAGTCAAAGCCCTGTGCTCTGCACCAGTTTTGCAATCATTCATTAAATGGCATGGTGTGCAGTACCCTAGCATCACCCCTGCCATAGACTGGCAGCAGCTCTGAGAAGGTTACTGTGCTTGCTACCTGTCTGAGGCCCCTCCCCAATTCCACAAATTCATCCTGCACTGCCCTGATCTCATACCTAGCTAGGTCATTTGTCCCAAGGTGGACAATGATATCTAGTTTCCTCTCTTGTGATGCTGCTTCTGAAATCCTGAGGATTTGCTTCCTGTCCCTCCAAGCCATGGCACCAGGCAGGCACCTTACTTCCCTCTCCCCTCCCTTTTCCAGTTCTACCCCCTAACAACTGAGTCCCCTACCAGAAGCTGTTTCCTTCCCCTGTGGTGTTCCTTGCCACCCTTTTGTGGGTCTCCCTTGTGGATGTCCCCAGCATTCTTCTTGGTCTCTACTGAGGGTGCCATCATAGAGGAACCTTGCTCTGCCATACTGGCATATGATTTGTGAAGAGGTACAACTAGAAGGATTCATCTCTGTTCCACCACCCTCACCCTCCCAGAACCCACTGTGGTCCAACTGGTCCTCATACTTGGCAACCTCTGTGGCTGTGGTTGTGGCACTGGTACTCTTTGGGTGGGGGATACCTCCATAGTCCTTGCCAGTTGAGCTTGGAGATGGGCAACTGCCTCCCTCAGAGCTGTTAGTTGCCTGCAAATAGGGCAGCAATGCAGTTTCCAGAATGTTTCCTGGAAAACTGCTGCCCCACAGCCAGTTCATTGCACCACTCCCCACATGTCTCTCTCTCTCTTACAATATGTAATATATAATTTTTTTTTTTGTATTTTGGTGCGTACTTACCCTTTATGCACTTGCTGAGTTATTAAGAATATGACAGTTCTGTCCCAAGACCTGTTGAGGAAGTGATGTCAGAACTTTGGCTATAAAGAAAATGCCACACCTGGGGTGGTGGGGTGAGGGGAAAGTGGTGGGTAGTCCACAACCACCAGTGACTGTTAGAAACAATCAAACACACTACTGCTCCACCAGCCTGGTGAGTACTGCCCTTCTTTACAGTAATTCAACCAACACCTGGATCTGAAACTGGGTCACATCAGTAGTTTATAGTAATTGATCAATGCTGGAATGTTCCACCCAGAACAACTGGCTATGATGCAGGCCTCTCTGACTAGTGAAGTCAACTTCCCCCACCTGAGGCTCTGTCTGGCTTCAAATTACAAACTGTAGCCTTTGCTATTAGATGTAAAAAGCCACCACCAGTAAATTATTTCAAAATATTTTGATGCAAACTGTCAGAGAATACTAGTAGACAGTCCAGTTAAGTTACCCACAAAGGAAAATCAAATATGTAGTTATTTCAACCCTCCTGAAGTTACTCACAAGATAAGCAGTTTTGAAAACCCCCTTCCTGATTTAAAACCTAAAATAATTAAACACAAAGCAATACCAATGTAAGACTGTAAAGTAAGGAAAACCTCCCTCAGATGTAAGCAAGAGTGAGATTTGTTTCAGATTTCTAGTCCAATATAGTATCTCCCATGCAGTTCTCAGTTGTTTCAAAGTACTCCCTGTTAACACAACTTCAAGAAGATGGACTTCTGGGTTATAAAGTTCTATGCCATGTTGGTTGATGGGGGGATATAGCCAATAGAATCATCTCAGCAGTTAATTCTACCCTCTCTCCCAAACAGTCTGACATTGCTTGTTGTAGGGTACATCAGTAGGGCATTAGGTGCGGGCACATCCAAAAAATATGAGCAAGGTCAGCATTCAAGCACCCACAAGCCCTCCAGCATTTACTGTATGAGGAGGGAAGGTATTTAATGAGAATAGCTGGGGAATGGAAAAACTGAACTCGACATTTCCAGGCAAATTCCCGTCATACATTAGAATGAGTTACCCTATAGGCCAAAGGAGAGGCCTTGAGCCAGTCCTGTTCTGGTATATCCATCTTGAAATCCCTACACCAACTCCTCAAAATGGAAAGCGATGAATCCCCCATCCCCTTCCGGAGGATTTTATATAAATATCCCACCTGGTGCCCCCATGGATGACCAGACAAGGCATCTTCAAGAAATCTCCAGAATATTGGAATTGGATCAGGCTGTTTAATCATTGCTTCTCTTTGTCTCAGGAGGTAATTTTTGACCTGAGTATATCTATAAAGATCCCCGTCTGGTAAGCTATAGGCCCTCTGAAGTGTCTCAAACTGAACAATGCCCTCTCTTGAAATAAACTGTCTAAAAAATTGGAGTCCCACTCTTCTCCACTTAATAAAAGTATGATCTAGTGAGGCGGGAAAAAAACTTCCATCTTCTGGAATTAATGTAAAAAGAAAAAAAGAATTCTCTAAAACCCTGATGTTTTTTCAGCTTGTACCATTGTTTTAAAACTTGGGTAGTAAAAGGTGCAAAAAAAGGAATTTTGGTTACTGAAGCTAAAGTTATTTTTAATATGCCATATAAATCATTTATAGCAAATTCCAAGTCCTTCCAAGGAACTTCAAAAGGTGGAGATAGCCACAAGAACAATATTTAAAAAAAAAGCTGCCAAAGCATGGGGCCTTAATTTGGGTAGGTTGGCTCCTCCCTCCACTAGTGGGAGCTGTAGCAAAGAGGTCCTAATTCGAGGTCTCTGACTATGCCAAATAAAATTAGAAATGATTTGCTCCCATGATTTAAAATACAAATTAGAGGGAAAAGTAGGGATATTTTGAAATAGGTATAACAACCTAGGTAGGATATTCATGCGGATGGGCTCTATCCTTTGAAATAAGTTTAAAGGTAGATTGGACCAAGTCGACAAGTCCGTCTGAATTTGTATCAACAATGGCTCAGAATTCAATAACTCCACATTATCCAAATCCTTGGAATTACTATACCCAAGTACCTGCACTCTGTTCTATACCATTTTACAGGATATTTATTTTTAAGGGGTTGGGATGGGTTGAAATTTAAAGCAAGCAGGTCTGTTTTAGCTATATTTAATGAGAATTCCGAGATCTCAGTAAAAAGTGTCAGGGAGTCCCAAAGAGCTGGGAGGGAGGTTTCAGGTGAGAGAGCTGTCACCAAAATATCATCAGCAAATAAGGCCACTTTATATTCTCTCTGACCCAAGGGAACCCCTTCCATCCTAGTATTTCTCCGAATAGCTTCTGCAAAAGGTTCAATATAAACTGCAAATAATAATGGGGATAGGGGACATCCCTGTCTTGTGCCCCTTTTGTATGGGTATTGGCTGGAACAAAGACCCATTAATGTGAATGAAAGCCATAGGAGATGAGTAAATGTTTTTGAGACAGGTTAAAAAAAATCAGGAAATGCAAGTCTAGATAAAGTAGCCCATAAAAATTCTCACCCTACCTTATCAAATGCTTTGTCAGCGTCTAAACTTATTACAATGGAGGGTATCTTTCTGGCCTGTAAGTATTCCATTATTAGGAAAAGTCAATGTATGTTATCTGAAGTATTTCTCGATTTCACAAAGCCAGCCTGGTCTTTATGGATCAATTGGAGTAGTATTGGTTCTAATCTTTTGGCCCATATAGCCATAAATATTTTATAGTCCACATTTAAGATGGATATTGGGTGGTAAGACGGTGGGAGTGTAGGTTCCTTATCCGGTTTGAGTAAAGGGGCAAGAATAGCATAGCTCCAAGATGGAGGCGGGGTCTCACCTTCTGCCACAGCAATACACGCCGGCAAGAGACTGAGTAATAACTGGGGGATAAAAGTTTTGTACCATCCTGGGCCAAAACCATCTGGGCCTGGACATTTCAAAGATTTAATTTTTTGACCTGTTGAAGGATTTCTTTAGGTCTAATGGGGCTTTGCAATTGGATAATCTGACTATCAGACTACTTAGGTAAAGGAAGTTTATTTAAAAAATCCTGGCCTGGATATTCAAAGGGTTGGCATGAGGCGCAACCTGCTACCTATCTTGCAACCACTGATGTGCCCTGGCACATATTCAAATGGAGATTGTGCTGGCACAAATCCCAATGCACGGAGTGCATCAGTAATGTATACAGCGTAGGTAGGGGGCGTGCCATACACTTCGCCACATCCGATATTCATCCTGGGATGTGCTAAGCCCATGCATGTGCAACCCTACTCTGCGCTGCACACAAGTGAGCCAAAAAAAGGAAATGGCTGGCCTCCACAGGTGAGCTGCCATACTGCAGGGCGCAACATGGCAGCTGTCACCTGTGGGTGGCCACCCGAGCTCCGGCTGCACCTTCATGGTGGTGCCCCCCTATGCCCGATCGCGGGCAGACGTAGATGTAAATATTCGTCCTATTTTCCTGGTGGTCCAGTGGACTGCTTGCAGCCTGATCATGGGCTAAAGTATAAAAATAATCGTCCCATATCCCTGGTGGTCCAGTGGACTGCTCGCAGCCTGATCATGGGTGTCAGTAAAACGTTAATACCACAGCAACTCAATCCTGGTGGTGTAGTGGTACCCCACCTCCCCACCTGCCCACTGAGCCCCACTGCCCTGCTACACCCTGGTCAGCGGTGGGCGGCAGCTCCCCACCTGCTTGCCACCCCATGGTCCACATATCTGGACTGTGTAGTACGGTACGGGCTGTACGCCCATTGGCTCATGCTGTGGACCAATGGGCGTACAGCCTTACCATACGGTGTCAGTCGGTGGGCGGCGGGTGGCGCGTGGATGGGGAGCTGCCACCTGCCGCTGACTGGGGGAGTGGGACGTGGGGCCCAGTGGGTGGGTGGGGAGAGGGTACCACTAGACCACCAGGGTTGGGTTGCTGTGGCATTAATGTTTTACTGACGCCCATGATCGGGCTGCGAGCGGTCCACTGGACCACCAGGGATAGGGGATGATTATTTTTATACTTAAGCCCGTGATCAGGCTGCAAGTAGTCCACTGGACCACCAGGGATATGGGATGATTATATTTATACTTAAGCCCATGATTGGGCTGCAAGCAGTCCACTGGACCACCAGGGATATAGGACGTGTTTTATTTTAACAGATGCCCGCAATCGGGCTGCGAGCGGTCCACTGGACCACCAGGGATATAGGACGTGTTTTATTTTAACAGATGCCCGCGATCGGGTGGAGGGGCACTTTTCCCCGCTGTGCGGGGGGCTTTGGTCCCTGATGGCTGCAGCCTGGCAGGGCGCCAGGCACCGGGGATTGGTGCACCTGCATGCAAATGGGGTCATAATGACATGCAAATGGTCCCATTTGCACTTTGCATTCATTATGGCCCCATTTGCATGTGCACCTTTTAATATCATGGTTGTTGCACCTAGCGCAATGGAACTTGCGCTAGCGCATCCCCCTGCTCCACTCTGGCCACTTGTGCTGGTGCAGTGCCACTGCGCCATGCACACTGCGGGGTGGCCAGGGTGCGATATTCAGCAATGCTGTGCCATGGTGCAGCTCCGTTGAATATCACCCTGTCAACTGCCCTGCGCAGCCCATTTGTGCTGCGCCCAGGCTTGCACCACAGCCTGGCACAGTCTGAATATCCGGGCCCCTGTATCCAATTATTTTGTTCTGTAGGAGGGTTGGGAGCTGCATACAGGGATTCATAAAATTGTGCAAAGATATTTTTAATTTGATCCTCCTTATAAGTGGAGATACCTGTTATAGCAGATTTTATTTTTAAAATTGTTGAAGCCCTTTATTGGCTCTTAACTTCCGGGCTAATATTCATGCCCCTTTTGCCGCTCCTTCATAATTATATTGTCGTAGATAGGCCAAATTCTGAAGAGTTTTATAGTCCAGTATCTTTTGCATCTCTTGTTTTAAACCTCTAATCCATCTTTGAAGGGCATTATCTCCTTCCCTACATAAAAGCTGATAAGAGGTCAGGAGGTCCTCTAAAAATTTCAATCTAGTATTCTGTTTTCTATGCTTCCAAGAAGCATACTCGAAGATCTCTCCCCTCAAAACAGCCTTCAGAGCATTCCATTGAATTGGGTGGGATACTTCTAGGGTAAGATTATCCTGAATTATCTGGGGGATACGTTCCCTCATAGAGTCCAGGAATTCCTGGTCTTTAAGGAGAGATATGTTAAATCTCCAAGATTTAAATTTTCTTTGCTTTCCCCAGGTCTATTTTAAGAATTAAAGTCTTATGGTCAGATAATATTCTTGGTTCAACTGAAATATCCTGAACCAAGGTAAGATGCTCTCCGGTGACAAAAAAATAATCAAACCTAGAGTATGTTTTGTGATGTGCCGAGAAAAAACTATACCCTGGTACTGATAGAAATGTTCTCCTCCAGACATCCTCAATGCCTAAAAAAGACAACTTTCTCTTCAAATATTTTCCTACTTTTGGCAGTCTATTGGGTTTCAGATTGGAAGAATCGAAATGGGGATTTAATGCCAAATTGAAATCACCTCCCATAATCAAAATCCCTTTGTGTCTTTCCATCACCTTATGTAGAAATGCCCGCATTACCGGTAAAGGAGTTTGTGGGGGAAGATAAATATTGACCAAAGTTATTATCTGGGAATAAAATGTACCTGTTAGAATTACATATCTACCCTGTGGATCTAAAAAAGAATCCTGAACTTCAAATGGACTTGTAGAAGGAGTTAAAATTGCTGTGTCCCTTTTATGTTTCCACGGGTGAGAGGAAGCAAATACCTTATATATGCCCCCCCCAATGTAATTTAGAATGTTCAAGTGAGGAGAGGTGGGACTCTTGTATAAAATATACATCTGCTTTCTGTTTGCCTAGGTATTGCATTATCTTGTAGCATTTAATAGGGGAATGTAACCCATTCACATTTTGGGACAATATTTTAACCTGGACATTAGTCATTAGTCCTAGGAAAAAATATTAAAATAAATTGGCTAGGACATTGTCCAGTCTCCAGCGGGAATAACAAATGAATAGTATACTTTTCTAATCACTCCTCTAATCCCTGGTGGTCTTATAAGATCAAACACATGCAATCCCAGAGAGAAAAGAGATATCTGTATATGCTATCCCTCGGGTCCCGATTTGTCCAACCATATCAGGGGTAAAGAATCTCTTAACTGAATTTGTGTCACCATCATTTTTCAAAATTAACTGAACTATTAAACCTAAACTGCAAAATATACTCAACAATTGTTGAGTAAACATCTATTTCTTAACCAGAAGAACTATGTACATATGGTCTTCCAATAGTGGGGGAGAATAACAACATCTCCCACCTTTGTCCCAGGTCAGCGGATTCCAGTGTCCTGGGAAGGCAGGACATCACCCCCCGATATGTGGGTAGAGACCTGCCCGAGGGGGACACCCCCTCCGGAACAGATACAGATCTACCGAAGCTGTTCATGTAATGGTTGGGAATTTGACTCTGATAACTAAATAGTATCCTATACCTATTGTGTTAAAAAAAAAAAACTTTTCTCCCTCATCCCACCACTCTGTATCCTCTAATCTAAGCTAAATTACCACCCCTAATAAAACTTCCTATTACATAAAATAAATTTGGGACCCTAAAAATACTCATAAAATAAAAAAGAGAGGGGGAGTTGAGAAAGAAGAAAAGGGGCACTGCCCACTTCCCTATGAGGTAGACAAGCTTGTTATTAATATCCATCCCTTTTATAAGCTAAAAAAAAATAGCAAAACTGCTGGTCTCCTATATTCCCATCCTTTTGGGAATTAGCTGGGGAGAAAATAATTGTTGTAATACCTTCAGTCTATGGGGGGAAATCTAGAGTCTTCCACTCTTAATAAACATCTCTGGTAATGGCAACCAGGTTTTTAAAAGCTAAAAATGCCCCTCAGACCTTGCTTATTTTATACTTGGCGCCCTCTTGTGGGAATGAAGTATCATTACCAATGTCTCACCAACGTTCATACCTCAGTCCCCTATCACCAAGGAGACTGCATCTCCAGTGTGCACTTAACAACAAACACACAGAGAAAAAGGGAAAAATGAAAGAGAAAAATTGGGGAGGGGTGGGGGAAAGAGAAGGGATACATTTGTTATTAATATCCACCTCATGTCTCAATCAACCCACCTTCCATAGTCCCAAATTTACAATTTCAGAAAAATATATAGTACATGTACACTGCATATAATCGAGACTCCAAACTCGTAACCTTCTGTATGAAACTAAATTGGTCCTGAGTCTCATTTTGGCAAAAAGTCAAACAATTAGGCTCTAAGCTTCATTAATCGTGGACCTTGCAGATTTCTTGACAAGCTAGTATTTCCAGTTTAAAAGTTTGTCAGGAGGTCATCAATACCCAAAAAAGAGAGTAAGGCACAGCAACCAGCCCTGACTAACTAAGCTGGTCATGTATTAATGTGTTTAGAGAGGTGCTGTCTCTAGAGGAACAATAGCCCTCCCTCGACCCCACTCCCAATATCGCGACTTGGCAGCCTGCGCCCCCCTCTGGTTCTTGGCCCCTCTCCTCCGTGGCACCCCGGCCCTGGTTTGAAAACAACAGGTAACTCTCCTGCAGGAATCCTCCAGCATTTCAGGCCATATCATTCAAGTCAATCACTCGGATAGCTAGAGGGTGTGTGTGTGTGGGGTGGGTGGGACCGCAATCTAAATCACAGAGATGGAGGGGGAGAGAAAGGCCTCGCCAGGGAACCGTCCACTGCTGTATGTTTTAGAGGCATGATCTGGTATGGCTTAATCTATAGCAGAGCAATAACCGTCCTTCACCCCCTCTGAAGTCACTACCACCGACCGCGTATGCTTCCACATCCCTACCACTCCCCCCATCAGCCCAACTGTACCTGATGGAAAACCAGCTTCTTATTCAAGCTGCAAAGTAGGACTCCATAGTAGTTGCACTTTATCCAGAATTTTCTGTAGATTTTGATCACCAATCTCTACTCGAGATCTGCCCTGGGAGCCAGTTGTAGAAAATATATTCGATTCCTTTGCTGCCATCTTGGGGTCATTTTTTGTCATTAAGATTCCACGCTGTAGAAGATAAAATCTGGCCTGTGATGCAGATGTGTAAGTTACAGGTCCATTAGGAAACTGGACCACCAGTTTAGCTGGGCAGGGGGTGCGGAACATCAAATTTTTAACTCTGAGAGGGGGAGAAGAGGGGAATACTCCCTCCTCATCCACTGAGTAGCCGGAGCATAATCATTATCGAATAAGATACGTTGTTCTCCCCAAAATACCCTCTGCTTGTGCCATACTTTTAATAACAATTGATCCTTTTGGTAAAAGCTAATGACGTGCATAACAAAAGATCTTGGGTGGGCATCCAGTTTTGAGGGGCAAGGTCCCAGTGCCCTATGAGTCGTCTCTATGTCTATTTGAAAATCAGGGCCCAAATCCAGGGTTTGGCGCAGTAAAAGGTCAGCAAATGCTCCTGGGTCGCTTCCCTCTTCCCCCTCTGGTATACCATATACCTGTATATTTTTCTGCCTCCCCCAGTTTTCCATGTCCTCTAATCTTAATGATGTGTGTAGTTGTTCCTCTGCTAGTTCATGTATCACCCTTCCTAGGACTGAGATTTTATTAGAATTGCCTGTTATTTGCTCATCTGCCTCTGCAGCCCTCGATTGCAGTTCAGTAAGGTCAGTACGAATATCCTGCAAGGCATCTCTCATTTCAGAGCGGAATTCCGAGATCACTGCCAAAATAACCTCCGAATGTGATAATTCAGATGTTAGTTTCTTTTTGTCTCATTTCTCCCTTTTTGCATCAGATTGTGGAGGAACTGGTAAATTGGGGTCCAAGCTCTGTAGGCCACGCTCTTCATCCTTGGATAGATCTCTTAGCAGCTGATAGCGGTCACGGTCTTATCGTGCCATTTTCCCGAGGTACATTGTATAAGCCACTTGATTTCATTTATTTTACCTCCCTTACTAATCTGCTATAATAGAAAGTCTTCTTTTTGGCAGTAATCACTATTTTAAGAGGAGGAATCACCTGAAATGACTATGGTGGGGTGAGAGCTAAACCGCGATGCTTCTTCACAACGTCATATCCCAACTGGAAGTCAAATCTGCTGCATTTTTAACCAAGCCTAGCTGCATAATCTGCATGTAGGCCCTTCCTCAGTGTTTGTTTTACAGCAACATCCTTGGTGTTTATAAGTACACATCAGGTCCTGACCTGCAACTCTTGTAGATAGCTAGGGATTTAGTAAGTCAGTGTTTGGGCAAGGACTGTGAAGTCATAGAGGTGCTCATAGAGACTGCTGGAGCTCTCATTAGGACTGTGGGTACTGGTGCCCCAGAAGGAGGAGTGTGTTGGGACTGGGGAAATATTACTGCACTTTTGTCTGAGAGGGTATTGGTTTAGTACCTGTTCATTTGCCTAATCATTTATCCGGCTTTACCCTAGATCCCCTTCAGAACCTTATACCTGAACTCCTGTTTCCCCTATTGTCTCCAGTGTTATCTCTGCATTGTGTGTTATTACTGCTCTGTGTTACTGCATTTGGCTTATGGGGTATTACACAGTAGTTCATGGCATTACGTCCTCTGTCACCGTGGGTGGGAACACTATATTTTTCCTGTGGGGCAGCATAAAGTTCAAAAAGGAACCCCACAGGTAGAAGCACGTATCACACTGAACACATATTACACCATTAGAACCCAGGTTCCATCCATCTGAAGGTTTAAAGACCCAGCCACTCTGTAGTTATACCCATCTGCTTCACTTATCATGCAGTGTGGTTGCAGATTGGAGGCATCAGTGGGATTTCTGGGACATTTCTGTGAAGATACTCCCTGGTGCAAGGACTGTGACTGTGTATACTGGTAGCATCATATATGTTTAAGTATGGAGCAACAACCTGAAAACTGGTGCCTTGGGGAGCAGATTGACCCAAACAAAGCAGTGCTAGTGAAAGGAGTGCATAGTAGTTTAGCAGCCAATTTTCAAAATATTAATCCTGTTGCCCCCAACTCAACCCCCGGTTATAGAGGTTTAATGATTGCATAAGATAGCTCTGCTCATCAGCTTTCAAAATATGTATGTTGTGGTGTTCATTGCATGGTCACTAATACTGAATTTTGAAGAGAAAATTGGGACAATATAACTGAAAAAAGATGAAACCGAGTAAATCCAGACTTTCAAAGAAATTGTAAAACTGTTATTTTTAACATCATATTTGTATAGTTTGGGTATTAGTTTCCAATTTTTGTAAATTGCTAAAATAAATTTAAATAAAGTGAACCTAAATGCCCGTAAATGAACCCTAAATATAAGTAAAACATAACATCTAAAAACAATTTGTCATGCCTTATGTCCAGTACTGTAATCATGACTAACAGCATCTCAACTAATTATGCTCTTCATTGCTATCACTTTTCTTCCATTTGCTCAGAAATTATACCACAGTTTCATTGCAATTGTTCATTGGAGGCAGTATAGCACAAAGGTTTAGGGCTCTGAGCTGCAAACCTGGAGACCTGGGTTTGAATCCCATAACCCCCACTTGCATATTGTGTAACCCTAAGTCAATCACTTAACTTCCTTGTGCTCCCAGGTCACACCTGGAAACAAGCTTCCGCTTAGTGTGCCTTTACTGGTTAAACAACTTCCCCTCTTTCCCTAATAATTGATTTGTACACCCTGAGGTTGCTGCCAAGAAGGTGTTCCTATAACCGAATCTCATTCCTGAAGGCATGCACTGTACACATGTAGAGAGAAAAACAACACATTTTCAGACAATAAGTTTATTTCCGAGCTGACTAGAAAGAGTGAGAAAATGTACTTTTGAATAATAATGACACCCATGGAAATGCAAATGTCTTTTTCAGCCCAAAAATGACCCACAACACTCTTACTGCAAGATGTTGTTATCGTAATAAGGTCCATCCTGAGTACAAATTAAACTATTAATTCTAATGCAGCAAATATATTATTGTTTGAGATGACATTTTAATGAAGAGCCATGGCCATATTTATCATTTTGCAACTTTTCACTATAGCATGTATTCTTAATTTGGAGACACATTTAACTTGTTGACTCAGAGCCATCATTGTCAGTGTCATAATCTGATTCCAAATCACCATTTTCATAACAGATATGGTCTTCACTTGTTTCATGGATATTGTCACATGTGTTTGGGTGTCCTTCACACCCACAACTTGGTGTGCATTTTAGTTCTATCATCACACACCTGCACTTCCTTGAGGGGCATTTAGACTTAGTGCACTGCCATGTGATAAGTTCTATCAAGTCTTTTGGACCCGATTCTTGCGTCTTAAGTTGAGGCTCAAGACCATTCTCTGTCTGTGTCCAGCCAAGTCCATCAGGTGACTGAACTAATAAAAATAAACCTCTACATAAACTTGTGTGAAGCACACATTAAGCATGGGGCTTAATGTTAAGCTGCCGCTCCTTTAAGAGCACTTAGAACCTGTATGTATCTAATTGTTGCGCTGCCTGGCAGTGCCATGTTGGCCTGTCAGTCAGAGATTTGTCAGTCTGGGGCTAGACCTCATGAAGAGAACATCTGCAGCACAGAATAAACCTGCCTTATTATTTTTTTATGTGTCCATCTAGTTATTCGCAAGGTCCAGATGGGGTCCTCACCAGCAGCAACCGAAGGGTCTGGCAGACGACAAGGAAGGTAAGGGGTCTTTTAGTGGTGGACCATACAAAAAAACGGCACACATGGTGGAGAATGTGGCCCTTCTTCTGTCCAGACCCCATCTCGCGTTGGCTGCGTCGCTGGATACCCCAAAGTCATCTACCCCAGTATGCCTGAAGTGCTTGAATGCTATGTACAACACAGCCTCTGCTGCATAGAAGAAAAACGTTGAACTGTCCCCTGTTGTAAAACAGTCTGCAGCTCCCCTACTGTAACAGGACTGTCAAGAGTAGCACTGTTCACCATTGCTAACCAGCTGAAATTATGAAAAATCAGTTTTAAGACTATGCCACACGGAGCTGCGAACTGTACCACCGCCCCCCATCTCCCACCTCGTGGCAGGCCTGTCTATTTTGCCAAGCAAACTTCCCTTACAACAGGGAGTGCAGCTACAAAAAAAAAAAAAGAAAATCATAAACTTACAAAAAGCTCTCGTGCTGCCTCTGATGTCGATTTCTCCACTTAAGGACTGAGCCTGCCGCCTGATTGCTCCTCTCAACTGCGGCTTTCCATTTGCCACTACCGCAACAGAACGCTCACTGCTGCCTCCCTCCATGCTGCAATGGACTTCCTGACTCACTGCATTGCCACAGCAGAGGACCCAGACCATACAACTAATTAATAAAAATTAAGGACACGTAGGACTGCAGCTCTGCATGCTGCTTCCCGCTTGCAAAATGGCGCATCTGCTCCCCGACTTACGCTCCCTCCCCATGAACACTACAGCAGGCTGGGGCACTGTGCTCCATTTAACCAGCGACCCTCCTGAATCCAAGCTTGTGGCTCCACACTTCATTTGGCCCTCCCAAACAGCTGCTTCAGACTGTGACTCTGCTTTCCTCTTGCCCCTGCAGTCACACAGGGAGCCCTACTGGCAAACGCGGAACCGGAAAGCCCTCTGGTTGCTCTCCAACAGCCGCATCGGACCACAGCTCAGCTCCATTTCTCCCGCGGGTGCAGATGGGCCAGTCAAATCCCACAGGAAGTGCATGTCACAGTTCGGTGGCCATCTTGGAAAGGGCACAAACTGACCTCACTCCATTAAAATCAATGGGAGTCCTATTGAAATAAATGGACACTAAAATGAAAAGCTGATCTTTGCAACAAAACCTTTATTTAAATAACAAAGAACACAAAATTGAGTGGGAAGTCCTTTATTACAACGTCATTGATGAAGTTTGCTACACACAAAAAAAAAATTGTACTTTTGTCTACAAAAATCATTTTTGCTCGGCACTTCATCTATAACACGACGCCCTGTCTCCTGCATGATGGCAACTCCTTCTCACCCGTATGACCTTTGCTCAGTGAAACAAAGCTCATCTCCAACCACAATGTCAGATGACGACACAGATATGGGTGCCAGAGGATCTGGAGTCCTACCTTCACCCACCTCCAGGGCGTGGGGCTACAAAATCGAAACAATCCTCCATGACATCCAGTCTTCTATTTCTGCTCAAGGAGCACCAGCTATGCAAGCAATTCAAGATGACCTGGCCTACATTAAAGCCATTGCACCACAGTCCACGGTCCATGCCAGCCTGCAACCAGTACCCTTCTCAGCCTTGCCTCACAAAGACGCTGTCGACTGGCTGGAACAATTCCAAGCTTGGATTTCCTTACATGGTTGGACTGATCCTGTGCGTATTTCCAATGCCTTGTGCTTGCTTCTGAGAGGGACTGCCATTTCCTGGTTCAATGCACTTCCAGACCATGTCACAGGAGATACTGCCACACTGTACACCACCTTCAAAGCCCATTTCCTCCAAGCACATCCACCCTGGTTATTGGAGCAACACCTCTGGGAACGTACAATGCAACCCACCAGATCTCTTGAAGCCTTCATAATGGACATTGTGGCTCACTGCAAATGTCTTCAGAAACCTGAGAAAGAACAAATCACAATATTTGTTCGGGGACTGCTTCCTCAACTCTGTCTTTATGTAATCCAGCAGAAACCAACCATCTGGATGGAGACAATCCAAGCAGCATGACTTGCACAACAATCCATAGCAATGTCCCAGGCACCTCAGTCATCGCAGTTAGCCACACTGGCAACATGTGTCCAGCAGCAGCAATCAGTGATAGAGATGCTCACTACAAGTATCAACACTCTGCACCACAGCTCAACTGCTTCTTCTACTACCTCTGTCAATGTCCTATGCCCAATTCGACAGCGACCTCTTCCACCTCCGCCTTCATGAGAATCAGTGACTTGCCAGTGGTGTGGATTCAGGGGGACACACTGCCACTGTCTGCCAAAAGCTAAAGCACTACAGAAATCAAGAGAACCACAGGCGCCCACCACTGCACAATCAGCAAGATAACCGCAACTACTCCCAGGACCAGGGGAACACAGCAACTGACCGCTCCTCTGACTCTCACAATTCCTCCAGCTGTGAACTCTGGCACACTCTCACTTCCTGGAGCAAAGGTACCTGTCATAACGATCACCTCTCCTGGCAAACTATGTACCTGTAACCATCAGAGATTGGTCTATGCATGCCTTGGTCGACACTGGAGCAGAAATATCAGTTATCAACAGCAGTATTCTCGATAACCAAGCTATTCGTCACATACCTAATGTCTCTTCAGCTGACATAAAGTACATTATCACAGCAAGTACAGCTACAGTACCTATCACAGGCATGGTCCATCTCAAGCTCCACTTTGGCTCACAGCAAGCTACTGTCAAGTTTTATATAGTGCCTGATCTTCAACCTGCAATAATTCTAGGCCTGGACTTTCTCAAAGCTCACAAAGCCATCCTAGACTTTGCCTCAAGCAAACTGTCGCTGGATCCTCGGAGGCAACCCGTAGTTATAGACTCAGTCACTGTGCCTCCTCAGTCAGAAATGGTTTTGATTGCCAAGACTCGAGGTGAACCACTTCCACAAGGTGTTGTTGGCATCATCACAGGATCCTCTGTGCTGCATTCATCAGGTCTCCTTCTGGGAAATACCTTATCGGCAGTGCAAGATGGCGCAGTCTTCCAAAAATGCTGCAACTTCACAGATGAGCCAGTGGTCATTTCAAAGGGTGCAAACATCGGAAAGTTTGTCTGCTTGTCTTCAGGGGACCAGCTCCATCTCACGCAAGAACCTCAGCCTGGTTCCACCAACTCTACTCCTGTCAATACTATCATGACCACTGCAACTTCAACAGAGTTACCCCTCAGTCAATGTCTATCCTCTTCTAAACTTCCAGTATCTCCAACAGAAAAGCAACAACTTTTGCAATTCCTGGAAAATTACCCAGATGTCTTTGTTGGTTCAGATAACAAGCTCAGATGCTGTGATATCCTGCAACACACTATCGAAGTACAGTCCAAACAGAAACCAATCCGTCAGCGAGTCTACAAAGTGGGACATAATCAGAAACAAGTCCTCGAGGACGTAATCAAAGATATGCTTGACCAAGACATAGTTGAAGAATCTACAGGCCCCCGGGGTGCACCTTGCTTGCTGGTGGTAAAAAAGGACAAAGGGTATCGTTTTGTGGTAGACTACAGAAAACTCAATGCCTACACGGTGCAGGATGCTCATCTCTTGCCTATAACCGAAGATGCTTTAGAGAGTCTTGGTGCAGCCAGTCCTGCTTACTTCACCAAGCTAGACCTTCAGAGTGGGTTCTATCAAGTTTCCATTGATCCGGCTTCTCATCCATACACAGCATGGCGCTGCCACTTGGGACTTTTCCAGTTCAAACATCTGCCTATGGGTCTTCGGAACAGTCCAGCCACATTTCAACGTGTTATGGAAGCCGTACTACGTGAGTTGTTTTGGAAATCTTGCCTAGTCTAAATGGATGATGTGATTGTCTTCAGCAGAACTTTGCCAGAGCACCTCCAACATCTCCAAGAAGTGTTCAAACGTCTCAGACAAGCCAATCTCAAGCTTTGCCCAGAAAAGTGTTGTTTTGCGCAGCATCAAATTCATTACCTGGGACATGTGGTCAGTTCTCAAGGCATCTCTCCAGATCCAGACAAGCTCTCAGCAGTCAAAGACTATCCAGAGCCTAACAATCTCAAAGACCTTCAAGCTTTCCTGGGCTTGGCTGGCTACTGCCAAAAATTCATTTGCAACTACGCCAAGATTGCAGCTCCACTGTACGCCCTCACAAAAAGGGATGTGACTATATTTGGACTTCTAACTGCAAAGAGGCCTTTGACACCTTAAAACAAAACCTAATCTCTTCTCCAGTATTGGCATACCCAAGGTTCGACCAACCATTCAAGCTCTACTCAGATGCTAGTTACTTTGCAGTGGGCGCTGTGCTCTGTCAAATTCAAGATGGAACAGAACGAGTTGTCTCCTATGCTGGGTGCTCTCTTTCCTCAGCTGAACAGAACTATGGCATCACAGAGAAAGAATGTCTAGCCATGGTATTTGCCGTGAAGAAATTTGACTGCTACTTTCGCTACTCCTCCTTTACAGCTATAGTTGATCACTCTGCCCTCGATGGTTATTTGAAATGAAGGAGCTAGTAGGCAAGTTCGCCCGATGAATCGCCATGCTGCAATCCTACAACTTTGAAATTCAATACAGACCAGGTTGAGTTCACTCAAATGCTGATGGTGTAAGCCGGAGACGATATCCCTCTGCATCCTCCTCAACAGATGAAGAATCCTGCTTATAAGCTCTTCCCTTCCATGCCACGGATGTGCTTCCTGTGGACACTCCTACAGCACCTCAGGTTGCTTTGCTGCTCCCTACTGCTTCTACAGAGAGACACAGAAATCCTCAGTTACTGCAAGCAGCCGAACAGCTTCTCATCTCCTCTTCATCTGATTTGTCCCTGGCAACTGTTAAAACACAACAAAGAACTGACACTCAATTTACAGATATAATCTCCTACTTAGAGTCTGGAACCTTACCACAACAAAAGAAACATCGCCAGGATGTACTTTTCCTTGCTTCGCAGTACTTCCTCAGTGACGGTGAGCTCTTTCACATTTGGACCAAGGAAGGCAAGGGTGATCGCATGGGTAGAACTCACGTACAGCGAGCTGTGCCAGCCTCTCTCATCCCTCAAGTTCTTCTCTCCACTCATGCCTCTCCACTCTCTGGTTACATGGGAATACACAGAACTCTGGAAAAGACAAGGCTTCACTTCTTCTGGCCACACATGAACAGGGACATTGTCCACTTCATAAAATCCTGCCAGTCCTGCTCCCAAAGAAAGCCTCCTGACAAACTGACAAAGGCGCACATCATCCTAATGCCTGTAGTCACTGAACCGTTCCAAAGAGTCAGCACTGACATTATTGGGCCTTTACCAACATGCTGTGACTCTGGTAACAAATACATCCTTGTCTTTGTGGACTACCTGACAAAGTATTTGGATCTTATCCCCCTAAGAGACATTAAAGCCTCCACTGTGGCAAGTGCCTTTCTCACTACAGTCATTTCTCGTCACAGTACCCCATCGTACCTACACTCAGATAGAGGCACTAACTACCTCTCCACCATAGTACGAGAAACATGCAAACTTCTTGACATAAAAAAGACACACACCACAAGTTACCATCCACAATGCAATGGACAGGGTGAAAGAATGATGTCTACCATTCTTGGCACACTCTCCAAGTATCTGGATGAGACTCACGACACCTGGGACCATTTTGTTCCCTTTGTGCAGTTTGCATACAATACCAGCCCTTGTGTCAACAGCACAGAATACACCCCCCCTTCTTCTTAGTCCATGGACATCATCCAAGAACTCCACTGAACAGGGATCTCTCACTGCTAGAGGTGCCCAAGTCAGCTTCTTCCTTCATTATCCCTCTTCTGGAACAGCTGGAACTTGCCCGATGAGTTGCAATCACCACGTTGGGCCAGAGAAAATCGGCAATGAAAAAAATGTCTGCAGCCAAGGTGCATGGGCCTTCATTTTCTGTTGGGGACATTGTTTATTTGTACCGACCTGTTCTTGTTCTGGGCACCACCAAGAAACTGCTTTGCCCCTGGACTGGTCCCTTCTACATTGTAGAAAAGCTTCCTCTGGTCCATGTTCGTCTGCAATGCAAGTCAGATGGCAAGCTGGTACACAACAAAGTCCATATAAACCGACTAAAGCATGGGTACCTGAATAACAGCTTTCCAGATGACCCCAGTCCTCCCAGAAATGAAGCTGCCCCTGAGCCTGCCATCCTCTCTGAAGCTGAGATCCCTCTGGACAACTTGCAACTAGTTCCTACAGCTCTTCCCACTCCTGACATTCTCCAGCCAGATTCCGTTTTACCAGATGATTTGCCTGGGACTTCCTCTTCTTCTCAACCTTTTTCTTCTTCTCAGGACTCTCTTCTACACACCACAGTGTACCAGATCGAGAAGATCTTAAGAAAGAAGTTTGTCAATGGATCCTGGACTTACAGAGTAAAGTGGTGTGGATTCGATAGTGGGCAGAACTCCTGGGTCGCTTTTAGTGACCTGACCCCCTCCCGTCAGGAACTAGTGCAATCCATGCATGCCTCCATTCCCACTGACCGGAAAAGTCAACGGAAGTCTTGAACTTTTGTTACCGGACTCAGTGAAATGTATTGGGACTAATTCATTTTCTGATTTAACTGTTTGCAGTAAATATCTCGTTGTACCTGTCTCTTATGCACCTATTGCCATGGTACTATTTACCTGCACTAATGCTTTTTCCCCTTAGGAATGCTTACCTGCATTAATGCTTTTTCCCCATTAGGAATGTCTCTTTACATGGACAGTCCACCTGTTGATTATACAACTGTTATTAAAGTGTGAGCCTTCATTCTGGGTATCCTCCTGCTGCTACCCTTCCCTCTCTTCCCTTTTCCTTCCCCCACACTTTAGCGCTTGTGGCATGATCAAGTCTCAAGTACTATAGTGTCTCCCTCCTCTCTGGTGCTACTCTGACTAGTCCCCAGTGTAGTCCAGGTTCTTTCCTCCCCCCTCCCTGCAGTGGAGTACTGTTCTCTTTTGTGAAATCTAATGCCTTGTAATGCATGAAAATGTTTTTTTTTTTTTTTGCCTTAAAATATTTACTTAAAATATTTCTTAGAAACTGTTTATAGATTTAATTGCTTGTTTGAGTGGTGCTCACATTCACCGTTCCGGTGGTGATGTGAAGCACACATTAAGCATGGGGCTTAATGTTAAGCTGCTGCCCCTTTAAGAGCACTTAAAACCTGCATGTATCTAATTGTTGCACTGCCTGGCAGTGCCATGTTGGCCTGTCAGTCAGAGATTTGTCAGTCTGGGGCTAGACCTCATGAAGAGAACATGTGCAGTACAGCAAATAAACCTGCCTTATTATTTATTTTATACATCCGACTAGTTATTCGCATGGTCCAGATGGGGTCCTCACCAGCAGCAACCGAAGGGTCTGGCAGACGACAGAAAAGGTAAGGGGTCTTTTAGTGGTGGACCATACAAAAAACGCCACACTTGTATTAGGTGATTCCATTATTAGATATTTTGATTCGCATGTTTGTAAAAATGATAAACTAAACACCATGGTATCATGGCTTCCAGGAACCCGTATATCAGATATGATAAAATAATTAACTTTGATATGAACAATAATACTGCAGTTGTGCTATATGTAGGTATCAATGACGTGGGAGAGCTATACGAAAAGGACATTTTCAGTAACCTAATAGACTTAGGAAAGAAAATGCAGAAAAGGGGTGAGGCAGTGGCCATTTCTGGGCTATTACCTGTACCTAGGGCTCATGTGGAAAAGAATAGAACTATCTCAAGAATAAATGCAAGATTGACTAACTGGGCTAAAAAAGAAGACATGTTTTTATTGACAACTGGGATCATTTTATAGCAGATAAATCTCTCTTCTCAAAGGATGGTTTACACTTAAATAAGAAAGATGCTAAAAAGCTAGGTGAAATAATCAGGTATGAAGTTTGTTTAAGCTAATTAGTCGGGGAAAAACAGCTTTTTCAACACCCCAGAGCTCCATGATATATACAGGGACAAGCATACAGCTAAAGATCATGTAGTAAATAAACTGAGTAGTTACTTAGCCAATGACGGGAGTCTGAATAATAAATTCAATGATCTTTTGATTATAGCCAGGGAAAAAAGACCAGATGTAATAGCAGTGACTGAAATGTGGCAGACAGACAAAGATGCCTGCGGCTATAACATATCTGGTTGTGACTGTTTTAAGCTTAATAGAAAACACAGAAGAGGGGGTGGCATTATATTGTATGTGATTTTGGAACTTATGGCAGTGGAAATGACTGCAGAATTACTGTCTAAACACTTGATACTGAAACCCTCCAGGTCAAAATACTCCCTTATTCCACAAATAGTTTCATCTTTGGATTATGTTATAAACCACCAGATTTACCAGTCAAGAATAACTGTCAGTTATTCACTGAAATTGAATACAACTGTGATGGGGGGGGGGGAGTTCTAATGGGCAATTTTAATATGGGTGACATTGATTGATTACATCAAACTGCCTTGACAGTTCCTGGCAGAGAGCTGTTATGAGTATGCAAACAATTAAATATATCTCAGTATTTTTCAGAACCTACTAGATATATGAAAACTTTAGTTATTGTTCTGGCAACTTGTAATTTAGACAAGCTGGCCTGGTGGCGCTGAGGGTTGAGGCGCTGGATGCCACACCTCGTGCTACGCTGGTGACCCGGGTTTGGGAACGAGCCCAGGCTGCTGGGGTCAGCAGGGGGGAAGAGATCGAGTGTCTGAAGGACTACTCTCTCTTCCCGGGGAGGGTAGGGGAGAAATGTTCACTCCTGGAGCAGCCTCCGGTGGCAATCAGGGGCGCCCAGTGTGGCAACGCAGTGGATGCAGGGGCGGAGTTGTGGCATAATGTTGCCTTGTCATGCCACACTCCGAGGGGGAAGATACATAATGAATAAAGAAAAAAAAACACTCCTGGGGATAGATGAAGTCACCTCAGCCTCCTCAGTCCACACTCCCATTCTCGGACTATCCTCCTCTCCATGGGTCCACTCGTGTGCCCGGCACTTTGCCCTTAAATAGAGACCCTGGGCAGATAGGATGGCCCTACCTCCAGAGGGTTCAGACCTGGAGGTGGTGCTGGGTCACACTAGAGAAGGGGTATAGTGGTCACGGGGGGAGGTAGAGGCTGGAAGCCTCGAGGTTGCCAGAAGGAGTTCTCCAGGCAAGTGGAGACTAATAAAGTTAAAATAAAAACTAAAAAAACTTCTAATTTAGACATTTGCAACTGTAAGGTTGGACCACCACTTGGTACCAGTGACCATAGTTCAGTGACATTCAATATCAATTTTTCTTACATTGCTACTAAAAATAAGTTATATTTCTTTGACTACATAAAAAAACAGATATAAATGGTATTTGTTGTGCCTTTTCTAGCATAAATTGGAATAATGTTTTGAAAAATAATAATGCTGATGAGATGTGGAACTATATTAAATCAGTTATCTTGAGGCTTAGCAACAAATTCATCCATAAATATATAGGAAACACAAAACAACAGGAGAAAAGCGAAATTGCTCAGAACTAAGATAAAAGAAAACTGGTCAGAAAAAAGAACAAAGCTTATAAAGATGATAAAAATTGTAATTCTGCATTTCTTTGGGACAAATTTAAAAGCTTACAAAGGCAATGCAAACTTGCCATTAGAAAAGTTAAAAGCGATTGGGAAATCGAGTTAGTCAATACTGCATCCAAAGGCAATAAAAAAGGTTTCTACAGTTACATTAATTCATATATAAAACCTAAATGTAATATAGGGCCACTGAAATGTGAAAGCTCACTTGATAATACTGTAGAAGAAATGGCAAAGCACTTTAACTCTTACTTTTGCAGTGTATTTAAGGGAACAATGAACTAATTTGTACTTATTCAACTGTGATGATACCAGTATTACAATCTCTGAAGCTGAATGAAGTAATACAATTAATAATGTCAAAGCTGAGTGTTTGCCTGGACCTGATTTAATTATTGGCCCAATGATAAGAATTATAGCTAAGGGTTTATTACATCCTTTTAAATTATTGTTTAAAAGAAGTTTAAACTTTGGGGACGTTCCGAACAAATGGAAAACTGCTAACGTGATACCACTTTATAAAAAGGGGGGACTGACAATCTGTGAATACCATACATAAGAGAGGGGACTGATCCACCCCCAACAATTACTGGCCCATCTCCATCCTCCCCCCCCCACTCTCTAAAGCCCTTGAAAAAGTGGTGTTGATCCAGCTCTCTGAATACCTAACCAAGTATGACATTATGCGCCCAGAGCAGCACAGTTTCCGCCCAGGACACAGTACGACCACGGCTCTCATAGAATTCTCCCAACACCTGCATTCTGCTCTCGACTCTGGCAGCCTTGCAGGAGCAGTGTTCATTGACCTCTCCAAGGCCTTTGACACTGTCTGTCATCCCCTTCTACTTGACTCTCTTCACCAACTTGGCTTCTCTGGGGGTCCCATTTCCTGGTTCTCTAGCTACCTCTCTGCTAGATCCCAGCGTGTCAAGATCAGCGGCTCCCTCTCCAGCACTCTTCCCGTTCGCTCCGAGGTCCCTCGGGGCTCCATCCTGGGTCCAATACTTTTTAGTCCCTACCTCAACACCCTCCCCAGCTCATGTACCGGTAAAATGCTCCTCTACGCTGATGATGCAGTCCTCGTTGCCTCACATCCCAATCCCACTTCCTTCCAGTTATCCCTCCAGCAAGCTTACAACCAAGCCGAAAGGTGGTTCAGAGACCGCAGACTGGTTATTAACCTAAAGAAAACCAAATCAATGCTCTTCTCCCACCACCAAAATAAAGCTAAAAATACCCCCTCTTGATTATCCCCAGCACTCTGTGTCCGCTAGAACAAGTGACCACATACAAGTACCTAGGCATCATGTTTGATACTGCCCTTTCCTTCCACACCCACATTAATGCCCTATCAGCCACCATGAACTCTCGGATTGGCCTGCTATACCGGCACAGGGTCTGCCTGCCTCAGGTTGCGCTCAGGCTGGCCATCACCTCCTCTGTCTTGTTCCTGGTGGACTATGGCTTGCCCATCTACGCTGCAGCTGACAACACTGCCCTCTCCAAAATCCAACTCTCCATCAATACGGCCTGTAGGCTTCTGACTGGTACCCCCAGCCGAACTCACACCTGCCTTCTCTATACTACCACCAATCTTCTCAACTTTGAGGAGCGACTGCTCTACCAGACCTGCTTTCTCGCTAAGAAATCTCTGCTAGGACTCTTCCCCACCGGGGGTCTCCACCTCCCTACAGCAGCCATCTATGTCCGTCACCACCCATAGCTCTGTTAAGGCCACTTTCAAGGTGCCCAGAACCAAGACCTCTCTTGCTCAGAGATCCTTCCTCTACCGAGCCCCCACCTGGTTCAACTCCCTCCCTAGCTGCATCTCCAACTTACCAAAAATTGGCTCCTTCAAAACAGCCCTTCGGAACCATATCTTTAATACCCCCTGTTGTAGGTGCAACTAACCCCTGTTGTAACCTGTGGTTCCCGCCCGCCTTGCCCCCTAGCTCGACAACATCCACTGGACAGCCTCTCCCTCCCCCCCGACCTACCCATTCCCTACTAGGTCCAAACATGGATGTAGCCCACTGTCTTCTCTGAGGACCTACTATATCCATGAGTGTAACTCACGATTTTGTAACATTATGTAACCTAAGTAACATACAAACTACTACATTATGTAACCTAAGTGTATCTATGCTAAATGTTCCTTTTACTGCACCTGTAATGTTATCCTCTGTTTTAATCTGCACTGTAATAACTGTCTTGATGTCTGCCCCTCCCTGCGACGAGGTGCCTTTGTAAATGAGTCTCTGACTCAAAGGTTGTAAACCCAATTTGTAATGAATAAAGAATAAAGAATAACTATTGTCCCATCAGTCTGACTTCAATAGTTTGCAAAATTTTGGAAAGTATTGTTAAGAATTTGTTAACATCAACAGTTGAGAAACTGGACCAAGGAGCTGACCCGGTTGGGCTGAGGGTTGAGGTGCTGGACACCACACCTCGAGCTATGCCGGTGACCCGCATTCAGGAACGGACTCAGGCTGCTGGGGATCAGTAGGGGAGGGAAGGGATTAAGCAACCGTAGGACTGCTCTCCCTTCCCAGAGTGGGCTACGGGACCTGCATCACTCCTTAGTGGCCCCTGATGGAGAGCGGGGGCCTCACATAGAAGAGGTGCCATAACTAGGGGGTGGAGCAGTGGTGGACGTCAACATGCCAGTGCCCAGATGTCATTACACATCTGCACTCCAAGGGGAAACCATACTTGAAAATACCCTGGAAGACCAAGGAGGCGACGAAGGCTCCAGGAGCCTAGTCCACATCCCCAGCACCTGACCATCCTTCCACTGGCTCTCCTGAGCCCCCCGACCAGGACTGACCCTCTAATTGCAGAAAGGTTGCCATGTAGGTGGGGCAGGCCCTCCCCCAAGGGGTGATCCAGGTGGGCTGGAAGGTCCTTGGAAGGGAGTACTCAGTAATCTCATTCCCAGTAGAGGTGACGGCTGAGTGGACACTTCTGAGAGATGCCCTGGTCCATCGGAGCAAGTAAAAAGAATCTACAAAAAAAAAAAAGAGAAAATGGACCAACAACAACATGGTTTTTCAAAAGGGCCCTCTTGTATTATCAATCTATTGTGTTTTTATGAGAAGGTTAGCAAAAGCCTTGATTTGAGAATTCCTCGCACTATCATTTATTTAGACTTCAGTAAGGTGTTTGATCTAGTGCCACATGATGCAATTATTCAGAAGTTACTATCTAAAAGAATTAATCCATTAATAGTTCAATGAATAGCAAACTGGCTGCTTGATAGAACTCAGCAGGTTGTAATAAACAGCATTTTTTCACCAAATGATGATATGTTGAGTGGGGTCCCTCAGGGCTCAGTCTTGGGCCCCTGTAATTTTTAATATATTAATCTCAGGCGTATCTGAAGGCCTTAACAGCCGGCAAATAAAATATGCCAATGGCACCAAAACTGGTGGCACTAGCTGTACTTTGGAAGATTGTTTTAAAATTAAAAAAGATTTGGACTCACTATCTGACTGGGCTGCAAAAATTTGTATGCTTTTTAACAAAGAAAAATTTAACGTTATGCACCTAGGTCCAAATAACAGCAAATATAGTTACACAATATGCGGAAAAACTCTAACATCTACTCTTGAGGAGAAGGACCTTGGCATTTGTATAACTGATGATTTTTCCAGCAAGAGACAGATAAATGAAGTTATTGATAAGGCAAATAAGATTACTTGGTCAATAAGAAAAAACATTAACACAAGGGCTCCAGAGGTTCTACTTCCCATGTTTAAATCAAAACAGACAAGAGGGTTACCTTGTCCTGTTAAACTGTTCACAAGACTGCGCTCGGAGGCTGGCACTTTGGGAGTAGAGGGCTGACCTACTGAGTGGGTTTGTGACAGATTGGTTGGCAGCGGTGGCAAAAATGTTGGTATTACAAGCTTTTATTGTTTTCTGTCAGCTTGAGACCGTAAGCTCTCTTGCAAAGAAAGAAAAAGGCAGAGTTTTATTTTAAAAAGGAAACAGAACTATATCACTTGGTGTACAGTCCAGTTCCTACCCATTTTATTTTTTCTCTAAAGTGCAAGTCAGAGTAGCAGTAGTGAGGGAAGAAGAGGATGGCTTCCGACTACAGCAGGCACACTGTAGATTACTTAAAGCAGTTGTGTGGGGACAGGGGAGTCCCGTTCGAGGTGACAGCCAAAAAGCAGAACCTCATAGATGCCCTGATGGTAGCAGATACCCAGAGCAGCGAGTCATGGGCTGTGACTAGAAAGGACCAAACCTGGGGTGTGGCAGGGCTAGCGGCCAGTGCAGTACCCAGATCCGATGAGGAGGGCAACAGGACCCCTGTCAGTGAAGGGCCACCGCAGCAGGGGAAGGTCACCAGTATCCTGAATCCAGAGGTACTCAGGCTGCAAATTGAGTTGTGCAGGATGGAGCTGGAGTTCCAGGAGAAGAGGGAGCGAGAGAAGTGAGAGGTGGACCATTATGCAGAGGAAGAATGCTGTCAGGCAGAGCAAGAACGCCGAGAGGCAGAGAGGGAACAGCAAGAGGCAGAGCAACAACAGAGGGAGGCAAACCATGAGGAGCATGAGCACCAGCGAGCTGCAGAGGAGAAGAGAGAATAAGAACGCCGAGACACAGACCGTGAGGAGCAGGAGCGCCAGAGAAGATACGACTCCGACCTGCAGCACCAGAGCAAGTAAGTGGCTTGGGTTTAACTGGGACTGCAGGACTGGGTTACAAATTGAACTCCAAATTAATAGCCAAGTTTAAAGAGGGGGAGGATATGGATGCCTTTTTAAATTCTTTTGAAAAAGTTTGTATTCAGGCTAAAATTCCTAGAGAGTCTTGAAGCTTCAAGCTAACCCCACTACTTACCGGGAAAGCTTGGGATGCATTGGATCAAATGGACAATGAGGACAGCAATGATTACAGCAAGCTAAAAGCTGCACTGTTAAAAAGTTTGAATTAACATTTCAAAGATTTAATTTGTTTGACCTGTTGAAGGACTTCTTCAGGTCTAATGTGGCTTTCCAATTGGGTAATCTGACTATCAGGCAACTTAGGTAAAGGAAGTTTATTTAAAAAATCCTGTATCCAATTATTTTGTTCTGTAGGAGGGTTGGGAGCTGCATATAGGGATTTATAAAATTGTGCAAAGATCTTTTTAATTTGATCCTCCTTATAAGTGGAGGTATCTGTTATAGTAGATTTTATTTTTAAAATTGTTGAAGCCCTTTTATTGGCTCTTAACTTCCGGGCTAATATTCGTGCCCCTTTTGCCCCTCTTTCATAATTATATTGTCGTAGATAGGCCAAATTCTGAAGAGTTTTATAGTCCAGTATCTTTTGTATCTCTTGTTTTAAGCCCCCAATCCATCTTTGAAGGGCATTATCTCCTTCCCTACATAAAAGCTGGTAAGAGGTCAGGAGTTCCCTCTAAAAATTTCAGTCTAGCATTCTGTTTTCTATGCTTTCGAGAAGCATACTCTAAGATCTCTCCCCTCAAAATAGCCTTCAGAGCATCCCATTGCACTGGGTGGGATACTACTGGGGTAAGATTATCCTGAATTATCTGGGGGATACGTTCCCTCATAGAGTCCAGGAATTCCTGGTTTTTAAGGAGAGATACGTTAAATCTCCAAGATTTAAATTTTCTTTGCTTTCCCAGGTCTAATTTAAGAATTAAAGGGTTATGATCGGATAATATTCTTGGTTCAACTGAAATATTCTGAACCAAGGTAAGATGCTCTCCGGTGATAAAAAAATAATCCAAACTAGAGTATGTTTTGTGATGGGCTGAGAAAAAAGTATACCCTGGTACTGATGGAAATGTTCTCCTCCAGACATCCTCAATGCCTAAAAAAGCCAAATTTCTCTTCAAATATTTTCCTGCTTTGGGCAGTCTATTGGGTTTTGGATTGGAAGACTCGAAATGGGGATTTAATGCCAAATTGAAATCATCTCCCATAATCAAAATCCCTTTGTGTCTTTCCATCATCTTATGCAGAAATGCCCGCATTACCGGTAAAGGAGTTTGTGGGGGAAGATAAGTATTGACCAAAGTTATTATCTGGGAATAAAATGTACCTGTTAGAATTACATACCTACCCTGTGGATCTAAAAAAGAATCCTGAACTTCAAATGAACTTGTAGAAGGAATTAAAATTGCTGTTCCCCTCTTATGTTTCCTCGGGTGAGAGGAAGAAAATACCTTATATCTGCCCCCCCAATGTAATTTGGAATGTTCAAGTGAGGAGAGGTGGGACTCTTGTATAAAATATACATCTGCTTTCTGTTTGCCTAGGTATTGCATTATCTTGTAGCGTTTAATAGGGAAATGCAACCCATTCACATTTTGGGAAAATATTTTAACCAGGACATTAGTCATTAGTCCTAGGAAAAAATATTAAAATGAATTGGTTAGGACATTGTCCAGTCTCCAGCGGGAATAACAAATGAATAGTACACTTTTCTAACCACTCCTCCAATCCCTGGTGGTCTTATAAGACCAAACACAGCAATCCCAGAGAGAAGAGAGATATCTGTATATAGAAACATAGAAACATAGAGACTGACAGCATATAAGGACCACTTGGCCCACCTAGTCTGCCCATTTCCCTACCTACAGGATAAGCTGCAGATCCTACTTAACCAACAGCCTATTTCTTCCTACCCCCCACAAGAATTGCCATATGTCTGTCCCATGTATTCTTGAATTCTCCCACAGTTTTAGACCCCACAACCTCCTCAGGAAGGCTGTTCCATGGGTCCACCACCCTCTCTGTGAAAAAAAATACTTCCTCACATTGCCCCTGAACTGCCCCCTATCTTTAAATTGTGTCCCCTTGTTCTTGCACATCTCTTTTTCTGAAAGATGCTACCCTCTTGGACTTTGTTGATTCCACTGAGGTACTTAAAAGTTTCTATCATGTTCCCCTTCTACCTCCTTTCCTCAAGGGCATACATATTAAGCTCCTTTAGTCTGTCCTCATGTGGCTTCTCTTGCAGACTCGGCACCATTTTAGTTGCCCTCCTCTGGATTGCCTCTATCCTGTCTATGTCCTTGCGGAGATGGGGTCTCCAGAACTGGACGCAGTACTCCAGATGAGGTCTCACCAACTGTCTGTACAGAGGGATAACAACTTCCTGTTTTCTGCTGGTGATGCCCCTCCCTATACATCCCAGTATCCCCCCAGCCCTCCCTACTGCCTTCTCACATTGCTTGCTAACCTTAAAGGGACACTGTCAACTTGTTTTTCATCATACTATTTCTAGTTGAAACCCCACATTTTATGATTGTTTACCCTCTCTAAAATTCAGTGGTGATGCTGTTTGTTTTGTCTGTCTCCTTGGTAAGTAGAACCGAAATGCATGGCAATGTATATTTATAAACAACTTTGTTTTGTTTACAATCCTGGTTCTGTTCTTACTGCATACTTCCTGAGCATTAGAAACACACCCAAACAGTGCAGTCGCTCATAAGAAAGAAGCCTCCTAAACTCCCACTGCACCATGAGGGGCTAGACTGTTTTGTGTGTGTTCCCAAGTCCAGGAAAGATACATTTGGAGTTGTTCAAGGGATGTAAACAAACCTGTTTTGGTGTGATAACACCAGTATGTTGGGCAGTCTGTTTTTCACTTTTTTAAAGAGAATCAGTGTCAGAATCAAACTACCAGCTACGTCAGCAATCTTTACTGAATGTTGGTAGTTATAAAATATGATTTTTAAACTAGGGACATTTTGAGACCTAAGGGGGTTGACAGTGTCCCTTTAAGGTCATCTGATATGATTACCCCCAGGTCCCGTTCCATTTTTGTTGTTGTTACTACCTCCCCCTTCCCATTGTGTAATCTTCCTCTGGGTTTTTGTTCCCCAGGTGCATTATTTTGCACTTCTTTACACTGAATACAAGCTGCCATACTTCCGACCATTCCTCCAACTTTGCCAAGTCCCTTCTCATCCTTTCCACGCCTCCTTGTGTATCAGCCCTGTTGCAGATCTTTGTGTCATCTGCAAAGAGGCATACTGTTCCTTCCAGTCCCTCTGCAATGTCACTTATGAAGACATTAAAAAGGACTGGACCCAGTACTGAACACTGCGGTACCCCACTAGTAACCCCTCTTTCTTCAGAGTGAACTCCATTTACAAATACCTTCTGTGTCCTGTTGTCCAGCCAATGTTTTACCCAGGTTACCACTCTGGGACCTACTCCCAGGCTGGTTAATTTGACTATTAATCTTTTGTGTGGGACTGTGTCAAATGCCTTGCTAAAGTCTAGGTAGGCCATGTCCACAGCCCCTTCCTGGTCTACTACTTTGGTCACCCAGTCAAAGAAATGAATTACATTCATCTGACATGACCTTCCCACTGTGAACCCATGCTGCCTTGGGTCCTATGCCCCACTGGCCTCTAGGTACTCAACAATTCTTTTCTTCAGAAGTGATTCCATCACTTTCCCTACCACAGAAGTCAAACTGACAGGTCTGTAGTTTTCTGCCTCTGTCTTGGTCCCACTTTTGTGAAGGTGAATAACATCCACCTTCCTCCAGTCCTCAGGTACCACACCATCCTCCCATGATTTGTTAAAAAGGGTAGTCAGTGGTTTCACTAGTTCTTCCCTTAATTCTTTTAGAATTCTGGGGTGAATTCCGTCAGGCCCCATTGCTTTGTCCACCTTCAGTTTTAGGAGTTCTTGCAGAACCCTTTCTTCTGTGAAAGGACTGGGATCAACCCCCCTATCAAGAGTGCTTCTGTTAATTGGATTAGGCACCTCCCTCCTCTTTTGTGAATACTGAGCAGAAATATTCACTCAGTATCCCTGCTTTTTCACTGTCCCTCTCTGCCCACCCACCGTCCATTCTATTCAGCCTCACTATCCCTCCCTTTGTCTTTCTACACTCCCTGATGTGCCTACAAAATGTCTTATTCCCCTTCTTAATCGAGTTGGCTATCTTTTCCTCAGTTTGGGCCTTTGGTATTCTGACTTCCCTTCCTGCTTCCTTCTGCCTTAACTGGTACAGCTCTCTGTCCTGCTCCTTCTGTATTTCCTTATACTTCCTGAATGCTATCTTTTTCTCCCTGACTTTAAAATGCTATCCCTCGGGTCCCAGTTTTGTCCAACCATATCAGGGGTAAAGAATCTCTTAATTGAATTTGTGTCACCATCCTTTTTCAAAATTAACCGAACTGTTAAACCTAAACAGCAAAATATCCTGAACAACTGTTGAGTAAACATCTGTTTCTTATCCAGAAGAACTATGTACATACTGTATGGTCTTCTAATAGTGGGCGAGAATAACAACATCTCCCACCTTTGTCCCAGGTCAGCGGATTCCAGTGTCCTGGGAAGGCAGGGCAATCACCCACCGATATGTGGGTAGAGACCCGCCCGAGGGGAACACCCCCTCTGGAACAGATACAGATCTACCGAAACTGTTCCTGTAGTAGTTGGGAATTTGACTCTGATAACTAAATAGTATCCTATACCTATTGTGTTAAAAAAAAAAAAAATTTCCTCCCTCACCCCGCCACACCGTATCCTTTAATCTAAGCTAAATTACCACCCCTAATAAAACTTCCTATTACATAAAATAAATTTGGGACCCTTAAAATACTCATAAAATAAAATAAAAAAAAGGGGGGGGAGTTGAGAAAGAAAAAAGGGACACTGCCTACTTCCCTATGAGGGAGACAAGCTTGTTACTAATATCCATCCCTTTTATAATCTAAAAAATTAGCAAAACTGCTCATCTCCTACATTCCCATCCTTTTGGGAATTAGCTGGGGAGAAAATAATTACTGTAATACCTTCAGTCTATAGGGGAAAATCTAGAGTCTTCCACTCTTAATAAACATCTCTGGTAAGGACAACCAGGTTTTTAAAAGTTAAAAATGCCCCTCAGACCTTGCTTATTTTATACTTGGTGCCCTCTTGTGGGAATGAAGTATCATTACCCATGTCTCACCAACGTTCATACCTCAGTCCCCTATCACCAAGGAGACTGCATCCCCAGTGCACTTAACAACAAACACAGAGAAAAGGGAAAAAGAAAGAGAAAAAAGGGTGGGAGGGTGGGGGAAAGAAGGGATACATTTGTTATTAATATCCACCTCATGTCTCAATCAACCCCCCTTCCATAGTCGCAAATTTACAATTTCAGAAAAATATTTAGTATATGTCCACTGCATATAATCGAGACTCCAAACTCGTAACCTTCTGTATGAAACTAAATTGGTCCTGAGTCTCATTTTGGCAAAAAGTCAAACAATTAAGCTCCAAGCTTCATTAATCGTGGACCTCGCAGATTTCTTGACAAGCTAGTATTTCCAGTTTAAAGGTTCGTCAGGCGGTCATCAATACCCAAAAAGAGAGTTAGGCTCGATGGGGGGGAAGGGGTGGAGAGGAAGGAACCACCAGCCAAGCCATGACAAGGAAGGGGGAGAGAAAGACATTCTCCAGGCCACAGCAACCAGCCCTGACTAACTAAGCAGGCCATGTATTCATTGTTTAGAGAGGTGCTGCCTCTAGAGGAACAATAGCCCTCCCTCGACCCCACTCACAATACCGCGACTTGGTAGCCTGCGCCCCCCCTCTGGTTCTTGGCCCCTCTCCTCTGTGGCCCCCTGGCCCTGGTTGGAAAACAACAGGTAACTCTCCTGCAAGAGCCCTCCAACAGGTTAGGCCATAGCGTTCAAGTCAATCACTCACATAACTAGAGGGTGTGTGGGTGGGGGGACCGCAATCTGAGTCACAGAAATGGAGGGGGAGAGAAAGGCATTCACCAGGGAACCGTCCACTGCCATTTGTTTCAGAGGCATGATCTGGTATGGCTTAACCTATAGCAGAGCAATAACCCTCCCTCAACCCCTCTGAATTCTTTACCACTGACCGCGTATGATCCCACATCCCTACCCCTTCCCCCATCAGCCCAACTGTACTTGATGGAAAACCAGCTACTTATTCAGGCTGCAAAGTAGGATTCCGTAGTATTCACACTTTATCCAGAATTTTCTGTAGATTTTGATCACAAATCTCTACTCGAGATCTGCCCTGGGTGCCAGTTCTAGAAGATATATTTGATTCCCTTGTTGCCATTTTGGGGTAATTTTTTGTCATTAAGATTCCACACTGTAGAAGATCCAATCTGTCCTCTGATGCAGATGTGTAAGTTACGGGACCATTAGGAAACTGGACCACCAGTTTAGCTGGGTAGGGGGTGCGGAGCCTCAAATTTTTAACTCTGAGAGAGGGCAGAAGAGGGGAATACTCCCCCCTCATCTGCTGAGTAGCCGGAGCATAATCATTATCGAATAAGATACGTTGTTCTCCCCAAAACATCCTCTGCTTGCGCCATGCTTTTAATAACAATTGTTCCTTTTGGTAAAAGCTAATGAAGTGCATAACAAAAGATCTTGGGCGGGCATCCGGTTATGAGGGGTGAGATCTCTATGCTCTATGAGTCCTCTCTATGTTTATTTGAAAATCAGGGCCCAAATCCAGGGTTTGGCACAGTAAAAGGTCAGCAAATGCTCCTGGGTCACTTTCCTCTTCCCCCTCTGGTATACTATATACCCGTATATTTTTCTGCCTCCCCCGGTTTTCCATGTCCTCTAATCTTAATGATGTGTGTAGTTGTTCCTCTGCTAGTTCATGTATCACCCTTTCTAGGATCGAGATTTTATTAGAATTGCCTGTTATTTGCTCGTCTGCCTCTGCAGTCCTCGATTGCAGTTCAATGAGGTCAATACAAATATCCTGCAAGACATCTCTCATTTCAGAGCGGAATTCCGAGTTCACTGCCAAAATAGCCTCCGAATGTGATAATTCAAACATTGGCTTCTTTTTGACTCATTTCCCCCTTTTTGTATCAGATTGTGGAGGAACTGATAAATTGGGGTCCGAGCTCTGTAGGCCATGCTCTTCATCATCGGGTAGATCTCTTAGCAGCTGATAGCAGTTACGGTCTTGTCATGCCATTTCCCCGAGGTACATTGTATAAGCCACTTGATTTAATTTATTTTACCTCCCTTACTAATCTGCCATAGGAGAAGGTCTTCTTTTTGGCAGTAATCACTATTTTAAGAGGAGGAATTGTCTGAAATGGCTATGGTGGGGTGGGAGCTCAACCACGATGCATCTTCACGGCACCATATCCCAACTGGAAGTCAGATCTGCTGCACTTTCAACCAAGCCTAGCTGCATAATCTGCATGTAGGCCCTCCCTCAGTGTTTGTTTTACAGCAACATCCTTGGTGTTTATAAGTACACATCAGGTCCTGGCCTGCAACTCTTGTAGATAGATAGGGATTTAGTAAGTCAGTGTTTGGGCAAGGACTGTGAAGTCATAGAGGTGCTCATAGAGACTGCAGGAGCTCTCATTAGGGCTGTGGGTACTGGTGCCCCAGAAGGAGGAGTGTGTTGGGACTGGGGAAATATTTCTGTACTTTTGTCTGAGAGGATATTGGTTTAGTACCTGTTCATTTGCCTAATCATTTATCCGGCTTTACCCTAGATCCCCTTCAGAACCTTATTCCTGAACTCCTGTTTCCCCTATTGTCTCCAGTGTTATCTCTGCATTGTGTGTTATTACTGCTCTGTGTTACTGCATTTGGCTTATGGGGTATTACACAGTAGTTCATGACATTACGTCCTCTGTCACTGTGAGTGGAAACACTATATTTTTCCTGTGGGGCAGCACAAAGTTCAAAAAGGAACCCCACAGGTAGAAGCACGTACCACACTGAACACATATTACACCATTAGAACCCAGGTTCCATCCATCTAAAGGTTTAAAGACCCAGCCACTCTGTAGTTATACCCATCTGCTTCACTTATCATGCAGTGCGGTTACAGATTGGAGGCATCAGAGGGATTTCTGGGACATTTCTGTGGAGATACTCCCTGGTGCAGGGACTGTGACTGTGTATACTGGTAGCAACATATATGTTTAAGTATGGAGCAACAACCTGAAAACTGGTGCCTTGGGGAGCAGATTGATCCAAACAAAGCAATGCTAGTGAAAGGAGTGCATAGTAGTTTAGCAGCCAATTTTCAAAATATTCATCCTGTTGCCCCCTCCTCATCCCCCCCCCCCCGGTTATAGAATGTTTAATGGTTGCATAAGATAGCTCTGCTCATCAGCTTTCAGAAAATGTATGTTGTAGTGTTCATTGCATGGTCACTAATATTGAATTTTGAAGAGAAAATCGGGACAATCTAACTGAAAATGATGAAACTGAGTAAATACAGACTTTCAAAGAAATTGTAAAACTGTTATTTTTAACATCATATTTGTATAGTTTGGATATTAGTTTCCAATTTTTGTAAATTGCTAATATAAATTTAAATAAAGTGAACCTAAATGCCCATAAATGAACCCTAAATATAAGTAAAACATAACATCTAAAAACAATTTGTCATGCCTTATGTCCAGTACTATAATCATGACTAACAGCATCTCAACTAATTATGCTCTTCATTGCTATCACTTTTCTTCCATTTGCTCAGAAATTATACCACAGTTTCATTGTAATTGTTCACTGGAGGCAGTATAGCACAAATGTTTAGGGCTCTGAGCTGCAAACCTGGAGACCTGGGTTTGAATCCCATAACCCCCACTTGCATACTGTGTAACCCTAAGTAAATCACTTAACTTCCTTGTGCTCCCAGGTCACACCTGGAAACAAGCTTCAGCTTAGTGTGCCTTTACTGGTTAAACAACTTCCCCCCTTTCCCTAATAATTGATTTGTACACACTGAGGTTGCTGCCAAGAAGGTGTTCCTATAACCGAATCTTATTCCTGAAGGCATACACTGTACAAATGTAGAGAGAAAAACAACACATTTTCAGACAATAAGTTTATATAGCGTATGGTAGAATGTTGTTATCAATAGAACTCCATAACTAGAATGGAGTTGTTATGCTGCAGTAGCTGTGTCATCACAGCTGTTATGCTGCACTAGCTACGTCACTACTGCAGCATAACAACTTGGAATGCTGCCACATAGCTGCTTTCCTCAATCCAGTTAAACTGGAAATTGTGGATTTTTTTAAACTTGAACTTGCAGAAACATTTGCAGCACACTGTGTCAGTAAGAAAAAAAGGAAATGTTAAAATTTCTATTCTCTGTTGTCTTCTCCAGCTGGTTTTGAGAGATTTTCTATGCTGTGACTGCCCATACACTATAAAGGATTGCACTCTCGAGGTCATCTGTTTCCAAGGAAACCTCTCGATACAAGAATATCCTTGTTATGTATGGCTGCTCATACACAATCCTTTGTTTCCAAGCTGAATAGAATGAGTGAGAACATTTACTTTTGAATAATAATGACACCCATGGAAATGCAAATGTCTTTTTCAGTCCAAAAATGACCCACAACATTCTTACTACAAGATGTTATTATCGTAAAAAGGTCCATCCTGAGCACAAATTAAACTATTAATTCTAATGCAGCAAATATATTATTGTTTGAGATGACATTTTAATGAAGACTTGTGACCATATTTATCATTTTGCAACTTTTTTTTTTTTGTTGGTACTTTTTTCCCCTGGCCACCAGTCTGCTTACTTCACACTTCCAGACATCCTACTGAGGTTTCCGGCCACCGTCCCAAGGACCCCCGTCTCCATATTCAGGCCTGCGGCATACCCCCGTGGCTTGCCCCCTGTGGCAGGGAGGTGGAGTGCTCCCCTTGCATCTCACACCAAGACTGGATCCAATAGAGCTGCACACCCTTGGCGCCGAGCGAGTCCCCTACAGAGATTGCCATCAAGCCGCCGCAACTGGTGCCCATATTTTCTGTTTTTTCCCCTTTGGACATCTGTGGTGTGCAATGACGCCAAGGGACAGGAGTGTGCATGCTATCACACGTGCCCCTTTCCGGCATCTGCCACAGCACATCCCCCAAGTCTGCCCATGGCCTGCCATCACCCCCAGCCACCGCTAGAGGCCACTAGGCCACCAAGGCTTCCCGGCCCCCTCCCTGGAGGAGGAGGAGAGCAGTCCTACGGATGCTCGATCCTTCTCCTCCCCTGCCGACCCCCAATGACCCAGGCTCATTCCCAAACCCAGGTCACCAGCGTGGTACGAGGTGTGGCGTCCAGTGCCTCAACCCTCAGTGCCACTGGGCTGGCATTTTGCAACTTTTCACTGTAGCATGTATTCTTAATTTGAAGACACATTTAACTTGTTTACTCAGAGCCATCATTGTCAGTGTCATAATCTGATTCCAAATCACCATTTTCATAACTGATATTGTCTTCACCTGTTTCATACATATTGTCACATGTGTTTGGGTGTCCTTCACACCCACAACTTGGTGTGCATTTTAGTTCTAACATCACACACCTGCACTTCCTTGAGGAGACTTTAGAATTTGTGCACTGTGGTAACTTCTATCAAGTCTTTTGGACCCGATTCTTGCGTCATAAGTTGAGGCTCAAGACCATTCTCTGTCTGTGTACAGCCAAGTCCATCAGATGACTGAACTAATAAAAAATAAACCTCTACATAAACTTGTATTAGGTGATTCCATTATTAGATATGTTGATTCGCATGTTTGTAAAAACGATAAACTAAACACCATGGTATCATAGCTTCCAGGAACCCATATATCAGATATGATAAAATAATTGATAAGTTTGATATGAACAATAATACTGCAGTTGTGCTATATGTAGGTATCAATGACGTGGGAGAGCTACACGAAAAGGACATCTTCAGCAACCTAATAGACTTAGGAAAGAAAATTCAGAAAAGGGGTGAGACAGTGGCCATTTCTGGGCTATTACCCATACCTAGGGCTCATGTGGAAAAGAATAGAACTATCTCAAGAATAAATGCAAGATTGACTAACTGGGCTAAAAAAGAAGACATGTTTTTATTGACAACTGGGATCATTTTATAGCAGATAAATCTCTCTTCTCAAAGGATGGTTTACACTTAAATAAGAAATATGCTAAAAAGCTAGGTAAAATAATCAGGTATGCATTTGATGAAGTTTGTTTAAGCTAATCAGTCGGGGGGAAAACAGCATTTTCAACACCCCAGAGCTCCATGATATATACAAGCATACAGCTAAAGATCATATAGTAAATAAACTGAGTTGATACTTAGCCAATGACAGGAGTCTGAATAATAAATTCAATGATCTTTTGATTACCACAAGTGGAAAAAGACCAGATGTAATAGCAGTGACTGAAATGTGGCAGACAGACAAAGATGCCTGTGGCTATAACATATCTGGTTATGACTGTTTTAAGCTTAATGGAAAATACAGAAGAGGGGGTGGCATTGTTTTGTATGTGATTTTGGAACTTAAGGCAATTGAAATGACTGCAGAATTATTGTCTAAACACTTGATACTGAAACCCTCTAGGTCAAAATACTCCCTTATTCCACAAATATCTTTGGATTATGTTATAAACCACCAGATTTTCCCGTCAAGAATAATCATCAGTTATTCACTGAAACTGAATACACCTATGATAGTGGGGAAGTTCTAATGGGTGATTTTATTATAGGTGACATTGATTGATTACATCAAACTACCTTGACAGTTTCTGGCAGAGAGCTGTTATCAGTATGCAAACAATTAAATACATCTCAGTATGTTTCAGAACCTACTAGAGATATGAATACTTTAGATATTGTTCTGGCAACTTCTAATTTAGACATTTGCAACTGTTAGGTTGGGCCACCACTTGGTACCAGTGACCATAGTTCAGTGACATTCGATATCAATTTTTCTTACACTGCTACTAAAAATAAGTCATATTTCTTTGACTATAAAAAAACAGACATAAATGGCATTTATTGTGCCCTTTCTAGCATAAATTGGAATAATGTTTTGAAAAATAATAACGCTGTGAGATGTTGAACTATATTAAGTCAGTTATCTTGAGGCTTAGCAACAAATTCATCCATAAATATTTGAAAACACAAAACAGGAGAAAAGCGAAATTGTTCAGAACTAAGATCAAAAAACTGGTCAGAAAAAAGAACAAAGCTTCAAACAACATGAAGTCTTGCTGTATTCTGACTATTGCAGTTAGCCCCAGCACTCAAACTGCCCCGGAGAGTAGAGGGTTAATTTTCTATGCAGAGCATAGAACGTTGAGCTCGAGCTCGGTTCAGACCTCTGTCTGCTGCACTTTGAAGTGCAACTGTCAGATTTTTTACTCCGCCTAACTGAACGGCTGCTCCGGAGATTTCTCCTTTGCTCACGGTTCGTAAGTCGGTTAAAGTCCTCGGTTTTACCGATTATTTTTCGTAAGTTTCGGTTCAGATCTCTGTCTGTGGTACATTAAGTACTAGGTAGTGAACTAGACATAGTAAACTTGTGGAAATTGTAAAAATTGATTTTTCGACTGGTTCGACTGAACTGGCCGTTTAATGATTTATATATTCTGTCTTTGTTTTTAAACTTAGAGTGTGGTTACCGGTCCTTATCAGTTTAAAAAAAAAACTGCATTTTCTTGTGCTTTTTTCTAATACCCGTGACACGGTTAGAAACCGATAAGGGTGTCTTGCCTGGTTGTTTGCCATAAAAAGGGTAAGTTTGTGGTTAGGATGGCTATGTCTGAGAAACCCGAAAGAAAAACCGGGCCCACTGGGTTTCAACACTGCAGTGTGTGTGGGGAGGTCTTTGCTAAGGCTGATCCCCACACCACCTGTGTTTATTGTCTGGGGTTTGACCACCTCAATTCAGACTGCCAAATCTGTAAAAATTTCCCCTAAGTCTACCCTGGAAAAAAGATTAGGTAGGCTCAGGGGTAAGGAGGCCATGAAATCCGCTGACCCAGATGGCCAGCCCAGTTCGGTTCCGACCAAACCTGAGGGAGTGCCCTCTGACCAGGGCAATACTTCTTTGGGCAAGAGGAGAGTCGATCCTGAGGGATTGGTTCCTACAAAAAGAAAAAGAAAAGAAAAATCGGCCGGTTCGGTCCCAGAGACCCATTTTCCGACCACTGCAGAGATTGCCAGTGCGATAAGGACTGTAGAATTGCTTCGTCTAGTTCTGTCTAATCCGGCACCTTCTGGCAGGCGCTCAGTTTGGTCAGTTCCTCCAGTTCAAGATTATGCCCCTGAAGATTTCTATGAACGGGATTTGGAGGGGGATGAAGATTATGATGATAACGATGACGATGGTGTGGGAGGTCTGGTTGAGCCCATTGAACCGGACATCTCCCCAGACAGGCCTTCTGGTGTTTCCCCTCATAGGTTTTCTGAGTCCCCTTCCCACTACATGTTTTACAGGAAAGTGGCAGAAGCCCTCCAGCTCCCTGTGGAAGAAGCTATAGAGGAACAAGAGGAACCTGATTATGTGGAAATGATGGACATCCCAGAGTCCACGAGACTGTCTATTCCCCTTCATAAGGCTTTTGGGAAACAGACACAAAAGATTTTAAAAACTCCAAATTCTGTACCTCCTGTCAACAGAAGGATGGACAAAAGGTACACCTTATCAGGTTCTGGTACAGAATACTTGTATCAACAATGCAGCCATGTTGGGGTTGTGCAGGCTTCAGCCTGTTATAAGGCTAATATACCCTTGGCTTCACACCCCCCCAGATAAAGATTCTAGGAAGATGGATGCCATGGCAAAGAAACAGTACATGGCATCTGCCTTGGGACTCAGGCAGGCTAATTATATGGCCTATGCAGCCAGGTACCAGAAGTCCAAGTGGGGCACTGTACTGGCACTGGCTAAGCAGGCCTCCCCCCAGCTAGCCTAGGAGCTGGAGGGGGTGGCTGCTGATGGGATTGAGGCATCTAAGGTACAGTTCCACGCTGCTGTGGACTCCAATGATGTGTTCTCTAGAGTCATGGCTACATCTGTGGCTCTTCGGAGAGCTTGGCTCAGATGTACTAGTCTCTCACAGGACACCCAGACTAAGGCCATGGATTTCCCTGTGGTGGGTAATTCTCTGTTTGAGGAGCAGACAGAGAATTAGATGAAAAAGATGGATAAGTATAGGACCACCTATAGGAGTGCACAGGCCAAGGAATGGCAGGCAACTCCTCAAAGGCAGCAGGCTAGGGGCAGGGGCAGGCCTTTTCATAGGCCTTTCTACCAAGCGCAGGCCTCTTCTCCCTTTCCTCAGAGGGGGTTCTTCAGAGGGAGAGGCAGAAGCGGGGTGAGCAGGGCTGCATCCATCCCTCAACCTAAGGCTCCTGCCAAGCAGACACCCTGATGTGTCAGCCTGGGTCGACTCCCCCATTTCTGTAGGAGGCAGGCTGGCTTACTTCGTCCAGGACTGGATGTCTGTTACCTCAGACAAGTGGGTCCTGGAGGTGGTAAGCCAGGGGCTGGTTCTCAGCTTCAAGAAATTTCCCAAGGCTGAGGGCCAGATCTTTTCCACCTGCAAGCATCTCCAAAACCATTGCCCTAGATGCAGAGATTTAATCTCTACTGGCTCTAAAGGCTATAAGGAGAGTTTCTACATTGCACAGGGGCCAAGGTCTGTATTCCAGGTACTTCTTTACCCCAAAAAAGACAGGGGAGTGGCAACCCATCCTAGACTTAAGATACCTGAACAAACATCTTTTAAAACCAAAATTCAAAATGGTGACTCTGGGAATAATCCTTCCCTCTCTAAGGCCAGGGGACTGGCTAGCCTCCCTGGACTTAAAAGATGCCTACTTTCACATTCCCATCAGGTGCTCACAAAAAGTACCTCAGGTTCGAATTGCCTTCAGGCCATTATCAGTTCAAAGCTATGCCTTGACCTGACATCAGCTCAGGGTATTCTGCAAATGCCTAGCAGTAGTAGTGGCCTTTTAAGAAGCAAAAATATTTCCGTATTTCCATACCTGGACGACTGGCTCATTGTGGGTCAGTCCCCAGACCAAGTCAAGTCAGACCGTCAAGTGACTCAGCAAGTGCTCACTCCCCAAGGATTCCTTCTCAATCTTCCCAAGTCAGTTCTCGAGCCTGTACAGCTCCTCACATTCATAGGGGCAGAGTTGGATACAGTCAAAGCAAGAGTTTTTTTTCCCCTGGAAAGGGCAAGGGCTATTATACAGCTGGCTTCTTCGTTCCACCTTCTGGTCTCTCAGCCAGCCAAGGCACTTCCTTCAACTTCTGGGCCACATGGCAGCTTCTACAGCAGTGGTCCAAGGGGCCAGATTTCAGATGAGGGACATTCAGTTTCACCTGAGGGCCTTTTGGTCTCAGAAGAAAGATTCTCTAACCAAACTAGTTCCAGTGACCCAGACTCTGATCCAGGCTCTCCAATGGTGGCAGGATCAGGGCAACCTCAGGCAAGGAGTCCCATTCGTCACTCAGTCTCACTCTGTGGTCCTAACCATGGATGCTTCTCTATTGGGGTGGGGAGCCCATCTGGGGGCTCTCACAGCCCAGGGACTGTGGTCCCCTCAGGAATCCCTTCTTCATATCAATCTCTTGGAACTCAGGGTGGTCTTTCTGGCTCTGCAAGCTTTCTCTCAGTCAGTGCAGAACAAGGTGGTTCAGGTCAGGACAGACAACACCACCACCATGTGCTACGTCAACAAGCAGGGAGGCACTCAGTCCACAGCCTTGTGCATGGAAGCCATGAAATTGTGGTCCCTAACTTATTCTCTGCAGACCTCTCTGATAGCAGTCCACCTTCCAGGGCCATCACGAATGGTCCCTGGACCCTCTGGTGTTGAAAGTGATTTTTTCAAGGTGAGGCACTCCAGAGATAAATCTCTTTGCAGCCCCAGACAATCACCAACTTCCTCTGTTTTGTTGCAGACCCCCAGTATTGGGCTCAGTCCCTCTGGGTGCTCTGATTTTGAACTGGGAAGGGAAATTTCTATATGCCTTCCCTCCCTTTCCTCTACAGTTCAAGGTTCTGGTCAAGGTAAGGTCACAACCTTGCAAAGTGATTCTGATTGCTCCAGACTGGGCCAGGCAGCCTTGGTACCCCCTGTTGCTGTCCCTAGCAGTTCATCTTCCCCTGTCTCTTCCCAGGAATTACAACCTGTTAACCTCCTCTCAGGGGAGGATTTGGTACCACAATCTTCGGTCTCTCAATCTCAAGGCATGGCTCTTGAAGAGTTAGAGTATGCAGATTTGCATCTGTCCCAAGGGGTTCTGGATATTCTCAAAGCCTCTCGAAAGTCTGCCACCAGAAAAACTTACAACTCCAAATGGAAAAGATTCAGCATTTGGTGTTCCAATAAGCATATATCCCCAGACACTGCTGAATTGTCTACAGTTCTGGATTATATGGTTCATCTTAATGGCCTAGGCCTCAGACCAGCTACTCTTAAAGTACATTTGTCAGCTGTTTCTGCTTTTCTGTCAGCTAGAAAGCCTTCCTCACTGTCATCTCACCCTGTATTCTGTAAATTTTTCAAGGGATTGCTTCATACCAATCCCCCCTTTAGGGGTTCTACCCCTGCTTGGGATCTTAATGTTTGCATTGCTCAGCTTATGCAACCCCCTTTTGAGCCTTTGTCTTATTTATTTAGCTTTTGTTGACTGGGTAAGTGCACTAGACAAATCCTGCCTATTTTCAGGCACGACCCAGGGGAAGGGGATACAGATGAATGCCAACTGACCTTGAACCAGATTAAGCTGTTGGTGGTATTTTTTTAGTGAATGAGGGAAATTTGGCCAGGACACCGGGGAAATTCCCTACTCTTTTCGATAAGTGCCATGGGATCTTTAACATCCACCTGAACTACCACCAATCCAGGCAGATGGGACCTCGGTTTAACGTCTCATCCGAAAGACGGCACCTCAGAAATGCAGCACCCCTCTCATGCTGCATTACAGTGTCAGTACTGGGATATTAACCCAAGTGCCAGATGTGGGAACTGAACCCACAGCCCTCTGATCTCCCGGCCTCAGGGGCGAGTGTGCTACCTACTGAGCCACTGACACTGCACTGTCTTCAGCAGAGCTTAAGTACTTGACTTGGAAAACTGTTTTCCTGGTAGCTATTACCTCTGCCAGGTGCATCAGTGAATTGCAGGCTCTGTCAGTGGAGCCTGATTTTATCTCATTCCATAGAGATAAGGTGGTCCTTAGAACTAATAGGTTTTACCTAAAGTGGTTTCAGATTTTCATCTGAACCAATCTATGTCTCTCCCTGTGTTCTTCACTGATCGTTCTTCTTCAGGAGAAAGAAGTTTACACATTTTGGATGTTAAAAGAGCCCTTAGTTACTACATTGAGCATACTAAGGCTCACAGGTTTGACTCCCTTCAATTGTTTCTCACTGATGGGGAAGTGGGTAAGGGCAAACCTGCCACTAAGAGAACTATTACCAGGTGGATTGTCTCTTGTATTCAATTCTGCTATGAGAAGCTAGGCAGAACACCTCCCTCAGGCCTGAGGGCTCATTCGACTAGAGGTACAGCTGCTTCCCTGACTGTGGCCAGGGATATTCCTTTGCTAGAGATATGTAAAGCAGCCACCTGGAAAACAGACCATACATTTACTAAGCATTATTCCCTGGACGTCCAGGCTAGGAGTGATGCTCGGTTTGGTACAACAGTACTGCAGAGCATATTCCCAAGGTAGGTTCGATTCCCTCCTCCATGGAGGTAATGCTTGGTAGTCTGCAATAGTCATAATACAGCAAGACTTCATGTTGTTTGAAGAAAAAATTACTCACCTTAGTAATTATGTTTCTTCTAATGGAGTCTTGCTGTATTCTGACCTCCCTCCCTACCTCCCCTCTCAGAACCTGTTTTTGGGAAGTGGGCTGGCAGGTGCAGTGTTGCACCCCAGGGGTGCATTTGGGTACTCCCTCCTTTTAGAGAGGGGGAGTGGGTTATATTATTAATTTAACAGTCTTAAGTTGTTCACTACCTGGTTTTTGATTTTGGATTTCTTGTCTTGAGTCTTTTGGGGATCCAAAATATTTGGTTGCGATTTGGCTAGTAAAAATTTTACAATTTCCACATAGTAGTTAGTTAGTATTAGCTCGTAAGAATCTGACAGTTGCACTTCAAAGTGCAGCAGACAGAGGTCTGAACCAAGCTCGAGCTCAATGTTCTATGCTCTGCATAGAAAATTAACCCTCTACTCTCTGGGGCAGTTTGAGTGCTGGGGCTAACTGCAATAGTCAGAATACAATAACACTCCATTAGAAGAAACATAATTACTAAGGTGAGTAATTTCTTTTTATAGATTATAAAAAATGCAATTTTGCATTTCTTTGGGACAAATTTAAAAGCTTACAAAGGCAATGCAAACTTGCCATTAGAAAAGCTAAAAGCAATTAAGAAATCGAGTTAGTCAATACTGCATCCAAAGGCAATAAAAAAGGTTTCTACAGTTACATTAATTCATATATAAAACCTAATATAGGACCACTGAAATGCTAAGGCTCACTTGATAACACTGTAGAAGAAATGGCCAAGAACTTTAAATCTTACTTCTGCAGTGTATTTAAGGTAACAATTAACTAATTTGTTCTTATTTAGCTGTGATAATACCAGTATTACAATCTCTGAAGCTGAACGAAGTAATACAATTAATAATGTCAAAGCTGAGTGTTTGCCTGGACCTGATTTAATTATTGGCCCAATGATACAAATTATAGCTAAGGGTTTATTACAACCTTTTAAATTATTGTTTAAAAGAAGTTTAAACTTTGGGGAAGTTCCGAACAGATGGAAAACTGCCAATGTGATACCACTTTATAAAAAGGGGGGGACAGACAATCTGTGAATAATTATCATCCCATCAGTCTGACTTCAATAGTTTGCAAAATTTTGGAAGGTATTGTTAAGGATTTGTTAACATCAACAGTTGAGAAACTGGACCTAGGAGCTGGCCCAGTTGGGCTGAGGGTTGAGGTGCTGGACGCCACACCTCGAGCCATGCCGGTGACCCGCATTCAGGAATGGACTCGGGCTGCTGGGGATCAGCAGGGGAGGGAAGGGACTGAGCAACTGGAGGACTGCTCTCCCTTCCTGGGGTGGGCTATAGGACCTGCACCACTCCTTAGTGGCCCCTGATAGAGATCGGGAGCCTCATATAGAAGAGGTACCATAACTAGGGGGTGGAGCGGGTGCGGACGTCGGCATGCCAGTGCCCAGATGTCATTGCACATCTGCACTCCAGTGGGAAACCATACTTGAAAATACCCTGGAGGACCAGGGAGGTGACAAAGGCTCCAGGAGCCTAGCTCACATCCCCAGCTCTGGACCATCCTTCCACCGGCCCTCCCGAGCCCCCTGACCAGGACTGACTCTCTAATTGCAGAAGGGCTGCCAGGTAGGTGGGACAGGCCATCCCCGGGGGTGATCTGGGGGGGGGCTGGAAGGTCCTTGGAAGGGGGTGCTCAGTAATCTCTTTCTTGGAGGAGGGTGGTCTCAAGCAGGGAGTAGAGGTGATGGCTGAGTGGGCACTTCTGAGAGATGCCCTGGTCCAAGTAAAAAGAATCTACAAAAAAACAGAGAGAAAATAGACCAACAACAACATGTTTTTTCAAAAGGGCCCTCTTGTATTACCAATCTATTGTGTTTTTATGAGAAGGTTAGCAAAAGACTTGATTTGAGAATTCCTTGCAGTATTATTTATTTAGACTTCAGTAAGGTGTTCAATCTAGTGCCACATGATGCAATTATTCAGAAGTTACTATCTGAAAGAATTAATCCATTAATAGTTCAATGGATAGCAAACTGGCTGCTTGATAGAACTCAGCAGGTTGTAATAAACAGCATTTTTTCACCAAATGGTGATGTGTTGAGTGAGGTCCCGCAGGGCTCAGTCTTGGGCCCTGTAATTTTTAATATGTTCGTCTCAGACGTATCTGAAGGCCATAACTGCCGGCAAATAAAATATGCTGATGGCACCAGATTTGGTGGCACTAGCTGTACTTTAGAAGATTGTCTTAAAATTAAAAAAATATTTGGACTCACTATCTGGACTTCAAAAATGGGTATGCTTTTTAACAAAGAAAAATGTAAAGTTATGCACCTAGGTCCACATACCATCAACTATAGTTACACAATATGCAGAAAAACTTTAACATCTACACTTTAGGAGAAGGATCTTGGCATTTGTATAACTGGTGATTTTTCCAGCAAGGGACAGATAAATGAAGTCATTGATAAGGCAAATAAGATTACTTGGTCAATAAGAAAAAACATTAATACAAGGGCTCCAGATGTTCTACTTCCCATGTTTAAATCATATGTTTTACCAAACTTGGACCATGGATCACAATTCTGGCATCCATTTTTAAAAACTGAAATTAGCCAAATTGAGAAAGTACAAAGAAAATTTGCCAAACTTATGACTGGAATGCAGGAACTTGGCTATGATGAAAGATTAAGCAGTTTAAATTTAATCCTACCAGGTCAAGTGAGTGCAACCTAAACAGCGCATGAAAGAAGCGCACTGTAAGAAGAGCATATCATGGACAGAGACAGGGGTAAAACAGCATAGTGTAGTAAGTGCAACGCATGTCACTGACCGTGGTACAGGGAGTGAGTGAAGGGCGTGGAGAAGGGCTATAAAAAATCAGGGATTGGCTGAGCTGCTCCCATGGCACAGAGGGCTGAGGCATAGAGCAGCTCAGCCAGAATGGTGCTTGAGACCAGGGTTCTAGTCCTGGTCTCCGAAGTTTTATGGTGAGATGGGTGTTTGGTATTTTTACAAGTCCCATCTCATGGTCCCCCGGCCTCACGAGTTGCATTTTCCCCTGCAATCCAATTCCGACTCAGACTTGGTTATTTTAGTAACGGTGGGTGCTGGGGGGCAGAACCCCCACATCAGGCTGTGCAGGGGGAGCCCCCCTAAAAAAACAGACATTTTGCATTCTGTGTTACTGTGTGGTAGCGGTCCTCTGTGTGTGTTGGGACTGCTACCATGCACCGATACCGCAGATGCTGTTGTTGCGATGCTGTTATTCTGAGCGCTATCATTGCAATCGCGTTTGTAACCTAGTGCCAATTTAATGACTCTAGAAAAAAGTCTCCATGGAGATTTATTACTGATGTGGGATATTGTGCAAGACCCCATTCTGTTTATTGAAATCAGTTTTGAGTTTGAACAAAACAGGACTGAAACTAGAGGTCACCCCTTGCAACCTAGATGATTACAACATAACAGTAACAAAAAAAAGTATTATATTTTGTACAGGGTAATTAACTACTGGAATTCACTGCCTTTAGAAATAATATCTTGTAAAAATAAAGCTAGTTTTAAGAACAAATTAGACAACTGGTTCAACTGTGCTTACACAACTGGATGAGATGTATGCTTGTGTGACTTCGATATATTGTGGCTGTTTGCCTCTCTATCCATGGGATATACCACCCCGTAGGGGTACAATGCAAGGAACCCTAGAGGAGGGTCCCCCATAGGTGCCATGGGAATAATTCCCTTGGCTAAAGGTAGCTTAGGAAGAAGCCCACGGTAGAGAGAGATGAGCCGCTGGAGGAGCAGGGATGGTTGGTGGGGCAACAAAGAGACGAATCCTGGAACAGTCTAGGTGGAGTGGCCTTTTAAGGCCTGATGGGGGAGTGACATTGTTGCTCTGCCCATTGAACCTCAGGCTTAAAGCCTTCCCATTCAATTGTATTTATGAAACTGGATGAGATGTATGCTTGTGTGACTTCAATACATTGTGGCTGTTCACCTCTCTATCCGTGGGATATACCACCCAGTAGGGGTACAATGCAAGGAACCCTAGGAGAGGATTCCACCCCATAGGTGCCATGGGAATAATTCCCTTGGCTAAAGATAGCTTAGGAAGAAGCCCAAAAAGAGTACCTAAAAGGGTATCGAGCATCGAAGAGGCGACAAATCAGAATAAATCAAGACCGGAAGGGCAGGGAAGGAGAAAGATGTACATGGGAAGGACAGGAGAAAAATGAGAGACCACAAGGACAATGAATGAAATGAAAGCTGGCAAGATGCAGAAAGGCAGACTCCCAAATGAGAGAGGGAACAGCCGGGGCCTCCATCTGACTTCATCTAACAGCGAACCTATCTACGGAACCTATGAAAGCACTAACCCTGTCTAATATAATGACCATTGGCACAGAGGAGAGGAAAAACCCCCTTTGAGGAGGAAACCTCTGGGGAGCCAAGGCCTAGGTCACCTTCCCTTCAGGCTGAAGGATGGTTTGATTAATGATGGCTCAGCTACTGCAACTAGAGTCGATACTGGGGAAGAGAAAAAGTTTCCAATAGAGATGAAGATCTCATTGTGTCCTTGTAATGGGAATGCAACTAGATGCTCAAAAGAAAGAGAGGAGAGAGATGACTGCTGAGACACTCAGCTGGCCTATGCGAACCTACAAAACAGACCAGGTGAACCAGAGGTGGTCAGATAGAGAATGGTGTAGAGGATGCCTTCGAACCCGCTTGGGGCAGCTAAAGGGGCCACGTTGATGAGAGGTCAATGCAGCCAGCCCTGGGCCAAGGAGCAATGGACACAGAAGGCATGTCTTTGAGTGGAGAGCATGTTGAGTTGAGGTAGCATGGACCCAAGAGGGTTATGTTCAAGTAGTTGAAGTGAAGGAATGGACCCATAGAGAGGTCAGATGAGCAAGGGAGACCTAGATGTGGTCATGAGGAGACTGATGGTGATAATAACCACAGGAATGCAACAGGTTGATGAGGTAGCATAGACCCAATGAGAGGTATGCTTGCTTAATTGATGTGAATGAGTAGATCCTGAGGTCAGACTGAGTAAAGGAAAACTGGACTCATGTCATGAAGAAGCTATCCATGATTGGTAACCAGGGGATTACGTGTTTTTTTTTTTGGTTGTTGCCAGAGAGGCAGCGGAAAATGCCCCAAGTGAAAAGAGATGGTATGAACAGAGTAGGGCATAGAGGCACTGATGCTGAGATGGACACAAGGGGGGAGAGTGACAGAACAGCAACGGCACTCAGGACCACCGTGGAGAAGACAAGCAGAGTGCTTGAGCTGGCAGAGCAAGGCCAAGGGATGGAACGGACCCCAGGAAACAGATGGCATGAAGGTAAGGCAGTGATGTAGGAGGCAGCAGCTGAGAGAAGCCCGCAGGGCCAGGAGACGAGGTGGGCGGGCCAGACAAATGAAAGAGAGCAGACATGCACTGAGGCAGTTATGGAAGCATACAGCAACGGGGTCCCAGGATGGAGCAGACCGAATGAGATGGACGTTGAAGGGCTGCCAAAAAGGGGGCAAGGCAAGACAAGCGATTGGGGAACCCAAAAGTCCAGTGGATCTATGGGAAACAGATAGGAACACCGATTGAGGTGGGGGGGAGAAGCAAGTGCTGGGAGTGGCAGGGAAAACTAAACAAAATAGCAGGGACAGCAGAGGCAGAGAGACGGGAAGTGGGAAGGGGGCACCTGGAGGCAAAACAAGAAATGGGGGCAAGAGAAAGGAGCAGCTGAATGGAGCACCTGGCTGCAATGAAGAAATTAATCCTGGAACAGTCCAGAAGGAGTGGTCTTTGAAGGTCTGATGGGGGAGTGATGCTGTTGCTCCACCCATTGAACCTCAGGCTTAAAGCCTTCCCAATATTGAATTATGACAGCACAATGAGATAAGGGTATTGAGTTGGGAGCTCCTATGGGCATTGCCTTCTGCTTCTGACTATCAGTGTAGTATGAACCATAGTATAGGTGATACAATAAATGGCTTAGCCACTAGTGCTGCTTCCTAAACAGCACACTGATAATTAGTTCTTTTTATGTGCTGTACCAGGCTGTCCATACATGGTGGCAAGCTGTCATTCTGCTTTGCATGCTTGCAAAACTGTTTTTACCTTAGCAGGTTGATGTTGGAATTAATACAACATGTTGGTTGGTAGAGTCTGCATACAAACTTGTGACAGACATGAATGACATCATTCGTGACTTCAAAAGAGTCTCCAAGTTCAGCCAACCTCTGCAAGTTTTCATTGTTCACTCTTAGTGTTTGCAAGGATTTCTTTTTGCCTTTGCCCTTGAAACAGCTGGTGCTGTCATAGCCTATAAGAGTCTGGAATGGGAACTTGCGTATTGAGCTACCAAGTTTCTCAGCTATGATATGCAGTGGTATGTATCAGGTCTTCAGTTTGGTTACCATTTTGAACCATAGCTTGATGACAAGCTCCTTTACAAAATATGTTCCAAGCACAAGAATATCCATATCTGATGAACATATGATTGCATTTTCTGTCTTGTAGCAAGTGGCTGAGTCACCAACATGCAGATATATCCTGCTATCTGCCTCCTCTTGGGTAGAGAAGAGTTCAGGAAGATCCTGTACTTGTCCATGAGTTATTTCGACCACCTGTTCATGATTTTCAAAACCTCTTGATAGCACCAATGTTTGGGATGGTGTGAGAACATGAGGCATGGTTTTACACCACTTCTCAAAAGTGAAGTTGTTGAAGTTCTCCTTGTTCTTGGGATTGGAAAGGTATACCTTCATGTTTCTGGGCAGTACCTGGTTTCTTGCACTAATTCTGATTTCTGGAGATCCCACTGTCTCTCCTTGTTTTTTCCTTTCTCCAGTTTTAATATACATATCATTGTCTGATATGACCTGAATTGTGTCACTTTCCCTAAATGCACTCTCCGCAAACCTTTGCAGTCCATCTAACATGCCACCAAAAGTTTGAATACCGGTTCTCGATGTCATCTTCTGAAGACATGCCATATGGTCCATGAAAGTGGCTGTGGTGTGTCTTTCTGAGTTAATGTTTCTCATGAAGGTAGCTGGATCTAGTGAGGAATCACCCATGGCCTCCAGGTCCCTGAGTGTTTGTGCCTTGTTAATTTTCGCTAGTGAACCATCTGCATTAGCAATAGCCAGATGTCGGCTTGACAGTTCATATTCAAAGAACCTCTGCAAGTCTATCTTTCTGTCTCTTGATATCACCAGAAGCCTGGCAAAGAGCTGTCTATCTGAATCTATGGATTTTACCTTGTCCCTGCTTTTGGGTTTGTTAGAGTGTTGTATGTTTGTAAACGTGGGTAGGTTCATCCTTTTGATACGGTTATTGAATAGAACTGCAGCAGTATTCTTTCTTCAACAAATTCTATTAAGGCAGACTTGCCACATTTTTTTGCAGTCAACAGGGCAGTAGTGGCATGCGATGGAGCAACAACTCCCGTAGCTATATTCACAAGATGTTCAGGTTCATCTCTTGAGCCTTCAAGTACATCCGCAGCAAATGGATTTCCATAGCGGTCCAAGATTATGATAATAATCCTCATGATGTCTTTGTTGTCTTTCCTGATTGACTGTGGTAGAAGATCACAATGAATCTGCTCTACAGGATTGTCCAGTCCACACATGTACTTGAAGTTCCTCATGATGCACTTCTTTCATGTACTGTGAGATACCACTTGAGAGTTGTTTTCTCTTGTCTGCTTATTCCTATGATCCCCCTTTGCATTGACTTGGAATCTCTGACCTCAGTTTGTTCCAGGCCTAAATCTGACCTGACGCTGTTAAAGCAGGCTGAGGTTGATCGTGTGATGACATGCCTTCCATTGGCAAATTGCTCATGCACTGCTGGTGCAGTCTCAGAAAGCAGAAACATTACTGAGAGATACACAGGACCCCATCTAGCATAGTTGTGGCGATCGTATGCGAAGGCATAGCAAAGGATGTCAGCAAAGCATTGTAGGTGCTGATTCCAGTTTGAAATTTTCTCAGCTGCAATGTAGTCAAGAGCGATTTGCACCTTTGTGATATACTGCTACCAGAAGTGAAATGTTGACCGCTGCTTTTGCCCTTGGTTAGTGAACTCCTCGAAATCACCTTGTGGAGTTTTCAGCGTGGCTTCAAGGTCTTGAAATGCATCAACAAAGCTCTATTTTCCTCATTCATTTCACCTTATGTTATTATCGCAGCCATTAGTTGCTAGGCATTTTTGACAATTTGATCTGTGTCCTCTGTATTTTCTTCTTCTGCACCACCCAGGCAAAGAATACTTGCCACTGTAAACGGCATATAGCTTCAAACATCAGCTTGTGGGCTAATGTATAACATTTGTAGTTTTTTCCCAGCATAATCACAGCTGCAGCATTTGTTCCAAATACCTCTGCCTCAACTAGCAAATCTTCAAATCCACTGTCTGCATAGCATTTGCCAAATATCTTCTAGTAGAGCTCCATGATGTGGAATCCTCCCATTATCAAAACATGATGCTTCAGCTCCTCCCAGTTGCAGAAATGGACTTCTTGGGCAATGATGTACAACTGAAGCTCCAAAGTTATCACTGGGGTTTTCTGGTGCAGTGTCTGCATCTGTTTCTCAATTGTTTTAAGTCCTGTGTATGTAGTATCCTTATGGGTGGGAAGGCGTGGTACTACAGGTTTGTGACCAATTGTGGCCTTGAATTTTCCTCTTTGAAGTTGTAGTGAAAGATTGCATGAAACCTGCCCCAGTTTGGTACACTCTGATCCTCTAGTTGTAGGGGCTCAACTCAAGAGTGAAGATCTTTGTAGGGTATAAACAAGCAAATACCCAGTCTCTGTTGAGTGCCAAAGATGTGGATTGATTTGTTAAAGACCAAGACTTCACACCGATTTCACCAGACAGGTGACTGAGTGGGCCCTTTCTCTTGAATTGGTTAGGACACTCCAGAACACCAAGGCATGTAAGTTTTCTCACAGTTTTTCCCCTAATGTCAACTACTTTAGGTCTCGGTCCAACAGACACATTGGACCCCAAATTGTTCTGATACAGCAAGCTGCCTAGAACCTGTGTTGTTCCTTGACCACTCTGAGTTTCTTCATTTATGTCTATGTTATCTAATGTGACGTGCAAATATTCGAGGTATGATGTTTGTTGGAAGAAATGTTCCACATTGTTGTGTAATTGATGACATGACAGAACTTGTTGTGGATGTCTCAACTCTGCAAACATCATCAGAACTCAGGGAATGCCCTTGACTGTGTAACATAACCAACAATTGGCAACTCCTAGCCAAATGGTGGATTGATATGGCTAGTCCAATATGCTTTGGTGTTTTACAGTAAGAATTTGAAGCACTGTAGATTATATCTTGGGCTACTGCTAAGACTCTTCCGTGAGCATCAAGAGTGTTTTGGGTATGTTCTGCTGGTTTACCCATCATAAGCAGACTCAGAAACTCGTACAAATCAGCAGGCATAAGACACTTTGCTCTTTCAAAACAAATCTCTCTACAGTCAATGCATGGGTTGGTGGAAACCCCCGATGCTTTTCTCACAGATGCACAAAACGCTGTTGCTGCATGAAAAATACTGAGATTCTCACACTTATCATCAGGAAGCTCCAGGTCTGCCTCAGTTGCTTCTTTCTGGACCTTTCTTTGAAACTCAGCAATCTTGTGGAATGTTTCTTTCAAATTTATTTTGCTACTATACACTGGCTCTGGTTTGTTTGCGGGATGAGGCTGATGGAATGTAATTGAACCTTCAAAGTGTCTAACAAGACGTTTCTTCAAGTTTTCAGTACGGTATGTCCCTGATTCAGCATAACCACATGTCCAAATATCCTCTGTATTTTGTCAACAGGAATGTGATATCAAATGCCCTGCCTCATGTTGTCATCCTGAATATGGTTTACAAGCATGTCAAATGCTCTTGTGAAGACATCAATGCACTTCTCTGTTCAGTGCTAGTTTCATTGGCTCATCCGGCCTTACCAGTAGCTGAGCTAGACAATTTTTGTGGTACTTAGTCTCCATTGCATTGAGATCTTTGCTTTGTACCTTAGTCAATAGATTTGTATTACTAAGAGTCATGGCTGATGACTGAATGTTCCTTTGCATTTGAAATGGTCTCACTTGGAAAAAATGTAAATCACTATGTTTCTTCGCACAATTGCAGGTGATGCATTTGTTAGCTGGAAATGTTGTGGATGTAAGCCTTGTTCTCATAGCTGGCTCCTGGTTGCTTGTTCCAGGCTTTTCTGAGTCTGGATGACCTGCTTGTGGATTGTGTTTGTGTGAAAGGTTTTCTTTGCGGGTGTAATTCTGATAGTACCCACGATGATAACAAATGGCAACAGTGAATCCTGTCTCATCTAGCACCCCTGATGTTTTAGCGGTTCTATACGATTCATCATCTGCATCTCTCATACATCTGAACAGAGTTTCTTAACCTCTGGCTTTGGCTGCAACAAGATTTTGTGAAGCAACTCTGTCTTGGCAAATAATACACATCGTTGCATAGTCTTGGTGTGATCTACAAAACACTTTTACTGGAGATGGTACAAGTTCAGTATCTTGTTTACTTGCCATTTCCTGTAATTAAACAGAACATATTTATATTAAACATGTAATAAATTGGAAAAGGAAAAGACATTCTTAAGTCCACCATCAAACAACACATATCTTTAAACCTTTTTGAGATCTTGATCCCCGAGTGCCAGTTAAGCCTCACTCATTGGCAGTGCCGTATGTCACTTTCATTGGGTAGGGGCTCAACAAAGATAGGCTTGTATCTCAGCACCTGCCATTGGCCTAACACCACAACATACTTTCCCTGAAAGCTCAAAGTCATACCTAACTGATGAACACGACAAACCTTCTCTAATGGGGGGGGGCAACAAAAACCTAAAAAAGGCCCTTTTGAAAATTGGCTGCTAGACTATGTCCAGTGTGATAGTGATGCATCTGTGACCATAGATTCAGTAAGTACTGGTTTACAATCAGTTTTACAGCAGTGCAGCTGTGATTTTTTAAGTCACTTTCCTTATTCAGTTGGTACTGAAGTTTACATTTACAGATTAGCAATCACTTGAGGTCCAACTGAGTGAGTATTTTGTAACAAAACAGATAGTCTTTACTAATTATAGCACTGATGACCTAGTGTGATTGGTGTGCTTTTTACAGCTGAGTGTAGTTTGATAAAATGAAAAGCTTTAAAAGCAAAGCATTTACTAGTGCTGGCTAGACCTAGACAAACATATAGAAAACAAAAATATTGAATTATTTAGTAGAGGCCAGAACATAAGGCTCCTATTCCTGTTTTTTTTTATTACTGCTGCAGTACTTTCCCCTCACTGAATCAGTGGTCCCAGATGCATCACTGTCACATTTATTTATTTATTGAAATGTTTCACCAGGAAGAGCACACTGAACAACAAGTTGCTCATCTCACAGTGTGTCCTGGGGAAGAGGGTACAGGGGAATACATATATACATACATACATTCATCCAGGAAAACATTGGTACAATTTATACAGTGGAGTATGACATTGTAAACAGAACTGAAATTATAAAAGATAAATAACATATAAGGGCAGTAATATATATATTACAATTGCTAAGAACCCAGTGAACTGGTAAGTGCTACATCTCATGTACAGCTAACAGAAGGGACTGATTAACATAGACTCCACTAGCAGGTGATCAGAGCAGAGGTAGGTGACGGGGGAGGGGAGATTAACCACAAGTACAATTGACCGAGATGAAGTTTTGTAGAGCTAAGGAGTTGGAGTGAGGTGAGGAAGAGAGGTGAATTTGTGGAGGAAAAGAGTTCCATAGTTTGGGGAAGTAGTGGAGAAGGCCATTTGGCTAACAGCAGTTGACTGACTTGGGACTGCCAATAGACGAGAGTCATAAGACCTAAAGGAATGTTCTGGATGGGGGAGGATGGAAAGAGAGGAGGTAAGATGAGAAGTCATATAAGAGAGGAGGCACTGTAGGACAAAGAAGAGAAACAAACCATGCTAACATGGAGATCCCCAGAGGCCTTAAAACTAGTAGGCACATTTAGAAAAGAATCCTCATAGCAAACAAAGGGAAGGATGCACCAGGACTAAACAAACTAATCAAAACACTCTCCATAACATATGCTTTAACAAATTTTGACTGTAGTACTTCTTTATGGCAGCTAAATAGCTGCATTTGAGCCAGAAACCCAACAGTCTGAGCCTCTTATTTATAAAAAATATACCTGCAGCAGGAAGCAAAGAGAATACCAGGTGGCACAAACCTTGGGGCTCACAGTTTGGATGGCTGGGTGAAAGAGCATAGTCAATGCATCTGTAAGGGGCTTCTGGTGGCTGAGAAAGGAGTGTCAGGGGCCTACTGAGAGTGTCCATAATAATCCAGTTAAGAAACAAATGTAACTCCTGGCCATTCAGTAGGTTCACAGATATCAAAGGGTTAACTCTAGTGAGCCTGAAGACTCTCTGCTGGCTGGACTGGCTGGGAGTTTAAGGGGGTATTGCCAGCTGCTGGTGACTGGTGAGTAATTTCTAGGAGAGGAATTGCAGAAAGTTGCAGCCTGCAGCTGAAGGAGAAAAGGCCTTGCTAGAAGTGGGTAAACCAGCAAAATCGGAAGAGTGGCAACTGGGGTTTAATGCAAAGAAGTGCAAGATCATACACATAGGGAAGAGAAACCCTGAAGCCACCTATAGGCTGGGAGGGGAGTTGCTGGCAGTCACAAGGGAAGAAAGAGACTGGGGCATCATCATCACCGATTACCTGAAATCGTCCAAGCAGACCACTAAAGCAGTAGGTAATGCTAGGGGAATGTTGGGGTGTATTAGTAGGGGTATCACAAGTTGGAAGAGGGAGGCCACACCTTCACAAGGACATTAACCAAATTGAGGCAGTCCAGAGAAGGGCAACCGATATGGTGCAGGGACTGCATCAGAAAACATATGAGGACAGATTAATTGAGCTTGATATGTTTACCCTAGAGCAAAGGAGGGAGAGAGGTGATATGATCGATACATTCAAACACCTTAAGGGCATTAACAAGGTGAAAGAGTCTAACATGTTTCAATATAAGTAAAAAAGCAGGATAAAAGGATACAGCATGAGATTAGAGGGAGGCTGATTAAGGGGTAATGTGAGGAAGTTCTTTTTCACAGAAAGGGTGGTGGATGCATGGAATGGCCTACCTCAGGAAGTGGTGGATATGAATACAGTGCAGGGCTTCGAACAGGCATGGGATAGGTATAAGGGAGCAATTCAGATGAGTATGAATAGATAGGCCTTTGACAGAGCAAAGGCTGATGTCACATTCATAAGGTAGAAAAAAAAATGGGCAGACTGGATGGGCCTTGTGGTCCTTATCTGCTGTCAACTTCTATGTTTCTATGTTTCACCCATGCCTTGGGATTGTGGTGGCGGCCTGTCCCAGGGAGCCTCCAGTGGGGTGTCATCCCACCGAATGCAGATCCTCAACAGAAGTTATTTTACACAAAAGCTAATTGTACATCCTCTGTGGTAGAAATTTGATTGTTCTGGACATGGAAAAGGAAATGTAGTAAGGTACCTCCCCCCTGCTGGGTAGCGGGCGGGGGGGAATCTCCTTTAATGGGAGGACTGGGTGAGTTTGGTACTGGGCCATCTGCACCATAGAGATCAGGCTTGGGAGAGGGTGGAGGCACGATCTGCAGTAACTGGAACTCTCCTGGAGGGTGACTGCCTCTCCCACCCCATACAAAATATGTGTCAAATCCACACAAGATGGCATTGTTTATGTAAATTGGATTGGAACCCTCTGCACCATGGGGGTCAGGTTCTTGGGAGAGGGTGAGAGGCCACAGCTGTGGCAACTGGAACCCCAAGGGAGTGATGACCTCTCTGGCCATGTCTAAATTGTGGGGCAATCACCATTTGTCCTTTAACCTTTGTCTAGAGTAGGTAGAGATTATGTAGGCTCCAGGGCCTCTGTGTTGGCTACCATAATTTCACAGGGAGATGAACACACAAGAACCCTCTGGCTATGGTGGACTGTCCTTTGGAAGACAGTACCAAGTCTAGAGGATGGTTGTAAGGCTGGAATACCCAGGTAGACTCCAGGCAGAATGCCCCTTAATGACATTTACATGGTGGGTGCTGCTCGAAACATCAACCTGGAGCCTGAGTTTAAGTCTCCCTTATGCTGGGTCCTGTCAAGTATTTTGGGTATTAAACCTACAGCTACAATTAATGTTCTAGTGTCCTAGGGTTGTGCATAGCCCCAGAAGATATAAAGATACCTATTAGAGGGCCAATGCCCTGACAACATTCCTCCCAGAGTAGGATGTTGGAGTTCATTTTTTGTAAATTAAATTTTCTTGAGTTATTCAAACATTCAGACTGTTCAGACATCATAACATAACTATTTAACCATTGTCCCTGTGTCACGACGTCAGCCAATTTATACAGGTATATCAAGTTCATGTTTGGCTTGTATGCCCCATAACCCCTGAGGACAGTCATGTTATTTTAGGGGATCGGCAGATTAAAGAGTCCTGTGGAGTTCACTGTTGATCTTCATGTTTCACCTGAATGCCATCAAACTGGTACTGGAAACCCACTGCAATGTTAAATGCACTTGTTGCTAAGTTTCCCTTTTCACTTTGTATCTCGGATAATGTATTTTCTTTTATTCTACTTTAGATTGTTATAGTTTGTTTCTTGTATGTGCTTGTTACCCTGCTACATAAAATATCTCTATGTACTCCTTTCTATCATTTAATATGTAACACTGCTGATTAAGTATTGTTTAATTTTCCCTTTTCAGGACCTCCTTGCAAATGAGCACTACTCAATGGAGCTTTTTTCCTGGTCAAACAAACAAAGCCAGTAGGTGAAGATTATGTTAGTCAGGTTGTACACCCCATAACCTTTGAGGAATCATTCAGAAGGGGCTTTATTTATTTATTTATTTGTTTATTTAAGAGTTTTACCAGGAAGGCATACTGAGCAGTGTACCACTCAATTCCAGATGCACCCTGGGGGTGTGGGGGGAGAGGGAGAAATACAGTAGAAATACATATTGCAATACATTCATGTATACAGAGTAGTCAACAGCAGAAAAAATAATACAAACAAATCTACAGATTAGGCAACCGCAGAAAAATACAATGGAGTGAGACAAGTCCGGAGCAGTGCAGCTCAGTAAGCTAGACAGAAATTGGTAGAAACAGACATTATTACTTGGTCCTCAGCAGTGCACGTTGCATGAGCATGTAGAGGAGAAGTGTGTCTTGAGTAGTGAGTTGATGTGAGGTGTGCTGGCGGACTGCCTAATATCAACCGGCAAGGAGTTCCATAACTTTGGCATCTGGTAGCTGAAGGCAGCCTGGCCGGAAGTGATGGACATGGGGGGACGTGGAAAAGCCAGGAATCAATGTTCCTGAGCGAGTACGCAGGTGGGGGTAGAACTGCTAGGGCGGCTGCAAGGTAGGAAGGGAGTGACTGTGTTCAGAATTTCTCAGTGGTTCTGGCACTGTGTATCAGTCTCCGATTGTGGAGAGATGGAAGGTCTAAGGAACGGTAAAGGTCACAGTGATGGTTATGGGGGGGCAATCCAGGGCGAAATGACAGAAATAGTGGAAGAGAGGATCAAGTCTGGCTGGGGAGGACTTTGAATATATTAATACTGCCTGTTTAAATACAACCTAGGCTGTATAGGGCAATTTTATGGAATTTGCTAAGAAGCAGAGCTGATCCCATTCCTTATTGTTCATGGCATAACAGACATAGGTGGGTTGTATCAAATGCTGTTGGCTGCTGTTCCATCAATTATTGGCTGTTATGCACTAATGGGATGGGAGATATGTGCCAAAGGTGCGTAATGCACCCACGTAGCGTGACGGCCTCGAACAGATGCAGGGTGCATGGTATTTATGACTGCATGCACCTGCAGGGCACCTGTCCACGGCCCTGCTCCCCCGGTGTGCAGGTTCACAGGGGCAGGCTGGTGTGCAGGGGTGGACCCAGGCAGGTATCCAATCGGATGCCTGACCTGGGTCCCATAGTGGATCCCTTGCATTTGTGGGGCATTTGTGCATTGGCCATGTTGATCAACAGATATGCAGGTCAATGGGATTTGGATGGGCACTTACCTGAATGGCTTCCCCAGCCCTCCCCATCAGCCTAGTGGGCTGGGCCAGCTTGGAGGGTTGTTTTCTGGTCCTGCTGCGACTGGCGGGTGAAGTCCGTGGGGGCATGCACTGGGTTATGGCAGGGTCCTGGCTGCTGTAACCTGTGCCCCCTGTGCCTTGCACTATGCGCCTTAGCGAATGGCACATAGTGCAGGCAAGCCCCCGACACATCCCCAGGCACACACCCCAGACTGCCCGGCGCATTGTTGTCCATGTGGCATGGGGATCCTCCATGTTACAGGCTTGCACGCTATCTGTAAATGCCATGGGGGGGGCACCCCTGCTGTGCTGCATTCCCACTTATGGTTGCCTATACACCTTGGATACGCGGTGTGTAGGCAACTTTTTTTGTGCATAGGCCCCAGTGCTAGTAAAGAATTGAGGGGCTGAACTTTTAGGTAAGCATAAGGGGCATTCTTGAAATCATGGGCCACTTTCTCTAGACATAGGCATTCCATGATATCTGTCAGTCAGTCTCTATATGTGGGAATGCTGTTACTCAGCCAACACTAAGTATTTGTCTTTTAGCTGTATTAGCTATTAAGTAAACATATGTTGTTTGCTTTGTGCTACCTTCAAATGACCTATATTTCTGACACATATATCTGGTGTAAAGAGTTTGTCGAGGGCTAGCAGAGGGTCTAATTTGCTTTTGATGAACTCCCAGTAAGATCTGATGAAGGGGCATTCCTACAGAAGATGAATTAATGAACCATCAGAGTGTGTGCATTTGTAACAGCAGGAAGAGGGTATCAAGCACATGTTGCAAAGTTTATGTGGCATGAAGTGTAAATTATTAAAGATTTTGAATTGTGGGATTTTTTAATCTGTGATGGAGGTGGCTTGCCTTGAGAATTTCCATAGTGTCTCCATCTAGTGGTATCTATGCCTGACTCCTTTGACCACCATCCTTGCATCTCAGTTGATTCCAATTATCTGTGTGGCCAAAGTGTTTTACCAGCTGGAAAGTGATACCTTATTTTGTAACTGAGCAACAATAGGACGTTGACCTTAATAAAATACATTCCTTCCTGTAGGAGTTGAAGTACCTGAAACCCTGCTGGCTGGGAGTTATGATTTCTCCCCTTGTAATAATATGTTCACAAGCTTTTACTTTTATTAAAATGGATTTTGTTGGACTTCACATTTGATTTGGACATTCAGTTACTAGTTACCAAGTGCTCACCTGTTAACCAGTCAATTCACAGCATTCAGCAACTCCAAAGATGTCTCTGCACCTAGGAGGGCATCACAGGCCCGAGATGTCAAGTAAGTGATTTTATTATTTCAAAGGCTCCCGCTCCATGAAATCAGTCGGGAAGGATACTCCTCAGCCCGCAGGGGCTTTCATAAAACCACATTTAACCTGCACAAAATACTTTATTGACATGGATCCTAAAAGGAAAATTCAGTTTGTGAGTGCTACTGAAAATAAAATCACCAAGTTTTACACTTCTCAGAATACAAGCGGAGAACTACTGATGGAGTGGAACATGTGGCTACTACTAGCTCTGCTGCACTAAGAACTGTAGCTGCTGCATCTCTGGAACTACAGACAACTACTTCCCCTTTTGTAACCAAAACAACAATATCTTTGGAAATCACGTCACCTTGTACAGTATATCAACTACTACTTAATGGAGAAAAGGGAGAATGCCAGGAGAGGACCCTGTAAAATAATCTATCCTAAATAGATACTTTTGCTCAGTATTTACTGAAGAGAAGGTAGGGCAGGGCCCACAGCTCAGCACCATGGACACAGGGGGGAGGGAGGTGAGCACTACTCCCTTCACAAAAGAAAGGGTCCTACAAGAGCTTGCTAAGCTCAGGGTGGTTAAGGCAATGGGACCTGATGGCATACATCCCAGGGTACTTAAGAAGCTAAGGGTGGAACTAGCAGAGCCATTAGCAGAACTGTTTAGTGAGTCTCTGAGCACAGGAGAGGTCCCAGAAGACTGGAGAAGGGCTCATGCGATCCTGCTCCACAAGAGTGGTAGCAAGGAGGAGGCAGGGAACTACAGACCAGTCAGTCTTACCTCAGTAGTGGGCAAGATTATGGAGGCACTCCTTAAGGAAAGGATAGTGCAACACCTGGAATCCATAGGACACAGGATCCAAGACAGCATGGGTTTACAAAGGAAGGTCCTGTCAAACTAATCTCATAGATTTCTTTGACTGGAGTAACCAGAATGGTGGACCAAGGGGAGCAGTTGATGTTGCCTACCTTGACTTCAGCAAAGCTTTGACACTGTTCCACATAGAAGATTGATAAATAAGCTGGGTAGGCTCGAGTGGGTCAGAAGTTGGTCAACTGGTTGGCAAACTGGTTGTGAGCAGAAAACAGAGAGTGGTGGTAAATGGTATACAGTCAGAAGAGATGCAAGTCACAAGTGAGGTACCTCAGGGATCAGTCCTGGGCCAGTCCCTTCAACATCTTCATTAGTGACCTTGCAGATGGACTAGAGGTAAGGCTTGTCTGTTTGCAGATGACACCAAGATCTGCAACAGAGTAGATGATCAGATGGGGTGGGCAGAATGAGAAGAGATCTGGATAAACTAGCAAAATGGTCAGAAGAGTAGCAACTGGGATTTAATGCAAAGAAGTGCAAGACCATGCACATAGGGAAGAGAAACCCTGAAGCCACCTATAGGCTGGGAGGGGAGTTGCTAGCAGTCACAAAGGAAGAAAGAGACTTGGGCATAATCATCGTTGATGACCTGAAATCATCCAAGCAAACCTCTAAAGCAGTAGGTAAGGCTAGAGGGGTGTTAGGGTGCATTAGTAGGGGTATCACAAGTCGTAAGAGGGAGGTAATAATCCCTCTTTACAAGACACTGTTAGAGCCCCATCTGGAGTACTGCATGCAGTATTAGGCCACACCTTCACAAGGACATTAACCAAATTGAGGCAGTCCAGAGAAGGGCAACAAAAATGGTGCAGGGACTGCATCAGAAGACATATGAGGACAGATTAACAGAGCTCGATATGTATACCCTTGAGCAAAGGAGGAGAGAGGTGATATGATCGAGGCATTCAAACACCTTAAGGGCATTAACAAGGTGAAAGAGTCTAATATGTTTAAATATAAGAAAAATAGCAGGACAAGAGGACACAGCATGAGATTAGAGGGAGGCCGATTAAGGGGGAATGTGAGGAAATTCTTTTTCACAGAAAGGGTGGTGGATGCATGGAATGGCCTACCTCAATGAGTGGTGGCTATGAATACAGTGCAGGGTTTCAAACAGGCATGGGATAGGCATAAGGGAGCAATACAGATGAGTATGAATAGATAGGCCACTGACAGAGCAAAGGCCGATGGCACATTCATAAGGTAGAAAAAGAAATGGGCAGACTGGATGAGCCTTGCGGTCCTTATCTGCCGTCAACTTCTATGTTTCTATGTTTCTACCCCTCCTGCTTCCAAAGCTGTTGCATCTCTCGAGGAATGCCGGTCTGCCCCTGCTCCGTGTACAAGTGTTGTGTCTCTTGGAATACTTGACTCTGATTGTGACAGTATCTAAAAGTGCAACTTCTCTCAGAGTCAATGGTTCCAATTTGAGGGGTCATTCAGTTAGAACTTTCTGGAGTCAGTGAATAAAGTGGGGTGAAACAAAATAATCTAAGCCAAATCTTATCCCTTGAGGAGTCCAGATTTGGTAACCATGGAAGGGTTTTCAGGCCAGTTTTAAAATGCAGCAAGCAAAAGAGACAGTGCTAGGCCACAAACAGCATGTTTTTAGTGAACGTATTTACTGCTTAGCTACAAATATAACTGCAAAAACTCACAGAAGCAGCCACAAACCAAGGTGGAGACACTGACAAATGAATTTAAGCTCGTCTGACCAGTTTTACACTCATTTGCATCATCAGGGAGTAAAACAGAATGGGGAACATACCTGTTATAGCCTTTCCTGCTTAAAGTGACAGTGTGTAATGAATACAACATGCTAAAAACATCACAAAAGTGAAACATTCTTTTTCCATAGGTACTCTGTGGTATTTACGTTTTTTTTCTCCCCAGTCCCATCCAGCATGTCCCCGACCTGGCGCACGTGTGTGGAGGCATGCGCATGTTAATTTCTCTCATTCACTAAAAATACCACCAACAGCTTAATCTGGTTCAAGATCAGTTGGCATTCATCTGTATCTCCCTCCCCCGGGTCGTGCCTGAAAATAGGCAGGATTTGTCTAGAAAATACAAAATCACACATGCCCCCACAATGTAAAGCATCATGGGCTGCATATGCAAATCACCACAGAATGTTATGCTGGGTCCAACTTTAAGCAGAATTGCATGGTGCGAAAGGCCTCTCACACAGTTGCAAAAGGGTGCTAACAGTATGTCTTCTGTTGGCACCATGCACTAAACTAATGAAGCCTTCAGCTTCATCTGGTCTAACAAAGATGGACCAACCTCTTGTATGTTATATACAACTTATGTTTACGTAATGAGAACATGTTATACCTGAAACTAACTTCCCAGCCAAATGCCCTTGAGAGTAACCCTTGCCTCAGTGTTTGCGCACAGAGGTTCTTTGTCTTTTAAATAGGATTTGTCTAGTGCACTTACCCGGTCAACAAAAACTAAATAAATAAATAAAATTAAAAAAAACATATGGGATGCCCCATTCTACTAGTTGCTCTCTTACCGCCTACGCCTGCCACCAGACCTCCATCTAGTGACAGTGGGACTGTGGATGGGGTGACCCCCCCCTTGGAAGAGGAGAGCAAGCGTCAGTCCTGCTCCACCCTCCCCGTGCTGGCAATCCGGCGACCTGAGGTCATTTCCAAACCTGGGCCGCCAGCATAGCATGAGGTAAGGCATCCAGCATGAGGTAAGGCATCCAGCACCTCAGCCCTCAGCACCACTGGGCCAGCAAAAGTGAAACATTCTAACAATGGGGCCTATTGATGGCATGTAAGTGATGTGTGCTATGGTATATGACAGTATACCATGTACGCTGTGCTACAGTGGCATTCATGAATGACTGTGCACCCTGCACAGGGAGGGCAGATGCATTGCTATGCATCACAAAAAATACACACACACCTGGGAGGCATGGCCACATAGCGGTGTGCGCACGGCAGTGAACGCACATGCACAACCGTCACTTTGTCACCCATGTGCATGGACCAGGGCACACAGCAATATGCAGGGTAGAGGGCAGCCTTAATCCGCAGGAATGTAACATAGGCACACAAGGTGCAACAGGGAACGGCAGGTGTGCACAGCTCTACAGGCTCAGCACCAGGCAGATGCTACTGCAAGGATACCCTACAGCACACAGGATGCAGGGTGACACCCCACAGGCTGTCCAATGGTGGATATGGCATACATTGGCACTGGTGAATGTGCAAGACATTGGGCACATCACTATAGTGGAACAGACAGACATGGAAGAAGACACCCACACTATGGTACATCAGCCATAGCAATTCATCTGGGATCACCACAGAGGGCACTGTGAATACTGTGTGATGGCCACACAGATGTGTCAGCACCCATGGGCTTAGGTGGCCATCCCCCACCCTGCCCATGCACCTGGACAGTGCCCTGGAATGCAGGGTAGGGTGGCAGACAGGAAACCATGGATGCAAGTGCCCCAGAGGACCCAGCCACCAACACAGGTGTATGGACCACGTGTGGACCCAGGACAGAGCCAGTGCATGCCTCCACCACACTTGGCAAGTGCTGAGAAGAACATGGACACACCCCCATGGCCCAGATGGGCTGCCCATTGTAGGGACCACCGATATATGCCAATGGCATGGCCATGGCACAGCCCACAATGATGGATGCAGGGACAGTGCACCCCACTGCAGCACAACCAAGCACCCCCCCCAGGCAGTGCTAGTTGCAGTGGGCTGCCAGCAGAGAAGTATAATGCAGCCCCCCCAACCTCGATGGCAGACACACACCACTGCCGGGAACGATGAGGACAACAGTGTATGCAGAACAGATGTCTTTAATGGGAATTGAGACAAAATAAACAGTACAGGGACCACACAAGCTGATGAAAGCATATGTAAACACTGTCCCCCCTAGTCCTCTGCATCTTTGGGGTCCCCACTGGAGCCTGGAGGGGTAATGACGGTGTATCCTGGGAGGTGCAGCACCAGGCGCCATAGTGGTTCAGGTTACCCCGGGAGGGGAAAGGTGAGAAGACAGTCATGAATGATGGGGACACAGTGGGATGACACTGACAACAGTAGACACACACATGCACCACAGTCATCAGCTCAACATACCTTTGATGGTTCAGCGACAGCCCACATATCCCCCTCCTCATCCTTGTAGTTGACGTTGGACACATCCACCCTCCAGGACAGGTGGTATGGCAGGAAAATGATGTCCAGCTGCCCTAGAAAGTCCTGTGGAGACACAAAGGGTGAGCAGATGGTTAACAGCACAGCATAAAACACCTTGGACACACACAGACACCACCAGAAGGGGCAACATACAGGGCACAGTGCACAGAGGCACCCATGATGGACAGCACAAGGCATACACTGCAGATAAGCATGCAACAGGTACACCATGGGTAGCCTGTATGTCCAGAACCTGTAGGACATGGACAGGACAGCAGCACACAGTAGGTAATAACACATTCACTCACCTCACCAGGATCTGTCACCTCCCAGATGGCCCCCCCAGTCATCAGTGTATGTGGTGGTAGACACCCACCGCAGTTTGCTGGGGTATATAACCAGTCACCCAACCTTGGGCACAGACATACCACCATAGTGTGGAGCACTTGCAGCCACCATGTTGAGATGCAGAATGGCATGCTGGGTGGCGATACCTGATAACGTGCATGCCACCATGGGCATGTCGGGTCACGGTTCACTTAAAGGAGGACATGTGGCGATGGTGGCAGCTGCTCTGCATGGTACATGGTGCGGTGTACAGCAAACAGTAGCTATCAGACTGACAGGTGCAGTGACCTTACGGGATCTGCTGGATGTACCCTGGGCTACTCATGAATGTCCTCCTGTGGGAGGGCAGGCAGGAGAAGGAAAGGGCTGAGAGGAGATGACACAGGCCCAGGATATTGAAGGCCCCATGCCACTGTGGCTCAACTCCATGAGGGACAGTGCATTTAGTGGTACCGCCTGGACCATGACACGATCTCAGGGCTCTGCCACATGCTCCAGGAACAGCTGACACCCTCAACATGTAGGTCACATGCCATGTCCGTGAAATGAAAGTCCTGTGTACCCTGGCATATTATGCCACGGGCTCCTTCCAGAGGGTCACAGGGAATGTCACAGGTGTCAGTCAGTCATCTGTGTCAAGGGTCCTGCACCATGTTGCAGACGCCTTACTCCACCACGTGTATGACAACATATAAAACGAATAATAATCCTGTAAGACTATGGCTAAAGCAAATAATCCTTATTCTTCTCCTGTGCTCCTATACTCAGGTAACATAGAGCTGAATCCAGGCCCTATCCCCCCCTTAGCATCCCCTGCCGACTTTGCATCAGTTAAGGGGCTAAAAATGATGCTCATAAACATCTGCAGCCTTCAAAAAATGGTGACTGACATTCAAGCCTGGGTATCCCATGCTACTCCGGATATCTTGGTTCTAACAGAAACCTGGTTAAAGAGTACCACCTCGAACCAAGCGCTGGCCTTACCATCTTATTCCTTATATCATGTTGACAGGCCTACAAGTGGAGAAGGGGTAGTCATTTATGTAAAACACAAGGCTGTCTGCTTCCATCCTCCAAACCATTTCTTTTTTCTTTTTTTTTTGCTATTTAATATACTTTATTTAAAAATGTTACCAGAACAACCAATACATAAGTACTGCATCGAACAGGAAGATATCAATAATACAAGTATATAATCATGTAAGAAAAAGAGAATGAAGAATAAAGAAACAAACACAACCCCACCCAACCGCCTACTCCAAACCCACCAACCACCCACCCCACCCCCTCCCAGAGAACAGTTACCAAAATAAACCATCATATACCAGGAGCAAAATCCTAAACTAGAGACAGAGACCAGGTAATGGAAAACATCCTACCCCAGCCAGGCTAACCCACACTGAGCTACGTATCAACAGAATCGGGTAATAAAGCCAGAAGGGGTGCCCAGCATGACATAAATTTATCATACCTATCCTGTAGGTGAGCTATATTTTTTTACCGTTTCCAGAGCTTGCATAATTTCCAGGTGCCATTCCCTGATTGAGGGGGAGACCCATCTAACCAATGTCGGACAATGATCATCTTGGGTGCTATAGAGATTAAGGGCATGTAAGCTCTTCGGGGGTCAAACAATTCCTCAAGGTAGTAACCTACCAGACATACCTGTGGTGTAAAAAATGAGTCTAAGCCCAAGAAAGGGTCTAATGAGTTGTGGATAGCCTGCCAAAAAGGGATAACTTTGGAACATTCCCACAACATATGTTTCAAGGTCCCATCCACAAGACCACAACGGGTACAAATTGGAGAGCCAAATCTGCCTATTTTGTACAATTTGAGGGGAGTGTAATATTAATTATGCAGTGTATGAAATTATAATAGCCATAATGATCCTATTTCAGATATTTACACACATTCCTTCACAGCGACTGCCAAACCTTAGTCTCCAAATTAAGATCTAACTCTTGGCACCAATAAAAACAGATCCCTTTTGGGCTTCTCAAGTCCAGTCTCTGGAACTGCGCATAAACCCAGAAATGGAATGGGGTTGCCCTGCAATAGCCAAGAAATCCTGCAGTACCAAGTTGGATTGCTCATACCAAAGGGGAAGACCTAAAAATTTATGCACTGCCCTGGATAATTGTAAGTGTTTAAAGGGATCATAAGCAGGAATAGCAAAGCGCTCTTGAAGAACATTGGCCAAGATGGGTCTACCACCTACAATCAGGGATGCCAAAGAGGCAGCATGGAGGGATGGACAAAAATTAAAAGGCAGGGGATGGTTAGCAACCTGAATATTGAATTACCCAGGAGCAGTTGGGTGAGATTCTTACACCAATCAAGATCAAAATAAGGCTGGCCCAGTGGCACTGAGGGTTGAGGCACTGGACGCCACACCTCACGCCATGCCAGTGACCTGGGTTCGGGAATGAGCCCAGGTTGTTGGGGTTTGGCAGGGAAGGACTAGGACTGAGCATCTGCAGACCACTCTCCTAGTCCTGGGGTGGGTTGGGGAAGATCCACTGCACTGTAGTGACCTCTGGGGATGCCCAGAGGTATTACTAGCACCGGTGTGAGTTGGGGGGGGCACGGCAGATGTCAACATGTTGTGCCTGGACGTGCATTGCATATCTGCGCTCCAGTGGGAGCTATAGAGGAAAAAAGGCTGGGCGCGACCATGCAGCTTGATGGTCGCGCCCTGCGCTGCTCAGAGGACTTTTGAGGAGTCCTGTCAGGGAGGGTTCAGGGCTGTCCTGGCTGGAAGAGGCATGGGGGGCCCTCAAGCAGGATGGCAAGATGGCCTTCCTGGATCCTCCTGGGTGTGGTTCGAGCCACTTAGCTCTCTGGGTGGGCAGGGCTGGCAGCTGGATGCCCCAAGCCGGCGTATGCTGCAGCAAGATGGTATAAATACAACTGTGATAAAAAAGATCAAAATAAGATCAGATCTGCTGTAAGCTGTAAGGGACCACAGTAATGGAGACAAACGAAGTTGTTGAGGAAGGAGCATTGGCTTCACATATAGGAGACTACTCAAATGGAGGCCATACTGCTGACATAGCTGCTTCTCCAAAGAGAGCCATAAAGGACAATATGCTTGTTCAGCCTGAGTTGATAGAACACGACCCCACTGAAATAATTTGCTGCTGTGTATAGCACAATAATACAGGAAAACATTGGGCAAATGAAGACCCCCAAATTCCTTTGGTATAGTCAGTTTAAAATAGGCCCTGCAAGGAGCACCACCTTTCCATAAAAAGTCCGAAAACATACCCCGGAGGTGTGTGAATCTAAGATTTGGGAAGAAAAGGGCCAATCATACTAAGTGGATATAAGATCCATGGCAAAACATTCATTTTAGTGACACTTACTTCCCCAAAGGGAATGAGGGAGTGTTGTCCACCTCTGAAGATCTGACTTGAGAGTCTGGCAGAGAGGAGATAAATTACAATTGACCAATTCAGAGAGAGAGAGCGGGTCAGCCAGATACCCACATACATGAGTTCCCTTGGTTCCCTATACAGGCCCATGTCTTCTATCCAGTGTTTAGAGACCAAAGAGTTAAGGGGCAATACTTCAGATTTATCCACAGTCAGTTTATATCTGGCCACTCAAGAAAATTTCCAAATCTCCTCCAGAACTGCCGGAATAAATGATTGCAGATCTTCAACATGCAAAAGGAGATCGTCAGTATATGCAGAGATCTTAAAGCCTATACCGCGCACATGAATCCCCTGGATATCTGGATTTAATTGAATGGAATGAAGAAGGGGTTCCAAATACAGATTAAACAAAAAAGGGGAGAGAGGGCAACCTAGTTTAGTACCATGCAACAAAGAAAGGGGAGCAGACAGAACACCATTGCATCAAATCCTAGTGGATGGGTGACAGTACAAAATCTTCAACCAATCACAAAATAGTGAGGGGAAACCAAACCGACGTAAAGTAGCAAATAAAAAAGGCCAGGAAATCCAGTCAAAAGATTTTTCCATGTCGAGGGAGACCAAGGCCACATGAATTTTGATCTACCTCGACACAGAAATCAAATACATCTTGCTTAAATGGTCGCTTGAGGATAGGCCCGCCACAAACTCCACCTGTGTAGGACTAAGAAGGACACCCCAGACCTGGTGCAGATGGTTTGCCAACACCTTAGCTAGGATTTTAATATCTGTATTAAATAATGAAATAGGCTGATATCTCCAGGATAAAAACTTGGGTTTCCCCAGTTCATGAATTAAAGTAATCCACACCTGTGTGAATGAAAAATCTGAAAGTCTTGAGGAGCACAGAAAATTAAATAATCGGGCACCACACCATTTCTAAACCAAAGGAATTTGAATGCCTTGCTCTAAAACTACCCATCTCTCCAATCGAATCAATTAACATACTAGGCTGCTATAGATCACCTTCAGGGGGTTTAGAGCTCCTAGCTCACATACAAAATTTTATAGATAACTCAAATGAATCGATCATTCTTGGAAGCCTAAATTTACACTGGCTTAG